>OX465579.1:79442035-80047978 GCA_950022655.1 Alentia gelatinosa | reverse complement strand
TCTTTGATGGATCATTGGATAGAGTAAAACCTAACACAATACATGTTTCCAATGATGGAGAGTGATGAACAGAAGCCATTGGGAGTAGAGGATGTGGATGTCAGCAAGGCTACGACAAAGACATGCACTTGTGTGTTGTTATTAGTATGCCTTCTTGACCGAGTGAATTTAGTCAACAGAAAATACTGATACACATGTCTGGTTTATTGATCAAACTATTCGCTAAACACATGACAGAGTGTATAAGCCCTCAGGCTTCAGAAATTGATTAAAAGACTGAAACGGTTTTAATGTCGGATTTGGTCTTTTATATTACATGCTTTTATGTTGTCATAATAGTATTTCATTTTTCCTGCGCACTTATGTAAAAGGTAATATTTCGCTCAGTGATTACTACCTGGTCCCTTCAAGGGTATGGCTATCGTTATTTTAACAAAACTATACAGATATGTATGGATATATTTACAGCATGATTGAGAAAGACAAACCCATCAAGAAATTATCTTATCCTTGGAAGCACTAATTAAAGGCAATGTTCGCCAACGGATAAATTTTTATCAATTTATTGCATAATATGTATGAACTTATCGATATTGCAGAATAATGGAGGATAAATAACAATTTCACAACTTTCGTCAAATGTTAAACTAAATGAAGAAATATACATACACAATTTGATGAAAATGGTAATAATGCTTTCGAGTTGTTTATATACACAGCAGCACTTGGACGGATTCCTCAAAGTCATTGATACCATGTTTTATAGTCCTATTTGATAATATATCACAAAATGTAACCATATTGATCACTGGTTCATTTCAATTGATGAACATACAGAAATAAGGTACTTACTGCCATTCTATTCTAAATCTTAAATAAAAGCTACCGGAACTGAACAAACCCCGTTTATGAATTTGAATACCCCGTTATCTCTTGTTAATCCTTAACGTTATAATTCCGAATCTTAGATTTAGGCCCCGCCTTCTTTCCGGGTTTCTTTTGACTGACAGGTTGAGCGACAGCTGGTTTGGGCTGTGCGCGCGGCTTTGGTTGGTAGTTGGGTTGAGAGCCTCGGATGGTGAAGCTCTGCGAGGATCCAGACCTATCGTATGCGTCGCCTGGGTACTGCAGTCCTCTAAACGGGCCTAAAAGATGAAAATATCAAGGGTACGGATAATATTTTGAACATTTTGAAAGTGTGTGTGTGTGTGTGGGGGGGGGGGGGGGGGGGGAGAACTGAAAAATTGCTGACCTTTTTTTCTTACACGGTAAAAGTTGGACTTTGACAATGGCCTGTTCCACTGGATTTACCGTGATTCTGTGAAAAGTCAGGGCTTAGCCATCATTGTTGTTATCATTGTTCACTAAAATGTCAGACTTTGACACTGTGCGTGTCCACAAATTCTCACTCTCAGACCAAGCTCTTTTTTATATGTGGGTTCTGAAAGTAGAAATATTTTCAAGAAATATTCACAGCTATCCAAATTGATAATTTATTATATACCCATGACGTATATATCGCAAATACGCACCGTTTCGCCATATAACGTATATATATTATACTGCACCGGGTTCCGTATAGCAGTGTACTGAACACGTTGAACGCGCGTTGCTATGTATACTGAACACGTTGACGCACGTTGCTATGTATACTGAACACGTTGACGCACATTGCTATGTATACTGAACATGTTGACGCACGTTGCTATGTGAATTTAACATGTTGACGCACGTTGCTATGTGAATTGAACACATTGTTCACAATTGAACAGTACACTCTTATACCCGTATAAGAGTGTACTGACGACATTGCGCTATCGGTAGATTTACGAATTCGACATAATTCTTGTATTTACAGTAAGTTCTGGTTAAATTTCAACATTTACGGGTATATAATAAATATAGATTCATGAAACGTGGCTATGGCACTTCTATGGGCAACCGATAAAAAAAAAAAAAAAAAAAAAAAAATATATATATATATATATATAATAAATATAGAACGCCCTACCATGCTCGTACATGGTCAGGACGTTCTCTATAAGTATGTGAGATATCATTTCATAGTAATATTTCTAACCGACGAGTTAGCGTGTCAGAAGCAATAATCAGGTGAAATATGAATTTATAGCTCACATATACCCCATTCTGCGTTTGTAATTCTGGAAATTGCTGGGTTTATCGCTTGGTGTGTCTACGGCTTAGCGTAGTGTAGCTCTGGCGGCAAGAGCAGGCAAGAGTACCAAGTCGTTCATCTTTTAGAGCCACCAGTTATAAAATTATCCTTAGAGTCACTGATTTCGGTGATACAGCCGTTTTTCCGTTCGGGCCCTAGCCCCTTACTTCTCATTCTAATGGCGGGTGTTGAGCCAAATGAGTTCTGGGTACCATTTTTGTGTATGTCTTTGGTATGACCCGACCGGAATTTGAACCCCTGACCCCCTCCCCTGGTCAAGGCAAATTCCCCTATTGAGCTTGGTATCTGCACAACTATCCTTAATTAGAATACAAATATTATTGTATCTGAGGAAGATATGATTAGTGGAAAGTTTAGGTTTCAGTGCAAATGAATTAATTTTAAAAAAGGCAGCATCACTACAGATGTGAAAAGTACCATGGTAATTTGTAGTTATAGTTTTAAGTAGCATTCATGTCAGATAAATATTGACGCTACTGGACAGCACTCATGTAGCATAAGAAAATGGTAGAAGGCTATCATTTTCTAACCTATATGGATACTCAACGGACCTTTTTTTAATATCTCTCTCTGCAATGCCTGCCATGCTATGTTCTAGTATCACAGACTGGTGATAACAAGAGACATTCTGTCTACACCTCATGTATATCTACGGTATAAGACCACCGGAAACAAAGTTTTAAGGGTCTCATACCTAACTTTTACAGAATAACAATTAATATATATAACTCAAATTACATGATAGTAGAGCCCCTGTTATTACAAAATACAATTTGCACTGTACCATAAGATGTCACCAAATAGACTGGTAATAATTTTAGGTGACTCGGTGCAAGTGGAAACAAGTATGCGATGTTTCCAAAAATAAGTCACAGCCCTCAATTTAGGGTCAATAATGATACAGATTTAAGCCGGGACTCATAAAGAAGTTGAAAATCGAATACTTTTTAAAAGGGAAACATTTGTAAAATTATTTTTGTCATGAATATATATGTATTAGATACTGCTATTCTTAATTACAATGAGAGTTTTAGCATTTGAAGATTTATTGAGACTTTTTCAATATATTTAGTGTTAGAAGTTATAGATTACTGACACCACTTCATTAGATCATTTTGTGTGGATTGTACTCTAACAACAATTTATATGTGGGAGTGAAACACTGCATACCGCAAACTGCCTCTCACGCTCCTATAATATACTGGTGTCACTTTGAAAACACTTTGATAACACAGTGGGTACTATGCGTCAGGAGTGATTTTCAATAGAATGTGAATCTAATCGCAATATTCTAACAGAATTTAATAGCAACCGAGGTGAATCACTAGGGTTCTGTATGTGGATGTGACATCCTAGTCGTGTATACATGTTCTAGGACAAGCACACCCATGATCACTCCTGTAGAGGGTAATTGAAAATTGGCATGTAATTATAGGAGGAGAACTGAGACTCCCTCTCTCGGTATCGCAGAGGAGCATCGCGGGCCCGAGAGGCGCCGGAACATCAGCCGATCTAGACGCTCGGAAGATATTTGTACCCACCCACCCACACCCATGAACTATGAACTCATTCTAGGGCTTTTAACTATTCATCCCATGCCTCGGCATAATTCCGCAACTCGGATTTTGTAACTTCTTTTTTGTACTGTGCTGGAGAGTGAGAACACGACGATGATCGGTTCCCATGGTGGCGGCTATTGTTGTTACATACGTAAAAATTGACACCAGGTGATACCATAGCAGCCAGGTTCAAAAGTGACAGGAAGTTATCATCATCAAGGTAGCATCGGTTTAGCACAGAGGTGTTTCAGCCACGTTATAATAATCTCAGATTTTGTAACATGAAAATTCACTCTGTTAATACATTTTAATCTTCCAGTTCGTATCCAGTTATGATTATGTGAATATATTTGTTAAAAATACACCGTCTTGATGAAAGAAGGAGAAATGCGAGCATTTGGCGGAGAGACGTCAATGAGACAGAAAAGGAAGACTTACCATCGCCTGAGTGCATTGGGGTGAAGGGTCGCGGGCTGACGCCTTCCTCGTCCAGCAGTTTCCACACCTCGGCGAGCGATTCGCCGCCCACCGACGACATGCTCAGCATCGGGGGAGCAGCTCTGCCCGAATGAGACGTGGCTGGCCGGAAACTGTCGGAAAGAGCTGAGTCTGGACGAGGAAAGTCGGACGGCGCCGTCCGAGGCCGGTTCGTTGGTACAGTATCTGAGGAGGGGTTTCACATGCATTTTGAGCTCATTGTACTGCACAGGCATTTCAAAGAAATCGAAAAAATATCTTGAGAAACAAGTGCATTTTCAAATAGAATCATTGGCCTTTAAAAGGCCAAATAAGCAGGTGGACGCATTTAAAACTCACTACAAGTAGCTTAACACATGTTTAAAATTGTTGACTGAAAATATTTTGATATCTTAATTCTAACGAAGGGAGGGAGGTAAGGAGGGAGGGAGGGAGGGGGGGGAGGGAGGGAGGGAGGGAGGGAGGGAGGGAGGGAGGGAGGGAGGGAGGGAGGGAATCCATGAATAGGGAAGGACCTGCATTGATTGGCCTATTCCTCTGTGAACACAGTAGTCATGGATCAGTGCACACATGTATTTAGCTACCTGTAGGGGATTCAATTGGCAGTCAGCAATGCCTATATACAAAACGTTTTTGCCTCATGGATGAGTGCACACAGACCTGTTTGCATGCTGCCTGCCCATGTGGTCCAACAAAAACTTTGTTCTTATATACACCAATAAAGTAGGTCAAGCCAATATCTGGTGGTAAATGACATTACAAATGATTTTACAAAATAATATCATTTGACTGGGTCTTGACTGATTCTCCTAAAACAAAGTTATGAACCATTTTGACTTCTGTTTGTGTGTAAATATTATGAATAAAATATCTTCTCATACACCTTCTGCCTCTCCCCCTTCCATTATGAGATTTGACAAAAATACATGAATAGCACAACAAATATACATTTCACCTTAATAATGACAATTCCTAGGGTGTAAGCAACTGTCAGTGCCACATATGGAGATGGTAAATGTTACACTAATGCTCACTGTAAATCAATGTTAAGTAAACATCTGTTTGAGTATGGCCATTTCACCACAAATCCCCCCTCTTTTAACAAATACTTGAATATCTCAGTAAATATAGAATCTAACTAAATAATTCCACTTCCTAGCACCTACTGTTTTTTATTCTCTTTCAAATTGAGGCATATTATATTATGATTGAACCAGTTTCACAGGTAGAAATATGTCCACAAAAGAGTTCTTATAAATGGACCTGTGACTCAAAAGTCCCCCCCCCCCCCCCAACTGAAATCCCTATTTTTTTTAATCCATGTCAAAATACTAAAAATTAAAACTGTCAGATATGGTATGACCATAAAACCTCTGTCCAAAACAAAAATCATATTCCTATCTATACTTAGTGAGATATAAAAAGCAAAAATGTGGTCAGGTTGCCAAGTGACTCTACAAGCATGTGTACTACAGTAGGCTATAGCCATAACCTAGGAAACATGTGTATGTAGACAGCTTTGGCCAACAGGAGTCTATAACTGCAGAATCGTATATAGGGTTATCACAACGTACAGACAAGTTGCCATGAAGACATCCTAATTGTGCGGATTTACTCGTGCATGATGGAACCCTAAGGTGGGTCATCAATTATCTCTAACTATGTACATGTATATAGAAACTGCGAGACATATGGTGGAGCTCATGTGAATTCAACAAAGTCCTCTGTGTCTGCAGCAAGGACTGGTAGCGTCGTCTGGTGTAGTAGAACAACGTAATATTTACACTTGGCCATCTACTGTCTTTGTAGTGATAGATGAACGTGAACATCCTTTTATAAAGGTATTTATTAATATAAATAATTTAGGAATACTTTGTTGTTTGTACAGCGAACCGCTATATATTAAGTTTAAATTTTTCTGCGAAAGATTTGTGTTTATATATAAACAGCAACGCGCAAGGTGTCTAACTAACTACAAAATGATTAAGAAAGAACTCAGTGTCAGCATAAAATACAATGCGAACTCCTGGGAACGAGCATAACCATGGCATTCTGTCTTTCTTCGGCTTGATAGAGGTGTGTTCTGCCACCTCCAGTCTTTTTTTTTTAATGAATTGAAAAACTTGACACAAAATCCCTGTCTGTTAGTTGCCCGCATCTTGATATCACCAAAAATGCTTTCAGTTCAATGTTTCCATATACATTCTAACATTAGGAACAAGAGCTAAGAGTGCATTTTAAAATAGAAATATTGGCCTTTAACGGCCAAATTAGCAGGTGGACACATTTAAAACTCAATACAAGGTCCACCAACTATTAATTACTATGAGATCAAGGAAGCCCCCCAGGAGTTGGAAGGAATTGGAGGTATAGGGGAGGGGGAAAGAGAGGTGTTGGGTTACCATAGGAGAAACTAAAAAATTTTGTGAATATCTTACAAGTCTTTGATTACTGGGCCTGTGTCAGGTGCTTGGGGAAGTTAGGATATTGCATTACCATAAAACTTGCCCAGAAAAAAGAAATCATATAACTATTTGTACTTAGTTATGGGTCCATCTAGTGTTAGTTTGACATACTACAGGCTCCATGTTCAAAGTGAGGCTGAGCTTCAACCAGATACTTAGTGTTCTTATAAGGGTATAGGTATAGGGCATGTGCCAATATGCTTGGAGAGTGACAGGAACTAGAGTCCTCTGGGGGAACATGGCTGCACTAAAATTCAAAGATGGCTGATACCCCCCCCCCCCCCCCATGCTCTGAAATTAGGCAAAAAAACATGAATATCATGCCAAATACAAGTTTAACCTAAATAATGACACTTCCTAGAGGGTAACCAACTGTCAGTGCCACTTATGGAAATGGTTAATATTACACCAATGCTCACTGTAAATCATTATTGAGTAAACATCTGTTGGGTATGCCCATTTCACTCAAACCCCCCCCCCCCCCCCACTTTCAACAAATACTTGAATATCTCAGTAATTATAGAATCTACCTTGGAAATTCCACTTCCTAGCACCTACTGTTTTTCATTCTCTTTCTAATGAGGCATATCATATTATGATTGAGCCAGTTTAAGGGGTAGAAATATGTGCATAAAGGAGTTCTTAAAATGGACCTGTGACTACAAATGTCCCCCCCAAACTGAATTCACTATTATTTTAAAATCCATACCAAAATACTAAATATCAAAACTGTATGGCATTGAACCCCCATAAAACCTTCTGTTCAAAACAGAAATCATATTCCTATCTGTACTTAGTTAGCTATAAAAGGCAAAAATGTGGTCAGGTCACTTAGTGACTTTACAAGCAGTTGTACTACAGTAGGCTATAGCCATAACCTAAAGACCAACCGTCCACCTGCTAATAAAACGCATTTCTTTGTACATCACAGTCTTCTTTAGAAAACATTAAAAGCACTCATTTCTGTACTCATACCCATTAAAAAACAGAACAGCCTTCAAAACTAGAATGAAAAACCTAACAAAACTTTTCTTTTCACGTTTGCTAGATTTTACTCAAGTCCTGTAAATATTGTATTTAGGACGAGGCTAAGTGTTTTCTCTATGGCAGCTACCGCTTGAATGAGCTCGATGTCTGTTATCGGCTACGTCATCGGAACCGTTCGATTGTGACGTCCATAGTGACAGTAGCGGAATCGTGGTGATTTGCTTAGTGTCAAGTTGTTGACATCGCGGTTTGTGAGTCACAAATTGGGCATGTCGGATGTTGTCAGGGTGTGGGCATGACAACCACAGCGGTTTCAACCTAGGGAATCTTCAGGCTGCACTGATGTTTTTAGATTTAAATGATAGGTATATCAAGGAAATCTAGAAACCAAAGAAGCGGCCCTGTCACAAGGTGTGGCAGGTGAATAAACATGTCTTTCATTTCTGAGTTGAGATGGGGTCAGACAGGGTTATTGTTAGAAACACCGGGGGGGGGGGGGGGGGGGGGGGTGTTTCATTTCATCTTTACAGACAGTGGGAGTGTGTAAATTATGTCAATATTAAAGAGGTTAATATTATTCGAACGGTTCTGTCAGCTCTCGTCGAGCGGACATATGTGACTTCGGTGAAGAAGTGACTGGATCGTTGATAAAAAAAAAATTTTGATGTGGCTAGAACAATCACTTCTTCTGAGAAAATCCTGTAGAATGTTAATGGCGGTTGGGGTCCATGACATTCAGCCCCAAGGGGGCATTTGTGTTGAGTCTCTGAATCCAGTTGAACTCCAGTAGGTCACGAAGGTGTTTTGCCCTGTCACTATTGGGGCGAGCGAAGACAAAGTCTACAATGTGGATGGTTACATCATCGAGACCTATGTGACCCGTCGAGTTGAAGTGTTTGGCCACTTCGCTGTCAGGGTCATTTCGAGTGATTTTATGGAAATGCGCGGCGAAGCATATTTTCAGTTCACATTTGGTCTGACCAACATATTGGATCCCGCATCTTTTGCAGGTGATACAGTAGATAAGGTTGGAGCTAGAACAGCATGCGTTGTATCTACTCATGTATGTCCGACCGGATGCAGAACAAAGGATTCTGCCGTCCGTGTTGAGTCTCGGGCAGTACCTACAACTGTTGGGTCTCAAAAAGTTAAAAAAAAAAAAAAAAAAAGTCCTGTAAATTTTATTAAAAAGAGTCAAACGATCCCTGGTCTAACCTACCGATGGTGTGTTAGTTTTCTTTTTCATTTAAGGCTATACGTGTACATATAGATACATAATTTCAATGTTGGAAAAAGAATCTTTTCTTGTCACTGACCTTCTGGTACTGGGGAGAGTTTGACGAGTGGCTCCCTGCCGGACTTTTTGAGGATGGACGGCGGGCGGTACTCCTCCTCTGACGGCTCCTCCACGGTCTCGTCGCCGCCACCCAACGGCCCCAGCGACACGGAGCCCGACGACACGGACAGCACGTCCGTGTCACCCGTCGACATGAATTGCTCCCGCTGTTCTACAGCTAGCTTCTGAAACCACAACAACTCGAGTGTCAGTATCATCAGTTTTGTACCGACCATAAAGTGGAAGATCGCCATACCGGGCGAACTTTGTTTCCTAGTTAAACATATATCCTGAATTAAAAAAAAAAAAAAATCAGTTATTCTATACAGTAAAACCCCTCTTCCGGGACACCCCGCTTAAGGGGCCACCCCGCTTGAGGGGACAATTTGCTCGGAACGGAAATTTTTCCCTCTATTAAGAGTTTATTTTAACCCCGCTTTAGGGGACAACCCGCTTAAGTACCCCACTTTAGGGGACAGTTTTTCGGTACAGAAATGCTAAAAAACCTCGCTTAAGGGGACGGTTTTGGAGGGACATCATATCAAAAATACTGAAAATCCAGTTCATGTAGTGTCTCCTGGCCCTCTCCAGGAGGTCCAGGAGGTCCACCTCGTTGAAGGGAGTGTCTAGGCTGAGAGAAATCAGCGGCCGCATAAGCGACTCACCATGAGCCGCCCAGAGCCGCGACGGCTCACTGAATACCACACCTTCAAAGCCGCCAGCCCGCCCTGAACCGCCCACTGCTAACCTGTAAGCGGGCCTCTAACCCCCTACCTTCAACTGGTGCGAAAGTCGCTCATACTAATATCCACTCACTGTGGCCCGCCCAGGGCTGTTATGCATTGCATCGGTACTGTTAACAGGAATAGAGGTCCTCGTCCGCCGAAAGTGCAATCCACCCTCAATGCCTTCCTGGGACTGTGAAACTGTATATACATTGTACTGTACATTTACATGTACTATCTATTTATATTCATTTATATAGTATAATTTATATTTATTTGCTTATTTACATATTATTTATAAACCTTTTAACCTAATAACCATCGTTTCCTTCATTTATGTAGGTATTCTCTATTGTATAACCATTGGCAGACTGAAAACCCCGCTTAAAGGGGACACACCGCTTAAGTTTTCAAACTATCCTTTGATGGTTTAGCCTGACCAATAGAAAACATCGACCTTGGTGGGATTTGGTGGTTTGGGTAGTGTGCCGTCCAATTTGTTCAATTAGACTTCCTTGTCGGGATATTCCAACCCAGGGGCACTTGTTGTGGCGTTCTTCATAAATAGTCACGTCTTTCCTACAAACTTTTGATAGTTCAGTTTTCAGGGTGGTCAGGAAGGTGACTTCCTCTCTTTGAGATGTAAGGAACGTGTTTTTTTTTGTTTTTTTTTTGTATATGGAAAAGGAGCGGACGTTTGCCGCGTCATTCTTCGAGATGTAATGAAGGTTTTGTGCTAGAGAACCACAGGAATCTGGTGTACAATGAGAGTGGTTGAAAATAAAACCCAGTTCTAATGACGATTATAATGGCCTGGTTCTTGGAAGAGACATTGTCTCCATCTGCTTCCCCATGATATCAAATAAGGCTTCTGCCCCGCCCTATCCGTTTAATTAGACCTTGTACTTTGGATGAGGGAGTATTTGCTGTTGAACTGACCTGTTTCATGAGGTCGTACTGCTGCTTTTCAAGCTGTATCAGTTTATTCTTCATCTTCTCAGAGAGGCCGGCGATGACGCCGCTCTGGCCGGACGTCTCCGTGTCCGTGCCGTACAACTGGCCGGAGGAGGCGGGCGGGAAGCCCGACGACCCGGTGTCCCCGGGCACGGCGTGGCCGGCCGGCACGTACGTCAGCGGGCCTACGGGCACGTGACTTGGGCCGGGCTCACCGGTATGCACACCTACAATAATACAGAGACGTGTTACTAAGTTTAGTGTTTTCTGTTTGAAATATCTTAAATTTAAAGTTAATATTTTAGAAACATTTTAGATGAAAATAGCATAAATCAGGAAAATACTCTTCCTGATGAGTTAGCAGGACTGAAACACTAATGAAAAGCAGCAATAAATAATAACCCCCCCCTCACATTATGAGATTTAGAAAAAATACATGAATAGCACATCAAATATGTATTTTACCTAAGTAATGACTGTCAGTGCCACTTATGGAGATGGTAAATGCTACACTAATGCTCACTATAAATCACTATTGAGTAAACATCTGTTTGAATTTCACCCAAAATCCCCCCACTTTTAACAATTACTTGAATATCTCAGCAAATATAGAATCTACCTAGAAAATTCCACTTCCTAGCACCTACTGTTTTTTATTCTCTTTCAAATGAGGCATATTATATTATAATTAAACCAGTTTTACAGGTAGAAATATGTCCATAAAGGAGTTCTTAAAAATGGACCTGTGACTACAAAAGTCCCCCCAACTGAAATCTCTTTTTTCTGAAAATCCATGTCAAAATACTAAATACTAAAACTGTAAGATATTGTATGGCCATAAAACCTTGTCCAAAACAGAAATCATATTCCTATCTCTACTTGGTGAGCTATAAAAAGCAAAAATGTGGTCAGGTTGCCTCGTGAGTGTACTACAGTAGGCTATAGCCATAACCTAAATACCAACCGTCCACCTGCTAATAAATACAAATATTTATATTCATATCAAAGAAATAGCTCGGGTTATTAAAGGAGTCTTAGAAATAAAGATTGCAGAAGGTTTCAGAAACATATGATCAGATAAGCTGACCGACAGAAAAAGAACCAGAGAAATATCTGCATTTATCTTTGTATATAATTTCTATTTAACCTGGACTGACTTCCACCGGCTCCAGCTCAGGAGATTGCTGAATCACAATTCAATTTCTTCAATGAGTTACTCACCGGCTTTATAGAGCTGTGCTCTGAGTCTGTTGCCCATCTCTATGAGCTGCTTCTTTTCCCGTGCCAGCTGACTGATGTGCTTGGCCGCTTGTCTCAGCTTCTCGCGCAGCTCGCCCGTTACTCCGGGCTCCGCCCACCGCTCGGGGCCCCTGCTGGCCTCTGACGGGAGCTGCCCGCCCGCCGGCCCGCCGCGCTGCTGCCGCCGGAGCCGCTCTATCTCGTCCTGAAGCTGCTGGATCATGAGCTCCTAAGAAATTGTTAGCAATTAGTTTTATTTGTAAGTGAAAGGGCAGTGACATTTCGTTGTGTTCTATGTGGATACAATCCGATAAAGGTGTAGCCTATTCGAATGTATACCATATCGATTAACCACTCGTTATATATACATGTATATATATATTGTATTAGATAAATCAAAATTAAATCATTAATTAAAAAAAAATGTATTAGATAAATTACAATTCTTATCCGATTATTCAATTGCTTTAATAGTCTACTGGTATTTCTTGTCTTTGTTTTCCAATTTAGATGCCCACTATAGATTATCATTTTTACTAAAGAGTTAGGCGCATGGTCATGCATTTCTATATAAGTCGGTCAAACACGTAATTTCGGATGCATTTAACTACCGCTTCAATTGGATTTAGATTGCTGGTTATTTGTTTTAAATGGCGAATCAGGTTCTCGTAGACATAATTGAATATGCATTAACTCTTACTTGGGCCCCGTAGTTCACGGTCGGTCGCTTTTCCGCCAAAGCCATTTTCAGTTTAGAGACCTGTATAAACAATAAAGTGCAATCTATAATGAGTATATATGTACAACAAAACAGAATACCATCAACTTTACCTTGAATCTAATCATAAATGCCATAAAGATATAGAGTATTGCTCATAACAAAAAAGTAACATAGTTCACTATTAGAAAATTATATTTACCTCATTGCCAAGTGCAGTCGTCTCGAGGTTTCGCTCGATGGTGGCCTTATAATACTCGTCGGCTTCTTTACGAGTCTCTGCTAGCTGAAGGTCAAGGTCGCCGACTCGAGCTTTGAGTCCGGCCACCTCCACCTGGTGGCGCCTCTGTTGGGAGGACAGCTCGTATTGGAGCTGCTCGATCGTCACCTGCTTCTGTAGCGGCTGGAAGCAGAACATCATCACTGAGGATTTTTTACTCTTACCTCCTGAGACTGTTTTCAAGTTAAATGTCTGAAACCAGTTCACACCATTTAAGCCAAGAAAAACATATGAAAACCTGATAACTATTGTAATCAATGACGGTTCTTTTCCAATCATGATAATGATAACAAAAGTGAATGCAGATACAGGTAGTGAAAGCCTGCCCAAAGGAGGGGACCATGATTCTTGGAATAAAGGATTTATGTGAGTTCTCACCACTATTATCTGGAAGAATATAAATTTTGGGAAATATTTTGATAATTTACTTGTCTGTGTACCCAATACTATGTTTATTGTTCACACGAACGTGGTTTTTATATCAGAGTCGAGTCGGGGTATGGCTGGGTGAGGCCAATGATATTTTCGTAATCATGAATGAAAACTTTGAAATGTGTCTGACTACTTGGATTCTGTGTGAGTAGTCGCTAAATATGTTTGTACTTGCAAAAATTACCTTAAACTTGGCTTGACAATACCCTGTTCGACAGGCTACAATGTAATATTTGGTTGCACAAATGGTAGGAGTTCAGCCTTTGAATGACCCTCCACCACAACACGCTTCAGGGACATCAATTAAGTAGAGACAAAAAATTGTCTCCTCTCTAATTTTCACTATTCTTGTCTAGTATGCTGATAATTTGATACACAAAACGAAATACGGAAACCGTAAACATCCGGAAAACTTGCATCCGTGTGGAAGGTATTTGATTAGGAACTTGTTAACATCTTGATGCTGAACCGTGAGGCCTCTATTCCTCACATATCAGCAATAAACTTCGCTGTCACAAATTAGTGTCACGTGGTCAATAAATTGACCTCCCTGATTGTTTACTACCGCATCTAAGTTACCTGTTTTGAAAGCTGTGACAATCCTGACTCGAGGTGGGCAATCCGTGTTTGCTGTTTACGGAGTTGTGTCACTAGTTCCGTTTTTTCTCTTCGTAATGCACCTAACAAACAATAAACACAAACGATAACAATGAATAGAAAAGAGTTAAAAAAAAATCTCCCCACAAAAGAAAAATAAAACCGATGTTCACGAGCCCTAAGGAACATGGTTACTCTTCAGCGTAATCAGTCATGGTGATTATTCTAATACTGCGTCGACAATACTTTTGTTGCCTAGATAAAACTGTAACATTCTCTTGTAATGCTTTACAACTGTTAACATCACTACTTTAGAATTCCGAAGGCTGCTTATAATAGAGAGGTACATTTGTGAAATGGAACATAGAAAGGATAAATTCCAAAAATGGGAACATATCCTCAAAAAAATTGAATAATTTCAGGGAGAAGGACTAGCAATTATTCCTACAAAAATGACGGTCTACAACGGCTGTGGCTAAGAATCACTAGTTGAAGGTCCATCTAACCCAGGTATTGTTAACAAAAAAAACTAAGGTCGAACAGTATGAATAATACCATGGGACAATGCTATGAAACTGATATGATGTGCGACAAAGGGTACTATTCCACGAAGAAAGGAGGTATTGATTAATGCCTAAATGCTAAACCTTAACCTTCAATCTTTTCCTAGGGAAGCATTGATGAATGCTTTTCCTTCGGTCTCCAATGTGATAACTCATTTCTTCTGTTTTTCCAGACTTACCTGCCTCTGCGGAAAAATCAGATCCTAAATCCCAACTTCAGCTACTAGCTCCAAAGAAATAAAACAGAGACCCCCCCTCCTACCAACCACATGAACAGTGTTTAATACTCAACCGAGGAGATAAGGACTCCCCCCCCCCCCAATTGATACAAAGATAGAGGACTTACAAAAATTAAGAAAAAAAATAAGTTCCCCACTTAAATTACGTTACACTGTCTTGTCCCGTCTAATGTCCCCGTCTCTTGTAGGAGTACACATTCAAAGTACGGAATATTGATTAATGTTCTATGATAAATGCAAAATATTGGTTAATGTATAAATTATGCATTACGAGTCATGATAAGATACTCCTGGAATTGTCTGTCTACGTCACGTCATGTGCAGTATGTCTGAAGTTTCTGGATTAATCCAAAGGCTAACATTGGTTAGAAGCCAACATTAGGATAAGAAGTTTGTATTTCCACCATTTTATAAGAAACTGATTGATCAACAAAGAAAAAAAAAAAAAAAAAAAAAAAAAAAAAAAAATTCCAAGGACCAGAGGGGGCCACAACCCAACTCAGGTCTAACGAAGAATTACAACACTGATTGATCAACAAAGACCATAATCTAAAAAAAAAAAAAAAAAAAAAAAAATGAAGCGAATATATACCAATACGATTCTGTAATTGTCATTATATGTAATAATGTACCGACATTAATGAAATAAACGCTTCAATTGTACGGTACATTTCTCTCGAAGAATATTAAATCAAAACATGATTGTACCTATAGTATTATTGAGAGACTCGACGTGAGTCTTGATGACCATGTTGTCGCCGGCGGCCACCAGGGCGGCACTGATGTCTGACTCGGGCTTCAAGTCAGTCTTGGCCTGTTTAGCATCATGCTGCATTTTCCGCAATCTCGACTTCAATTCCTGTATTTCTGTTTCTAGGTTCTTGACGTATTCTGAAAATAACGAAAATAGCCGTATAGTATAAGGTCTGGTATTGTTAACTGTAGGAGGATATATTCAGGTAGAATTTCGATTTATCAAACAAACAAGACTTCAGAAAGCTCAGGTTTGTATGATAACATGGTGATGTCTTCTATGGTATATTAATGTTGAAAGCAAACTAATCGCTATACATATAGTGCTTGAAAACAAAATGATATTGAATGACATACGAAGACACTATGGTCTTGTTATGGTTTTTTTTCTAATGAACGAAATTGATTTCCATGTAGCTCTTAGGGTGGAATTTCCTGGATGAGCTGTTCTTGTCATACAAATTATGGCCAATACCTTACGCCAAGAAAACATAAATGTTATTATCCTACCCCTCATATAATTTTTTATTTTTCGTTTAAAGGTATTCATTTCATTCTGTTGGTATACAGATCTTCCATGAAATGACTCTCCATAGACTTAACATGGTGTGGCTGTATGCCACGGTTTTGTCATTTATATGTCACTGGTGACATGTGAAGTTAAAACATGTGACAGGGTAGGATAAAATCTAAACATCGCTCAGTTTCATATGATTGTTTACATGCCATTCGTTGTCTTCCGCTACAGATACCACTCAGCTCCGCTACTTGATATTATTCCATGAAGACAACTCATGCCATATACACAACCATATGAAATTTCGTGATGTGGCATGATACTATTTCAATAAACGATACGATGCTTAGGTATGTTACCTATAAGATCATATGTACTGTGGTTAATGTACCTTATCTGGTCACCTACTGATTTATCTTTATCTATGGTCTGGTAGGTGAGTAATAATCATTAATAACCATTGAACATATCCTACATAGTACAAATACTATACTTGTATTATGATTTTTATTATTCAATTTTCGTTGCTATATATCTTAAGAAAATTGATGTGCAGCAATGATCCCTTTCCATAACAGCAGTAAATTTGTGTAAATTAAAGTATGCGAGGAAAATTCAGGTTACGCTGGTTACAATGACACATGAATAGTCATGCTTAGTATGGAATAGCAATCACTCCAAAGAAATCAATCAATGACACCATGTTCGAAGTCATATGCTGGCATTAGGTCCCTACCTAATCTAGGCTAGAAATGCTTATCAGATAAACAGTTTTATGCGCATCCTATTTATCCATATTATTGAATTATTGCATGAATAGCATGTAATTATATCCACTTGGATATAGAAGCCTTCAAACAAGACCAGTATTTCTCACTGCCCAGTCATTTACTGTAATTTTCCTCATCGTTTTCCATTATTGTCTATCTCGTAATACTATGTTGATTTGTAAGCAATAAATGATTTGAACCCAATTGATTGTTTCGGGGCCGTAATTGAAAACCAACCTTTGTAGTTGAATTGCGACCAATAAAAAAAAAAAAAAATGCTACTGTAAGATTTACTCACTCTATACCTTGAAATCAAGTGTATACATGTACCAGTGACTATAACATTACAGATTGAGGCCTGTCATATAGGAAATCCCTAACGGAAAAATTATGGTACAACATACGAGTACTAAGTAATTGCAGACAAGGTACTTAAACATTCATGTATACGATTGTATCGTTCCGTTCATTATATGTTTATATCCCAAACATTTTGGGAGGAGATACAATTCATATTAAGTGTGAATTGGAAAACAGTGAATATGAACTGGATCTCACCGTTGGCGACCAGGTTTACCCCTTCACGGTCGGCGGTAGGCTGGGGCGGTTTGGCCGGCATCTCCTCACCCAGTGTCTCCATCTCTCTACGCATCTGCCGCACGACGGCTCGCAGGTTCTCATTCTGAGTGAGCAGGTCAGTCACCCGCTCCTCCGTGCCGTCTTTGTCCTGCTCCACCTGCCCACCACCCTATGAAAGACGGAACAGTAACTAGTCATAGTTAATGCTTCTATAGATATTATTACAAGCCTATGGGCGAATGTCTGACTTTTACTGACCAGGAGTACGGATCCCGATTGTCACTGAATGACGAAATAATATTCATACGTCCCTCTGTACAACGTGACCACTGTAAAATGGCGTTTTAAATTTGGTTGGTTGGTTGGTTTGATTTAACGTCCAGTTAACCATTAGAGGTTCTCACCAGACTTACTCAAGGTTCTTTTACACCACAAGGGTGGTGATCGAATCTATGAAATGAATTCAGATAGAAATCTCACCCCTACACATTTACCGAGGTGAGGGTTCCCACACCATATAGACATGGTATGAGAACGATTGGCCTTTGATATAGCAGTAAATCTACCACTGCTGGGAATGAAGGAGAAGAGTGGCTGCAGTGGGACTCGAACCCACAAAGTCCTACAACCTTGGGATTAAAAAGTCCAGTGCCCTAACCACTGAGCTAACTCCCCACCCCCGTGGCGTTTTTAATGATTTCAAACTTTATGAAATTAAGGAAACATAGTGAAGTTTCTGAATAGTATCTGTTCCCCGATGTGATGCGGTGAATATTTCCAACCAAAATATTGAGAAACAGATTCCATTCAGGCACACAAGAGAGAAACTATGTTTCCATGAGAGAAAGTCAACGTTACAAGGTGAGGACCGGAAAAAAATTACCGCCCAAGGCATCCTCACCGAGTAATTTGAGTTTCTCCTACCAATACTTGGTTTCCCTATTCCTATATACCTTCAAATGTCGGTAAAAATGGTTAGTTCTTTACCTGCGATAGTTAAAAAAAATATGGCCACCTTTATCGTGGAACCCCAACATATGTTTTTTCGTCCCGCACGCATTCCGCCCATTTCATAGCAACGATGCAGGTTGCTATGCGTCAACGTCACGGCAACTTCATAGCCGAATCGATGTATTGTGCATGCTTTAAAAGTTTCTTTATCTGTCTGTTTACACCATCTGCAATCTTTATAACAGTCTGGGTCACCTGCGATATTTGGTGTGTCTATTTTTTGTCATATAGAACGATATATGATGATATAGATCATGTGGTCAGCCTGGGACGAAAACGTCAGCCTGGGACGAAAACGTCACTCGCGATACATAACTCATAATTCCTATATACCCATCATTGAACTAACTAGAGTTACATACCGCTGCTGGGGGGTGCATTAAAAATAAGTTATGTGTCGAGGTTGACGTTTTCGTCCCGCTCTCATGTTTTCGTCCCGCTCTGACGTTTTCGTCCTGCTCTGATCACGTGATACAATACAGCAGCAGGACGAAACAATAGCTGTTGTGGTTACTCGATAAGGGTGGCCATTTGCTTCGGAAGTGTTTCAGGTAAAGAATTAAGCATTTTTATCGATATTTGAAGGTATATAGGAATAGGGAAACCAAGTACCGGTAAGCAAAAGTCAAAGTTACTCGGTAAGGCTTGGAAAAATTACTGTCTGCGGCTGACACCTTGGGCAGTAATTTTTCCAAGCCTTACCTCGTAACTTTGAACTTTTGTTCACCGGAACATAGTTTCCCTCTATTATTGTACCCCTAGCAGCACTATGTAACTATAAAGTGTTCGGAAATTGGTATATAGGAATAACCTTTTCTTCATATAACGTAGCATAGGGCACATAGCCTACACTGTTTCCTTGGTCATCAGTTAGAGGATCAATGAGACCCGTGAGATGGAGCTACTTGTCGGGGGCCGGCCTCCATGATATTCTATCAATTTGATGATTAGGAGCTCAGCTAAAACATATGGGGTCGCCCCATGTTCGGTATATGGATACGAATGGTTGGGTCTATAATGGGAACTCTATAACTCATATAGACATATTGCTGATCTGCCATGTGACCCTGATACATCCGAGTCAATTACTCAATCACTATTTGATATTGTTCGAATAAGACCCAAGCTTCATATAACAAAAAATGTAAAAGTGTTTTAATATTTATACTTTTAGCATTTTTAAAAGGTTGTGTAAAGCCGCTATGAATACTTGAATAATCCATTAGAAAATAACCTGATGATTGTGATATGCAAGAGCTTTTTTCACTGCTATTATTTTATAAACCCCATCATTAATTCGGTAACGGTTTTCTCTCCTTAAATACATATTGGGAAATCTTATAAAGGTCAGTTGGGGTCAGGTAGAAAAATGGAAACATTTTCATTTGGATTTTCTTGCTTTAGAGAGATCGGGAAACTTTGATAATATGTCCCTTTTGGCCATGTCATGGGGCTGAGGGTCTGTGGGGAGGTTCAAATCACTCTTTTATTGGAGTAAATGAGGCTAAATCAATATTAGCCTTGCTTCACACAAGGCCAATAAATTACATATACTGAATATGAAAAAGTGAATTCCCATGGAAAAATGGAAAACTGACATCTCTGAATTATGACCTGTGAGCTAATAAACAGTGTTTCATTCTTAGACCAGATGTTAATTCCCAGCGTAACTCCAAGACGTTCCTGCTGAATGTGGGATAGTTTAGGAATAGGTTGCACAGAGTATCTTGGTATATACTTGCCTTGTGTGTGTGGTCGAGCGGGATGCCGTGGTGTCTGAGTACAGTGAGTGCCTGGTTCCTGTCGGCAGTCAGAGCCTTGATGAGCTCCTCACAGTGCGACAACTCGCGCTGCTTCTCCTCCGACTCGGCCAGCGCCTAGCGCAAACAATAAAACGAGAACATGATATATTCATTTACACCAATAAAGCCACACACATGCGCGACTCTGAATTATCTCACCCCTGGTACAAGTTTAGCCATAGGAATAACGTAAGAAAAAAATACTCAACGATCACCCTGGTAGAGTAACAATACTACGACATGGTAGTGGCGTAGTGAATACGAGATGACGTCATAGGCGATAGACCAATTAGCAGCCTGGATTTCAGAGAGAAGACAAGAGAGGAGATTTAAACGTCTGTAATGGTGAAAGGGGTGAGATGAATCCAGAACCGCACTCGAATAGTAAAATAAATGATACTCCACTCGTTTAAATCGGCCGTAATCGACGATTGCGGCCCTTCCAAACTTGTGGAGTATAGGGTATTGGTATGATTCTCGATACAGTTCTATATAATTACTCATATATTCACTTAGTCATTTTGGTATCTATATATTCATACACAAGGATTGATATCAATATTTCAGCGCCTTCCAAACCATTGCACCTTGTACAAGGGCCGTTTCACTTCGGTATATCTCTGGTATAATAACACAACATATTCAAGTTTAGTTTATCCTTATTACATATACTTCAGGTCACTGGAATCTCTGTGACACAGGTTGATTCCTGGGCCAGTCGGTGAACGATACATAGTATTATGTACTTTATTCTGATGTTTTTTTTAATCTTTTAACGAATGTTCATAATCAAAGATTTGAGCAAGTCCGGAGTTTGCGCTGCCGGTAGGATGCCACCTGTTCATTACATTTCAGTAGAATTCATGGACACGTTTATACCTAAAGAAAGATTGAAAAATAGGAAATTCCCTGAGAAGTAGTATCCCTGTATAATACATGCACAATATCAACTGATTTCAGATACAAGCGAAACCAGTTTATATTGTATTTATCATCCACCTTTTCTGGAGAAGTGGCATGTCAATATCAGTTCATTTTAGTTATGTACTATTTTTCCATTGGCAATATCTTTCCGTATGCACCACCCGGAGCATATAACATATCCGTATGCGCTCCCTATGTGTTTTCTACGGACGCTTTGTATTAGGTGGATAATAAAGTCTATTTCAAGCCTGGTGGCATATACATGTGTAGCATACTCTGAGCGTACCTCGTCACGTGCTTTCGTGAGGCCCTTGACAAGGTCCTCTGACCGCTCGTACTGACGTCGCTCCACGTCGTCGTAGCGATGCTGCCAGTCCAGGTCCAGCTGGGCTTTACCTCTCTCCAGGTCCGCCTGGCGCTCCACGGCCGAGCTCAGCTCCCGTTTGTACCTGGGCACCAAGGAGACACAGACACAGACACATATATATATATATATATATATTCAATCTTGATAAATGTAGACCATTATATGTCGCCCTTGGCCACAAACACATCTAATATTCTAATAATCCTTAAGACGTGGCTAAGGTGTCACTTGTTCGAGCAAAAAAAAAAAAATTCTAATAATATACATAAACAACAACACTCTACTAACGCTCAAAAGAAATGCATAACAGTTATTTTTTTAGTCAATTATACGGCAATATAAATAGAGTAGGAGTCGATAGGAAGAGTGTCACCTGTCAATGTCAGCCTTCCTCTGGGCGAGCTCGGCTCTGAGTTTGTTTTCTGAGTCTTTCAGAGTGAGCAGCTCCACGTCCCTGGCCGAGTTGTCCTTCACCGTCTCCGACAGCCGACTGTCAAACTTGGCCCTTACGTCATTCATCTCAGAATTCAATCTGTGAAGAGTTATAGATGCATTTTTTTTTTTACAAAAGACAAACTTGAATGACGTGTAGCCGGTGTTCCATTGGTGTCCATATATCTGACGAAATTAGTTTCAATATCGGGTCTCTGCTACATATGTATATAGACCAGGAAAAATAGTGCTAACCGACTTTGTATGATCGACTTTTGCAAAGGTCCGACAAAAACTAATTTATCAGATTTTGATTGAAAAAAAAAAAAATTCGGTAGGCACTATTGTTTTGATTATAAATGATAACAAACGCCAGGTGTACATTTATCTAGCTTTTGTAACCATTTACAATCTTTTGAAAACTATATATATATGAAATACAAACGAGGACTATTTTCTGCGTAAACATTCAATCAAAATGACAAGAACAGTATAGTGTGTGGTAAAGGTGCAAATGAATACAATAACACTGTGGGCAATGCCGACGCCCGGAGATCGCCACAGGACGTCGGGCTGCGTTGCTCCATTACACTTGTGTATATGTGTAGAGATAGTAAAAGAATTACGATTATCAATTGTTAGGGGGCGCCATTGGTGACTGTATCTCTCAACCACTACAGAGGGTGCTTTTGTCGTCTAGGGCTTTTGGTTTGCACTCAACCTCCCCTCAGTCACGCACCCGTCACCAGTGGGGATACAATGAATGCTTCTCTCCTGGTCTTCTTCTTTATCCTACCCCTAATATAAAATCCCATAGCCTTAACATTGAGTTTCCGTATGCCACGCTGACGGAGTTTTATATGCCACTAGTGGCATCCAGATTTGTTATCAAATAAAATTTCAAAATCGAGGAGACAGGGTAGGATAAAATCAAAACCTGATTCGTTTTAATCTTGGCCACAGCAAGCCACTCCTGGAGTTTTGGCTCCAGACTTCACTCGGCTTCGCCTCATGAAGTCACTAAGCCAAACTCCAGTCGTGGCATACGGTGGCCAAGATTAAAACTCATCCAGTTTTACGATAGTATACCTACACCGGCGTTTGTTGTAAAGGTTTTTTCTTTTTAGAAAATTACAATCTAGAAATGACTTGAATTGGAGGATCTCTGTGACACAATCAGAACATTGACTTGACATCGGTCTCACACTTTGACTTCACAGCAACAAAAACAAAGCCTAGCTATGTAATATCATTAAGACCATAAGCTGAAACCGATGAATTACCAACCTCTCTATGATGCTGTGCTTATCCTTCCGAAGGTCCTCCATGGTCCACTCCAGCTGTTTGACCTTGAGAAGAGAATCTTCCGCTGCAGCCTCCAGGTCACGGATGCGGGCAGAGAGCTGTATCTCCGTCTCGTGACTTGACTCTTTGACCTTGGCAAGGCACTGCTCCTTCTGGCGCAACACCTTGTCTAGTTCTTCGTGTCTGGTTTGAAATGATAGACAAAAGTGTTCATTGTTGGTTGGTCTTCTTGACAACATTATATAGTCTAGAGGGACGCCAGTGCGGTATGGAAAAAAGCTGGAAAATATCCGCCATTTATTTCGAATATGATGACAATGATCTATATATATATATTGCCAAGTCTGTGATGGTGATAATTAAATACGCCCCAAAAACAAATAGAGCAACAAAATCACTCGTCTGTAAAATCAGAAAAGAAAATGCAGAATGAAATTTGTTAAGATCATACTTTTCATTATTATAAATGTTTAAGCTTCATGTTATTATTTTGTAATATGTTAAATTTTCTACTGTTGGATTCGCTTTATCCATGTCAGATTGTGCTAATGAAATTATAGGTCTCGACACATTCACTCAAACGTTACCTTCGTGCAAAATCTTCTTGCATTCGAGTCATGGCCTTTTCTGTTTGGTCAAGCTTCCCTTGAAGTTCTGATATTCTGGAAACAAGAATACCATAACTACTATTTAGAAAAACTATACAATAGCCTTAAAGTTTTCGTCACTAGAAAGATCATAAGAATACAATATCATCTCACATCTGCGATATCCTGACAACTATTCCATTCCGACTTTGTCTAAATTATTTCAATAATTTTCTAGAATCTTATTTCAACGATATGGCAATACCACAGGCGCCATGGAGACCCGATTTAGTGATTTCTAGTTTACCAGAACATATTTAGGCTATGAAAATGTCCCCTGTAATATTTTTTTTCACTATACATTAATGAATTCTATATTTTGTCTTTTACCATCCATATGACAATGCCAGCCAGTGGGAAGAAAGTAAAGTTGTACTATCCATTATTAAGAACTACATGGAAGGTACTCAATATGTTTCAATGCTATTCCCTTGCATCGCAAAAATCATTTCGATCTGAATGCAAGGGCCATCCCTAGTCACAAACGTATACTGTCTCTCTAGTATTTGGGTAAATAGGAAACGCCCTCACCGTGCGTCCTTCATGGCGGTGACGTCATGCAACTCCCACTGCGCATGCTTCAGTTGTTTCTGCAGCGTCCTCTGGTGGGAGTCGGCCTCACTCACTTCCGCCGTGGTCTTCTCAGCGGCCGCCCTCACCACCTCCAGCTCTTTGATGAGCAGCTTCACCTACGGGGGGACACATACGCTGACAGATTGTAGGATTCTACGAATAACGAAGTAACTCTTTTGCATTGTATTTATATACCTGCGGTGGGTTCCAGAGATAACATGTGAGATGATTGGTCTTTGACCAACTGATTAAAAAAGGGCCGCCTTTGCCAAGAATAAATGTCACGGCACAAATTAAATGAATATACTCCAAAGAGGTGTAGCACATTCGAAAATGAGATGAATGTGATAAAAAATACGAAAAAAAGAGAGCCATTATCGGACAATGTTAGATTGCTGACATCATAAAATGATAATCTGCACTGTCTACATTCTTATTCAGCGATTAGACTTACAATGAATGATAACCACATACAATATCATATAAAAGGACAAAAGCAAGATACATTAACTACATGTGAGGGGTAATCATCAGAGGTACTTATTAAGCACTGATGTGGAATTGTTGTTAGGCACAACGTGAGTGCTAGGAGGTAGCCGGCTTAATTACAGGTTCATGTGAACTACACTGGGGTAAAGTATTGAGCAGCTCACCTTCAGCTCATGCGCCAGGACCGAGCTGCTCATCTCGTCCGCCTGCTTGCGGAATTCGTGCTCACGTTGACGCATGGCTTCTTCGAAACCTAAACAGAAAGATTTGTCCAGAGCCAGACAGAATTTCACATTAGTAATAGTGAAATAAAGTGTTGCCGGTATTCACAATTTTGATGTACTTTATCACATATAAACTTAATGTAAATACAACTTTGATAGAGCTGATTACAGTGACTCCCTTTTATTTTTGTGGAAGCGAGTCTTTACCAGGTTATTATTTAACATAGAACAGTTCTAAAGCTAACAACGGTGTGGGAGAAAAAAAGACCACAAACCATGTGGGAGAAGGCTGGTGGTATACTGACCGTAAGAGAGCTCTTGTTTCTGAGCCGCCAGCTCCTCCTCCAACTGGAGGACTCGCCTCTCTGTGACCCGCTTAGACGTCTCCAGGCGCTCTCGGTCCTCCTGTACCTCCGTGTCCTTCACCCTGTGAGCACACACCAACGTACTCTAAGTACACGTATGAGTTTACCTTGAGTAAATTTGTACTCGCGACACCTTCACAATTTGGGAGTGGTTTGGGGATTGGCATAAATTTTTTTTTTTTTTTTTTAGTCCAGAAGTGCTTTCGCCTTGTTTTTTAAATATCTCAATTTGGTTTTAACGAGGTTTTATTTCCTCTCTTATCTTTATGAATGAATATGGAATTCTCCAATACATTCGGTCGTTGCTGACAGTAGTACTCGAAACTGCATGATCCATCTGGTTTCTAAAGATCGAGGATGGCTTAGTCGAGGAAAGTATTGAGGCCAAAACAGCGTGGGAACATCAATTGCTTCATGATCGTCTCATGCTTTAAGTTGCTACGACCTTTTGATGCCCCTCTCAACCCTCCTCCCCCTCCTCAGCCATTATTCTTTTGATGTTCAAGAATATCCTTATTCGAGTAATGCGTCCCAACCAAGCAGTGGTGTCGCGCACCACCTGACTGGAGTTTCTGCTTGGAGGTGGCGCCCTGTGTGGGCAACGGGTATAACTGCATCAATGGTGTATCGATGCCAGTGGACACGTGTATCAAAATTTTAAAAACTAATGTGAAAGTAAAACTATCGAACTCAGCACATAAAATGTAGTGTTATAACTGACTGCGACATACACAAGACTAAAGATCAACTACTATCTCCATTGTCATTGTTTAAGCATCATACATACCATGCCAATTGTACTTGCATATATATATATGTTCAAGGATATTGTGATCGCAATTTGTCAGAAGACCAATGTAACCACATTGATCCAAATAAATGAGTGTACATGGTTATGGTGGTTAAGTAAAGTTCTTAAACTGTCACTCAAGGTACGTCTTCTTTTCTATTGATACGAATAAAGATCTTCAAAAGATCTATGACCAGAAAGACTCTTACGCTCGGTAGGACTGTAGCTCGGCCTCTTTCTCACGGACTCGCTGTTGGTAGTGTCGAGTCATCTCCTCTCGTGCCACCGTTTCGCGAGCGGCAGCCGTCTCCAGCTCATCCACCCGTATCTTCATGTCGCTTATCGCCCCATCTCTCTGTGACAACGCTGAGCGCAGCTCTGATAGAAATTCAATACAGCTTTGTCTAAATAATTGTACATCAAATACACACTACGTTTCATGAATGCAGGTATGGTAGGGCATTTCTGTCAGTGAATTTATCTATAAGTTGCTCATAGTGAAGTTCTTCACTAGAAGATGAAATCGGTATTTTTCAATAACCGCTGTAGATCGCAAATTTTCGCTGACTTGAATCTATAATGTAAGGTTTATTAATATTCATACACATTATAAACATAATCAGAACACACTTAAAGTAAATTTAATATCGAGACCCGTTTAGCATATAAATTCAAGTCATGATGTAATTTTCATGGTGCTTCTTTCAGTTCCAACTTTCAATTCGGATTTCATACAATAATTAGTAGTATAGGTTTACCTAGAACGAGCTTGTCGTAGTTGTCAAGTTCTGCATGTCGCTCATTCAGGAGTCTAAGGTTGTACTTGAAGTCTTCTTTCAATTTTTCGAACTTCATTTTCTGCTCACTTAATTCACCTTCTCTCTGCTCAAGTGACGACTCCAGTGACTGGACTCTACGACGAAAGTTTCATGGTGACACAACGCATAAATAAATGATACAAAAATCTTCATGGTAGAATTAAATAAACCCAAAAGAAAGCCCATACTTCTTGGATAACACAAAGATATAGAGAAGTGTGAAATTATATACAAGTGTAGCCTGATAAGTGTGACTATGATAACAAAATTGAAATAAAAATTTTTATATATCTGATCATACTACGTGCTTTCATAAAAGTCGAATTTATTTAAAAGAATAAATTGATTAAGTCCATCTAATGACCGAAAGGTCGGTTTTCTAATAAAGCAATCACTAAAGAAGACAATCAAGAAACATGCAGTTGTGCCATATACATATGTATAATTACTAAATACACTTTACATATACAAAATGTTATTGGAATGAATCATCTGTATATCCCATGTGCATGAACTGATAAGCCCTGGCTCTACATGTATAAGCAAATACAGGCATGCGTTTCTTTTACCTTAACTGCTGGAGATGCCTCCATTCTTGTTCCTTCTCCTCAGCTAGTCGTTTAAGACTCTGTCCGGCAATACTTTCTTCAGGCATATTGCTGTCAAAACGTGGCACGTGTACTATGATGCATTTCCCAATTTTATCTAAAGTTGAGGGATCAATTCTTCAGCCGTACGTATGTCTTCATAATTTTACTGAAATATGAACCATTTAATGTAGTCTAGATATACCATGCAACTTAGATACAAAAGGGAACTCTATTGATAACATGAAACAAAAAATTATCTAAGTCAGCAAAGACAACAGCCATAAGAAACCATGTATTATCCAGAGATAGGCTGTTTATTTCGAAATAATTGAGATGGCGAGATATGTGGATATATAAGCAATTTTTTTCTTACACAGCATGCAATCATTACATCGTCAGTACACATCCTACTTGTATAACTTATAAATTTTCTATAATGACCTGTCTAATCTAAAATTCATTCGCACTATCATGCCGCGAACTAGAACATGACCTCAATATCCGTACTCTCAACTGCAAGAGTATAAAATGTATGTGTCTTAATAACTGTTTTTCAATGTTTATGATTTTATTTTATATGATATGATATTGTTTTTACTGTGATAAGACTCAAAACTTGTCAATATGACAATTTACCTTCAAAGGCAAAAATTAGGACCCATGTGAATTTCCTACAAATTGAATACGACGATCTCTAAGTATTCTAAAACACATCACTATTTTTTCCAACCTTATCCCATGAGGGAAAAAGGAAAGAAGAAATTACGATAACATGATCCAGAATGTGATTACACTAGGGTGACACACACACAGAGAATTAGTAGAAACCGAACGAGAGTTAGACTTGACAATGTTTATGCCACGACGGGAAGGTCGCGTATTACTACACGAGGCGTAGCCAAGTGTAGTGAGGAGCAGACCTGACCAGAGTCGGAATATTCGAGGTCCGTTCACGGCTTCGGGTA
Organism: Alentia gelatinosa; assembly: GCA_950022655.1. Lineage (NCBI taxonomy): Eukaryota > Metazoa > Annelida > Polychaeta > Phyllodocida > Polynoidae > Alentia > Alentia gelatinosa. The sequence continues at coordinate 80,019,289 of OX465579.1, read as the reverse complement.
TCGCCGGTATCGTTCATGCTATGTTGGCGGCGTTCCCTCGCCGCAACTCCTGGCAGAGCCCGCGGGCGGGTTTCGTACTCTTCAAATGCATCGACATCGGCCGTCTGGCCGCCTTTAAAAATTCAAATGAATCAGCTTTGTGTCGGCTAGGGAGTTTCCAGCCGACTCCTCAAGGCTGGGTCAGTGGACCAGCAAATAATTTTCAATTTGGGCCGGCTGGCCAGAGGCGACGCCCAGCCGGCTACCACACGGGGGCCACACGGCTACGGAGGACGATGGTATGGTAGAGGCGACGAGGGCCGGCCTCAGGCGGGTGCGGCCGGCCCTAGCCGAGTGGACATAATTTTGCTGATCCACCAAGGCGATTATTTCAACCGGCTTGAGCCGACCAGAGGCGGGAGCAGCCGACATCCATATTCCACCCGCACGGACATCGGCCGGCCCTAATTTCGCTTGGTGGATCACAGGTTTTAGGGTGAGGTAAGGGTTTTTGTTTGATTTTATATTTATCATACATACATCTCTCGGATCATCCAAGTTTTTCAGATGCAGCAATTGGACTTCCCATGGCCTTAGAATACACTAGTATACTGTAGTTTCAATTTGTGCAGAAAAAGTTACAAATCAACAAAAAAGGGAATTAGAAAAAACGAGGCGGCCACCGCGCCAACTCCCGAAAACAAATCGTATCATCCAATTTACGAATCGTAACGTCCCAAGCGTAGAGGCTACCGAGCATATGGTCCAAGGACCGTCGGACCAGTCCGACTAGTCTGACGAATCCGACCCAATACTCTAGATCTAGATGGGAATTGGACACCTTGAGCCTTTTACCCTTTGAGCCTCCTGTCAGCGCGAAAACGTGGACGCCTTGAGCCTACCCCATTTTAGTTCTGATTGGCGGGTTATGGCTCAGTCACACCGGGAAACGGAAGAGTTACGTAAGAGTACGGACGTGTCGAGCGTGATCCGGTGGCCTCCGTAGGCAAAAGTTGAACGGAAGGAGGCCCCCGATGCGATGCACGGGAGGAGAAACGGTCAAGTTGCGTACAAACACGGATGAGTTGCGGAAGAGTTGCGGAAGAGTAACGGACAATTACGGACAATTACGGAAAGTGGTACGGAAGAGTAACGGACGCCAACGGACGCCAACGGAGGATTAACGTTAAATTGCGGAAGAGTTACGGATATTTACGGAAGAGTAACGGAAAGGTTGCGGAAACTTTACGGAAGCATATATCCTACATCCCTACACCCTACATCCTACACCCCTACATCCCTACATCTGTATATCCCTACATCATACACCCCTACATCATTACATCCTACATCCCAACATCCTACATCACTACATCCCAACATCCTACATCACTACATCCCTACATCACTACATCCTACATCACTAGGCTACATCCTACATCATTACATCACTGCATCACTACATCCAACATCCACACATCACTACATCCTACATCACTACATCCTACATCACTACATCCTACATCGCTACATCCTACATCACTACATCCTGCATCACTACATCCTACATCGCTACATCCTACATCCTACCTTCTACATCACTACATCCTATATCACTACATCCTACATCACTACATCCTACCTCCTACATCCCTACATCACTACATCCTACATCACTACATCCTACATCACTAGGCTACATCTAGATATATTTACGGAAGAGAAACAGAAAGGTTGCGGAAACTTTACAGGAGCATATATCCTACATCCCTACACCCTACATCCCTACATCCTACACCCCTACATCCCTACATCTGTATATCCCTACATCATACACCCCTACATCATTACATCCTACATCCCAACATCCTACGTCACTACATCCCAACATCCTACATCACTACATCCCTACATCCTACATCACTACATCCTACATCACTACATCCTACATTACTAGGCTACATCCTACATCATTACATCACTGCATCACTACATCCAACATCCACACATCACTACATCCTACATCACTACATCCTACATCACTACATCCTACATCACTACATCCTACATCACTACATCCTACATCACTACATCCTACATCCTACCTTCTACATCACTACATCCTACATCACTACATCCTACATCACTAGGCTACATCCTACATCGTTACATCACTGCATCCAACATCCACACATCCGACATCACTACATCCTACATCCCTACATCCCCACATCCTACATCACTACATCCTACATCACTACATCCTACATCACTAGGCTACATCCTACATAGGGAAGTAGGATGTAGTGATGTAGGATGTAGGAGGTAGCACATCCCTACCTATATATCTAGTGAGAAAGCTCTCCGTAATGCTTCCGTAACACAACCGTAACACAACCGTACCACAAGAAATACCTCCGTTCCTTTACCGTTATTCTGCCGTTTATATCCGTTTGTATCCGCAAGTCTTACGTTTCTCTTCCGTTATACATCCGCAATGCTTCCGTAAGCATCCGTTAGGCTTCTGTTGACATACGTTGCCATCCGTATACATCCGTAACGTGTCCGTTAGAAGAAAAAAACCACGGCTGAGAAACGGAAGAGCAACGGAAGAGAAACGGAAGAAAAAGGAAAGAAAACGGAAAGAAACGGAAAGAAACGGAAGAAAACGGAAGAGTAACGGAAAATGTATCAGTGTTCTTCCGTAACCTCTCCGTTCAAAGTTTTCAACATGTTGAAAACTTTGACGGACCTCTTCCGGACCCCTGCGGATATGTACGGATGCGAACGGAGCGATACGGAGGTCTAACGAAAGAGTTGCGTAAGAAAGCGGACGTCAACGGATGACCATTTTTTTCTTCCTTTTCTTTCCGGTAGGCTTCCGTAACCCCGGTGTGACTGAGCCATTAGGGTTAGAAAAGGGTTGGGTAAGGGTTAGGGTTGAGTATTTAAGCAGAACTGTCTTTAGATACGCCTCGTGACGATTACTACGCATCCAAACTCGTGGCGTAGTGGTTCAAAATACGTTTCGAAAGCGGTTCTGTTTTTATCTCACCCCCAACACGGACCTTACAGTCGATTTTAAGCAATAATATAATCAATTATCATGTATTGAATTGTTCAAACAATGGCGTCAGAACTATTGTTGCTGCAGCTGCGGTTCAAACAATGGCGCCAGAACTATGTTTTTTTAACGCGACGTTCATTGGTTGCTACATTGCTACATTCTCTGCCACCACCATGGCGTAGTACTGTAACTTTACGTAGGTGAGCGTTGCATATTTTATTTCAACATTAACTCAATGGCACAACCTGTACCAGGGTTGGGATAAATATGACTACAAACCAGTATAAGTGCAGTTTTCAAAGTTTTTGCACCTAGATGCTCAAGCAAACCAAAATGGGGTAGGCTCAAGCCTAGGCATCCCCAGAAAGGCTCAAGGCGTCCAGGGCTCGAATCGTCCCAGGCTCAAGGCGTCCATGAACCATCTAGATACGGGAACGACGTGTTTGGGTCGCCACCCGCCACGACCAAGTCTGTAGGTCGCGCCCCCCCCCCCCCCCCCCCCATCTAGACTAGAGTGCCGACCTAGTGTATTTGGATTATTTGTAGTTGTCTGTCGGCGGCTTCGACGTCATGAGGTATTCTGAGGTAGTGCTAAGCGTCATGGTTTGTTTTAGTTTTGATTTGCAGTGCGAATTTGGTTGTTTACAGGGTGTTTACAGTGCGAAACGGCGGGTACGAATGGTCTGCCAGTGCGAATGGTCTGATAGTGATACCCATTTAGAATAGTCACGTCTTACTAGGAATGAAAAACCAAGAATGACATTGTCCTTTGGGTACCAGAATCCTACTTACACGACTTAGATGACTGCCATGTTGTATTTGGATACCAGTTTCCTGGTTTTCTGCAAAATTAGGTAAACAACATCAAAATATCTGCTTCGACTTGGTTTGTTTTGGCCGCGGTTTACCCATCCGGTCGACTTTCAGTTATCGTAAAATATATTAAAAGGCGTTATTGACTAAACAATATCTATTGCTTCATAGAAGATCAATGTTATAATAATCCTATCATACTATATATCAAGTATTCAAGCAGACATGCTTCTTTAAGTATCGCGATTTTGTATCTGTAACGATTTACGGTACCATTGCTGCAGCAGGTTCTTTGCTTGATTCGGTAGTATTTCGTGCATATCAAGGGAACAGCGAAGGGACGCAGAGGAGAAAAGCGTGTTCACGACGAGAGCATGTTCGTACATGTTTTGTTCCGAATTAAATAAGAGCATGATTAGCAGTGATAGTTAAAATCGATACGACGTCACGCATTCCATGCATTCATCTATTGTTGTGTTTTTGAATGACACTTTCTCTATTTCTGTCACTATGGATAAAGTCATCCACACAGACATGTAGTGTAGGCCTACCTAGTTTAAGTTATGCCTTATCATGCCAAAGTTATGGTGCACAACCCAACTATAGTCCTGAGCGTTTAATATGGGTAAACTGACAAAATCTAGTTCAACCATATGCAGCATTTGTAAAAGACGATAATTTTGAAAAGTAAGTAGATAAAATTCAAGAGAACTTCATAAAAAATACATGACAGAACTTTCCAGGCCCAAAATTTGAAAATTGTGGTGCCACCTGTCATTTTATGAAAGAACTTTGGCCTGAGGTCATACTTCTACATGAATTACTGACATTATAAGCAGTCCAGTATTACTTGATTTTGCTTCAATCCTATCTCTGTCAATATTTGGAATAGATACTTCAAATAAAGAGTGATTTGTAGATGAACCCCCTAAGAATACAACCAGAACGTTATCTCATTGATTAAATATTATTTAGAGGTACTTATTGGCCATTTCTAGCTATGCCATATGCTAAAAATGCAATAATATCAGATAATCACGTTTTAGGGCATGTTTGGAGTGTTTGTCATCTGTCATAATGCTCCTGTATCTCAGGAAATATCTATCACAACCTGGCAATATAATTATAAGTATCATTTCAATTGTCTTGAAATAGCAAAGAAGATAAGTTGTTTATTTCTATGGGTCATCGCGACAGATTTTTCATTAAAACACTGAAGACAGGAGGGTAACATGTTTTAGTTTTTTTACCTAGCAATTTCCGATGTTCAATCTGTGACAGGAAATCTTAGCCACAACATAGGTATATAAGATATATAGCAGTGAGATAGGTTCAAGTCTTAGCTTTCTAAAGATGTTTTGTTTATGAAAATCGCCCCATTATTTACGACACAACAGCGATTTCCCTTTTTCAAGTTAGAAAAAACTAGTTTTTTGTCCCATATTAAACGCTTAGGAGGGAATTGGACGCCTTGAGCCTTTTACCGTTTGAGCCCCCTGTCAGCACGAAAACGTGGACGCCTTGAGCCTACCCTGTGGACGCCTTGAGCCTACACAATTTTAGTTCTGATTGGCAGGTTAGGGTTAGGTAACAGTTAGGGTTGAGTATATTATGACTATAAACCAGTATAAGTGCACTTTTCAAAGTATTTTACATCTAGATACTATAGGAAACCAAAATGGGGTAGGCTCAAGGCGTCCACACGGTAGGCTCAAGGCGTCCACAGAAGGGCTCAAGGCGTCCAGGGCTCAAGGCGTCCATGAACCGTATAGACTATAGGGTCTGACTTGTCTGACTAACATGTACCGTACCGTAATATACTTTACTCTATAGACAGAGACACTCATACACTAGAGCTAGCCCAGCAATGCGACGTGCTTGGGGTAACGGCATGACGACATTCATGGAGTCATCTGGCGACCTCCGGTTTGAATTACCCTCCCAATTCCCTTAACAATGGTATATCCACCATCTTGCTGGTGACAACAAATCGCTGTCAGAGTGTAAAATATGGGAAAACTCTAATATTCTACTGTATAAGGTTGATAATTTACACCTGCAATAGTTAAAATAAGTTTATTTACATTATCCAGACTTGATTTAAACGTGCCAACTCAAAGAAAATCGTTGTTTCGACTATTTTTTGACATCATGTTAGGAGGCTAAACTGAGGCCATCACAAAATCACTTGATCTGAAACGGCAAGGGAGGTCTGGTTTTGCCAAAAGATTGGCTTGAGGGTTACTTAACACATCCTCACATCAAACAATATCAGAAATGAATGTTTAAATTTGCCACAGGCTTAACACTATGTAGGTTCCTTGCCAAGATGGCTGTGGAGGGGGTTCGAAGCGTGACCTACTTCAAGGCCGACTCAACGAATGTCCATAAAACGGTTCATGGACGCCTTGAGCCCTGGGCACTTTGAGCCTTTCTGTGGACACCTTGAGCCTACTCTGTGGACGCCTTGAGCCTACCCTGTTTTGGTGGCCTTGAGCCTCTAGATGAAAAAACTTTGAAAAGTGCACTTATAGTGGTTTATTATAGAGGAAACCCATAAAAGTTTAGGGTCTGAGCTTGTATCCCATCGAGTTTGAATCACGTAGTAATTCACAAGGCGAAGCCGCGTGAATTGCTATGTGATTCAAATGAGATGGGATCGAGCTCTGACCCTAAACTTGAATGGGTTTCTGAATTTATCTGACCCTTAATATTGACTAATGGGCTAACATTTGTGACATTATCCCCCATTGGATATTTTTCCTAAATATCTAATGGGTGTTAGATATGAGTTTCCAATGTTAAGTCTATGGAGAAAATATATCTGGGGTGAGATAAAGTCATGTATACTCAACCCTAACCCTTACCCAACCCTTTTCTAACCCTAACCCGCCAATTAGAACTAAAACGGGGTAGGCTCAAGGCGTCCATGGGGTAGGCTCAAGGCGTCCGCGTTTTCGCACTAACAGGAGGCTCAAATGATAAAAGGCTCAAGGCGTCCAATTCCCCATAAAACGGTGGGGGCATGGTTAGAGGCCTCTGATCAATTATTTTAGTCCAAAGGTACGGTACAAGGGTTTATCGACAGGTAGTGGTGTCACTCTAGTCAGACTGGTCCGACCCTCTATACTCACGTACATAAAACTAAGCAGTTTGAGTCGCCATGACTATGTTACACTTTTCAATCTACCTCATTTATGGCCAATCCTTTTATATGTTAGGTAAAATATTTACCCCATATCTCCATTAAGGTTCGGACAGGGCTGGTTCTACTGGCTATAATATGAATATATATACATAGATACCGGTACGTGTGTTTATATTATATCCTCTTTAATAATGTCTATTTAATATGGTACAATTCAGAATATTAATTAGCTATTAAATTGACAATTTAGACCGTATTTAACCTTAATTGTATGGGTATCTGGACACTATACTTCGTTGCTAGTACATGATTTAATTCAAGTCAGAAATTTTATGTTAGAATTGAAGTAGAAAGAGGCCGGTTTTATTGTCAAAAGAACTTAAACACGGCATAAAAACGAAGTAAAGTGTCCAAGGCGAGCATCGCGCTGTCTTGCGAAAACAAAGCGTAGCATCCAATTCACGAAGTGTCATGCCCCAAGCGTGCTAACTACAAAGTGTAGTGTCCTTAATTCAGTATATAAGCCTTAATAGTTTGTTAAATAGTGACTGCATACTGCTCACCATTAAAAAAAAAGAAGATGTATGAAGGTATATAATAATAGGAACACAAGTTCTTGGTGACAAAATTCTAAAGTTACAAAAATTACTTTACACGACAAAGACCTCGTTTAAGATCATAATCTCGTAATTTTGGAATTCTTTTACCCGGAACCAGTATGCCTATATTCCTCACAAACTAGGACTTTTCTTAGGCCTTCACTAGTTACCGCACTAGCAGTTTGAAATATGTGGAAGGCCGAACGCATGAAACATCGACCACATATGTATACACACAAGCCTAGCGAACCAACTCTGGAGAAATATATATTTTTTCCCTAGCATAGCAAAAAATAGGACATTTTTGAAAATCATATCTTGACAAAGGGTAGATCTATCAATGGAGATAATTAACAAAATATAATTTTGTAAATTAAAAATGCTTAGTACCACGTTATAGTGGTTGCTACACATATGCGACACTAAGATAAGTTCGATATATTTGGGGGAAATATTGTCAATTTCAAAACATTTTTAGCAAATATAATTGTGTTTCCACAAATGTCTACTATTTCAGATGACATGTTTGACGACAGACTTAGTAATGAGGTATCGATAATGGAGAGAGGCGTGGACAACAACCGCAATGGAAATGTTAATTTTCTTACTGTTGATGATGAAAGTAAGGATAATTTATATGCCAATATAAGGTCAGTAAATGACAAAAACCTCATAACTGGCCTCACGGAAGAAGACACAGTAAATGTACAGAGAAAAGATCTTAAAGAAATACCGACCTTCCGCGAGGAACATCGGACTATAAAGAATCTTTATCTAGATTACAACCTGGTAAAACGAATTTCCGAATCAGTGTTCCATACTTTGAAAGGCTTAGTGATATTATCTGTCATCGGAAACGACCTAGAACATTTACCTACTTGCATAGGAGAGCTTAGGAATCTCTGTGAACTTTATCTCAATGAAAACAATTTGATATCACTTCCAAGCAGTCTCCCACAGTTGACGAAATTGAAAAGACTCAACATCGTAGGAAATATGATAAAATCCCTCCCCCAGAACTTTGGTGCTTTATGTAGTTTGCAGCAGTTGGACGCAGATGAGAATCTCCTACAGGAAATCCCTGACAGTTTTGGAGATCTGTCACAGCTCCAGGTGTTAGAGTTAGCGAACAACAAATTATTGGATATCCCCGCAGCATTCGGCAAATTATCCTCGTTGCATACTTTGAACTTGAGTGGAAACAATCTCACAAATCTCCCGGAATCATTCGAAGATTTGGCCGGAATCAGAATGCTGGATCTCTCAGAAAATTCACTACAGACGCTGCCTGAGAGGTTTTCCTCGGACCTTGTCCTAGAGAAGTTTTATTTCTCAGAGAACTACATAACATGGTGGCCCAATTGGATGGGGAACATGCCTTGCCTAGAAGAGCTTATCGCGGACGATAATCGTTTGACAGGATTTATCATTCCAGAGGAGTTTGGGTACAACTGCCAAAATTTGCGAGTGCTCCACCTAGCGGGTAACTATATGAATGTGCTCCCTGATTCCTTTGGTCGTCTTCAAAACCTAGAGTCCTTACATCTCGGGAGTTGTATTGATGAGTTAGAGCGACGTGCCTTCCAGAATGGAAACCAACTACAGACCTTACCAGACTCCTTCTGTCAACTCACTAAACTTCATTACTTGCGACTGGACGAGAATAAACTCGTGAGCCTGCCTGAAGATTTAGGCAATCTTGTTAATCTAGACTACATCGACTTGGGTAGGTTTAGATGCTTTTCCTAAATTGTAGAAGGTAATTGTCGCAAAGCACGTTTTTCAAAGCAAAGCACATTTTCTCGACGCGCAAACAAGAAGAGACATTGTATGAATTTGTAAATCGGCAAGCAAAAAGTTATCCGTTTCTTTAGTAAATCAATACATTCTGGTATCTTATTTAGTGTTGCAGAGAATATTGATTGCAGTTATAAAAAGTATTTCTTGAATATGTTCAGCATTTTGCTCAATTACAAGTAAGCAATCAATAACTACAAGAAATCATTTTAACGTTAATAATGGAATACTGGAATGGTGATACCTATCACAGAGCAATACATACAATAGATGATGAAGACTAGCTCCTTGTTCACAGGTCAGAACCATCTGCACCAGCTGCCAGACTCCATATGTCACCTCCACAGACTGCGTATCTGCAAGCTCTCCCGTAATCTGCTGCAGACATTGCCGGAGCGCATAGAAATGATGACTGGGCTACGAGAACTCCGCCTCGATAATAATTTGGTAATGTAACTAGCGACTTCTTTGTGATCTGAGTTAGGGATGTCAGTTTTCCTTGTTTCCGCAGAAATCCGTGTTTTCATTTTTGAAATCCCTTTCCTTGGGTAAAATGAAAATATAACAGCACAGTGTAGAGGGATTCAACCTCTATATTATTATATACCTGTGTCCGAATGTCTATTAAATACTGCCCGGTGCTAGGGGTGCAGTAATAATAATGTTCGTGCCCGCTGTGACTTTGACTTCATAAGTCATTAAAATGGAGTTTTTAATTATCTTAAGGTATATAATAATAAGCAAACATCCTCACTGTGGGCGAAACGTTTATTGTTCTCGGTCATTTTTGGTTTTTCGTACGGCCTTCCGCCTACTCATATTACTCATATCAGTAACAAGCCTCAATTCCCAACTCTACCTACCCACAGACTCTTATTAGAAGCATATGTTTCGTAAAACTAACGTTCCTTGTATCTAATACATCTCCGGTGTTTTGGTGTATATATCTCAGTTTTAAACCTTGAATGGTCATGGGAAATACTTCCTTGGTTTTTTCTGACCCCAACTGACATCCCTGTTGAGTAAAATGACCACAAAGGTAGAAGTTATTATCAATTTGTTGATGTTAAGTTTTTCTGTATTATAAATTCATCTTTATTTTACAAACACTGAGAAGCGCACAGGGCAATAACGAAGTTGCTAGTAGTGAAAGAAAGACGGACCTGGCGGCTACAGCACAACATGATTGCGGTGCTTCGCGGAGTTGACAAAAAATATCATGTGATAGCAGGGAAGATCATGAATATTCATGATGGTGGTGTGGTGGTGGCCGTGACCCCAATTCCGTAGAAGATGCTATGATTGCAGCGTGATTTAGGAACCATTGAAACTTGCGCCATTTTGCCTGTCACAGGCTAGTCTCAGGTAAAGGAGATTAGAAAACTATGGTATTAAATTTAGTTTTGCACGTGGGTATAAAAGAACCCTGAGGAGAAAAGTGCATGTGACTAAAGATATATATATATATAAAAAACAGCAAGTCGGAATTTACTCTACGCGAGAATCTCAATCTCGTGGCGTTTTGTCTCCATGCAAAGGTTTGGTTCTCTCTGTCTCTATATGTTGGAGCAACTCCAAGCAGAACCTGTCTGAATTGTTCCTTTTTATATATGGTAGGTAATCATGTCACTACCTCGGGTGTACAGCTGCCAATATTTACTATAATGGCCCAATTTACATATAATCGCAGACAAGATATAATCAATATTTTCATATGATAATAATTTCATAATACAATTTATCTAATAGGGTCATGGTTTACTCAATAGTTGATGTCTATGTGGTCCAGGAACTAAAAGAACTCTCACCTCGGTAAATGTGTGAGGGTGAGATTTTTTCCTAAAATTCATCTCATAGATCTGATCACCATCGAGCCCTGGGCCCTGCTTTTTAGTCACGACAATCGTTATGTACGACATGTTTTTGCTGTCAGTGTATTATAGTCACGACATTTTACGGGGTCGGCCGATTATCGTAGCCATACGACACGTAGGGCGGTGTGAGGTGTGCTATAATGACGACAATCGTAAGGTCACGTGGGTAAATTTGTCTCACAAACTGTCATAGCCCTAAGACATCTATGGACATGTCGTACCAAAAGCGGAAATTCACTTCCCAACGGAATTAAGCGATGAAATTTTAACACGAGTAAGGTATACATCTAACCTATAATCGAATTAAATATGAAGATAATCGGTCGTAGCGTTCCGAAGATATCAGTGTTTGAATTTTGTCATAGCAAATACTGCTCTGGTGGCCAGTGTAGCCCTACGCTCACGTCACCCTAATTTATGCCGTGACCTCGACATTCACTGCCACGGGAGGTGGGAGGGTGTTATGGCCACCAGAGCAGTATTTTCTATGACGAATTTCAAATGCCGATGTCTTCGGAACGCTGCGACCGATTTTCTTCATATTTGGTACGATCATAGGTCATATATATGCGTTACTTGTATTAAAATTTCATCGCTTAATTCGTATGGGAAGCACAGGAAATCCTCTATATACGCACAGTGAGGTTTTATAGAACCTAAGACAGTTCTATACTTGAGACACTTTTAGCGGCGATCGTCCGTGGCGCACTACGACACCGTCTATAGGACGCCGGCCATCTTTTGTCGTCCAAAAAGGTCGTAGATCAACTGTGGGATCGTAGGCCTGCGACACTCACAAATGTTGTGACTAAAAAACAGGGCCCAGGTCTGGTATAATAGAGTGGACGTTAGACTACCCAAACAGCCAACAACAACCAACTCAAATCTTTATCTGAGTAACGTGGCAAAAATGTTGCATGTCAAACCGGGTACTACAAATAATTAGACTTGTTTTACAAGAGGGATCCCGACTAGCTAACGTGTTTTATTAGCAGGTGGACGGTTGGTCTTCAGGTTATGGCTATAGCCTACTGTAGCACAACTGCTTGTAAAGTCATTAGATGACCTGACTACATTTTTGCTTGTTATAGCTGACTAAGTACAGATAGGAATATGATTTCTGTTTTGGGCACAAGGTTTTAAAGATATTCATGTATTTTTGTCTAATTTCATAGCATGGGGGGACAGCCATCTTTGAATAGTAATACAGCCATGTTCTCCCAGAGGACTCTTATGTTTCTATCACTCTCCAAGCATATTGGCACATACCTTATACCTATAAGTAGTAGGTCAACCAACACCAGAGGGAGCCATAACTCAGTACAGATAGGTATATAATTTCTCTTTTTTTCTGGACAGGTTTTAAGGCAATGCAATATCCTATAGTTTTATTATTTAAGAACTCCTTGGCAGGGTCTAATCTCTCCCTAGATTTGCTCAAGTCTTTGATTATAGACCTCAAACTACTTTATGAACTTCTCCAAACACCTGATAGGCCAAGTAATAAAAGATTTGTAAGATATGCACAAAACTTGTGTAAGTTTCTCCTATGGTAACCCGACACCTCCTTTTCCATCGCCCCATATCTCCAATTCCTGCCAACTCCTGGGGGCTTCCTTGATATTATACTAATTAATTATTGGTAAACCTTGTATTGAGTTTTAAATGCGTCCACCTGCTAATTTGGCCTTTAAAGGCCAATGTTTCTATTTCAAAATGCAATCTAAGCTCTTGTTTCTAATAATGTTGATAGCATAACTGCTGTCGTTTCTTAATATGTTCCCATTCGCCATGCATTAATTTTTATATGTGTATTTTCTTCCTTTTTATAGGTAAGTATCCTCCCAAATTCACTTGGTGAATTGACGAAACTGGAGAGCTTGGATCTGTTCAATAACAAGTTGACTGTCGTTCCTCCATTCCTCAACGAACTCGTGGGCCTCAAACAACTCGATCTGCAGGAAGTAATTATATTTCTTTCTATTGAATCTAAAAAGGTTATTCGTGTAGAACTAAACGGATGGTTGATGTAACCCTTACACGTGTATGATACATTGAATCTAGAAAAGGAGCTGAATAAATCAGCTGATAATGGTACAACATTGTAAATGGTTTGATTGCTCAACATTGACGTGAATAATCATCAACTTATTTTTAAAAAAAAAGATGTAACCGCTGTATGAACATACATCATGCACTGTTTCTATTTTTGTGGGGTATCATTTCGTTTTCATCTCTGATTTATTTATATATCCGGTAGTTACTCTTCGTATATATTGACACGCAAAGACGTAAATTTGTAAATCTACAGTGAAAATTGTTTATGTTCATCAGCCTAAATTTTGTTAAATGAAAAACACTGGCCTTGCTATTACACTTCCATTTGGTGAAATAAATATGGATATTGTGATTTAAATATGATATATTTAACCATAGCTACATTCTTTACATTCATAGAACAATTTCAAGCTAAAGCTAAAGGATATCCCGAAGGTGTGGTCAGGGATCAACTACCCGACACGTGACCCCAACCTGAAAGACAACTGGCGAGGTCAGGTCCGCCACAACAACGAGAACTACGAGTCACGCATCATCGTACGTCTTTACTATCACAGGGTCAAATACACGCGATGCTACAAAGAATTCCGAAGGAAAAGCTAGTTATGATTCCATAAGATATTTTTGCATCGGCTTTAATTTATATAGACAATAATCGATGGTTTTGTAGACAGGCGGATTTAAATTACAAGAGGTTGAAATGTTATGCGACTGAGAGTTGCTTACAGGGCCGCTTATCCACATAACCGTCGTTTGTTGTATTCATTTTCGATATTCTAGAATAAATTAAACACAGGAGTTAACATTTCATATCATTCGTTTTTGCTCTCCAGCCATAGGCATAAAGTTGTATATACAAACAAATAAACTAGATGTTCGATTAAAGAGTATTTTCCGGATACAACTGTTTTGAATTCCGTATACAATAGATTTAAAATCCGTATTAAAAATGGTTCTGGTATCTGATGGGTTTTAAATAATGCGTAGTGGTTTACTGAGACGCAATACATTTTTGTATACATATATCAGCGTTTATTCACAGAATGGCTACATTGGGGTATCTGCGATATTTCGTTTCATGTTATCATACATCAAGATGCTTAGATTTTACACTCTTCATCTTGTGCATCAACATGTTGTTTACCGTCATGATTGGGAGGTATTTTGCCCACTGTTACATCTAGATACAAGAGGTTGCTGCTTTCATTATTTCGGGTCAAAGCCCTTTTAATTTTACTAATCTTTATTTTAAAAAAACCCAAAGACTCATTTTGTTTGAGGATAGTGAGGTTGAAAGATTATAGACATAACAGTCGGGGGGAGGGGGGAGCTGAACATGACAAAACCTGGTGATGAAAGATGAGGTTGAATAATGTAGGGAATATATTAGATGTTTCTATTGCTATCCATTGATTTCCATTTTTCTGGAATTTTTCCTGTTTCCCAGGAAGCACAAATGTTGTTCTACCAGTAGGATTTTTTTTCAGTTCAATGTTCCATTCAAAAAAAGATATATGGCTGTTGTGGTAGAGCTTTTGTCTATATATGAAAAAAATTATGTGAGTGGAGAGAACATTTCTAATTTGTGCTCTGATGGAGGTGCTTTCTATTCCAAAAAAGTATTCGATTTCCGAAGGATTTAATGGAATTTTAAGGTTATTGTTGATCCATGTAAGGGATGGTTCCCAAAATCTTTTGATGGAGGGACAATGCACGATGTGAGGTCCCCATACATTTTCAAGGGTAACTTTGTATACAATATATAATACATTTATTTGTTTGTATGTGTGTCGGGAGAGGGTGGGTGGGTGATACAACCATCTGTTTAATGATGCGTTACAGCGTAGGCCACAACTTGGTGCTGTGCTGTAATCTTTTTCGTTTTGCCGGAGTGTTTGCGTTCTCCTCCAGCCGTTGGAATTTTTTTTTGTACTGTCATTCAGTATCATCTTTAAGAAACGTGTGAGCATGGAATTGTATAAAATATATTAAATTATCTAAGTCCGTGTTATTTAGTATTGAAACACGAGCTCTTCAACCGATGGCAGTAATGAAAGGCTCACTTTTCCTTTACATAGCATTTCTGTACTTTATGGTGTAAATAGCACGTTAACGCACAAACAATTTTGAACCAAATCTGTCTGAAATATTATCCACAGATAGAGGCTGACGAGGACATAGAGCAGGAACCAGATGAAGAACCTAAGTATACAGAGCACCAGCTCGAGCTGGCAGTCCGCCGAAACTTATCCTTGTGGCGCTCCCACACAGGACCCAGCAAACGCGAGAAATTTGAACGGACTAGTGACCAGCTGCTATCACCACTGCTGCCACCTATCGATCTGACGGAAAGTGACAACAGTGTGGGTAGTAACGACTGGGTTGTATCAGGCAAGTGAGCACTTTTAACTCTTTAAATATACAGGTAGCTAAATACTCGTATAGAATTATTGTCATCGTTCCTACATAATGGCACATTCTCATTAAATGAGGGATTTTATTCATGGCCAAAATATATCTGATTAATTTCACGACGGGGCGGGGTGCACATGGGCTGCCAGGACGATGTTGGTTTCAAGACTGTTAATTGATAATGTGTGTAGAAGGCACTGGATAAACCTTTTCCTATTCTTTTATCTGTATGTCTATACATTTCTAAGCCTGCGTAGATAGCTATATGTAGATGTATGTCTACGCCAGACGCCCAATACAGCAAATACGCACACGTAGATAAACGTCAGATATGTTCTCTATGTTGTCTATGCGGACATCCAATATGGATGTATGTGTATGAGAACATTAGTAGACACATCCTATACGAGCTTCTAGGCAATGGGTTACAGATTATTTAACCCAAATTTTCGTCCTGCGGTACCTATGATTGATGAGTTTTAATTAAAACAACTCTGCTCTTTTAGATGACCCTGTTAAGCATCTATCTACCGAGGACACTAAAACATCATCTTGGGGATCTGACATGAGGTTTGGTGAAGAAAATTGGGTGGAGGACCTGGATATATCTCAATGTGGTAAGTATATATTCCACCGATATGACTGAGTATAGAGGACTAATCAACATGGTATATATGCTAGACTGTGTTGTATATCAGTTTAATCTATAGAACAGGAACATATTCCTACTACATTTACCTATTACATTCTATTTATCGCATCTGTAGTATACCCAAATTTCATTAGTTCTGGAGAGATTATCGAAATTAGGCAAAATTGTTCGCAACCGAACGGGAATCCAAGCGAACTCCAGTGACACCCGTTTTTTTCTTTCTTCTCAAAGTAGGTTTTCCATAACTGATTTTTCAAATGAATGATTCTTCACTGGTTTACTACCTAGTCAGGCCACTGCTGGGCCTTGCATTTAAATGGTTAGCTCAGAATAACGGAGTATAGAAATAAATTAAAACCACTTTCATCTATCCTTACTTCACTATTGGTTTGTTACTATTGTCGTGGGTTCAATCTACTGAAATTTCAGGTAAAGCTCGTCTTGATGATGTTGCTTTGGAATCGAAGGAAAATCCTTGGCAGGAGGAGGAAGAGGAGGATATATGGACAGCGGACATACAGGTTATGCCTCCTGGTGAGTAATTTGTAGAATGGGATGGACTAAAGTCTAACTATTACTAACTGCCGCAGTGCCTCCTAGAGGGTGAACGGGACACTATTGTTAACTCGTGGTTATCATTTCGTACCAGCGAGTTCTCAAAAGGCGGATGGTGCCGACAACCAGCATATTTCTGAAAGGGCTATTATTTGACATGACACAGATTAAATCCCAGAGGCTTCTTTTGAGGTAATGAGATCAGAAATCCATAGCATTTAATCCTGTTTTCTGCATGGCTAGACATAAATCACGAGATGAGAAGGACAGTTCAGTTTAGAACTACAAAAAAGAACAACAGCTTCAAGTTAATCTCTCCATGAGATTCTCACTCTCGTGGGTCTTCAATCTCCAAGCCTAAGTTAGGTTCACTCTGTCTCTATATGTGGGAGAAACTCCAAGCGGATCCGACCAGAATCATAGTTTTTTAGATATGGTAGGTACATATCTAGTCGACTTTCTGCCTGATATTATTCCTTTGTCTATACATGGTCTACCATGATGGAGGTGATTGTGCTCTTGATCTTGACACTTCCATTGTCCTGCCATGAACATAGATTACAAATTCTATATGTGAACGGACATGTTCAAAGATAACTCAGACACAGGGAGTCTCTTTCTGCCCTATTTACAAAAAGAATTAATAAGTATATCGCTATCCAAGTGCCTTTGTATAGAACAATTTGCAAAAATGGCAGCTTTGCACATTATTATGGAAATTCACGATTTCACTATATAAACAATTTTTCCACGTGTAAAGCAAAGATAGCATTAATTGGAACTCATCCATGCCAGTTTAAACCTCCCCAAAGACCCTCAGCCCCACGCTATAACCGACACCAACTTGTAATCCACATTTTCTCAAGCTCTTTGAGGCAGCAAATTCCACTTCTCTT
This sequence comes from Alentia gelatinosa, assembly GCA_950022655.1. NCBI lineage: Eukaryota > Metazoa > Annelida > Polychaeta > Phyllodocida > Polynoidae > Alentia > Alentia gelatinosa. The sequence continues at coordinate 80,001,439 of OX465579.1, read as the reverse complement.
TTTGGCCCTTAACTAACAGTACTGTTAATTAAAACGTCCTTTTTTTCTCGTTTTAGATGATGGAGATCTGATGTACAAATTTGTACCGTGCGAAATACACCCCGCGGACATCCAGAAAGCTGACTTGTCAGACAAGAGGCCACCAGAAGAAGGGCAGTTTGACGATGCCGACGAGCCTGACTGACCGCTGACGATGTAAAGGCAGGGAATCTTTTTTTTTTAAAGAATTTCTTTATTAACCTTTCGGATACAACTTCAATGTTCGTTGTTACAGTTTATCATAGCAGTTAATAAAGTGGCTTGGATATCAGCCCTGTACGTATGGGCTGGTTTGCTTCATCCTGCCATAATGATAATCCGTCAGTACGTTAATGCGATGATGAGAAGTTAATGGCCAAAAGAAGTCAGGACATAACTTGTTCTACATTATGTAGGAACTGCTGGTGCTACATTTTGATATGACCTGAATCGATTATTAATCTACCTGTTACCATTGAAATACTTAAGTTTAAAGACCTAACATGAATTTATGTAATATATATAACTTTATTTTTGTAATAAAATATCGATCCAAAAACCTGATCTTAAGATCTCTTAACCTATGAATCTAGATATGCGTCCAAATCCATCGAGATATGACTCCGGTAGTTGCTACGGCACAAAACACCATGAACCAATCGACCATCCATTATAAAAATAGTCGTAGTATGGGATTTTCCAGCACATACTTGATACTTGTCATTTTGTGATGGTAATTATTTCTTTATCTAAAGAAACGCATACATTCACATAAAAATATGAAGAAATTGTATGTCACTTGAAGAAAAGTGTCCCCTTATAAGCTGGGTGACCCCTTAAGCTGGGTTAAAATAAGCTAAATAAAAATGTCTGTTCCGAGCAAATTGTCCCTTTAATTGGGATGCACCCTTTTAGCGAGGTGTCCCAGAAGCTGGGTTTTACATATATATTCACTCGTACGTATTTAGACGTGGTGTGGATATAAAACCCGCAGTAATTAATGCATTATCCAATGAGTTTAATGATAAATGAACACGAACTATACCTTATGTGATATAGGTTTATTTAGCTCCTACTATACATTTATTTCGGACGTGGTTTCTCGCGCACAGTCTTGTATATATACAGGCCAGTGACTGGAGCAGGTAAAGTCGAGACACTACAGTTGTGCTTAACAGACACTTATCTCGATAGAATGTCGAAATATCTTCTTAAAATTGACAATATACTGGCACGGTTGTGACTAGACTTCAAGTTTTACGTATCTCAAGAAAACTGCAGTATCATGCAATACAAAATGTTTGTAATTACTTGTTACTATTCCTATATTGTATAGGAATGATATCCCCCAGTCTTTTCTCAAATTATACTCTTATTCACACTTCATTGAACACCAATGATTATAAACGGTATATAAGTACATGTGTATCCGTAAATATAAATATGGACAGTAAACTACAGTCCATGATATAAATGAGTCATTGAGTAAGCTGCTTTAAGATTTCGAAGATAGTCAAACATGTTTATTGATTATCAGCGTTTATTTGCAAGAGGTATATCTAGTCACGAATTCATTCTTGGTTTTAATCCTACATGAAAACCGGCTCAGATAAGACTCGGATTTCACAGTTTTCTACTTGGGTTTATACTAGAACTGTACATTTCAAGACAGTGATGCTTCAGATGCGCCATTCAAAATATTACCTTCTCATCAGTTCCGTTCTCTATTTTGTTCAACGCTAAACATAGTCCAAGCATTTTTCTTATGGTACATGCATCTAAAAAACTAGCTATTTAGTAGAATCTACCACATCTCATCTGAGATAAAGAAAATCATCAGTATATATCTTATAGCAGGAACATGACATAGACACACAAGCTTCCTGTTGCTTGGCACCAAATGCCACAACACTACATGACGATGTTTATGATTGTATTCTCTTGTACATGAATTGTCCGGTTATGGTACCTGACAATATTCAACTCAGATCATATTGAGTATTAAATACTTGTATACTTATATCTCATAACAAACATTTCTGTACAACGTGTATGCAAAACACGCAATGGTATTTACAAGGCCTAGGCCCACCGGCAGTATTGTTCATTCATAAGGAAACACTTGTGGAACCTTTTCTCATAACAAAGGTCATCGAAGCCAACGTTCTTGCCATCAAAACATTTGAACATGTAAATTCTATATTTGAATGCTCATTGGAGCTATACATTCCTTAACTTTGAAGATAACCAAATACGAGTCATGGGATACAAACTGTAAAGCGATTATGTGCTTTTATGTTGTACCACTGTGTATGTACAATGTGTTTACAGTAAGTACGAGGACCATGGCAGTGACACTTCAGGCAGTTACACTGTACTTTCAGACTCTTACAATATCCGAATATAATGTGAGACATAAATCTAATAGTAATTTGCTGATAGAGATAGATAAATGACTAGTAATATCACAAACAGCGTCGATTGCCTTGTGTCTTAGCAATATGAGATACATAACAAAATATAACAGAATCCATCGACATGAAAGCAAATATCAGATTTATAGGACGATTATATTTACCTACTTTTATTTAAATGTTACACTTTTTAAAGATATAAATCAAGTGAAACACAATATCAGAGTTTTTGATCAGTCCAGATGCATCATGAATAGATACGTTGTATAAGCTTGAAGTCTCATTTGGAACTCCCATACAGCAAACGAAAATCTCCTCCTTTGTGCTTCCGGCACCTGCCACCTTCTCACACATACATACATACACATTCATCTGACTGGCGATGTCCCTAGGGTATGTCTGTCTAGTGCCAGCCTGCTATTTGTCTGTATGTATGGTAGATAACTCTGAAACAGCGATAGGAACAATTAACAACTTTTTCCATCTGACCTCATGTACAGTAATACAAGTCGGCTATTGGAGAGAATACGACGGCATTGTGTTATCTTGACTGGAAACGTTTCGTTGAGCACAAAGCCTAAAGATAGACCTTTTATTTTGGTCAAACATCGCAAGTCTACATCACCCTTTTTTCTTTACCATCATCTCAAAACGAAACAAGGTATTAGCAAAATTTGGTTGAATTTCTCATTTTTCAAATCCTAAAATACAACCAACAAGTAAACAAAACAACCTACTATCAAAGAGACTATAGGTTGCCTACCACTGAGGGATATTTTCGTATATACCCTCATAACGTCACCCTGTGTATAATGTTAGATATACATTATTACCGTGTTAATAATAACCAGCGAGCTGAACTTTGTGGAACCATAATATATTCCTCACTTGACCACCACAGTAACATTACCACACCGGTTCTGGTGTGTGCATATATATAAGGCGAATTTAGAAGCATACATACAGTCAACGTTCGGACCAAAAAGTCTCATGCAACATAAATTATAAGGCCTTATAGCGTGCCCCCAATCGACCACCTCAGAGGATTCGGGGTTTAGACCGATCGTTTGTCACCGTCTTCCGGAGTTTCGCATTAGCGAATGGGTTGTCTCTGTAAAGGAAGAAAAGCTTTTTAAATAAAAAAACAAAAGAACTACTAAAATAAAGTAACGGAATATGTAGAACACAGTGAGGAGTCCATTGATTTCTTTTCACCAGAAAACCATAACTATAGAGCAGGCATATATGTTTGCATTTTTTTGTGAGAAAAAGAAAACAGAATCTAGATTCTTGTCTCCATCTGGTTCTTGTCTGTCAACTTTTTGTCTTTGGAGTATATGGACTTGCCGAAATGAAATGATTCGCAGTATTCATATATCTTAAGTTTTTTTGCCACGTTTCTCATCATATAAAGGTCTGTCACTGTATTCTACATCTAGACAAATTTCCTCATTATATAGAATCTTTTCACTCCAGATATCATATTTTGCGCAGAAGCACAGTAGATAGAACCTATGCAATTTAAAAGATGGAAAGTGAAATGTCGGAAGTTTGTCTTTAATTTCACTACAGAACTAAGAAACTTAAGAACTACGTGCTAGCTACAAACTAAGAATTCTTCGTGCATCCAGGTCGGGCATTATATATTCTGTAAAGTAAAACAAAAAACGTGAAAATGAATAGATCTTTAGAAAACATGAGCTCAAATTCAAACGGATTCCAATTAACTTGTGGAAACTACATAAGCGATCTCAAAATAAACCATGGAAAGGATAAATAACCTCTGTAAATAAAGTTTAATGCATAACACAATCAACAGTAAAATATCACTTTTGTCCAGCTCTGAGTTTATGGGAACCTACTTTCACACCACGAAATCATGCATATAATCTGTGAAAAAAGGTTTGCAGTATAGACAGGTCGAAAAGGGAAAGTGTAAGCGGTGTGCACTCAGACGCTACTTAGCGATAGCAATTTTCCATGGAAATCCACTTTTTCATTTCTCGTATATATGATAATCTTTTCCCATGGTTTTATTAAAAAATGATTTCTATTGAGCCCAATTCACCCCAATAAACAGTGGTTTGTACCTCCCCAGAGACACTCAGCTCCACATCGTTGCCGACACCGACATGTTTCCTACGTTTTCTGGTGAAATAGTTCCTTTCCTGACTCCAATTTACATCCCTGTACATACTATAGCCAAAGAGGATTTCCAAACAGGAGTGGATGATATGATTCTGTGAGGCGCTTGTGCGTCATGCAGCATATGTAACGCCTCATAGTTATTCTTATCTTGGAAAACATGACCTTGACGTGATTCATTCACTGAATACTTGTCTACAAGTGGCACGTCTTATTAATGGCTTAAAGGCATATTTTTAGATTTTGTCAATTATCAGTCAAAACCTGTTTCTTGAGATTCATTTGATTCTAAATGAGTAAATTTAATGTTTTGTCAAGTTTATCTAATTTTGATAGGTATCATAGGATAATTTACATTTCCTTGATTTACATGTTTTTATCAATTCTTTCAAAAACAAGGACGGTGACCTATGTTTTTTTTCTTTTTTTTTTTCATTGAAGCGCTTATTTCAGTAATTTCTGTGAATTATTACATATGATGGCAATTACAGAATGGCAATTACAGAATTATAATGGTACAGCTGCGCTTCGGTAAACTTAAATGTATAGTACTATACATTTACTATATTCTGTGAAATTTTGAGGAAATTGACATGGATTTTACTCTAATAAAAAACATCTTCTTTTTATAAAAATAGTCATAGCATTGAGCTCTAAATCAAAAACTAGCGTGGTGACCCCCAATTTTAAAGTTAGATATGCGTACTAGAATGCTTGAAGATCATCATATTGAAATTTCAGAAAAACGACATTGGCTTTAATTTTCAAACCAAATCGTCAGATATGCCTTTAACAATTTGTGGAAAAGAAAAGAATATGGAGATTACACTTCAGATTACGCATCACTGCTAATCATAATCTCACAGATTTTGTCGCAGCATGTCCACAACCCTCACAGTTTCCATTTTCACTCAGACCTTGTGACTAGTGTTACTTCGAGGTAACAGCCCTAGTTCTTAGCGTCTAGGTACACACAGACATAGATAACCCAAAACATGCACAGAGGTTATTCAAGGAAAGTACCCTTACCTTGGTGGTTCCTCCTCATAGTCCGAAGTGGGAGGTGCTGGGGGCGGGGCCGGTGCAGGAGGGGGCGGGGGGAAGGACGGGGCGTTGATGGAGCCTCCGGTCCCTCCGTATATGCTGTAGTGGGAGCCGCTGCCGCTGTGGCTCGACTGGTTGGCGCGATTTGAACTCCCCGAGTACCCCGAGCTGCTCTGTGGGGGCGACGGGGCCGGTACCTGGTGTCCACCGCCCATGCTATAGTGGTCCGAGTGTTGGGGCGGCGGTGGGGGCGGAAGGGGCGTGTCCTGTATGAAACCACGCCCACCGGGAGTCAAGAGGGCGGGGCTACTGGTGATGTGGGCGAGGCGGTGCTGGGGTGTGCCCGGGTGGGAGCGCTGCGGAGGGTGAGAGATGGTCTGCGGGCCGCCGTCCATGGGCGGAGGCGGTGGGGGCGGGGGCGGAGGAGGGGCCGGGGGCGGGGCACCCGGCGCTGACACGGAACTGTCATAATGATTGCCGCGTGGAACCAGCATGCTCACGTCTGGCACAGAACCAGGGTACTGAAAAGACAAAAAACGAGAGGATGTAATAACTTGCATGATATGTTTATTATTGACATACTTTCTGTTACCAGGATGAAAGGTATAATGTACACTAATTAGACGTTATCACAAACAAATACCCCCCCCCCCCCCAAGAAACCATCATAACTCTTTAAAGACTAGGAGCTAACGTTATTTAAATCTACAATGGATAAGCGCAGTGCTTCTAAAGTACAATAGACTCTCACGTAACAACCACCTAGACAATACAACTATCTATAAATGTCATCGCTCTGTTCCAATCCTTTGGTCTGTGTACAGTAAGAGCATGCGTATGTATAACTGGTAAAGCATGTTTGCTGGCTCTGTACCATGTAGGGAATCTGTCCAATCAGATGTCCGTGTGCTCCGATTGTTACTAGTAGAAGAAGTTCGTGAGTAATTATAGAGGTTGGGGTTGGATTGTGGGAGGGAGAGTTTTGCCTTTGTTATTCAATGGCAATAATGATTTGTCCCCAAAAGGTTCTATTTTTAGGAACCAAGTCAGTAGTGGGGAAGGGGTATGGTCAGACTGGGCTACTGGGCACCTGATTATTTTACCAGCCCTTTATAATTGGTGCATGGATAGTGAAGGGTAAATAACTGGTTAAACAGGTTTGCTGGCTCTGTGCCATGTATGGAGTCTGTCCCATCAGGTACCAGTGGGCGCCAATTGTTAGTAGAAGAAGTTCATGAGTAGTTGTGGGGGTAGGGGTGGGAGTGGTGGTAGGTGAAGCGGGGGTTGGTTGGTTGGTTGGTCTGTACATAAGAGCACAAAGGTGAATAATTGGTAAAACAGGTTTGCTGGCGCTGCACCATGTAGGGACTCTGTCCCATCATATATCAGTGTGCTCAGAATATAAGGGTGTCTGAATATAGTGCATTTAGGGCTGTCCCATCAGATTGGAAAATGTAAATATCACATTTAGTCATTATTACCATCTAATAGTTTCCTTTTCTAGTAGTAGGTAACAGTATCCATAACTAAGTGTTTGTTATTCAATGATGGGGTTGATATAGTGAATACCTTCCCCAAAAGACTATAAAATAATAGTTCTATTTTTAGGAACCAAGTTAGTAGTGGAGTAGGGGTATGGTCAGACTGAGATACTGGGCACCTGACCATTTTATCAGGCCTTTATAGTTTGTGCATGGACAGTGAAGGGTTAGTTTCTTTACAGTAAGCTGAATGGTCAGACAACAAATCAGCAGCAACAAATAACAAACATCAGGCAATTGTAATGGGTTAAAGATTAGAGATGTCTAAAGACATATAGATGCAGTACAGATAAACGTTTCAGAGTAACATGTAATTCAAAAAAAGTTATGAGCTATGAATAATCGAACTCACCAGATCATATATATATATATATGTCTATTTTGTTTTGTTTGTTGAACCATATTTCATAGAACACATTACCAATGATTCAATTTTAAAATGTTTAAAATTAGCATCTCAAATTAGCCTTTTTAAAAACACATCAAACAGATAAGACAAGCAGGATGAACAAATTATGCGCGACAGAACTATTCATGGTGACAGAACGACCGCTATTATTACCAAGTACTAATGTCTCATGAAATATGATACCACAGAGAAAACTGTGGCTTTACATGTATTTTACCTGAGAGTGGTTGATATTCATCATACCCATAGGCACGGTCTGAGAGCGGGGGACGCCAGTGACGTCAAGACCGTCCGTCGTGTACGCTCTGTCCTCATACGTCATCTTATCACACAAAGAGGAAAAGACTGGTGTCAGCCGGTTACAAGCAAAAAGAGTGAGACATTCACAAGAAGAAAGGTGACGGCAGGAACCAGCAATGTAAGCACGCTGGTGGTCAGCAGGAGAAGTCTTATGCTTAATTGATAGGACAATATAAAGCAGGTATCCAGCTGGACATGGACAATACAGTGATAATAAACAGCATTCATGACATGGTCGTTATGTACATCATACGCAATGCTAGATAAATATGCAGATAATTGAGAGGCTAATTGCTCAAGGGTGTATGAAGTCTTTATCATAAGGTGCTCAATCATTTATATTTGTTTATCTGTTTGAAGGGGCTTTGGCTCTTTAACTATATGGTTTAGCTTAGTATTGGTAAGATGTGAAAAGTTTATGGGTTTAATAGGTAAATGAATTACCTAAAATAAAAGAGGCATCATAAGGCAACCAATACCTCAGTACAAACATACAACCAATATTACCCGGTATGTATTATGTTAAGGACATTTTGTCATGCACGTGTTAGTCCACACATGCCATGAGAATTCCCCAATGGACATGGAACATAAATTAAAGACATGCTTCCAGAGGGCATTATAAATCCCCCATCGATAGAGTAAAAGGACTAGCTCTGCACAGATCCACTTCCTTAGTAAGCAATTACTATGCATTCATATTGAAGGGCCCTTGTAGGCCTACACTTGATGACACATGATTTACATGCCTTATCCACGCATACACCCGGAAAATAATATAAGTACGACGTACGTGAACGACATGGTCATGGCGAGAGGCTTCGGATACATAATTCATGATGTGATTCCCAGGGAAGTAAAATGTGCCACCGTTTAATCCGTAAATCTCAAAATATCAGCAAAAGAAAAAATTATACAAATAGGAGCACAGTTCTCGCTTGACCGGAGGGGGACGTTTTGGACATCTATGCTTTTTGTCAGCCTGAACCTATTCACGTTTCTATGCATATTTTGATAATTAGCCTAAATCAGTTTGAAAAACATATAAACCATGGGCAAAGCTCAGGACGATGTAGTAGGCGCCTTTTGTGAAATTTCATCTTAAAAGTTTCTCTGAACACGCGCTGCATTCTGCCAGAATCATATACATCTATCCTCCTAGATACACCCTCATAAGGACTGAGCCCGGAATCACATGTATTGGGCTATGCAATTCAAGCAATTAACTGAATGGGCTTTTGATGATAGTGAACCAGATGGATCAGACTTTTTAATTTAGGTTAAAATTCCTCGTTATAAAACCAAGGCCAGAATGACATTAACAATTAGAGAAGCTCCCATTTGAGAGAGGATTGTGATATAGTTGTAGGTCATGGAAATAATAACCTACGTCATCAGAGACCATGCATTCAGGGCAATCACAAGCTCAAGAAAAATCTAGGCTTCATAGGATTAGAATAGAAAATCACATGGATGACATTTGTGTACTTAAAAACTAGAGAGAAGAGATCAAGTTAGGGTTGTATGACGACGTAAGAGAGAGATCACAATGAAGAACGGGAGTGATATGGAATATGGTGATCGATTGGTCTAAAAATGTAGTGGACGGGATCACAATGGCGATCATACCTCTTGTTGATTCTGTTGCCTTGATGTAAAACGTACCTAGAGGCATCAAGTTTACAAATGAATCTCAAAATCAAACTCCTATTTGGATATATCACACAGATTACTACAGTATGTCCTCTAATTAATCTCTCCAGACAAAATTATAAAAGGGTAATGCTAATGTTAACATGTGTTAAGACAATATAACGCAATAAGCAATCAACATGGTGCTATAACTAAAAACATTTTTACTTAATGCGTGTTTGAATGTGATCTGCAGTCTCAGGAGAGCTTCACAAAGGCGAAACTATCGAACACTATCCTGAGATTCCCGTTTCCAATTCAATACATTCACTCAAGTATGAGAACATAGAATAGTTTGGACTGAATAGCCTTTGGGTCTGCATCCTGGAAATAATTGCTATTACCACAAACGCCTCACTAGTCACATATACCTTACTATGTATATATTCTAGGAAGTCTAATAACAATTGCTGTATCAGTTGGTAGGTGCTATAACGTAGGCAAACACCGCTAAACTATGAACATTAAGCAAAGCTCCTGTGTCAGCTAACTACATCATATATTGACGACAAATGTAATACATCTGTAAGTAATCACACACAACGGGATTATGATAGTGCTCAATGTATGGAGATTCCAGATATGGAATCTTAGACAAAAAGAGAAAATAGTGAAGCATTCATTGTGTACATACTTTGCTGGCCTGTGCGTTGCTGAGTGCCTGTCTTGTGGCGTACAGCGACACAGGGCGCTCCGTGATGGTATGACTGCGGTGTAGTGTTGACGTCATGTCATGTCCAAACCCGTCAGGCCCGTCGTCTGGTGGCTCACCATGATGGCCCGGAGGACCAACTTGTTGGAAATTCGTCAGGTCCGCCAGGTTACCTAAACTACGCACTCTCTGGTGGCCAAGGCTGGGAGATACATATAGGGAGGTCTTAGAATATCTACAACAGGAAATATGTTACCATAGAATGGTCTTTACCTAAAGTAAAACACTTTGGTAGTTATCTAAAGAAATTGAGGGGAGAAGGCAGACCAAGAGGAGTTCTAGGTATCCAGCCTTGTAATATCATTCCTCAGTATGGTTCAGAGTATTAGAGGCTATTCTTTCCTCAATTTTCTCATATTCTTATATCCTTCGTGAGAAGGCTGAACTGGTATAGATATTTTGCCGTTGTTGGAGGCAAAGAATTATTCATAATGTGTATAAATTTCACCGTGAGAAAATCTAATGAGAAACACGAAATGTTGAGTACGAGTTAAGGTGAGTAAAAGATGATGAAAGAACTTACTGTGGGGTTCCTCCATTCTCCAAAGGCTGAGTGAAGTTAATGGGAAACCAACCCATTCTGTAAACAAAGATATATGATTGATAAACCACAAACTTCATGGTGTTTATGATATTTGTTTATACACATAGCCGGTTTATCATGTTTGGCTGCTCATCCCGAGAGACATGTGCAGTATTCTATTAAATGGGTAACGGTAAAATGATACAAATCAATCCTTGATCAATAGTTTGCCAATTATCATCTACGGTACGTGTACTTCTGATGGGAGGTTTATTTCAATTATTTCACACATCCTCAAAGAGTCGCCAGCTGACCAACAAGAACACAATTTAGATGATGCCAAGTCATCTACTCACTGACTGCAGGTACACGGAGCACCAAGGAGGGTACAAGTCTCACCTGTTTGTGGCTGTATTCTCGCCGTAATGCCAACCCTCCCGTTTTTCCCCGATCAGTGCGATGACGTCACCTTCGTCGAAGTTAAGCTGCGTCTCATTGTTTCCTTGGTGATTGTAGAGAGCTCGCACCTTTTGAATTGTGGATGGAACCTGTTTGGGGATGGACACGCGCCGTTGCGCCACTGGAAACAAGAGCAGCAGACGACATTTGGTAACATTGTAGCACTTAACAAGAATTGAAACGCAGGCCAGGCCCCCTCACTCTTATATAACCACTTAAACGGTCTCGATTTCACGTGAAAGGGGATCAGTTCTGAGGCTATTCGCTATACAGTGGCAATGATTAATCATGAACTATTAGTTTGGCAAACATCATGTTTTGTATGAATATTTGATCATATATTTATTTTGGGGGATTATTTAATGGGTTATGCGCTAAAAGAAATCAGATTCAAGTCCCTTGGGACAATAAAACTGTCTCTTTGGAAAACCAGAGGCCCGTTAAATAATCTAGGATCATACATGAAGACCCTTTTCTGTACGCCAAGGAGATCAAGGGATGATGTGGCGCAATTTTATTCACCACTTATAGGAAACCTTATGGACGGCTACGACTGTTTTAGAGAAAGAACTTACAATCCATTAAACGACAGCCCTTGTACTAGGCACAGAAAAGGGTCTTCAAGTACGATCCTATGTTATTCAATAGGCCCCAGGTTCTTTCGCGTTTTTGCACAATAAATGGGGATAAAATCACCAAAAACCTCGGTGGGCGCCCTGGTTACGCAGGGCGCCTGGTGTCTATCTGAATATACTCCAAATTACATAAGCAATGGTGGTATATATATATATATATATATATATATATATATATATATATATATATATATATATACACAATATTACCATGATTTCGATCTGAGTGGCCGTATTTTCGCATAGTTGACACGTAGTAAAACTTCGAGCGATAGCGAGGAGTTTTACCCTACTATTCAAACGTCCACACAAAACCTCACATAGACCCTACCTTTCACATCCATATTTACTGACCTCGGTGGAATAGGGTAAATAGTGAATGCTCACCTCCATAATCGGGGTCGTGATTCTGTTTGAACATACGTGCCGTACCGTACGTCAAACTGGGCGGGTTGGACGTACCGTACGTCAGACTGGCGTTGTCGGTGGCGTGTGACGGGTCGGCGTAGTCCATATTGCCCGCCATGTCGTCCGGGTTGTTGTATAGCTCGTCCTGTTAATGTGTGTGCAGAAGTATACTGATTTACTCCATGTCATCAGGGGCTGACGGTTAATATCTGGTATGGGACGTTTAACCATGGATGGATACAAGGCAAGGTACTAACAAATATCAACTTGTCTGAAACAAAATTGATGTAGGCCTATTGGAAGTGTGTGAGATTATGATAGACAATTATTTTCTATGAAAATCCTATCAAATCTTTTTCGGTTTCCCACCGCCTTGAATAGTATGAGCATTCTTTTCAATAGTAAAGGTTTAATGATATTTAAATAGTTAGTTTATCTTATTCTTGAGACATCAAGAATCTGCATGAGAAAACACCTTGTATATGTATAACAGAAACCTCAAATCAACGTCCTTTGAATAGTGATGGTAAAATAAATAAATATACATGAATCTCTTAGTATCCATATCATCACCAGCAACGAAACAAGAAATCACTCTCTGAAGTGTGATACACATTGAATGCAATAGGCTATATATTCTAGACAGTTATCTACTTTAATGTCTGATGCCCCTAGGGTTTCTTCTGCTGCACACGGTATACAATAGCCTTGCTTAATATTTTGTCATTCGAGTCGATGACCGTATAGAGAAAACTTACTGTTTTCAGCTTGAAAGAGTGTATGACGTGCTCTGACGACTCGGGCAGGACGTGTGGGTTTTTACACAGGCTTGACCATTCCTGAAGGCGATGTGTGAGCAGTTCCTGAGCCTAAAGTGAACAAATGGAAATACATGATAGGTGAGATGTGAATTCGGTTATTAGGTTTCAGTATTATGTCAAAACTAGAATACGAAGACACTAAGTGACAACTACGATAGATTAAATCTACAGTTGTATTTGCATGCGGCGATGGTACATGGATGGCGCTATTATCTCCCGACGCTTTTTACCTCTTGATGTACAAGCTTGCAATGGCACTAATAAATATAAAATGCAAAAAGATCATCTGTACTGAAGTTGTTTCTGGGAAATCGATGCCATAGAACCTTCGAGTCAGACTACCAAAATATCTCTCAATTATTATACGATACAAGTAAAACATGGTGACCAAAATTTTGGTATTTCTACGAGAGGTAACACAAATAAATTTGTCCATTTGTCTATGTATTGTGTATGTATTTTGTTTGTTTGTTCTATACGTAGTTGGGTCTTTTGCCTGAAGAAAACTGCAACTTACAGATAACTTTGGAAATTTACCTGTGTTAAAGGCGTCACAATAGATATTACGAATATAAGTATAGAAACGCCTATATATAGATGGAAAACTCTGACTTTGAGGACTAGTTTAGTCACATGAATAACAAATAATGGATGTAGAAAACCTTCTCGACAAGAAGAATTCTGAAATAATAGGACCACCAGCTGTCATCGTCTCTATAGTTAGTTTCACTTTGTGATGTACTGTAATGTCTCGCACTTGTTGACCATGTATATGCAAGAACACCATCAGTGAGGCATCAGTGTCCTATAGACGTGATATCTTAGAGGATATGCCTAAGATCTTAGGTCTAAGACACTTAGGGTGGTCTGAGTTGTGCTATAGTCACGACAATCTTAGGGTCACGTGGTTGAAAATGTGTTGGAAAGTGTCTTAGACCCAAGACAATTATGGACATGTCGTACAGAATTCGGAAATTCACTTCCCGTAGGAATTAATAGATGGAATTTTAACACAAGTAAGGTATATATATATATATATAGCCTATAATCGTACAAAATATAAAGTAGATCAGCCGCTCCGATCCGAAGATATCGGCGTTTGAATTTCGTCATAACTGGTCTGCTCTGGTCTCCTCTGGTGGCCAGTGTACCCTTCCATCTCCCGGTGCGCAAAGACTGTCGAGGTCGCCGCATAATTTAGTGGAGGCGTGGGGGAAAGTACACTGGCCCTGGGTAGGCGATGTACCGTATAGATGATGACATTTAGGAAGCACAGCATTATTGTGGAGGACTTGCAAAGTATTTCCGCAGCCAATTGTTCTCAACCGGTGACAATGAAGTGACTTACTTTGCTGTGGTGTGAGGCGTAGTTTCTGACCATGGCACAGATGCGATCCAACAGGAAAGTATACCGTTTCCTCTCCTCTAATAAAGCCTGAGGATCATCCAGAAACATGAAATGATTATAATGGTTGAAACTGAAATATACCTGACTGAAACTGAAATATAGCAATCTACTCCGACATCAGGTTGCATTATATTTGTATTCAATTCGAAAATAACTGTATAACTGAAAAATAATTGTAATATATCTTCATCGGTCAAAAAAAGAGAAAAGATTTCCAGCAGTAATATTGTTTCCATTACATTTTCGAACATTGAATCATAACTAACGATAAATGGTGATTTTCTACGTTTTGAAATCTGATGTACAAAATAACATTTGTTATTTGACTTACGTTCCTAAGGTTCTGTTGCCGATACTCATCAAGTTTAATCTGGCATTCCCGTACGTCCCGCGAGATCTAAGTGAGAATCAAGGCATGCGGTATGTGAGTAGTGAGATATGGAGGTTGAAATGTAGAACCTAGCAGCACGAGAAATGAATTGCTTCATGCTTTAGGAACAGCTGTTAAATAATTTGACTTATTGACAAAGCAAATACATACTGTCCACGCTAACTATTTTCTCATGAGATGCCTGTTAAAAATGGAATGTCTCTTAATCTAAATTATAGATTAAATTGGACTAAACGAATAACCAAGAGAATAGTTTAGGCTGGGGAGAAACACAATCGGAATGCAGTGCAAGTATAGAATCGCGTCTCTATATCTCTGGATTCTTAAAGACTGCTGGCGTAATTCATGGTTGCGAGAATAGCCGCGACATGTCCACCAATGTTACGGAATTGTAAATTGACAGTTATCAGTCGCAGCTCAGACATATGATATCTCTGGAAGCATTAATACTATTCGAGGAATCCAATTATTGTTTTACACAATAGCATATCAACAGGTATGTTCAAACCAAACTTAAACTAAAGACAATTGTCAGGATACAAGGCAACTGTGTTTATGCCACTAAGCGTGGTATGTTTTGGGTTTTCATTCCAATAGCTCAGAAGCTCAGAGGAGAAATACCACTGAGACAGACAATGGTCTTCTCATATATATGTTTGTCCATATTAAAACCTGCAGGGACATCTGGTTATACAACTGTTGCACACACCTGGATATCCTTCTGGTCGAAGCCATACTTGGCGTTTTTGTTTTTCTTCCTGTGCTTTTTGAGTGATGACTGGGCCTTGTCCAAAGGCCCTGTGTGGAATTTATGACCAGCCAGATACTTCTTATGTATGGACTGAAACGTAAAAGTTGGGATCCGTTGAAACGAAGTATCTCTACCTCTAGTTCATAAAAGAAATCATGATTTAAAAGGGAAATCAAAGCAAAAAGTATTAAACGATGGTTCTAAAGACCGAGATATTCTATCAAATTTTCATAATGAATATGATGTTTTTATATTTGCGAAAGGGATTAAAACAGAAGATGAAGCCGAAAGTGCAACGGTTTTACCTTGAATGTAAACATTCAAGGATTGTTATATGCAATACCTGATCCATGCCATAAACCCCAAACAGCATACATAATGGTGCAGGAGTGGTTCTATATGAAATATTAATAAAACCGAACTTTGCAGTCAACTCATAATGATACATGCTTTATACTAATGTGGATAATATTCAGACTGCAAGTTGATTCAGATGCAACTGGGTCCATAAGTGTATAGCATGCCAGATACTAAATGAACTTTTCATACAAAAAAGACCGATGATTCCAATACGGAACGTAACCGTGTGCAAAGCTTTGGTATGTGAAATTCGAATACATTAGCCTATACAACTGGTACAGTATGAAGCTTTCCAATAGCCTGCAGGCAACATATTTTTCAATGCGTAATGAAGTTTTAATACATATCTATCGCTTCATAGATAGACCGGGTGAAACGTCGCTTTCCTTGCTCATACTTACTGAGACCTGTTTGAATTCCCCATCTTGTTTGTTTTCGAGAGGTATGAGCAGCTCAGCGTGAAAGGATTTTATCTGAAAAGGTAATAGTGATGGCGTTAAAACATCATAAACAATTCTGTTGTATGTAAAGGATTATACATGTATACATTGATATGCAACCTGCGATGGGCCTCGCAGTTAAAGTACATTAAAACAAAAACCCAATACTTAAACCAATCCAACTCATCAGTGACCCTTCTGATTTTGATACACTGGAACACGATGTATTACGCTGAAAGTCCTGTAGGCCCGTTTCCATTGGCTGACGAAAATGGCGGAGATTTTTTTGAGTTACCCAGAAATTCTGTCTGTGGTGCCACTGAGTGTGCGTCGATATCGAAAAATCGGTGAGGGTAGTACTTAGATTTCACTCAGTGACCAAGCTTCCAGTCAGTGGTGGGTGGTGGCACATTTCATAATCTAAGTAGAAAAAGTCGTGAGTCATTTCACGAGCTGGGTCATTCCTATTGACCGATTTTGGGTCAGCAGTGCCAAAAGTCCCTCGGTGGTTCCTGACTGTAGATTGGTGACAGGAAATCGGCCAATGGAAACGGTCCTATATTCACCCTCGTAACGCCATGTGCTGCAAATATCACACTCCTAGTGTTGCTTATGACGCAGACCCTACAGTTGCCATGTGCAGGGAGACTCCGTAACTTCAAGTTTTCGATTACCTTACCACACGTTACTCTTACCACGCTACATGATTCTCCTGAAGCTTTCTCTCTCGGGTCACCTATTGTTACTATTTATGAGACACACAGATACCTTATGTCCTAGTGTCAGTGTTTATCATAACCTTCCTTGAACTATAACCTAATATAACTTTCGTAGCTTTTCTCATACCAGATGCCACAAGCTAGTACTAGACCAGGTGTGCTATTTAAAAAAAAGTTCCATCCCAAAGCCCTGAAGGATTTTCAATGTAGCATTCCTTTTTATTTTTCTTAACAGTGTGCTGCACCTCGGAATTCCAGAAAAAGAGAGTCAGAAAATCGTATGAATGCATTTGCACAACTATATCGGAGAGCAATTCAAACAGCATCAAAGACCTAGCACTACTATGTTAAATATGCATTATAAATACACATCCAAATGGGATTTTAAAGATGAATCACGGAAACTAGGCCCAGTTAACTTCAAAAGAGTAAGCCCTGCCTATGACGCCCATAGGCATGTGCAGAGTGGGGCTAGCAGTTTCGAAATCTCAGCTGGCCTTTATATAACGCTGGTGACCGTTGCGACACAGTAGCCTATGAGTACTATGCCTACTATGAACCAGTCTGTCCTGTCTCAAAACGGGACAACCTCCTTGGTACCTCTGCACGGGTATATATATAAGGCCAGAGCCTCTGCAGGGTGATCGAGTCAAGCATGACACATAAGAGAGTGTACAGACCTTTGGTCTGCCCACACAAAGGGTTCTGTGATTACTGGCCATGACAAGCTATACCAGCAGTACACTGACCACGACAGGAAAACATGGTAACTAATACAATATATTCACTACTATATCTGTGTATCTATGTGTGTATCTGAATGTCTTTGTCTGTCTGTGTATCTCTTTGTGTCAGTGTATGTATCTATGTGTACCTGAGAGTGTTTATCAGTGTGTGACTATGAGAGTATCTAAATGTCTTTGTCTGTCTGTGTATCTCTGTATTCCTGTATCTCTGTGTGCCTGTATATCTCTGAGTATCTATGTAGAGTATGTGTGTTTCTGTGTAAACCTGCTCTTCATACAAGATATAAAAGCTACACTGTCTGTGAATTCATGTTATGTATAACATATGAGTTGTCCTTGTCCCACCTGAGGTGATCAGTACTCCCAGCCCCATGCACACTAGTGACCATTGACTCTCCCTGCCAGTTGGGTATATCCCACCTGCCTTATCATGGTGTGGCGTGAGGACCGTCACTCGTGATGTGTGATAGGTACCTTCAAGGCTGTACACACACACGCTTGCTCTCTCACTGTGTGAGGGGCGGGCCTTATATATTTTTTTAAACATTCTCAATGAGTAATCGCGTTATATGACTCAGTATGGACCACACAGCTAGTTCTGTTTAACCCTGTAAGCTTTGCTCTTAATACATAGTCATGTGATTAATGCAAATACCCCACCTATGATAACCTCCAAATACAGTGGATTGTGAGGGGAATTTAGTTGAATTTAATTGAATAGTTACCAGACCAAAATGTATCAAACAGGTTATGGGCGGATTCAATATTTAAAAGAAGAAATTGTCCCTTAACTTTCCCTTCTATGATATGACATATTCTCAAAACCTTTTGGCAAATATTTTGAGAAATGATAAGGAAGGAAAGAAGCTAGAGTCCTGAATAACCAAAAGAACTTTTAAACAAGTTATGTAATAAAGTTAAATACACCAATGAGGTATGTAATTAGAAAGTAAATAGATAAAGGGGAGCAAAAGAACAGACCATAGAGGAAATTATGATATGCAATTGTTAAAACGTTGTCAATTAAACGGTGCTTAATGTTAAATAACCGAGATGCATGTATGTCAAAGTGAAATAAAACTAGTTGTTCACAAAAACAAAATCCTATAGATTTCCTCAATTCTTAATTATCATGTTGATAGAAATTAATAACTACGTATCTCTGCTGACGCACAAAGGCATCCGATTTGTGTACATATTCATATGATTAGAAGGTAGAGGATATACATCTCTACCTGGAAGGTTTATAACAGCTTACATGACACTCGTTAATATGATCATGCTGACAGATTCTCAGAAGAGGTGAGGACATTAGGGTAGGGGTCATAACGACAGGTGAGCATGAATCAGATGGCGACAGCTGGGCAGTCTGAACACATCTCAGTGGGTCAGTCCCAGCATCAGTCACCTTGCAGGTGCAATCAGGTCGCGACATGCCCCACACAGTCAGCAATGTATGAGTGTGTTGGGGGCGCGGGGGATTGTCCGGGGAATAGGAGGGTTATCACAAATGTATTGTGAGGGCGACATACGAGTAACCTCTCAGTGTATAGTTATAAATCCAGTAAGCTATAATTATATTTATGCATGATATAGAGCTTGGTAGTAAAAAGCTGCATCCAAAAAATCAAGCTTCGGCTCACACTGCACTGATGCCTTCTCCTCTGTGATTTTCTCGATTTAAGCAACCTTGATAAGATAGTGGCTACTGTTCTCAGTGTCAAGTTTTAAAGTCTATTATATTCGAAGATGATGTGCCTATGTCTATGCTTCAATTAAATACACTACACATATATCAGCATTTACCTCGTGTTGAATGATCAATTAAAATGTGCGAGGCCAGGTTTACAAGGAGATCAAATTGTCATCGATGAATTATAGATTGCAACAGTTGGCGCGATGATTATGGGGCTGACCCGCATGTCGTAGAGTTATAAATTCGTGTCTTTTATGAGATTACTCACATTATCTATAACTTGTGTATTGATTTCTTTATGGACCTCGGCAATCTGCAGTAGAGCGTGACCTGTAAAAAAACAACAACACGGAATTAACGATTGATTAATCATTGACAAAACCGTCATCAAATTCATCAACGTCAAGAATGAACTACAAAAAAAAAAACACAACCCCAAAAATGAGAAAAACCATAAAGCCCAAACCAAATGGGATAAATATTATTGTTACAACCTTCTTTGTAGAGGGATTTCATGCAACGCTCTTATCATACAATAGTTTTCCCCTTTTCGGCTAACATATGGGAAAATTTCAGTAGAGGTTTACTACGAATACTAACTCTCACAATAGAAAAACTTCATAGGATACTGCCTCCAGTACACGGCTCTAGTGTTTTTTTATGGTTGGCGAAGGGAGGAATTACTTCCCTGGCTTTGCAGGGAAACTACTGTAGGATTAATGTAGGTATCATGTTTCTTAAATAAAAAAAAACATATAAAACTTGTACACATTTCTATCTGCAGAGCATAAAATGCAATCCTGTTTTTCCAATGGACTTTCCAATGAAAAGCAACAGAATCTGGCAAATAATTCTGATCATGGTTATCTTGAATTTCTTTAGTAATGATTCCATCACATACGCGGTGATTGCTGAGGCAGTGCCTGTAGTTCGCCATCAAAATATAATATCTGTCAGATTTTAGGTATACTACCATTACTATTTGTTACCATTTCTATACCTTAACGACTGTAACATCCAACAATTCATCCCACGGACCCAGCAAACCAATTGATACCTGCCTTCTACCTGCCTTTTCCAAAGTCGTCTCATAAAAAAAACCCTCAACGAAGCTACAGCCGAGAATGAGGACGAATGATATCAATATCACATCTCTTTAGAGCCAGCATTTACTAATAAGGAAGATCCAAGATCATTACCGACAGTTTTCATAACTGATACATTACAGAGCAAGGGATCAGATTAGGACCAGTCTTATCAGTGGAATAGTACAACCTTCTACAGCACCGCTTTGAACAATATCAAACAACTTTCAGGGTCTTTCTCTTTTCATGATGTTCTAGCCAATTTGTCTAATCTCACTTATTCACCAAGATTGTATGTTGGTGTTGTTGCAGACTATTACGAAATACTACATGTTTAGTTTATGGTAGAGCAAACGTAAATATTCTGAAATATCATCATGCATATACAGTTCCACTGTGATTCACAGCGGGATTTCCACCATCACCCGCTCAATATTTGTTTTGTAATGGGGTTTCTGGACGTCGGTTAGTGCTACCTCGACCATGCACTGCTCTATTACATAGTCTTGGTTATTTGTCGGTGACTTGATCTGTGAGTGATATAACCACAAAGACATGCTTCATCACATAAACGTGTTCGTGTTTCCATGAGTAATCAATCGTTGTAAGACCAACACGGCCAGTGGCCAGTGGTCGATAGGAAGCCTAAAGCCGGGAACACACCAAGCGAGTCAAGGTGGCGATTTCTGGAATCGCCAACACAAAGCTTCACGTATGTGAAATATCATTTCAGAGTAATATCTCCCACTGATAATTTAGCATCTCGGAAGCAATAATCAGGTGAAATAAAAAACAGTAGCTCACATAGACGCCATTTGTGTTGGCAATTTCAGATGTTGCCGCCTTTCTTGCTTGGTGTGTCTCCAGCTTGATGCCGGGGACACAACAAGCGAGTAACGGCAGCGATCTCCAGAATCGCCAACAAAAATTTGCTTGTATCGTGGTGCGATATTCTTTTATAGTAATATCTCCCACCAATAATTTAGCATCTCTGACGCAATAATCAGGTGAAATAGGAAATACTAGCTCACATATACGTTAATTTGTGTTGGCGAATACGGAAATCGCAGCGTTACTCGCTTGGTGTGTCTCCAGCATAAGGCGAGGACACACCAAGCGAGAAACGCAGCAATTTGTCCCCGGCATTACAGTAAAACAGCGCTGAAGGCGCTCACATGTGTAATACCCATGTCCCACTAAGAGGAATAGTTGTGTTTCTATTTCCTTATTGCAAGTCAAATGCGTTGCAGGACAGTGGGTTGTGAAACAAATCTGTCAGATTCGATCTATTTCCCATACAATATAATTGGTATAGTTGTTAGCAAATAAATTCAATTTTTTAGTGAGTGTGTTTGCCTTCTTTCTTATTCCTACCATGAAGCCAATGTGCCAAGTGGAGAATGAGTGACCTATATGAATACTGGATTACGGATTACCGATTATAGTGATTCTGAAGATGGAATTTAAAAAAATGGAATATATATATATATATATATATATATATATATATATATATATATATATATATATATATATATATATATAATTATTTATTCATTGCGGTGGATGCAGGTAATCAATATGATGCAGGTCGCCATTACAGACAGCCCCTCCTACTCCATGTCCTCCCACCTGTCTTTAAGCATTCCAGGGCCATCTATATTCGTAGATGGGCTTTCCTGACTGTGGGAAAACCCACCATCGGACTCGGTCCTTTTAACAGCACATGTCTCCATTAGTACCTCACCACAGCCATGACCTAGTACGTACCTAGACCTAAATGGTATAAATGCCTGCTGAACATAGAATACAAAGGCAGAAATAAAGTATTAAAGGTAATCCTTCTTCTGAAATAAAATACTGAAACATCAATTTATATTCTACGAGCTGGAATTCAATTGCGTTTATGCTGCTGCATGAAATACCTTTGTTCGCACAAGCGTACTATATTACAAAGGTATGGAAATACGCATATGGTACCTGGCAGGCCGGATAACTTTCTTCATATATTAGATGTTTGACACCTATTGCTTTAGTAACATGATTTCAAAATGTTCATACGTAAGGTACATGGATGTTGTTCAAGAGAACAGTCCCAATTCTAACTCTCTGTATGTGATATTTCAATATCTGTGGCCTCCATCTCGGATAGGTCCAAATGAAATTACGTAGCTAACAATCAGGCTATGTGTGTAACGTTTGCCTTTATACAATTCGAAACCCTAAAGCTAATATAAGCGGAATTATTCATGGGTGAAATTGATCGGAAGCTGTACATGCTCTGACCTTGCCCTTACATGCTAATTCTAGCGTCTTCAGCTGTTCAATGTGCTCAACCTGCTCACACGCCTACAGCACTGAGCTACTCGCGGCCACATGAATTATTTAGCTCGAAGGTAAGGTCAGGTGTATGCTTTAGAAGATTGGGGGAACGGTTGGAGGGCCTTAGTTAAGCCGTGGGAAACGGTCATACGGAAATAAGCCTCCCCAACATACACACACTTACAACAATCCCTGCTCCCGCTCCACCAGGCGCTAGTCCATTTTCACAAGCGAAGTTGTCGAGGGAGCTTTACCAGTATCACCTACGTATACCGGCCGCTCCTACCCATGTCTTATGTATAGCCGTACGAAGTATGCCATGATGTGTCTAGGTAAGACTTGGGCATTTTAAGGTGCATAATAGTACGAAAACAGGCTATCCTGCTGAGCATGACAAAACATCTAAGTAAATTATCGATCAGATACATCCCTTTAGCCTTTTACATATCTGATCAACAACTATTTTTTTTACGAATGAATACAGTAAGCTAATTGCCCTATAATATCATATAGTCAGAGCAACTCAGATTTCCTTTATCCAATCAAGACAGAGTGATATGTGTTTGGTTTTAATTAGTAGTTTGACTTTAGCAGAAACAGGAGGGTCAGGCACTGATCCTATCTAAAAGCCGATGAATATCAGTGTTATTGAATAGTCAGATTGCACGTGATATATTAACAATGTATACATATTGCAAAGTTAACTCTACCTTTCTCTATGTTCACAAATCACTCTCGTATTTCGGTCAGATCCTTGTGCATTTGTGTTATTGTATCAGGTTTGGTCTTCCTGATTGATATGCCTGACTTCAGTAATGCGCCCACCAGAGCACCATCCAGAAAAAATAATGGTATTCCAGTGAGTACCTAGGTCTTACTTTACCAATCATGCAATATTGCAGTTACCTGTAGACCGTAGCAATTGCAAACAGAATACCATTGAGAACGCGTCATTACCTATATTTACTATTCTCTTCCTGAATACCATACATCACACAGAGTTCCCTTCCTTGTAACGATTATCATGTTCTAATATGCTATTATTTGATAAAAAACAACAACAACCCTGCTCTAAATGTGCCATCAGAATAATTCGGAACGTTACCTGTCAATATCATTATATATACTAAAGAAGTTACAACTCATCTGTACCAATGGCCACGCCCACGGATGATATGTCGGGAGAGTATATCATCGCATGCATACTATATCTAGTCCATGTATTTGCAATGAATTACCCTTAAAGATATCTTCATCTATGCGTGTAGTTATCATACACTTGTATCACATCATATTCATAAGTTCTCCTAAATATTGATATGTAACACGTATGAAGCAACCAACAATAGAACAGATAGTGCGATACAGAATATGTGAAGTATTCATCAATAGGTGCAGTTTCATTCTATGTCAATTGGACCGTATGAAGGAAAAGACCCAGAGAAAGATCCGCGACTGCGAGAGAGAGTGTGTATGCCTGTGTATGTCTCAGTGTACTTGGGAGTGGAATTAGACAATTTAAGATATAGACCTGACAAAATCTGGTTAAGTTATACTCATGCATCATGCGCATCGTTTGAGCAACTATTTAATCTTGTGATTAATGTCAATAAAACTATTTTTTTGCTGACAGGTTTATGGAGACGTTGGTCCCCATTACTGAGGCCTCGGATTCGTAACTTGATAGTCATACTGATGAGGAAAACATGTTATTCAGTACCTGCAGTATAGTGGCTTCTAAAAATAGCAATAGAATTCCTATCGGAATAAGAGAAAAACACCAAATCTGGGAGCGCCTCATTTAGAATTGATAATCCTCATAAAGTTATTTTATTGTCTGATACTGGCCAGGAATTACGTGATGACGGTGTAATTACCGCCAGTCACGTTGTCAGAGTTACTACTTGCTTCTGGTAACATGGCGTGAACAACTTGATGTGAATACTTAACGAGTCTGGTTGGTAGAAAACAAGACCCAAATAAAGCTACCTAGGAGACTACGGGATACTCAGCAGAGAACTACAATGTGGAAGATGACGATCGAGGTAGTTGTCCAGCTGAGCAGTATACATTATGCTGCTTGAATTACAGAGGCATTAAGTGGTTCAATACCGATAGTGTCCTATTTACACAAGTATTTAGGGATTCAGGTAGAAGGAAATACACTATATTTCTATAAAGGAGGGTTCCAGTAATAATCTTTTTAATACAATATTAATTCCTCCCAATGCAGAATGACGTAACAATAAGGAGGTGAATAGGTTGAAAATAGAAACTACAGCTTTACAAAATGAAACAACCAACATTGGAAACATCAGAGAGGAGAGAGAGAGAGAGAGAGAGAGAGAGAGAGAGAGAGAGAGAGAGAGAGAGAGAGAGAGAGAGAGAGAGAGAGAGAGAGAGAGAGAGAGTTAAACAGATAACACATCATTATGGCTGAGAGCGTCAGAGACTAGAAATATTTTCCTTACATGATCAGGGTTTGATGTAAACAAAGTTGCTAAGGATACAATAGACTTTATTTACTGCCATTTTAATGGGCTTAACTGGGAGACTTTTTAGATTGCATTCCCCACGTTAGATCTATAAAAGATGGGTTGAAGCCAAGAAGAGTTAAATTTTAATGTGGGAAGCACTGCATGGGCCATAAACCTCGCCCCAATACTGCAAAATCTATCACCATCGTGCTGATGAGAAACCACAACATGGTTCGATCAAGTTTTGACTATCATGTGTTACATGTATAGGAGAAAGAAGCCAAGTGTGTTATCTTTTACCGTACAGCGATAAAATGTGATGGGATACTAGTCACTATATTGATTATATAAATTAGAAGCATCATGTTACACTCGTAAGGACTGCTTGGATTTAGAATAATTCATTCTAACCCAAAGTCTATGATACATGGCAGATCTCGTGTGGGTGTGAGATCTCCAAACAGGTGTACACCTGTGGGGAAGTTAAGATTGCTGGGCTAGACGACTTAAGGCAGATTACGGCAGTTTGCCGTTGACATAAGTCGACTTGTGCTAAATTATAGCAATTCCCGACGACATATAATGCAGTCTCACAGAGATGTCAACATATATATATATCTATATATATACTATAAAGTACTTGTGTTCCTTCCCATAATTCACTATTTTAGAAAAAACGTGAATAGGTTTCATAAAGAAAATAAGAAAACCTTAATCAAACTTTCCTGTTCACAACCCTTTACAGTTGTTCACCTTCTCCGATGGTTAGCATGTATCGTATTCAATGTATTCTCTGCCTGTGGCTGTTGGTAGTTCAATGAACATCCCGATGAGCTACGATGAGCTAATGCCCCATAGGACTAATGCTATCCGGAAGCCGAGTCGACTTTAGATTCACGATCACGACGACCTAAGATGGACTTCGTTCAATTATGACCACTTACTGCAGTCACCACGGTCATAAACCACGCAGGGCTGCTAGGACTGCCAGGGCAGATTTTTTGACAGTCAGAAATTCTGGCCCGGTAGTCCTGGCAACGCCCCAGCAGTCAAGTCGACTTACGATTCACAAGTCGAGATACGATGACTTGTGAAGTACAAGTCGAGTCATGTTGAGGCTGCCGGGACTGCCGGCGTGATGGTGTAAACCTAGCAAAAGGGACTCTATGGTTATCTCGGGAGAGGAGTTTACACATGTGTTTATTTGTTCTATGGAATTGGGGATTACTAGGCCGATGGCACCACGGACAGATGCCACTTGAACTAATGGCACCTCTTCCAACCGATGGCAAATTTTTTTCTAGACCGATGGCATGCAGGGGATTGACATTCATAATGATTTACACCTGGCCACAACGAAGATTAATAGTTGGTGTATATCGAATGGAAGGACCATTAATGTAAACAAAACAAAAGCAGCTTATTCTTGTTCTGCAGGAAGATCCAAATTCCTAAGCTACACAATATTATACTATGGTAATGGAACTGTCCAATATGTTAACAAATAACAATAATTGGGTTGTAACTATAGATTCGTCATCGAGTTTCTCAATTGATTTAAAAGAAATTGATAGAAGTGCGAATAGCAGGCTCTTTACCTTGAATATGATAAGGGGGTCGATTAGTAAAGAGATAGCTATAGTAATTTATACAGTTGTCATTCGGCCTCACTGGAATATTGTTCTTTTCTTATTGAAGGATTGCAAATGGTACTGATGAATGTATTACAAGTTACTCAAAATCAGGCACTTAGAATTATTAAAGAAAGTTGGAGACTGTACCAAAATGTTCCCAATCTGCATCAAGAATTACATGTTGATTATCTGGACTCACGCAGGTGTATGCAACTACTGAACATAATGTGTAACAATCCAAAGATGTTGAAAACCTTGATATAAGAGTGGGACGAACTAGAAATGATTCAAAGGATAGATTTAAGACTAAGCGTATAACTTAAAGTAACTACCTATGTCCTTATTATAGAGGACAAATATCATTGGATAAATTGAATCAATCAGTCCTGAAAAGCGAAACTAAATGCTTCATGAAAGAGGTCAAAATTGATGAATGTACTATGATTGGGTACGGTAGCTATTCACTTATCACCTCATACTTACACCATCCTCTATATATATTGTTATACATACTATTATGCATATTTTTATCACTAAAAATGTATAAATGTAAAACGTACCTACATTTGTTACAAAGCATTCAATTTCTCCTCTGTGGAAGATGTAACCTAGTGTTAGAACTGTTTGAAATGAAATACAAAAAAAAAAAAGTAAAAGAGAGAAGAAGAGATATTTTGCACCGCCTTATGTACTGTTTCGACCACTTTTGACCGTTCCTATCCTGTCCACCATACGAATGTCGCAGTAAGTGACCTAAATTACGGAGGACATGATGCCGCCGTCTCCTACCGTCTCTATGGTTACTTCGCTTTTTCCAAGGACATTTATAGTGAGGAGAGTGGGTCACAGATGGCTCGTATCTACGCAGTCAAAGCTGTACAGAAAGATCCCCTTTAAGAGCTTTTACAATCACCAGTTTCAATTGCCTTCCTCCCGGCCTGAGGCTATACAGACACTCCATTACTTGTGTAAGGACGGGTTGCCTTCAAGGGCAGACCGTAAATAACCTGTAAGTTGATGTTGGCAGTTATAGTGCAGACTCTGAAACTTGTCTGACTACTACCAGAGAGCAAACAAGCTGTAAGGCGGAAAAGCCGGGATGTAAATCCATGCCCTTAACGGACTTTTCATGTACTTAGCAAATGTTCAGATCACTCAATCCTGTTACATGAATTTGCAATCCTCCAACCCTTTAAGCCCAGGTTATATAAGTTTCTGTGATGGCATAGGGGCCATCCATAAAGTATGTACGCACTGAGGGGGGGGGGGGGGGGGGTTCCAAATTTTTGAAGATTTTGCGTATACTCCCTCTTTGTTCTATTGCGTACATGATCGGGAGGGTGGGTGGGGGGGGGGGGAGGGAGGGGGTCAAAATTTTCAGAAATTCTGCGTACATACGTTAGGGATGGCCCCATATCGATATCTCTTATATATCACAACACTTCGCTGTGCTCATCTCGCACTATTACTTGTCATTGTTGACCATCTTGCATGTGTTCGTCTCAGATCGCATAGATTTCCAATGTTGAGTACAGGAAGGACTTATCCTTAGTTCAAGGTTAGGGTTGGTTCAAGGTACAGAAAAGGAGGAAAGGCCGCCTCCCTTTGACCATGGACAGTCTTGATTTATAGTTGGACCCATGGACGTCTAATTGTATGGCCCTGTGTGACCGTACAGTGGACGTGTTTCACCAATCACACGCTCACCGTCTCCCAGTCGTTAGGTTTCACCTGACCTCAATGTCGAGCTGCTCAGATTCAGCGAGGCCTTTAATCAAGAGTCTATGAACTTCAATATCTTCTTTGTGATGCAATAGAAAGGAGATAACCTTGTCTTATAGTTTACAGCGGTAATACAGATAGACATTTCACATTTCGCACCATCATTCTTGATTTCCGTTTGAAACTTTACCCATGCTCAAAGATCAGATGTTGTTATTTTATTGTTTACTTAGGTTTGTTCTGACACTAGACATTAATTTGGAAGGTAATCCCCGGAATAGTTAGTGCAAACGTTGAAAAAAAGACCATCATGCGAACCGCACTATTTTTAAATCTGCTCGAAGTCCTGCTCTGATGACTAGATGAAAAGTGCAATACTAATGAGCAAACACGAGTAACCGATTTAAACTTCTCCTATCCAGACAAGGTTACAAACTTTATATTTCATGCTCATGTCGACATATAGCGTAGCAGGATGATGCCACGCCTTAAAACTAAGTTTTAATGCATTCTGGATATTCATTCACTAATTCTCCATAGTCTGATTGTCAGAATCAGGCCATGTTATGTAGTAGGATCAATATGTCCCAATGACAGCTATTTTCGTCTGCGACTTTTATTGCCTCAAAGATGCATGCATACAACTGATGACACTAAGAGCAGTGGATAAATATAAGCATGATTTGTAAGCGTAGTCCCCACGATGAGATGAACTTGCTCTTCTCTAGAAACTTTCATTTCTGTATTGAGAGTTCTGAAAGAAACTCAGCCGCACAGTTTATTCCAGGAACTATGCTATACCTGTTGAGAAATTAAAATATCATGACAGGCTACAGAGACACGTATAAGGGTGCAGATATTACGAACCTTAAGCGCCTAGTACCATACCTGTCCCGATGGTCCCCTCACCTGTCTCGTTACACCTGGCTGTAGGCAGGGCGTGGCCGCTCACTTGAGATAGGTAGCAGGTAAGCAAGCATAGATTCAGAGTGAGAGAGAGAGAGAGAGAGAAAGAGAGAGAGAGAGAGAGAGAGAGAGAGAGAGAGAATAGAGAGTGCGGTAGGTAGAACTATGATAATATGTTACTAACACGACCTTTGAGTGACTCTGCTTTCTTCACTTTACCTAAACACAGTTTCAGCTGTTTTCACGTCCCAGGGCAAAGCATTCTTATTCGTATACATAAATACATTAATACTCAATTCTATTGTCTCAAATACGCCATATTAAACTCCATCTAACAATTGATTATAAATCCTGCCAGCTTTGCCATTCTACGCATTTCTAAATCACGTATAGTCAACCCCGTATTTGATTGGTCAAATCTGTTGGGCGAGAGCTTATCAATATGCAATCGTTCCACACATATATACGAAGGGTATCATACGAACTAGGACTATAGGTATGCCTTAGACCAACCATACAACATGAACAACGCATATCCTTATATCATATCTCATCACATAAAGGCATTTGAGGGAACGAGAATATCTGCTATTGCTTCATTAGGTATGATCAACCTCAGCACACCTGTTGCCCTTCATTGCTACATCTGCTACCCTCTCTTAAAGATCTCTCATTCTATTCTATGGTCCACTCGTGCTTGTCTTCATCATCGACAATCCAATTGCCTGGTTGGTGCGGGATGTACAGGTAAATCTGGGGATTATGTATGGTGGTCATGAAGTACCCAACTGCCTCTAGTTTTAGTTTTACTCACAGCCGGCTTGGATTATTCGTCCATAACTATTTTCTCAATATATATATATATATATATATATATATATATATATATATATATATATATATATATATATATATATATATATATATGAGATACAACTACATTAGCTAAAGAAAAAAAAACACAAGAAAAAGCAGCACTTTGTATGCCTCGACAATAGGACCTTTGTTAAAGTGAATATTTTTATGTATCGAATGTATTTTGTGT
This sequence comes from Alentia gelatinosa, assembly GCA_950022655.1. Classification (NCBI taxonomy): domain Eukaryota; kingdom Metazoa; phylum Annelida; class Polychaeta; order Phyllodocida; family Polynoidae; genus Alentia; species Alentia gelatinosa. Next base: position 79,970,616 of record OX465579.1, on the reverse strand, counting down.
GGTGATAGGGCTACGTTGCCTCACGCATTAAGCATTAATTCATAAACTCAGGTATTGGCCAACCACTCCATATAATTAATAGAGAATGTAATTGGTACGGGCATAGTCTAATTGGCAAGGGTACCAATACTTGATACGAGACACGAATGATCTAAGTTCACTCTATACCAACACATAGATACTACTTCTTGACCACCATACCAAGGTTTATCATTAGAACGTCCACACCACATTTACCTACAACGCACCTGTTGTCCATTGTTGCCAACCCTCAATTTTGATTTGTACAGTAACTACGATTTTCGGTTTAACACCAGCACGAGATTCCTACACGTGTGCATGATCTTTTTAGTTTACATAGCAGATTGTTTAATCCTAATAAACAACAATGTGATTGTATGCCAGTCAACCTCGTTCTGCGTAGTACAGATACATTTATCCGATGTCAAGAATCGGGCTTAAAATTAGGCCATCTAGATATCGTAAGAATACCTTAATCCACCAAATACCAAGTTGCATTAGCTCGATAGGCAGAAACGGCGAATCCAGGGATGTCCCTTGAACGGCAATGCATACCCGGAGACGTTTCCTAAAGGTCATATTGAGGCCCCACTGTTCTTTTCCTGATTTAGGTACCACGTCAGGTGTAAAGTGCCTGTTGATACTGAGGCGGGTACAGGTATGACGGAAGATCTAAAAAGGGAATGAGGTGTGGTCGGGCCGGCTCACACGAGTATCTACGTAAATACACGCACAGGGAGGGGAGAAAGGGTACGCGTCCTTCACGGTCACGTTACTAAGGGCGTCACCAACATTGTGAAAAAGGCTACACGATTTGCGTCTATATATGTGCCCATTTAGAAAAATGCTACACATACTAAAGAAGAAACCTATAAGTTTTGGTCAAAGTAGTCGTTCTTCACGAGTTTGATTCGGAGTGATATGATCGAGGCGATAGCCGAGTGAATATTACATAGCATTTGCTTTCTGTATTTATCTCACCCCTGTATGCACTAAAAGAATGGACAACACACGGGTTCCCAATGTTAAGCCTATGGACATTTATTCCAGGGGTGAGATAAACGTAGATACATAAAGACATACATAAAGACATTTCTATACACATGCGCATACATACACATATTTAAGTATAGGGGCCATCCATAAAGTATGTACCCATTATGGGTGGGTGGGGGTGTAAACAATTTCGGAAATTTTGCGTATGCTCCTTCTTTGTTCCATTGCGTACAAAATCAGGAGGGGGGAGGGTTGGTGGTCGGGATAAAGTATTTCAGAAATTCTGCGTAGGTACTTTATGGATGGCCCCATACGTGAATACACACATACTTTCGGAAATGCATACATCCTTAAATACACGCAATCATGCCATCTGTCCCCTAAATGTATCGAAGATGCATGGAATATACTTATCTGACTATTATAAAGCAGAAATAATCCCTTTATTTGATATATTTGGTATATTTTCTCAGAAACTATAAGACATGTAATTATGTAAACCGTAATATAAGAGGATCTTCCCTAGAGAAAATAGAAATAGTCTGTATTAGTTCGTGAAACGTTTGACACTATGTATTCAATACCTATATCCGAGGTAATAAAAACCTTGAAATGAGACATTGAAATGTCTTTCCAGGTCTGGTTCAGTATGCATACAACTTTAAGATTCGATTGCATTAGGAAAACGTTTATAGTTTAGTATATCAATGAAAATGCGTTTATAGCAAATTTTCCTAAATTTCTGACCCCCACCCTCACCCTTAAGTGCGTACATTCTTTATGGATGGCCCCTTACTGTTAATCCTAATTCACCATTTGAATTTACCGCAACTACCACAGACCTGATATACGCAGTTGCCAATAAACCCATTGTGCAACATCCCGAAACGCAACTGTTGAAACAGTATTGCAAACGATTACGTAATTGCGATTGGTCAATTACGGTGCGTGACAATAGCTAAATAGCGCCAGTCGTATATGTGCCGCTTTTGTCTGCTAATCGAGAGGAAATGAGAATGGTCAGCATGGAACCTGTAGAGAGCTTACATCAATATCTTGTTTGGGCTGATAAGGTTTTGAGCTCAGGCAGCTACCAGGATCACTCCCTATTAAGGGAGATAGTAACTCATGTGGTAACACTACACTAGGTAAATATGGATTCCAGTAATTTGATTTTACTCACCTATCTCACTTGTAGCACCTTTGCAGACTTGACCCGTTTGGGCCAGAGCGTAGATGCAATCTATGTATACCTTCCCAGCTGTGGCCACATCTGCAAAATCATTATTCAAAGTCATTAAACTAACACAAGAAAAAGACAGTTACGTCTCTGTAAACACATCAACATATAGGAAACTATCATTTAACACATGGACATCAGATTTATCAACTCTTATAACTATGTTTCATATTCTACAAATAAAACACAAACTTACTATTGCACACTTTTTATAAAGAAATAGAAAAGGAAAGAATAAGGATTCAAGATATCTGACGTATGACAGTAGTAGTTTACCCAAACTGAGTAATTGTTGATGTTTCGATATCAACTTCCCACAACATCCTCTGTAGTGCTGGCAATCTTGATAAAATTTGATGAAATCAAAAGGTTTAATTTGTTTTTTATCCAAGAAAAATAATTCTTAAATATATTCAATAGGGATATGATTCCCCCGTTTCTTTTTTCTCCCCACCATCCTGTATGGGATAATATGGTATTTGCCTGGCTCAAACTGTCAGCTATATACTACTTACAGTCGACTGGCAGGCAGTTGAACTACGGGATATTGTAAGTGCGGTGACACGTGTATCATACATACTACAGGTGGCTCTCAGGAGCAAGCCACCCGCCTTTGTCGTACCACTCCCCATGGATTATTAATAGGATACTTTACTGAAGCCAGCTCAATTTTCTATGCCCCACCAATATGCACCCATCGGGATATAATTAACCCATATAAACGTGCGCACCGCTTACACCCTCTCCCACAGAACTCCGAGCCGGAACCCACTCAATGTCGGGCATACACCAAAGGTATAATCATATTGTTACACTTCAGGAGTCACTAGCCGTAACAACAATACTAGACTTTTACCTTCTATAGAGATTACTTTACTGCCATTAGTACCTCTGTCGACAGCCATGACAGATTCTATTCACTAAACTGTTACTATTTTGGCAGAATTTATTGTTCGGAGATATAACCTTTGTCAAGGGTTTTATAATTTGGTAGTTTGAATATGTAATCCTTATGCACCTGCAGGTTTGCATCTTATCACCCGTGCTGTTTCTTTTAAAAGTATGATACATGTATGTGCAGGAGGTGCAATAACAAAATTAACATGTGATGAGAAAGGTGCCATGGTGAGAGGCCATCAGATGTATACAACATGGTTCCAATCTAATGCCATTAAATGTATAATTCATGGTAAAGTTATATTAGAGGGGTATGTAATATTTGGAATAGCAAATTGAATTACCATGCTAGAAAATACGATAATACTTAATTGATATTAGATTGTTGTGTAGGGGTCTGGTCAGTCGAGTGTTGGTGAGTTTAGTTTTCGATAGAGAACGCGTAGTGCCAGACCCTGCTGTGTGGTGGTTTGTGTGAGCCAGTGCATATAACAGCCATGGGTCCGGCCGAATCTCGAACACAAACGGGTCGCAAGTTACTTATGGAGATTCCCTTGTTTTGGAAAGGGCGATCTTTTGTAAACCATTCTTCCAAAGCTCTGTGAAACTGCTGGTTTTGATAAAATAGATTTTAATAACCTCGTGAAAGATTCCACAGAGTTGACCAACAAGTTCTTCAGCAGTTCAAATCCGCATTTGGGATTCCAGATGGTGTGTAAGTCTTGATTGAACTAATAACTTTAGAACCTTTTCTTTGTTTACTTCGGCAATCTCGAGACCCTCCTCATTTCAAAATTCAGCATACAATCGTTATCAAACTCTATGTTTAGTTTATAACCGATGTTCCAGAAAAATAAATTCGTATGTTCAGCGCAGTCCTGAAATGGTAATGTTTCACCAGTGTCTGACCTAAAGCAGATGTCACTCTTTTTACCAGTCGGTTTGTCAACTTTATTAATTCCTTTCAAGTATAACCTCTGATCTGTGGTATGTCTATCCAATCGTGTCAATACATTTTTTTCTTATACAACAATGTATGTGATAATAGTTTAGAGATGTCCTTTTTGAGAGATTTAAGTTCTCTCAAGAGATCAGTCTTGGATATCACGACCGAATCATCGGCATACATAATTAGGTCTTCCGGTATACATTCTGGTAGATCATTTATATGTATTGAGAAGATCACAGGGCCTAGTATGCAACCCTGCGGGACACAGAATTTAAGCTCCTCTGTGGTAGTGACATAACCTCCAAAACTTGTATAACATAATCCATTTGACAGACTCAAACCACGCGAGTAGGTTGTTTCCCATACCTACCATCGCCATCTTGATGAAAAGAATTCTCTGCTTGGGATGAGGGCAGTACAAATGAAAACCACGAACAGTTAACCGGGTGCATGTATTTAACATTTTGTTGTAAATATAAGCGTAGGATGCCTGCTTCAGCCTTTTAGAAACTATTTTGGAAACCCCTAAATCACCATCTCCCAAAATGATCATGATACTTCCTTTCAGCACCAGCATAATTGGCGCCGGTAGTATAACACCATTGATACAATAGATATCCCCCGCCGTCTGCGTGCGGTGCTCCAGGAAGAGACCTATCAGGTAATACATTTCCAGCATAATGGCCGGACGAGCTGCCTAACATCCTGGCTTTCATACACGAAACAATACTTACTGTGAAGTGCTTTTTGGAATGCCCGCCCTGTGCTTATCAAATGACGAATCCCGGGGTTAAAGTTGTCCAATAGGTTCTGAAGAAGGAGAAGACATAATTAGATAGAAGGGAAATGCTCGATATTAGATATTCTCAATATGCAATAGGCCTTTTTCCACTGCGCAGTGTCGCACCTTATCTACTTGGTTACATCATGACTAAAGCCAAACACTCACTTACAACGTATTCTTTAGAATTAGATGACTGAGTGTGTGAGAGTAGTTTGTTTATAATATCTGTTTAGATTATTTCCAGATAATTTTAGTGATTGCATCGTATTCTATGGTATTCCAGCTAAAATATGGTCGGTTAAGCATGTATATTGCCTGAATAATACTTAAGATACCTATACCGCCCACACTTGAGGTGTAAAAGCTGTGAATCCCATTCACACAAGGCTAAAGTACGCACCGCTAGGCGGCGCTGAACGGAAAAACTACAATTAACCCCTGGTCTCTGAATTCGATTATCATCTACATGAAGTTATTCATTGATAAACTACAATAAAATAGAACTTAATAGAAAGTGGAGTGCTAGATTGTAAAGAGCTGATCATCCTTTGGGTACTACTTTGGGCAACAACGTGCTTCATTTTTCTAATACGGGATATCGATAACTGGTCTGTGCAGTGCGTGCCACATTGCTCAGTGTACACAATATGCACCATTGATTCGGATGCTCTGTTACTTTTAGTTCTAACCAAAGGTAGCTTTAAGTACAGCGGTAATGGATATTGATGCGGTCAACAATGGGTTGTGGGTCCAGTGCCATGGGCACAGTGATCACGCTGGACAGTGGTCAGTGGTGGTGCCCGGTTGGCATTGCTTTCACACTAACTATACGATATTGGTCTTAGGACCAATGAGTATAATCAGACAGGGTGGGTCCGAATAAGGAATGTTGCTCAATCAGTTACAGCCTAAAATACATGGTAAGTCCTTGGTCTAGGATATTGGTCGAAAGTTACCAAAGCTATACTTGAGAATTCTTTTTGATATCTGATGTCTGTTTTTTAGTAGGTGCTATGTTTGTTTTTGTCCTTTAGCTATAAAGCTAGTTATACCATGTTATTGCTATGGCAAGTTGAAGGAATCCCTGGCACAGACAACATATCACCTGCAACTACAATGATATATAATTATGGATTAACGGCAACAATTACACGCCTTCGATCCGTGATATTGCATAAGTCTCTGACAGCATGGCCTAGCCACGAAGATACCGAAACAGATGAAAACAATGGGGACCGGGATCTTTAGCTGCTCTCTCCTTTCTCCAATCAAAGAAACCTATGGATTTTCTTTCGATCATTGGCAGGGTCCTTATTCCTATAGATGCTCGGTGATTAAGGACTGATTTTGTGTGTGGCGTCGCTGGCATCCAACCCATGCCCAGATGTGGACACAGCGCCCAACTGCTGTGACGTCATGCTCCTGTACATAGTGGAGGGACAAACAGCATCCTTGGCGCTGACCAATACTGACTGGTCAGTGGTAGAGCCTCCTGACTGGGCATGTGGCCAATCCCCGTTAAACGATTACTATGATCTCACAGGTGTAAATCGACTAGACTGCTAGGGAGTCCCCACTCGGGACCCGGAACTGCCAACCCCGTATTATCATCAATATGTAGTACTCTGCAGGGTGAATCGTCTGTTTTATATTGATCCTAACTCCCGAGACAATATACCATTGTTCCTATTTCTGAAGGCAACACCTTCTTTTCTCACCTTTCAGCAGTATACACCAATGAGGCCCCCATGAATGTGTGATATTGATGTGAATGTCGCATGACTAAGCCTGAAGGCAGCTGTTTGGCTAGTGTCGAGGATTGTAGAATATTCTATGTTGTTACATAATGACATACCCATTACTATCACAACTATGTTAAACGTGATTTCTTGATGATAACAACCATAGCTCTCCCTTTGATCGGTAGACGAATGATCGGATGTCGTTTGTTCCGAAAAAAAAACACAAACCCAACCCAGTATAGAACAGATTTAGGCCTGGCGTCCACCTACTACGATATGGCTCCGATATGCTCTACGATAGACCTCCCGATACAAAATCAAAATCGCGTCGGAAGGTCACCTAATATCGGGGCAGTTGACCACGTCTCTATGATTAGGCACCGATACAAAATGGGGGTCTACGATTTGGTACCGATCAAAAACGTGTATCGTAGGGTGTCTACGACATTTTAACATGTTGAAATGTCGGTGGGTAATCGTGAGCAACGGAGAGTATTCTGCCGGAAAAATCAGAGTTACTTGTGAACCACGAATCAGAAAATTATGAAACTTCGGAATTAAATAGGAGATATAGATGCCCGTATGCCCTGTGAATATGGTGACTTTCCACCAGGTTTAAGTGTCTTAAATCAGTATTTTCTTAGTTGGACTTGGAACAGAGCTTTAATGCATGGAAAAAATACATTATTGTCCTATGCCTCCTAGGAAACATTACCAATACGATATTTTGTGAATTATAGTGTATCATATATCTAAGAATGAAGATAACACCTCAAGATAGGCACTTGTGCACTGGCAATATCGTGGGGGCATATCGGGACCATGATCACCTTTTTCTATTGGTCAACCCCTTACGATGCATGGTGAATTGGCATGTCTAGACATTTGTCTACGATATTGCACCTTCCCGATATGTCTCCGATATTGACTTTTTGTATCGCCGCCATATTGGCAGGTCTAAATTTCTATCGTAGCAGGTGGACGCCGGGCCTAAGGCTACTACAAAATGTAAAGTATAAGAGGCATGCGAAAGAAATAGGAATAAGATAGCACTAAGATACCTTTCATATTTTAAACATATCTTTTCTGTGACTTCATGGTGCAGGATATGGTTGTATTCATATGCATGCAATATTTCCATAAGTTACCAAAGAAAGACAAAATAGCAGCCAAATTTCCCTCGCACTACTTTGCATGGTAGGGACCTTTTTCCGTGTTCTCCTACGAATGTTCGTATTCTCCTCGGTAGTTTTCTCTAGATGTTACGTCTATCATGACAAATCCGTATCAGGCGCCAATGATGGATCCTACCTGTTATGCTCGTGCAGAGCTGGTGTAAACTAATTTTTTTTATCATTTTACATAAGGATAACTATGATGTAGACACAAACGTCTCCGATACGGTATGCTTTATCAAAATTTGATTGTCAATCACATCATTTCTGAACATGAAAATCAAGTATCATGAATCTCTATGTCATATATACTATCATGAAACATCACGAAATTTCATATGATTGTTTATATGGCATGAGTTGTCTTCGCGGCATGATATCACGAAGCAGAGCTGAGTGACATCTGTAGCGGAAGACAACAAATGGCATATAAACAATCATGTGAAATTGAGTGATGTTTAGATTTTATCCTACCCTGTCACATGTTTTTAACTTCATGTATCACCAGTGGCATATAAACATTTTATGCCATAAACGTGGCATACAGTCACACAATGTTAAGTCTATGGAGATTTATATGACGGAGAGGATAAATAGAGATATCAATTAGAAGAGGCATATGTCCCTAATTCCTTCTGTGCATAACTCCTGTTATGATGATCATATAATATTCATCAAATGAATCCATAAAACGCATACTCAGGGAACTAGATATGCTGTAAGATGAGACCGTAACTCTCCCAGCAGACCTGGAACACCAACAGAGTTCTGTTAGGAAAGTGACCAAACCCAGGATGGAGCGGATGGAACCCAAACACTGGCCACTATGACTGAACAATCAATAGGTGTGTTGACTGAGGCTGATTTACCTTCAGGGTGGCAGGGACAGGTGGGCACATGTGTACACGTGTATGTGTGTACATGTGTGACACTAAACCTGGGTAATATGATTGCGGGGGACTTTAACTGTGAAGAAATGATCAAATCTGAACGAAGACGATACTATCGTAAAACCGGATGAATTTTAATCTTAGCTCCCGTATGCCACGACTGGCATTTGGCGTAGTGATATCACGAGGCGGAGCCGAGTGGTATCCGGAACCAAACGCCAGGAGTGGCATCCGGGAACCAAGATTAAAACGAATCAGGTTTTGATTTTATCCTACCCCTCTCTACAATATTTTACTATCAAAATCATGAATGAAAATCATCAAAATTCCGTATGGCCCTAGTAGCATACAAACGTCCGTATGCCAGTCAGCGTGGCATACGGAATCTCAATGTTAAGCCTATGGGATTTTATATTAGGGGTAGGATAAATATATATATACGATTGGACCATACTTGTATTTTAACACTGCTAGTTAAAGCAAGACATTAGATCTCTCACATATATACACGTATCTTGAATTTCTCCACAACAAGTATTTCGGTTTTTGCCATATTCCATAAATCCTCAATTGGATTCGGGAGCAGCTGAATGCATACTTATTACTGAAGCCCATAGTATGAAGCGAGGCGATTATAGGGCCCCATAACTGCATGAACCACCTCTCGGCAGTCAACCGGATGTGCGTTATTATGATTGTCTTCCGGCAAAACACAGGTAGTTTGTGTTTCCATGTCATCTGTCCCATGACCCACATTGTTGTCATGGCAACATCTTATGGTTCATCCCATGTTAGTTCTGTCGGCCCTGCTGATACGTCTACCATGTACAGAGATGGTGCTGTGTATGTAGATTGAAAGGTTATTGTGACTGAAAGAAACCTTATTCGGGTTGCTTATGTCTTGCGTTTGTATAGAAGGACGTACCTCGTTCTTCGGACTGGCCCGTCTAAACACACCTGGGACCTGTTTCAATAGTTTCGTGACATGTCTGTGACACCATACAGACATTGGGGTTGTCTAGTGTCGTGACAACACAAGTAGCTGCCCTCAGGTAAAGACAGACCCCTAACATAAGAATTAGACAAATCTACACGTCATGGACCTGTTTCACTAGTTTCGTGACTAAAGTGTTAGACAGACATGAAAAGCAACTTTAAGCTGTAAACATCGGTGAGGTTTGAAGTAATAAAATGTACCAGTAGTTTGGATTATATCATTCAGATAGTACTTGATTCGTGTTTGCAGTGCAATTTATTCCAACTATAGACGTATGATACCATAATATACACTTTTAAACTAACGATATCATAGAACCCGACCTGTAATGAACTCGACCCGTTAGAAGAACCCGATCCGTAACGAACTCGACCCGTTTTGAATTATCCTAACTCAAACTTGTATCTTAACAATACAACTGTGGGTACATACTTTACTTTAATAGTAGGAAGTATGTTATCTCGGCTTCAAATTTGGTCTTTTAGAAGAAGGAAAACAAACAGTAAGCCCTACCCTTAACCCTATCCTTAAGCCTCACCATATCCCTAAACCTAACCCTATCCTTATCCCCATCCCAACCCTAGCCCCACCCCTAAACCTAGCTGGACTTTTTCCTCCCAAATCCCCAGGATAATTCGTAGAAAGGTAGCCAGGCAATTCCTTCTATACGAAACTGTCTTATAAGTATCTAAAATTTCGCGGGTCGAGTTCTCCATAACGGGTCGATTTCTCCTGACAACGACGGGTCGAGTTCGTTTCGGGTCGAGTTCTCCAGTGGCCCCTGCCCAGGGATTCTATGCCCGCTGCTATGGAACAAACCAGTTTCTTAGTTATTAAACTACTAGCTGAATACGTATGAGTAACTTCTAATGTAAAATGTAATTGAATATATTTAGTTGACAAAGGCATCCGATTATTTATTATCAAGGGTAAAGATAGAACAAATACAAACGTACATATCTATATATGTAGATATATTCTTGTCAGACTCATCAAACTCATTCGTTATCTCTAGGTATTCTAATTCTACCATAATAACAATATGAGACTGTAGTACCCGGTGTGAACCTACCTATTAATGGAAGACCTGTCGCAAGACAGTTTGAATAATATTTTTCAAACAAAGAAAGAGAATATCCCATAAGCCTCCAGAGATACGCTATATCCGCACATCAAGACCTCATACTCTGGCCGCCCTATATTTCAATATTTAATGAAGCCTCTGGACTGAAACGGCACCTGGGGAACCCACCTCACGAGCATAGGTAAGTTTGACGTGGAAGCAATGGGTCGCCCTAAAACGGTTATGAATTCTTATGTAGGTTTACAGCTATTGTCATCTGACTAATGATGTTTGAATGGTGTCATTTCTTCATTGATTATCTGACCCGTTAAACAGCATACATTGTAATTCACTGTTTTACTTTAAATGGGATTTCCCCAAAATATGTTAATATTGTCTTGTGATTAATGGGGGTACATGCAGTTAGTATTATCTTATAGTTATAGTTGGGAAAACAAAGAAATCAAACAAACAAGAAAAACAATAGAAAACAAAATTAGGCAATTACTGCCATACAGATAGTGTTTAGCAATTGAATGTTTAGCAGCTTCCGATACACCGGTGAGAGTTAACACTGTGGTTAAACAGTGAGTCAACAGCCTACACTTTATTTCTGACACACGTTAATTAACGCATTAATTGATTCATGGATTAATCAATTAAGACTCCAGGAACAGCCTGGGAAGAGCAGCGACAGGTGGCATGTGGCAAAGCATAGCGCCGTGCCAACATGGCAGACGTCACTAATTTCCGATAGCAGTAAAACACTGTATGTCACCTTCATTCTAGGAACGGCAATTAACTATGGCATATGCAGGTGTTTTAGAAATATACTACATACCTGTTGATATTCTTTCATCTATATATATGATAACCAATGTAAAATACACGTGGCCTCTATAGCAGTCTATTAATGTACGGTTTTCTCACAGTTGTATATTGAACACATATAGAAAGATGTCACCATATGGACCCTCCCAATAAGTCTCCGATTTTTTTCTCTTTTTGTATCGGAGCCATATCGGTAGGTCTAAATTTCTATCGTAGTAGGTGGACACTGAGTGCTATGCGTTCTCTTTTGATTTCGTCGTATCAGTGGGGCATCCCCATGGATTTTCATGCGATTGAGCACAATGGATCCGTCGCAATCGGGGACATAAATCTCGACGATGGACCGTTTATGACTCCATAAAATGTGTGCGATGATCGCGTCGCTTCAGTGAGGCTGGGCCTTAATCGATAAAAGGCGTATCCCACTATCACGATTTGAGCCTCCGACACACTACGATAGCCTTACGACAAGCGTTCCGATGAAAAAAATGAAATTTTTATCGGAAGGAACGAGTCTAGCTTTCACGATGGACCCATTCCTTCCGATAAAAATTTCATTTTTTCATCGGAACGCTTGTCGTAAGGCTATCGTAGTGTGTCGGAGGCTCAAATCGTGATAGTGGGATACCCCTTTAGGGCTTCGGTTTCCGAAACGAAGACTGGGGGTTAAGGTCCCGCCCAGGTGGGCTTCTTTTTCTGTAATTCATTTTGATATCATTTTCTCTTTGTTCTCGCGAAAATAAGTCCAATCAGATTGGCTTCTATTCCCATTGATCGCTTGGTGACCTTGTCATCTCAAGGCATCGGTTTCAAAAAACGAAGGATTATAGGTTCGAGCCGTTATTATAAACGTCTTTATGGTTTTGCATTAAATATAGAGTGATGTTTTAAATGGCAGGTTCAGCCAAATCACCACCGAGTAATAAATTCACGCCATTGTGAAATTATACCAGATGAATCGTCGTGCATGATTGGCCACACGTGCACCAAGTGCGAGGCCAGATGCCTGGGAGAGCTAGGCTTAGATTATGCTTATTAGTCACACCATTTCCAAGATGTGGTGTGTTAAATAATAGATGAGTATTGTGTTATTTTCTATGGAATCCAATGTCCACGCATGTCTACAGATAAACTGTGGTAGGTGTTTAATTATTTCAACCATCGAAAAATAGAAGTTGGATAATCAAAAGTTCAACCCGTTCACGATATCAATGAAACTGCGATCACCATTAACTGCATAGGTTTTTTGAATTTTTGTTTGGTTTTGCTCTTGATTATCCGAGTGGAATATTTCTTATGATATATATATATATATATATATATATATATATATATATATATATATATATATATATATATATATATATATATATATATATGGATATCTCCATTCAATCTAATTTAGCTTGTGACGTCTATTACGCTTCTCAGCCTTTCTTTGACTTGACCCCACCATCCCACCCCCCTAAAAAGGGAAGAGAAGATGTATAAGAAGTATTTTCATATTGAGGGGTCTCTGCAGTACTCCTGTAGGGTCGGATGTGGGGGATGGGGATGGTTATACTTATAATGCCGTTACAGTGCCATATATTGGAAAACGTTATGAATGAGGACAATGTATTTGAAAACATGGGAGGGATAAGTGTGCCAATCTCCAACTCGTACCCATTAAGATACCCATATCACAAACTGTTTATACCTGTTATTTTCTCTAAATCAGCGACTGTGCGTGCTCCGGCGCATGCGTGACTCGTGAGGGTGACAGATGGGCGCTGCGTTCAGGGGTCGAGTCACTAATTTTACCACACTCGTCACGTGCAGGTAGCATGTATGCATGTTGGAGTTCACATGGTGTCGGCACAGAAAGGAGCAGCGCCTCGCACGTGTTGTAGCGACGATATTAAAGCGTGAAAAAAAATCAGCACGCCCATGGCCCCGTTGAATAATCTAGGGTCCCACATAATTAGTAGAAACTGAACGAGAGTTAGTACTGTTAGTACGGTCAGATCGTGCGATAAACACTAACACTACTGACTCGAGTTCAGTTTAGTATTTATCCTACTATGTCTCCAATAATTCATTTGTTACCCGCGTGCAATAAATGACACTTTACTGCACGCTCGCCAGAATACAGTCAGCCAATGTTAAGCCTATGGCGTTTTTTTTATTAGGGGTAGGATAAAGACCCTTCTCGGTATGCCATGGACAGCCAGGGACGATGTGGGTCAACTTTATTCAACACTTATGGACGACCTTATGGATGTCATGCAAACATACTTAAATATTACCAAACGATAGCCCTTTTACAAAGGTATGGACAAGTGTCTTTAGGTAAAATCCTAGATTATTCAACGGATCGCATGACCAAGGTGTGGTCGGCGGCTTTACTGTAATCAGAGCCATTATAGGTTACTGTACATGTGTGGTATATTCAAGATCCCTGTGCCCAAAATTTTACTATTAGACAATTGCCTGTGACTTTCCATTCCTTTGCACTTGTCATAAAGCGTCATCTTGGCTATCCTCTACCCCTTCCATGACTCATACAGCTTCATGGGATTTAGGGCTGATATCTATAGCTAATGGACCGAGTGCCAGTACGTATCATTTGAGATGGGATGATGCATCTCTCCAATGAAGTGAAGAGTATCGAACGTCAAATGAAACCTGTCGGACATTAAGTAGCCTATGTAGTAGAACTACTAGCATAACCTTTCAAAAGCTCATCTAATCATGTACTTTTGAGAACACAGAAAGTTAATCAGTGCAATACTACAAACTATTGCCATAAGTCAATCCAATGTAGACCGACACATTATTGGTACCATTTTACATTTCTACATTATATTATTCAGTACATCTATGATCATATCTATTCCATGATTCCTTTCACATGCTAATGAGCGGGCAATGCAAGGGCATACAGGATGAACCCCTTTGTTGTCTTTGTCAGGGATCAGTTTACTAAAGGTTGATAGCGCTAAATCCCTCTGGTCGATTTTGGATCTGGCAGTACATGACTCCCCATGGGCCTCTGACACCTGACAAATGCCTTGAGTAAACAGATCAATGGTATCTCATAACAAAACCCAGTAAACGTCACACACCTCCTAAGAGAATCATCTTTATTTTAACACCTCGTGCAATGCATCTCATCCAAAATGCAAACAAGCTGGCATGTATTTTTAAAAGCATTAACCGATTTTCTCCAGACGACACACTTTAGTTTTTACAGATTATCATGATTGCATGTAAACAATGTATTATTCACATGTGCTCTCAACTGCAACCGTTACGCTTGGTTGATTTTGGTTTTAATTTGTGTGTGTTAATTTTAACAGCTTCAGTTTAATTCTTAAAGTCAACTCGACAACAATATAAGACAGTTTACATTCAAGGTATTGTTAAAACGATTTACCTTGATTTACAATGATTGTTGCTTTTTAAATATTTGTATGTCAAATCGACCTCTGCTCCCTGATTGGTCTAAAAAAGTGAATCCGAGCAGAAAACTGTGTAGATTGAACCTTCACTTGTTATACATTTTATAACTGTGATATTATTTATCCACTCATTCCAGGTTGTTAAGATTTGCCAACACAATGCTTCACACATGTCTATAGATTATTAAGTATACTACATTTGAAGTGCATGCATTCTGACCCCAATCCAAATAGCCTAGATGTAGCTATGATGATGTATGCTTCTTGAATGGTCAGTAACATTTTGATCCCACTATTTGGAGCCTGTGATATTTGGATACTGCTGTTGCTATAGAAAAAACCCAGGTGCTACAGGGACTGATGGCTATCACCCCACATCGTGGCTTAAATTAACGGTACCCTTCCCGGACCTATCGGTTCTCCAATGCCCCCACTCCCCCACCCTCTGTCCAGTCAGGAACAAGCCTAGGATCGTCTCTTTCGAGTTCTGCTCCATCCTACCACTTCACCACATCCCTCTCCCAGTGACTGGTCAATCGACTATGACTGTAGAACCACACTCAATCAATCTCTAATGCCGATTTTATAAAGCTCTGGGAAAGTTCTTCCAGTCACATAACATCGAGTTGAGTTGTGGTAATTAATAAGCTTGTAATATGTATAAATGTATTAATACAATCTAGTAATATGTATATATGTTACATCAAGAAAACTGCCGATAGCTATTCGTATCTCGCTATTTTACATAATTCACAATATTTGATGTTTTCAAGATAAGTATTGATGTAATATTTGGAATATCCTCTTCCGAACAGGATTCTTTTCCAGATTTTATTGCAGTATTTTCCGGGGTGCATATTATTTATTGTTCGCCATGCCTCGCACTGACGGGCTGTACAAGGTTGTAACACTGGGCCTGCACGGATGGTCTAAAAGTATTGTATTCCCCTACTCCGCTGTGCACAAATGCAGGGTTGTAGAAGTGTAATTTGAAATTACACAATATGCATTGTGTGAAATGATCGTTGTTGGCGGCATGCCTCTATAGAAATTGTGTACGCGTTTATCCTGAGTAGTTTACGTTTTCAACTGTGCCATGCATTTTTCTCACTTTCAACTAACCTCTGAAAATGTTGCATTAATTTTACTCCTCATACTTGATTTATATTTCAGAGAAAATGTAAGAATGGCTCTATAAACGCTTACATTTTTGCACTAATGTTCAGTACTCTGACTCACTGGTACGTATTGGCCACGCTGCCGCCTGTAGCCAATGGCAGTGTGGGTGTGTGATCCTCTATGTGAGTCTGGGGCGGGGGAGGTGGCGGGGTGCTGGCTGACCCTCATACCTGTTCCCACGCTGAATTAGTAATAGCCCACAGGTGTACCGACCAGCCCGGGCTTCTGACCTACTGTTTCTTCACACTTATTAGGCCAGTGCAAAGCGGCCTCTGATTCATGTCCTCATTAATGCTCCTAGGTGAATGCTGCTCGGAAATTATTTAATATATGGTTAATTGGGGTGATTTTAAAGTTGTGCATGGTCCTCCTACATTGCAGTAAACTGGGGCAACACATCAGCTGCCAAAAGGAGCAAGTGTTCATACTGAACTTGGTTGGTTGTGTTTTCCCCATGGAAGTGTTGCACGATGATGACATATCATGATCTACAAGGTTTTGAAAATGGGAAGCAATAGTTTAGGTATTATCCAGTGAATAGATTATTTACTTCAACCCACTTGGTGGCCAGCTAAACAGTCAGTTCTACACCTGCCTCTGTATGGTTCTAGTATGTCAAGCATTAGTGGGCGAACGAGGCACATGCACTAGGACACCGTTCCCCTCCCCCGCCACCTTACCAATGCCACAGACCTGGCACACAAATAATGCAAGAATTGTGTGTTCAACACGCTGACAGTCCCTCTAACATCTCCTCAAACTTTGTACCGTATCTGAACGTATCCTACCTCAATAAAAAAACCTAAACATAGCAAAATCAGGTATGATACAAACGCCACACTTTCAATATCTTGCAGCTTTAATATGCAATTGGATAATAGATCATAAAAATAACTAGGGAAGTAACATATAATCGGCATATCAGGAGAACCTAGATCACCTTGTAGTGGCCTTTTTACCACACGTGGACACGCAGGAGTTAACGGGGGTACGCCTGATTCACTTCCAGGTCACTCACCCCAGCTGTTGCTGAAGGCGGGTTCCCGCAGAGATACAGTGTATACACAAGAGGCGAACACAGGGCCGGGTAAACCCGTCATGAAAGCTGGATGTGAGGTGGGTCAGCGGATGTGGCAGAGTGTGATGAAGAGTGGGGTGTGAGGTGTGGAAACTGATCTGTGATTTCCTGTGCTTGACGTGCCAGTTGTGGAAGAGGGACGGTGCATGTATGGAAAGAGACGTCTGATTGAAGGGTATAAACATATGGTATGATTTGTGTTGATGCCTACT
Organism: Alentia gelatinosa; assembly: GCA_950022655.1. Classification (NCBI taxonomy): domain Eukaryota; kingdom Metazoa; phylum Annelida; class Polychaeta; order Phyllodocida; family Polynoidae; genus Alentia; species Alentia gelatinosa. The sequence continues at coordinate 79,953,119 of OX465579.1, read as the reverse complement.
CTCTCTACTGAGTTGCCCAATTGGACGTGTGCATGCTAAACAAATGAACTCTCCTTACATTAAAGAGTCAACAAACTCCTACATTTATTATTTATACGATCAATGTCAAGTGAAAAATGAAATACAAGTACATGCACATGAACGTCGCTTTAATTTCCCCTTTCCTTCTTCTTGTCTTTCAATCTTTCTTTCTTCCCTCTAGCCTTTCCCACTTCCCTGATATAGTGCAATTGATAGAATAAACCAAATCATTGGCGGGAAACAAAAGAGAATGCACATTAACTATGTACAATTAATGAGTGCCCATCAGAGACATTATACGGTAAACTAGACGTAAAGTCTTGAAAAAGCCACCTGCCTTGTAAGGAATCAGTGGTTAGGTGCAATGGCCAGACAATTTGATCCATGGATAATTAATGTTACTGACGATGATTAAAGAACTTTGTCCCAGCCATATGCCAGTTGGACCAGAGCCCACCAGATAAATGAACCACAAACATCAACCAGTAGAATGGTGAAGGCTGTGACTGGTGGGCATGCTCCATTCAATGTCACATGATGGCAAGAGCAGCAGAGCTCTAGCGATGAGGTCTCAGTGCCATCGCTACCTGAACTACGTTAAGGTTGGGTCATGTTATTCATTATGTCCAGCTTTGATCAATGTATACCTATAGACCTTACCCCCTATACAGTCTTTTCCATGTTGTACCGACAATGGTTCAACAAATGTAATATAAAGTAGCAAGTTTTGGTCTACCATGTTTAGACATAATCAAGTTCAGAATCACTCATGAAATCAATGATTACATATAGCAATGGACAATACACTCCAGAGTATAATGTCCATGCTACAGCTGATATGTGAAGGGATAATGAGGATTGTTATGTATATCGACTTATATATTTATTCAACGGAAAATTCATTCTTGACAAATCTATTTGAGACACCCTTCTGTCGGTGTTCCGAGGTTTGACACAAGCACTAACACCTTGTAAGGCAATCAAGCCATTTTCCACTGGCCAACATAGATTCGCCACCGATCTGCAGTCGGGAACCACATGCATAGAAGTGTTCCCTGATTGATAGTGCATAGATTATGCAATTAGGTCACCACCGCTTGGTCAACGACCGACAGAATCGAAGGGGATTGGAATTGGAGGACTATTTCGTCGGTGTGGACCTGCCAAATGCGGCAGAAACAAGGCAGACACTGCACCCTCATCAATGTTCAGATCCCGACGTACAGTCGTAGGCCACCACCGATCGACGTTTAGGAAAACTCAATTAATCGGTTACTACGATATGGCTCCGATATGGTATACGATATACCTCCCGATAAAAAAAACAAAATCACGTCGGAAGGTCACCTAAAATCGGGACAGTTGACCACGGTTCTGCGATTAGGCACCGAAAAATATCCATTAAGATGCATGGTTGATTGGCATGTCTAGACATATGTCTACGATTTTGAACCTTCCCGATATGTCTCCGATATTTACTTTTTGTATCGGTGCTATATCGGGAGGTCTAAATTTCCATCGTAGTAGGTGGACGCCAGGCCTCATCTACCTAGAATAGAGATCTTTGGTTCTGTGTGTAGAATTCCCATATGGTGCATACACACCCCTGCCACTTGACCCGTAAGGTACACGTCAATCCACGACCACAGTGTTAAGTGAGCGGTGATGCCCGCCCAGGTGGAAGAGAGGGTCAAACACACATGACGTGGAGGGGTGTTGTCTTTAACCATTACCCCATGCAGGCCCCCCGGCAAGCAGCCAGCACCCAGGACTATGTCTAGACAGCAGGGAGTCCAGTGTAAACATACCCTAAACCGCGGGAAAGTGTAAACAAAGCAACGGGTGCTAAACACACCTTTACAATTAGAAAGGGGGTGGGGTGGGGTGGGGTGGGGTGGGGGATGGGGGTGGGGGTGGGTGTGAGCATGCAGCAGGCTGGCTTCACCTGGTGGTCAAGGTGTGTATACATATTGGTTAATGGGGTGGGGGTGGGGGCGGGGGCTGGCATGTGGGGCGTCATCATGTCTGAGAAGGGGAGAGGTGTCAGGGGAGGTGGGGCTTCTATTCTCTGTCAGACTCACTTTCCTGGTGCTAATATAGGGAGGCCCGCATGTTCACGTGATCTGGCTAGACATGCTCTATTGTAGTGCCATACAAAGGACTGAATAGCCCCTCTATCGCATTACACTCATTATACAGCTTCACAGGTAAGAACAAAGTAAATAGACACATTATCAACTGGTGGGGATAATTTTGTATAAGGGTCTAAAAAGTCCTAATTAACTATTGTCTAGGGTAGTTTCGGTTACCTGTTCGGATAGGTAACAAGTATCAATAAAGCTCATATAGTTGTTTCTGTTCTTCTATACATGTGTCTGTGGTGAAATTTCTATTTGAAGAAATATAAAAGGGAAATAATGGACAGTCAGGCAGACCACCCTATCTAAGCAATAGGGAAAAGAAGAAAAGTTCATTAAATGTCCAGCCCTACTGGTGCGACGCGATCGTCGCACACGCTTTATTGCCCATCAGCGGCGTAACGACGGTATTTTCCTGCACCAACTGCGATGGATTCTTCGCACTCTTCGCACTCAATTGCACTCAAATGCGATGGATTTGTCGCAATACTTGTGGCACTACCTATATATATATATATATATATATATATATATATATATATATATATATATATACATATACATATAGGCCTTGTTGAACAGCTTCATTTCTACTATTATCAGATACACTACACCTAATTATAATTATATTACCTCTCACCCCTAACACTTTCCAAGGTAGCAGAATGACACCCAGGCTGCAGTCAAAGCCTGCCTTTTTCACAACTTTCCCACTGGTCTCCTGAGACCTGTGACCTTGGAGGATGCTGTCAGGTGTGGTGACAACATCTGTCAGGTATGTACCAGTGGTCAGGATAACCTTACATGGATTCAGCACTCAGTATAGTATATGTGTGAGGACTCTTCTAGTCAAATACGATAGAATCCAGCTATAAATGTGCCACGAATCTGTCGCAAATCATGAACATTTCATGATGTGTGATGTGACGGATCCGTCGTATTGCACACGCACGCAAGCCCAGCACCACAGGAGCGATTGTGTGCGCTGCGCAGGCGCCGCCGTTTTTATTAACCTCGCCGGACGTTTTATGGACTTGCGATGAATCCGTCGCATCAGTGGGGCCGGGTCTTAAGCCATTGTAAAGTCTGGGAAATGAGATTCTAAACTGACCGGACGTAAAATAAACCAAACTAAACAAATCAAACCACTTATTAGCGGCATCGGAAATTCCGCCTCATATCCATTTGGCTTATTGTGATTCATATTAATGTCTATAGCCTTAGTCCCATACTCCCAGGACTTGCACAATCACGAAAAACAATCGAACAAAAAAAAAAATACAACGTCGATCCATCTGTTTGAACCCATCTGTTTCTGACGAGTTTTAACCAGAGAGGTCCAGAAAATACCAAGCCACTCTACAGGTACAATCAGCGGAACTCGGCCTGGTTCCTGAAGAGACAGTCACGGCATGGAGCGATACCAAAATACACTTAATTACATTTTTTGAAAGACTGCTCCTCACAATTGGTAAAATGTAACAAATGAGAAGATGTCTGGATGAGACGGATGTTAGAAAAGAGATGATAGGTAGAACAGGTGAAAAATAACCAGGGCCTTTTCCGAAATAAAGTCTTAAAATGTTTCACCCTTTACCATCAATCTCAGTCTCTCATCTGCTGAATCTCATAAAGTGAACAGTACATTGTACCACATATCATAGGGTTTTAATATTTTACCAATCTTACCCAAGCAGTATGAATGGACTTTTAGTATTAGTTATAAGTTTGCCGCATTTCAGACAAATTCTTGAGACTTGACCTCTAATTGAGACCCCGCCCATTGATCCATAGAGCCACGGAGCCACCGAGCTAATGAGATGCACCGAATTGTCACAAAATTCCCTGTATCCTCGCTATGACCGCTTACTGTAACACGCTAGTTATGATTGGGAAAGTACGCCAATGACTAGGCCTTCTTCTACCTGTCACCCGCCTATTTAGGCCTCTCATCAGGTAGGCGCGATGCGCCAGTAGCTGTATGCCTTCACCATAAAATAACGTTCAGCATATGCGGCGCTTATTTTTTTGGGGTGATAGAAAAGGGAAAAATTACAAGGCTTGATGCACCCATCTAGTCAGGGTCCAGATATCCAGTGATTTTGAATGTTAAAATAGAAAATTATGAGTGAAAAAAATATCAACTTACCCTGTATATCCCCTCCGTGAGGAAATGCACCTTTTCACTCTCAGTCATAGTCATGGTGAATGAGTCTTTCTTCAGGTTTAGATCGAAAACTTAAAATCCAACCACGCCCAACTTCACCGTCCACAAGCAGGCCTCATGCTCTTTTCACTCTATCCAGGGCGTGTCCTCACACCAGCGAAACTGACTGCAACAACCACCAACCGCCACCAGCAGCAGCCGGAACAGCCGGTGCCGCGCGGGTCCCGGTGACGTCACGCACGCGGCGACCAATCAGCGTCGAGTGCAGCTGGGAATCCCCGCTCGGCGAGGACGATGCAGTGAAATTTCCCGCCCAAACAAAGACACGTGCGATGCTGTGAGGGGCTGGTTGTTTGGTGGTCGTGCAATCGGGGGTTCGCCCGGGCGCGCGTGTGTGCGTGACAGGTGTGTTTTACCCGCGGCCTGTAGCGCAGGTGAGAGAGAGAGAGAGAGAGAGAGAGAGAGAGAGAGAGAGAGAGAGAGAGAGAGAGAGAGAGAGAGAGAGAGAGAGAGAGAGAGAGGTCGTGTCAGCGGAACGACACGTGTACTACGCGTGAGTGTCAAACTGTGGGGAGTGTCTGAGTGGCTGAGCCGGTGCGAGTCGTACAACGGTACATGTGAGCTGCTCCTTTCTGATCGCTGTCTGCGACGAGGACTGCGCCCTACTTTGAAACAAATGCCCTGTTTAAGATCCAGCCGTTCCATAGATATCTGATGAGTTCTTGTTGTTTTATATTAACTTTAAGAACATTATTCTCTACATAACAAGAATATTTATTATGGTATAGAAATCTACATGTGTGAACAGATGACAACCAATTACTTATTTAAAATCAATGTATCCGAATGGATTAAAAATGTTTCTTAATCAAGTCATGTATGGATCTATATATGATTCCTTATTTTAGTTTATTATCATACCATCCAACAGATCAGATAGCAATATTGGAGGAGAATACCAAAGTTCAATAGTGCCATCATACTCACAAACATCGGCAGCGTCAACCATGAATTTATACCATCGAACACCGATGCTAGACGCTGAAAAACAGCCACCAAATGCTAAGGGACAGTCATCGTTATCTACAACACTGACCGATGTGCGCTCTAGCACCGCCACCTCTACAGCGTCACGATTCAGGCAATGCCTGCCACCAGGGTCGCCAGTAGTGCTACACAGTAGCCAAGGATTGGTATGCTGTGCATGCTGGGTGGGCATGTTACGGTACGACGTGCTGGCAGGCATGCTAGGTGGGTGTGCCGACGATTGCCCTCCTGGGTTGGTGTGCCAAAGGTGGGCATACCTGCCTCTTATTGAGCGTGGGTTAGCTGGGCAAGCATGCTAAGGGTGCAGATGCTGGGTGAGTGTGCCAAAAGGTGGGCAATCTGGGCACGCAAGCTTGGCATGTTTGCCAAGGGTGGGTGTACTGACCAAATATGTTGAGGGTAGGTCAGTTAACCTATTTGTTGAGGGACATCAACTGTGCTGTGGAGGGTAATGCCAAAAGGTATCAACCATGCTGGGGCTGGTGATGGCAAAACGCATCATTTTCTCAAGTTTGCAAAATTTCATGGAATAAAATAGGAAATATTGGATAGATAATCATGAGATTTTCCACAGAATATAGGTACAACACACAGGTAAAGATTTTAGGTGAAATATATAATGATATTAACATATTATACCATGTCCTAAATTTATAGAAGTATTAATATTGGCCTGAGACTGGTTGTATGAATTAGCACTAATGCCCGCCCTTACCCACATACTATTGCCACAGGTCCCCACCCTTAAATGATTAATGAGTTATACCAAAGGTGGTGTATTCAATTGATATGCGAAATGTGGGCATGCCAGGCAGGGATACTGGGTGGCAGTGCTGAGTCGGTGTGGGCATTCTAAGCAGGTATGCTGAGGGTGAGAATGCTGAGCAAGTATGCTTGGCACGTACGCTAAGGGTGGGCATATTGGGTAGGATGAGCTTAACCCTGAAGGGATGGAAGATGCCTTCAGGTATCATTTCCCAAATATTCATGAAATTGTTTTCGATAAGGGAAAAATAGATACATTTTCAGAGAATGTAGGTATAACGTCCCCTAGCGGTAAACACTAGCACCCGTCGATATGCTTGGAGCTCTTCGGCAGCCGCCTGTCTTGAAAGATTAAGATGAGCATACTGAAGGGTTTAGCAGTTGGACATGCTGGATGGGGGTATCAAAGGTGGGCGTGCACAGGGGGTGTGCTGGATGGCCATGCCAAAGATGAGCGTGCTAAACGGTTGCGTTGGGCAGGTGTATTTGGTGTACTGGGCAAGCACGCCAAAAATGTGGGTTTAATATTCCGATAGATAGAATCCTTATTATCGCCCACCACATGGGTACTTTATTCTGGCATCTGGGCAGGGTGTGAGGCCACACGGGGGACGATTTCCCCAAGTATATCTCTGTAACCTTGACACGATACTCTCATAGTACCTGCCTGCATGTCCAGCCTGACACGCCTGCCAAAAGCATCTAAGCTTCAGAACCACTGAGATGTTTCTTTGGTAGCACATAGAGAGGTTATTTTTCATTTTCATTAGATAGAACACAGTAAATAATACTCTTGGTACTCAAATGAAGACTACGTCTGGGACGAGTAAAATGGCTTCACTTATATCACTAGCACTTGAACTTGTCATAAAGACTGCTTGGAGGGGATCTTCAGCTTTGATATTTTCTAATGAACAATATCAATAACGTTATATATTATTTTGAAAGGCTGTCTTTCCTTTAAACTAGTGTCAATACGTTACTTAGGGGATGTCGTGAGGGAGATTTGAGGGGGGTTTGAGTTCAAGGTTGCCCAAATGACAGGTCTGAGAAATGGTTTATTTGTATGGGGAATTGGTCTTTCTAGTGTACGGCCCCTCTCGAATATAACTATAACAGAAACTAAATAAAAAATAACAAAATAAAAATATTCCCTCAGTAATCAAGAAAGCTATCTAGTGGGCACCAGGTTAAACAGTTATATTGTTTCCAGTAAATATAAAAAGAATTATCGCAGGAAAACTAAAAATTTGTCCAGTGGCCACTACATAGAAAATCCCAGGCAAAAGAAAATTCATCTTTTCTTCCTTGTGTGGATGTTGCCTTGAGAGTCAAAATGCTACTGTATTCTACAACAAGGAACTCAAGTATAATCCACGCCACGAGTGGATTATCAAATCAACAGCCCGGCCCTCTAGTGCACAACGGCTCAAATTAACTCTGGGGAGCTCATATCGCTTTGTGGACACCTGCTCGGCCATCTCAGCTGGGAAATTCTGATAGGAGAGCGATACCGGGGGCTAAAGATAGTGTTCTCAACTAATGAAATGAATTTAGGATCTCTTCATGTTATCATCTCTCATTCACCTTTCTGAACCTTTTGAAATGTTTCCACACATCTCTTTGTATAGGAAAATATATGATTGATCACAATAGAGATGTAGAGACTAGAATTCCACACACTGATGCCAAACAGAACACCAGGCAACGGATGAGCTTCTCGCTGGAGTAGAGTGGAGCAATCATCAAGGTGTAAAGAATAGGGCCTAGACTTGCTAGGTGTAGAGCTTAAGGGTAATGCTAGGTTTACACCATCACCCCAACAGTCCCAACAGTCCCAACAGCCTCAACATGGCGTCGCCGTATCTCGTGGCTATTTCCAAGTTCACCTCATGACATTTAGTTTGCAAATTGTAGGTCAACTTGGTTGTCGGGATGTTGCCAGGGACAGTTTCTGACTGTCAAAAAATCCACCACAACAGTCCCGGCAACCCCCCAGGTTTATGACCGCCAAGGTTCGCCTCAAATTGACAGGGCTTTTGCCACAGACCTCAACTCGCCTTAGGTCGACGGGCTCTGTGATTGTAAATCGAGAGGCTTTGGTTAAATGGGATTCACACGGTGGGACAAATGGACCTGAGACTGGTGTACTTCACACCTTTGCACCAGTCGGCTACTATTTCCAACTGGGAACAAAGTTTCACAGATTGGGGTGTTCTACAGTCTCAGGGTAACATGGCGGATTCAATTCACATTGGAAGGCCTAACAGGTACATAGTCTCACCCCCACACCCCTACACAGGGTACACAGGGTACACAGGGTACCCAGTCGCCGACTCAGGGTACTTCCCCGTGTGAATAGGTGTTATTTGAGACCGCTGAGACTCACAGATTGGGGGAGAACGTGTGAAATACATTTGTCTCACCAAAATGTCCCTCTAAATTTTAAACCTGTTTAAAGTCAAAATCTCATGAGATTCTGTTCCTTGTTAGGGGCGATTGTCGCCGACAATTGCAAGAGAAAAAAGTTGTCTCAGCAAAATGAAAGCCTGTCATTCACACGAGGAGATTGTGTTCCAGTACCGAATCTCAACAGGATTTGTCTCAGACAAACGGCCTGTGAGGTACATGAATCCCACCGTGTGAATCCCACTTTAGGCACTTCTCATAGAGGCTGTCGACTTGAGTCTGGAAGCCTGATAACTTATGGCATGTCACGTTTGTCGTAGTTGTAGATTGGTTTGGTACTATGTCCTGAGAAATCTAATTATATATATATTGGGTCTACCAAACATTATGGACTGCCGATATTGAAGTTATATATTTGCTGCCTTGTTGCCTTGTGAAACTGCTATGTGATGAGTCTCATTTTTGTGCATATTGCTCATGATGTTCATGATGTTTATCGTTCATGTTAACAAATTTCTCATCATCCACTCTCATCATTTTTCTTCATAGATATTAGCATGTATAGATTAAACTGCAAAAGTAGTACCTAGATACTTTTCTTGGATTAACTTCAAATTTAACACTTTAATCAGAGCCTGGAAAAATGCAAGTACAGTAAAACCCCGGTCCCGGGACACCCCGGTCCCGGGACACCCCGGTCCTGGGACACCCCGCTTAAGGGGTCACCTCGCTTAGGGAGACACCCCGCTTAAGGGAACACCCCGCCCAAGGGACCAATTTGCTCGGAACAGAAATTTTCCCCTCTATTAACCCTTTAACAGCAGGAAGATGCCTCCATGCATTCCCCTGGCTATGGCAGGAAGATGCCTCCAGGCATTCTCCTGGCTACGGCAGGAAGATGCCTCAAGGCATCTTAAAGAAATTTTGACGGTTTGTAATAGGCATATTTACCTTTGATATGTCAACAGTCACCAAGGTAAATTACTGAAATCACATGACACATCACATGACATTGCTATTTCCCATAAAAGGTGCCTGCCATAGCAGGGTCGTTTGGGGAGGCAATGCCTGCCGTGAAGAGGTGAACAGGGGAACTAGGTGCTACATGGAAAGGGTTAATAGTTTATCTTTACCCTGCTTAAGGGGTCAAACCGCTTTAGGGGCAGTTTTTCCGTACAGAAATGCTTGAAAACCCTGCTTAAGTGCTGATTCCACCAGACTAGGGGCTTTATCAGAAAGTTTCTGATGTCTTTGGAATGTTTCAAAGAATATGTTATATGGTGAATTTCTCACATGATAAATCATATTAGCGCACCCGAAATAGCCGTTTTTCCGTTCAGCGCCGCCATGCGGTCATGTTGCATGGCAACGCGGCCGTTCGGCCAAACATTGCGCTGTCCAACTGCGGCCGAGGCTTTCACACATAGGGTATGAGTGGCGGGTATGACTGCAGAGGTGTTGTTTTATTTCAGATAGGAGTGTTAGAACAAGAGGGACACTCTAAACACCAATAGAGGTTGTCCAAACTTAAGAGTTTATTATTGTTTCAGTTTTTAGCCATTGTTTAATTTTTACAGAGAATACACAATATCAAATGTTGGTAAGCACAAACTCAAGAATGATATTATTTATCATCTCATATTTATAACACTAAGTGAAATACATAACTACATGTATTTTATAATGTATCAAATGGATTTTGTGTATAATATATATTTACGTATATTTTTGTAGTTTATTTGTGGAAAATGAAAAAGGAGAAATTCAGTAAATAAAACAGGAATTAATGTATGTGCAATATATAGTCTGGCACTGGCAACAAACCTAACTAACTGTCTACGATTTACAGTAAACCGACTGAATTTCATTATTTAAGTATTTTTCCAATAAGATAACATTTCAGAGTAAATAAAAACGGGAATTCCAATAGTCTTGGAAAGAAATCTTTACCATTTTCATAAATGACTTGTGGTGGCCAAAATTGAGTTCTGCCTCCGTGTACATTACTAAGGGGAGTGAAATACCACTTAGACACTCGTTTAAAATATATTTTTTGTAGTTTTAAATATGAAAAAAATGCCTCTTTACCATGCTCAAAGAATAATTGATCAGAAATGTTTGCAGTAGAAGCAGCATGGCAATTATTGATATGGCTAAAATGTGCTTTTGCCTCCGTGTACATACATAATTATCAATATATCCATATGATCTGCTAATATGATTTGAAAAAGATATGATATGAGTAGGATAGTATTTTATATATATATGGGTGTGTGTGTGTGGGTGTGGATATGGGTGTAGGTGTGGGTGTGTGTGTAGGTGTGTGTGTGATAAATTGGTTGATTTGCATATACAAGAGAGTGATTGTTTGCATCATGTATTCTATAAAGGAGCTTATCTAAGTGATATAAAATAAATATTTTTAAGCCAATATTCATGTTAAACCCACCAAATTGTAGCTGGAATACCATAGAATACGATGGGGTCACTGTATTGTCTCCAAACATAATCTAAACGTATTTTAGGAACATCTAACCCTCATACAGTCAGTCATCCCGGTGCTAGAGTATGCGTTTCTATGTGATGGTTTGGCCGCAAGCATTGCGTAACCAGGTAGATAAGGCGCGTCACCGGCCAGTGGGAAAAGGCCTATAGCCAGAAAAAAATGCTTCCACCGCCCGATCACGATTTCCATTTTGGCAAGTTTCGGTTGCTCGGTGGAATCGGCGCTTTAAGGGGAGGGACATCTTATCAAATACACTCTAGATTATCTGAAATCCATGTTTGTGGTGTTTGTGTATACTGGCCAGACAGGTATCGCAACCATGCGACACCAAACTACCAAAACAATATACAAAGCATTTAACAGGCCCACTGTGTCGCTAAGCTGGACATCAGAAATGGCCCCCTCACTTTTTTATAAACTCTGGAGATGTGGCTAACTGAAAATCATAATGAAACTTTCTACCTCCATTTGAAAGTCAAACCCATATTTTGAGCCCCTGGCTCATGGACTAATTCTCCGGTGGGCAGGACCGGGGCCCAGGGTTTGTTGACTATGTGCTAATCCCTGCATCTCTAGCAGCTCTGGGCGGCCCACAGTGAGTTGGTTTTGAGTCTTTTATTGACCACTTTGTTGTGTTACAGTTTGCTTATATTTTGATTCGTACAATATAAGTTGGGGTCAATAAGCGGTACCTGTCAGCGTCGGACAAGTCACATGCTGGTTTTCAGCAGGTACCGTTGTAACAATTTGATAACATGCTTACAATCCTGTCTTTTTCTGGACATAGGTATTTCTTCATACATCTTCTAGCGTACCACCTTGGTATATTATACATAGAATTTAATAGAGTTAATAAAGAAATTCATAGATAATACTTGGGGATCTTTTCAATCATTATCTTTTTTGAGAGAGATTTGAATTCCTTATACTCATTGATTTGTCTAACCGTGTTGGGTAGACTGTTCCAAAATACACTTCCCATGTATTCGATACTTTTACGATACATTTCACAGTTTGGTTGATAAACCTTTAGTACCGTTGATACAAACCTTCTGGTAGCAACATTTCTGTTATCGATATACTTTTCATTTTTAGACCTTTTGAACATAAAATTAGACAATTGTGTATGCCATCTATCCTTAATCAATGGTAGATTCGCTCTTGCATGTAAATTATGGATGCTCGTCCGATGATCAGATAATAAACATATTCTTAAACTTTGATTTTGTAGTTTTTGTAGCTTTTCAGTATGGTATCTAAATGTATTTATGAGAAAGATACCCCATATTCGAAGTAAGGTCTTATACATGTTTTGTAGACTTCAATAGCCATATTTCATTTGATAAAATATCTCATTTTTGACAATTTATATAGTTTATGATTTATTTTTTTTATGATATCTTTGGCATATAATCCATAATTTAATGCTGGGTCGAGTGTAATACCTAAATATTTATATGCAGTTACATTTTGTAGCGGTATGTTGTCCATCAAGATTTCAACATGGCCTAGTCTTTTACATGCTATTGTTGAACCAAAAGACATATATTTTGTCTTTGATATATTTATAGAAAGTTTGTTTTGACTTGCCCATAAGGAAAAAAGATCTATCGATTGTTGCAAGGTATTCTGGATTTTTTCTTTGGATGGTGCACTGGTGTATACAACAGTATCATCAGCATACAATTTAATATTCACGTTTTTGATACAATTAACAATGTCATTGATATATATTAAAAATAAGGTAGGTCCCAAGTTAGAGCCCTGTGGGACACCGCAGACCACTCCATTCTGTTCAGAAATTTTGTTGTTCACTTTGGTGACTTGAACACGATTTTTTAAATAATTCTCAAAAAGTGCTAGATTTCTCCCTTGTATATCATTACAATTTAGCTTATCTAGCAAAATGGAGTGGTCTACGGTGTCAAACGCTTTTTTAAAATCAATAAAAATGGCACCTGTGATATTACCAACATTAGCCGATCTTGCGATATCATTGCTAATTTCAGCTACTGAGGATATCGTCGAAAATCCTTTCCTAAATCCACCTTGGTTGGGGGTTAATATGTTATTATTGTTAAGATGTTCCGTTAGTCTTTTGTTTATTATTTTCTCTTTTATTTCAGTCTGTAACGGTATAATGGAGATCGGTCTATAATTTGAACAATTTTTGGTGTCCCCTCCTTTCGAAATGGGTGTGACCGTGGAGGTTTTCCATGAGTTTGGTAGATTAGCTTCCCTAAAAATTTGATTACATAAATCGATAAACTGTTTTATTGTGTTCAGTAGAAAATTAATTAATATTGATGTTTTAACATTTTCTAATCCTGAGGGTTTACTGAGTTTTCTTAAAATTTCAGTGATTTCTATCGTATCTGTTTCATAATCCTCTTGTATATTATTAATTGGCGTGTCGTATAGTCTTCTTGGTTGATATTTATCTGCAGCTAAATTGGGTCCTATTTCTGTGAAAAATTTATTTAGGTGATTTGCAGTTTCTTCTAGTGGGATTTCATTATTTGTTTCTTGGTTTTTTAGTGTTATTAGCGGATTTCTTTTTTCATTAGTACCGGGGAGGATATTATTAATTTGGTTCCAAAATTTTTTAGGATCACTCCTGTGTTGGTCTAACTGGTCTTATATAAATTCCTGTCTTGCTGTTTTTATCATACTATTTGCTGTTCTCCTAGCTTCTCTCGCTTGTTCCCAGGATTCTTTAGTTTTTTCTTTTTTTGCTTTCGTTATTAACTTGTTTTTATCTTTTAAAAGTATTGCTATATCTCCTGTCAACCACGGTTCATTTTTTGTTTTCATTTTTACTTCTTTTATAGGACAGTGAGTATTCAAATATTTCAAGAGTTGGTTTATTAAGAAATTCCATTTATCTGTTGTTGTTTTTGATTTATAAAATTGTTCCCATCTTATATTTTGCGTAAACCTGTTTAGTTTTCTTTCATCATGTTTTTTATATGTTCTCCCTTTGTAGTTCTTAATTGTTGGTTCTTGTGTTTTTTTTCGGATCAGATAAATTGGTTGATGATCGCTTATGCAATTATCCAATACACCTGTTTTAGATATACAGTCTGAGTTAGTGAAAAGTAAATCAATCGTCGTGTTAGTATCAGAATATCTCATTGTTTCGTTAATACATTGTTTCAGACCTCTTTGTTTCATGGAGTTGATGAGTGTTTGACTATATACATCCTTTTTGCTTGAGACATCTAGATTCATATCACCTATTATGTAAATTTCTTGGTTTCTCTTCTTAATTGCATCAATTGTTGTTTTTATGGTATCAATAAATATTGTCTTGTTTCCTCTATTGGGTCTATAGGTATTAAACAGTACTATTGGTTTCATATACTTATTGGTTATACATATTATTTGTAGTTCAATGTCTTTAGTGCTAGTATTCCACATTTCATATACATGTTCATCATATGTTATATTGTCCTTTAGTAAAGTCATCACTCCTCGCTTTTCTTGCCATTGTCGATCCAATCGTATCCTCTTGTAGTTGGGAAGTATATAACTATTTTCGTCATCATGTGCTTTCATCCAGGTTTCTGAGAGCGTGATAATATCCGGGTGAGTATATAAAAATTCAGTTCTTATTCTCTCATACTTCGCTTTATAGCTACAGATATTCAAGTGAATTAATTGAAGTCCACGATGTTTTTGTAGATCCCTTATATATCTAATATTTTGCGTTTCAGACATTAAAGATTTCCTTTAAAAATATTACTTCCGGTAGGTACATTTCATCATATTTTACACAAGTATAAACACAGTACTTTGGCATATAAATCATATAGACAGGGTAAGTCATATAGAATCTTATTTTGTAAACCAAACAAAAATTCAAACAAAAACATAAATTGCTCAGGAATGAGCAACATCGACGACCTTGGTCGTTGCTCATTGAGCCCTTAATTACTATGGTTGCGATTGTGGGTCTCCACGCCTTTGCGGGGGCCAACATGCTTTTTCATTTACTTTTTGTCAATTCCAGTATTACTATCTTGGGTTAGTTCAGCGATCCATCCCAATATATTTAGTCTCTATTACGAGTATATTTCCAAGTGCTTCCTAATAATTCTACAATATTTCGTGTAGCTGATTTGCTAAAACAATCAGTATGTTTCAGCGACCCATCTGATTTCTCATCAACTCAGCTCCAGTCTTTTTGTGTTCGTACCTTTAGTGAGTTTACACGACCTACAAATATATCAACTACTAATATATACAGAGGCATAACAAGTGACATCATTCATTGGTATTTGTGATTTCTAATATAGTATCCTCATATTGTATAGTCGGTTATCGTTACATCTATTTCCAGTATTACTATCTTGGGTTAGTTCAGTGACCCATCCCAACATATTTAGTCTCCATTATGAATATATTTCCGAGTGAGTCCTGATAATTCTACAGTATTTCGTGTAGCTGATTTGTTAAAACAGTCAGTATGTTTCAGCGACCCATCTGACTCTTCCACCAACTCAGTTCAGTTTATTTATATTCAAATCTTTGGTGAATTTTTACGACTTACAAATTTATCGGCTACTGATATATACAGCACCATTACAAGTGACATCATTAATTGATATATGTGGTTTCTAGAATCATTTCATCTATTTTGTTATATAAACAATATTCCGGTTCTTGGCATCTAGGGTTATTTGTTCTAAAGTGCTTCATTTCCAGTTAATTTTGTCTTATTGCCTTAATCGTTTCTTGTGCCCAGATTTTTAATAGGTGAGGAGAAAGATGGATTCCGTCATTAGCCAGGAGGTCATAGTTATGTGTTATCTTGTTATTCTTTCTTTTATGTATTCTTTTCTGTATCCAGGGAATTGTTTTACTTGGGTTTGATTCTACATTTAGATCAATAATCTTGGGGTTTATCATTTCAATAAATCATAGTGTGATGCCCGGGATGCGTGGCATATTCTATACGAAAACTCCTTTGGAATGATATGTTATTTTCATCACCTCTGTTGTTGTGAACTTATAGACTCATATCTACATGTTACTTAGAAGAAATCACCTTGTTACAACTGCAATCTTAAATCAGGACCATCTGAAGCCACTAGTCTGTAGTGTGCCCCCACCTGAGTGCAGCGAGTACAGCCCGGCTGCGAGAGACACCTGACTTAATCCATTTAATATAAAAGTATATTATTATTGTTCGTATTATTACTATATATGTCAAACTTGTGATTAACTACTTTATTCTTGATTTGTAACACGGAACTGGCCGTGCATTGAAACCAGCATCTGTATTTGCTGAGCATTGACCAGTATAAATAAACGACCTAAAAAAAAAAGAAAAAAAGGTGGGGTGCTTAGGAGTTTGTGTGTCGGAATGGGGGGGGGGGGGGGGGGGGATGCTAGCGAGGTGTGAAAGCATGACTTCACATGGATGTCAACCTGGGACAGTGAAACTGCTCATTGAACTGTGTTGGATGCTGTAAAAATTAGTCTATTCATTTTATTTATCTATTTATTCATCCATTTATTATTTCTTGGTTTATTTTGTTTTGTTTTTTTCATTTATTTATGTTTGTTGTTTAAAATTGTTGTAGTATGAAACCCCTATAAAATAGATTATATTATGAACGGTAAATTCAAGAATGGAAATGATTGAATGAAGGTGTGGGTTGGAATGGTAAAAAAGGGTATGTGTTGAGTGTAGAATGAATGGTGAGTGGACTGTTGAGTACGACGTGACGCTGTTGGCGCCGTGTTTGTGTAGTGGCTGTGTGGTGAACTAGGTGTATTTAGTGCGTGTATGTTCCACTGGGCGGGGTACTGAGCCAACCTAGCACACTGCACCGCTAGAGCAACCTTCGGAAACAGGTTTTGCGGCACAATAAACCGGAGCGGCGCAGTGTGCCAACCTAGGACCACAAAGACCCAATGCCGAATCCAAGATCTGCATGTATTGTAAGGTGCGTTGGGACCGTGATCCCCTTTATTGCACATAAAACACATTACGATGCTCGCCAATGTGGCTATTCTAGACATTTGTCTACGTTAAAGAGGTACCCGATCGTCTACGATATTTCACAATATGCATTGTAGTGCATCGGGAGGTCTTCAATTTCTATCCTAGTAGGTGGACGCCGGCCCTAATAAGATGCACAGTTCTAGCTGTTATGGCTTTAGTGTGCATACACGCATCTGTAACGTGATTTTTTTTTTATCATAAACCAATTCTTCCAACTGAAATTAACTATATTTATTTCGATAATATCCGCATTTCGTAATCAAAATCCTTTCCTCTGTTACGAAATATCTATTTTTGTGTTCGTGTTCCAATGTAATCAGTTTTTTAAGGGTCATTCCACCAGAAAATGTACTTTTGGTGAAAATCACACTTTTTTGGGGTTGATGGGCTATCATTTCAATATAAATGAATTTTTTTGAAATTTTTTTTTTCATGTAGACAGAAAACACCCTGCCCTTTCAGAAAATCATTACCTTTATTGGTCTATCTACATTTTTTTTTAATCTGTGGCCTTTCAAAGTCAGAAATTAGTAAAAAAGTGCATGTCCTTTTGATATTTTTTAAGTTTAGCACTATTTCTTGGGTGGAAACTATAAAGATATATTCCCTAATTGATTTAATTCCTGAACTTATGTATATTGGCTCTTGTTTAGTAGTATTTTCCCTTATTTCTCAGGCTCCACAAAATTTTTAGGTGAATTTCAATAAAAAGTGTGCTTTTTCAGCAAATGCAATAGGTTATATTTGGCATAGCCTGATGACAATATATTTTATTGGTATACTTCCCAAACATGCACTTAAAACTCTGGACATACATCAATTTTTGACATATGTATATGATTTTAGTCCAACTGCAACAGGATTTTTTTTCCAGCCGAATTACGAAAAAAAATCAATTTTACACAATTGATATCATGGACGTGATGAGTTGCATTTAGCACTCTCCACTTCTCCATATTGGTGCTAACTTGGTACAAAACTTACTGAATAATGTGCCCATAGGGTCTGAAGTGTAGGAGTAATAAAATGCTTCCTAAGTGCCTTCACTATGCGAGAACAGGGAAAGTAATTTTGGAGGAATCATGTCCGCGATATTTATCACGTCCAAGAGATCAATCGAAGGCGGGAAAGCCGATCACAAGAACCGGATGTTATCCCTCTTAACTGCGCATGCGCCCTCACTCCGGCACTTCAGCGGGAAGAGGAGACATCCAGCTAGTGTGAGTACTCCACATTTCTTCTCTGCTAGCATTATTTTTCCATTCCGGACATGATTTTCTGTGTTAACAGTGATAAATTGGACTTCGCGATTCTGTAGAATCCATTTTCTTGAAAAGTTGACAAGTATTTACCGAAATTTTGTGGTTTGAAAAAAAGAGCAGATTGATGCCTTCCCAAGATGGCTGCTTCTGGAAGCGTTTGGTGTATTTTCAATGAGTTAGTGAATTTTTCGAAAAAATTTGTTTGGCCACATCACGTCCGACATGGAAATTCTTCTTTCGATTGATCTATGAGAAAATGTGCAAAGAGGTTGAGAATTTATATATATTCCGATGTATTCCCAATGACAAAATGTATGTTTAAAAGACTGCATATTTTTTGTGCACCGGTGGTACGCCTATCACGTGGTAATAGCCATCGAGGACGTGATATGGGCAAAATATTTTGACGGAATTGACTATGAACTATGTCAGAATGAGTTTAAATTACAATAATACAGTTATGAAAGTTGTTCATTATGTGCACCAAGTATCATTTCATAAGTCTAGGGAGAAAAATTGATGGAAGTCTACGTGTAAATATATTTTTTTAATACATTTGTGTAGCCGCCGTCACGTCCCATATATGTATGTCGGACGTGACGCCCAGTTAGATTTTGTCTCATAAGAAGTATGAAAATGAGTGGAAGCATTATTTCTTTTGTTTTTTCTCAATATTTGCCTATTGTACTCTTTATGTAATGAAAAATTGAAATGATTATCAGATTCTTTTACGATCTATAGTGGTTCATTTTCATGTCGGATGTGATGCATGATTTTTCAAAACCATATTTGAAGTATAAGACTTGGACAAACCTTGGAAAAAATCACCTGGAATACTGAACAGAGTTATATTCTGTGGTATGATGAAAAAAAAAAATGGTTTTGAGGAAATTTTTTTTCCACATTTTTGGCAAAAATCTGATTTTGGTAATATTTTTGTTCTGACAGCCATCATATTAAGTTCATGGGCAAATTATCTATTCTAAATATAAGTATGAACAATAGTCATACAAAGAAGACAATTTTTCAAAAGAAATGTACCTTTTTAATACTATTTTATAGGTAGTTTGCAAATTTTTGTATTTTCTCTTTTTTCAGTTTTTAGGGCCATCCATGAAGTATGTAGGCACAATTTCCAAAATTTTCGACCCCACCAGCCCCCCCCTACCTTATTTTTTTCACAATGATATACAGAAGTAGCGTATGTACAAAATTTTAACCCCCCTCCCCCCCAACCAACCCCCCTCAGTGCGTACATACTTCATTGATGGCCCCCCACATATCACCCTAAGTTGAAAGTATGGGGCGTAAACCCTTACCTCCCGAAGAGAGGAAATCTCATAAGGACTCATCTAAGGACTGGAGGAAAAAGGAGATGAGAAAAGCCAGTTTCCGCAAGCGGGAGGCGAAACGCAAGCGTCTAGAGAGGAAGAAAAATAAAACCAACTTGACGGACAAGGAAAAGGTTCGCCGCCGAAAATTAGATGCTGCACGTGCATTACGCTACAGAAAAAGGAAAGCTGCTGCTGCACTGGAGGACACTGACACCAGTGATTCCGACAATGGCGTACCTGAGCCTGCTGGTCCTGCGCCGCCTCAAGTACCTGCTGATCCTGCACCGCCTCAAGTACCTGCTGATCCTGCACTGCCTCAACTACCTGCTGATCCTGCCCCGCCTCAACTACCTGCTGTTCCTGCACCACCTCTTGTACCTGCTGTTCCTGTACGGCCTCAAGTACCTTCTATTCCTGTACCTTCATTTCGGCTTGTAACACCACTTCCCAAGCTGCCTTCTTCATCCGATGAGAGTGAGGATGGTGGTTTTTTTCTACGCAGTCGTGTGTCCCAAGCACAACAGGCGGGCACATCCAGGAGTAGGCCTAAGAGCCTCCGGAGGGCTACGTCTGAAGAGACACGATGCAGTGGAGTTTCTCTGGCCTCACAGTCATCTCTGTCTCTGGCCTCACAGTCATCTCTGACTTCACAGCCGTGTCAGTCATCTCTTGCTTCACAGCTGTGTCAGTCATCTCTTTCTTCACAGCCGTGTCAGTCATCTCCGACTTCACAGCCGTCTCAGTCATCTCTTGCTTCACAGCCGTGTCAGTCATCTCCGACTTCACAGCCGTCTCAGTCATCTCTTGCTTCACAGCCGTCTCAAAGTTCGCAGTCATCTCTGACTTCAGTGCCAGTAGCATCGACTCCAACCCCAGACCAGTGTCAGCGACTTCTTCACGACATAAGGTAAATAATATGAATTGTTTGAAGTTATTTAATTCCATTGTTTCTTCTCTTTTAACTATTCTTCAGAAGTGTTTTTCTACGTGAAATGGAGAAGTGCTCCGCAGGAGAAAAGACTGGCTGAAGGTTATAATATAGCATGGTCATGCTAGGTAAATTTCTCTTTCACTACTGAACTACTACTAACAGGAAAGTAAAAGTCAAACTACTATATTGGAAATTCATAATTGTGCTATGCCTTTTTATAGTGACCTTTTAAAATGGCTCTTTTATTAAAATAATGAATACTCTTTTTTCTCAAATCCAAACCATCCAAATAAATTTTTACCAATACTTGCAGAGTAAATGGCAGTAACTACTCTATTTTTAATATTCACCCTAACTAAATTTCACTTACTTTATCCCCCTGAACTTTACAAGAGTTCTGCAAGATTTCTTGAACAATATTTCCCTCATTTGCACACTTCAGGACGCCATCCTCTGTTGAAGGGTCGAGCAGCCAGCGTACTCCCCGGAAGAACCACCTCTACTACAAACTACGGCTGGAGAGGGAGGCCCGTCATGTAGCAGAACGGGAGGTTGAGGCCCTACGTAAGCGGCTTCGACGACTGGAGTCGCAGAAAGAACCTGTTGAGGTGTCATATGAGGACTTCCTTGCTGGTCTGGGTAAGTACTTCTTTTCTTTACCACACGTGAAAATATGCAATACAAATTGTCAGTGAATATTCTTTTTGGTTATTGCATTTTTCTCTTTTCCAGGGACATCTCCTGACTTGGAAATCCTCACATTGAATCTTGTATTGGCTATTGCATTCTTCCTTTTTTCCAGGCACATCTCCGCACATGGAAATACTGCACTTTAAATTGACATAGCATTTTTCCTTAGCTATTGCATTTTTCCCTTTTTCCAGGCACTACTCCTGAGGCTGTAGAGGCACAAGACGGCGATAGTGATGTCTCCAGTTTGGATGCGGCCGAGGACATCTCTACAGATGCACACAACGAGGTAGCTCCAGGCAATCTTCCTGAAGAGGATGCAGAGAACGAGGTAGCTCCAGTCAATGTTCCTCAAGAGTATGTGGTTCTTTTAGCTCCAGGCAATGTCCCTGAAAATGATGTGGTTGTTTTAGCTCCAGGCAATGTCCCTCAAGAGGGTGTGGTTGTTTTAGCTCCAGGCAATGTCCCTGAAAATGATGTGGTTGTTTTAGCTCCAGGCAATGTCCCTCAAGAGGGTGTGGTTGTTTTAGCTCCAGGCAATGTCCCTCAAGAGGGTGTGGTTGTTTTAGCTCCAGGCAATGTTCATGAAAATGATGTGGTTGTTTTAGCTCCAGGCAATGTTCCTGAAAATGATGTGGTTGAGATACACCCAGGTATTGTAGATTTACAAGAGGTAAATGCCACAGGTGATGTCGCAGTCCCTGAGGCAACCATTTTTGATGCGGCCGAGATTGCAAGTAGGGAACTTAGAAAGGAGGGGATCTCCCCAAGTAAAGCTCCCTGTGTTTGGCGCAAGGTTGGACTTTATGAAACTTTTTGTTCCAACATGAAAAAACAATCCAGTGTCGGTAAAAAAAAATCATTGCTTTCTTCTTTGTCCTCCCCTGAGGAAGTGAAGTCTCTTCGTGCCCAGAAGCAGCTTGCAGCAGATATTGATATTGACCGACAAACAGTTTTATCTGGTCCTCGTGCACCTACTCTTAAACATAGAAAGTATAGTGGTGTAAAGAAAAATGTCATTGACTTCCTCACTAGATGTGAGCACTCCATTACTCTTCCAGGCAAAAAAGATGTTGTGAAAGTAAACAAGAGAAAGGTACAAAAAGTACAACTAACTGAGTTCATGTACATTCTTCATAAACAGTACAACACTGAATTTCCTAATGCAAAAGTCAGCAGATCTTACTTTTATAGTATCCGCAGGTCTGCCAAGTACATCCTTCCTGTGTCATGCCGCAATTGCAATGTGTGCTTGTGTGTTAAACACCAAAACTGTGCTCTCAAACTTTATTCTGTTAGAACACTTGGACTGCCAACACTTCCTGATACATTTGTGAAGCAGTCAGAAAATGTCATCCGTGAAAAACTCCTTGCTGCCCCAGAAGTCATTAAGTACCAGCAGTGGAAGCATGTTGAGGTCACCTACGGTGATCAGCAGGTGTGCAAAAAGTTGAAACTTGTTGACGAGGAGTCCGACAGGGACAATTTCACCACACAGCTTCTTAGCGACCATACTGTTATGTCACAGCATGTAGAGAAAGTGTATGCCCAACATGGGGCCGCACGCTTTGTACGGTTTGAGCTTCCACATACCCACTGTTCCATACACATGGATTTTGCAGAAAATTGGAAAATAAGTTATCCCTATGAGCCACAGCCAGCTTATTATTCTAAAGATCCTGTTACTGTTCATCCCGTAGTGATTCACTACAAGGATGACAATGTCACAAAGCTCCTCACTCTTGCTTTGGTTACTGACGACCGATGTCATGATGCCGGTGCTGTATTTGCCTTTCTTAAGGTGATAAATCAGGTTATTACCAACCAGCTTCCTTTCGTATCTTGGGTCCATTACCTGACCGACAGTCCCTCTTCTCAATACCGTAATAGAAAGATGTTCAGTGTCATTTGCAAGCACAAGAAACTCTTTGAGAGAGAAGCCACCTGGTGCTATTTTGAGTCCGGTCACGGCAAGGGTGCCTGCGACGGCATTGGTGCAGCAGCAAAGAGAATGGCCGACAATGAGGTCAAGAAAGACAACAACATTGAAAATGCAAACCAGTTTGCCGAGGCAGGGAATAAGCAAGAGGGGACATCTGTTCAGTACATATGCGTACTGCCAGCGACACTGAATTCTGCTCGTGAAGAACTGTCTTCTCTTACATGCGTTGCTCCTATCCCACGCACTATGCAAACACATGCTGTTGTTTGTCCAGAGGAAGGTGTTCTTTGTATTAGAGACATTTCGTGCTACAAAGCATGCTGCTTTGATGTGGAATCTGGCGTGTGGAAATTCACATGTCCTGGTTGGCAGAGGAGGGTTCCCCATTTTTCTTCGCCAACGCCAAGTCTTCCTGATGGTGATGCATCTGACGATGTGTCTTTGGATGATGAAGATGTCTCGCATGCTGAGTCAAATGAGGCAACTGTTTCTCCTACAGTTAGCGACACCGAAATCACTTACGAAAAAGAAAGCTGGTTGGCTGTCGTTTACGACAATGAATGGTACCTAGGCCAGGTGGAACAAAGCCGTATGCTAGATGGAGTCCTACAGTATGAGGTGAACTGTATGGAACAAACAACCTCTTCTCCACCAAAGTTTAAGTGGCCAGCCAGGAAAGACCTTGAATGGTATGACGGTGAGAGTGTCCTTGTTCAGATATCTCCACCAACTTGCGAAGGAAGCACTCGCAGGAAGATTTACTTCCAGTTAACTAATAATGACTATGCAGCTATTGAAGCAGCTTTTTCTAAGTATTCAGATTAAATTACCACTCCATACAGTGAGCCATGTATTTAGAAGTTTCAGTATGTCTTTTCTCCTTGCCCCATAGCAGTGGTAGATTTACTGCTTCATCAAACTCCAATCCTTCTCATACCATGTCTCTGAATGGGGTGAAAACCGTTACCTCTGGATGAGAGGAAATCTCCTAAGGACTCATCTAAGGACTGGAGGAACAAGGAGATGAGAAAAGCCAGTTTCTGCAAGCGTGAGGCAAAACGCAAGCGTGTTGAGGGCACTCAAGTTTCCATTCTTTTGTTTTAAACTATTCTTCAGAACTGTTTTTTTTGGTGTTCCCTAGCCCCTTACATATCACCCTATGTTGAAAGTATGGGGCGTAAACCCTTACCTCCCAAAGAAAAGAAATCATGAACTATTCTTCAGAACTTTTTTTTTGGGGCTTCCCTAGCCCACTTGAAAGGGTCTATTATCTCCTCTTTCCTATCCACTCAGATATGAACTCTTTTTCTATGTGAAATGGAGAAGTGCATGCATTTTAATTTAAATATTTCCCTCTTTTGCACACTTCAGGAAGTTTTGGGATATGGTTTCCCAAAGTGCATTGACCTCAGCTTATTTTTAATTTTGCTTGGTGTGCGCGGTCTCAGCAACCCATGCGTCGACTCATCATAGTCGGAACACAAAAAACACTGCCATCTGTCAACGTCACTTGCAGCCTTTAGTTCTTCCAGAGCGGCAAGTACATCCAAAGAGGCGTGTATCTTCATAGCACGCCACACACAACGAAGCATCAAACAAAGGGGCTTCCCTAGCCCACTTAAAAGGGTCTATTATCTCCTCTTAACTATCGTTTTTTCTGCTACTTAGACAAGTTGTATTCGATCACTGCATTCACTAATTTTGTCCAGTCAAAAGATGATCATAGCTCTTTCTTGGTATTACTTTAGTTCTTCCAGAAATTTGTTGCTCACGACCTCTTGCATCGAACAAAGGATGGGGCATCCGAGCATGCTCATCATCACAGGCAATACATATTTCGCAAAGCCATGCTTCACTTTTCCGAACTTTCACTAAAGTTTGCTGGTCCTTATCATCTAGTTCTATACGAAGGTGATAGAACTATTCTTCAGAACTTTTTTTTGGGGCTTCCCTAGCCCACTTAAAAGGGTCTATTATCTCCTCTTAACTATCGTTTTTTCTGCTACTTAGGCAAGCTCTTTCTTGGTACGCAGTGGTAGATTGACTGCTTTATCAAATCCCAATCCTTCTCACACCATGTCTATGTGGTGTGGGAAGTAAAACATACTCTCTCTGCATAGCTCTTTCTTGGTACGCAGTGGTAGATTGACTGCCTAATCAAATCCCAATCCTTCTCACACCATGTCTATGTGGTGTGGGAAGTAAAACATACTCTCTCTGCATAGCTCTTTTTTGGCCAGCCAGCAGTGGTAGATTGACTGCTTAATCAAATCCCAATCCTTCTCACACCATGTCTATGTGGTGTGGGAAGTAAAACATACTCTCTCTGCATAGCTCTTTTTTAGCCAGCAGTGGTAGTTTGACTGCTTTATCAAATCCCATAACTCATAAGTAGTTTATTATAAAATAAATAGAGGCAGTGCAGGATTATTATATTTTAAGTGCAGGATCAGCAGGTATATACATAGTATTAGAAGGTACTTGAGGTGCAGTATTTACTCTCTTGAGGGGCATTGCCGCATTAGTAAAATGTAAAAATTGTATTTTTAAAGTGTCAGAATTTGAATAAGTATTAAGCAGTGAGCTTCCATGGGAAGTTTATAATGCTGTTTTAAAAGTTTGTTATACATTAACATGTCACAAAGTATTACTTCATATATTGTCAAAGTTTTTTTAGCACAATAACGTCCGCTATTAAAAAATATCACGTCCTATATATCTATGATGTAAACCAAGAATGTCGTATTTCAATGAATATTAAGGGTGAAATTAGTTTTTTTTGCATTTAAAAGTATAGAGAAAAGCTTTGGAGACGTTTTTAAGAAATAAATATCATAAAAAAAGGTTGTTTACTCTATTATGAGTGGCATTAGAAGGAAGAGTTCACCATTTCTTTTAGTTTTTCCAGAAAAAATAAGAAAAAAGCAAGTTATAAGCATATAAGGTACTCTAATATGTTCTTGAATTGAAGCTCAGGTCTGTTTTCTCCAAAACAACTAATATTTTTTTTAAAAAAGCTCCATATTTCTTAATTGTGATGAAGACAGTGGAAGTGACTCTTATATCACGTCCATTATTAAAAAAATCACGTCCAAGAGATTTATCATGTGGACACGAAATGTGGTATTCCTAGGAATATTCAGGTGAAAGTTGTTTATTTTTTCATTTCAAAGCATAGAGAAAAGGTTTGCAGAAGGTTTTCAGAAGAAAATGTGAGAATATTTTTTTCTTTCCTATATCCTGTTATAGATGAGAGGCAAGAGTTTCAAATTGTTGACAGTTTTTTCAGTTTTAAAGAAGGTCATTGGCATTTAAGGTAGTCTTATATGTGCTTAAATTGAAGCTAAGGTATGTATATTGAAAAAGAAACAACAA
The DNA here is from genome assembly GCA_950022655.1 of Alentia gelatinosa. Lineage (NCBI taxonomy): Eukaryota > Metazoa > Annelida > Polychaeta > Phyllodocida > Polynoidae > Alentia > Alentia gelatinosa. The sequence continues at coordinate 79,926,519 of OX465579.1, read as the reverse complement.
CTTTCAACAAGTTTGTACCGATTTGTGATTTGTGATGAAGAAAGTGGAAGTCACTCTTCTATCACGTCCATTATTAAAAAAATCACGTCCAACAGATCTATGATGTGCACACGAAATGTGGTATTTCGAGGAATATTAAGGTTCAAGTTAATGTTTTTTTCATTTCAAAGCATAGAGAAAAGGTTTGCAGAAGGTTTTCAGAAGAAAATGTGAGAATATTTTTTTCTTTCCTATATCCTGTTATAGATGAGAGGCAAGAGTTTCAAATTGTTGACAGTTTTTTCAGTTTTAAAGAAGGTCATTGGCATTTAAGGTAGTCTTATATGTGCTTAAATTGAAGCCAAGGTATGTATATTGAAAAAGAAACAACAACTTTCAACAAGTTTGTACCGATTTGGGATTTGTGATGAAGAAAGTGGAAGTCACTCTTCTATCACGTCCATTATTAAAAAAATCACGTCCAACAGATCTATGATGTGCACACTAAATGTGGTATTTCGAGGAATATTAAGGTTCAAGTTAATGTTTTTTTCATTTCAAAGCATAGAGAAAAGGTGTGCAGACACTTTTTAGCACAATGTGTAAGAAAACCATATTCTTTGCCGTGAAGAAATAATGCATGGTACATGTTGTAATTAGACATAAATAAGGTATATAACCTATAAAAGTATTTCTGTTATTTAAAAACGTGACACTTTTGTATTCAGATAGTGACAGGAAAAAAAAAATCATTTTGTAATGCCTTGGAGAACACCTTCTGTATGTGCATCTTTGAGGCAGCACAGAAAAAGATTGCATAAGTAGTTCATTATTTCCACTTGTCTATGATATCAGACTATGCTTGACATACTGGGTACAAACTTGATGTCTTACAAAAAGTAAAATATATTTCTCTATCATCAACTTTTGTATGAGTGTTTTTTCATATGTCGGACGTGACGGCAATAATATTTACAATTTTTGCAGCCTCACAAAAACTGACCCCCCACTAATATCCCAGTTGAATCATGTTTTCCTAAAACTTGAAAGTGTATATTTTGCACAAAAGTAAAAGAAAATTTGGTTTGGGCAAATTTTTTGTTTTTACCCCTTTTTTACCAAAAGTACATTTTCTGGTGGAATGACCCTTAAATGTTTTTTTCTGCATATTTTTTCAAATCTGCTTGGCTCATTATTCATTTACTATAGTGTTCGTACATGTGCTCGGTGCTCAACCATCGATGATTTTTTTTGGTTTTCGGTAATCAACTGATATCCATTTCCCTGAGTAGACAAATTTGCTAGCATGTTATTTGAATCATAACATAATTTAGTTTCCAAGAATCTAACCATAAAACCCCTTAATTAGGTGACAATTATTCATAGACCACAGTGGCGTCAGAATATGGGTGGGGGCAGGGGGGCGACCTACCCCCCCCCCCCCATAAAACCCCTTAAGTTGGGGTGGAAATTATTCATAGACCACAGTGGCGTCAGAATAGGGGGGGGGGCAGGGGGGCGACCTCCCCCCCCCCCCCATTTTTTTTGCCAGCCCCAAAAAGTCAGCAGCTTCATATTTTACTCAATCAAACTGTCTTGACTTTTTAGTATTGAAAAATATCAAGGTCTGACTTTTTAGCGTGTAACATTGGCTAGGCCTAGACTTTCCATCATGGAAAAATGTCTGGCAATTAACCGTGGAAAATGTCAAAATCTGGCTTTTTAATGTGCAAAGATGTTTAATCCCTGACTTTTCACTGTGGAGAAATGTCAAAGTCTGACTTTTTAGCGTGCAATAATGGCTAAGCCCTAAATTTACACCATGGAAAAATGTCAAAGTCCGACTTTTAGGCATGCATCGAAGGCTAAACCAGAACAGTTCCGCTGTAAATCCAGTGGGACAGGCCAATGTCAAAGTCTGACTTTATACCAAGAAAAAAGCCAGCAAAGATTTAATCCTCGCCCCCCCCCCCGACTTTCAAAATATTCTGACGCCCCCTGCTGTGTAGTGGTTCGGGAGAGCTTGTGCACATAGTGCTACGGGTCCACCCGGATTACGTAACTCAGTTTGTATATAAATAGACAATAATCAATGATTTTGTGGACAGGCGGCCGTAAACCACGAGTGGTTGACGCGTAATACACGGGCCCTAGCGAGTGTATTACGATGTCAACCTCGAGTGGTTTACAGAGCCGCCTGTCCACAAAATCATCGTTTGTTGTATTTATTATCAATCTTTTCGAATAAATCAAACCCAGTAATTGCCATATTAAAAGGCATAACAATAAGGACTATTTCTTTGCTCTATAGCAAAAGGGACTATTTTTCCCGTATACCATGGTTTTGAGGCCTTATACCACAGGTTTGAATCCGTATACCGCAGTCAATGGTATCTAACAGTCTGTATACGATGGGTCATGGTTTACTGAGTCCCCATACACTTTCAATTAACTCCTCGTTTACACAGTTTTTAGTATGGGTATAGATAAAAAAGACGTTTCTCTGACTCCTAGGTATACACATTTTATAGAATATGTTGTATTTGTATTGGGAACAACAGCATGAGTACTTTGAACAAATAACACAATCTGATTTGCTAAGCGACAGAACATTTCAAACAATTACGCTGTACGCACGACTTCATTAGACCGCCAAAGTGGGTAAATTGAATACATTATGAAAGAATACGGTAATAACTCATCAATTTTGGGTGTATAATAAACATATAACGACCTACCATGCTGGTACAAGAAGACTCGATGGAAATTTACGGTTTTCACAGAACTCGTTCCATACAAACTGTAAATAATCTTCTCGTTTTGTAGCATGTAACCTCATGGTCAGTTCGTTCTATATAAGTATCATTTAACACTAATAAGGTAGTGTAAGCTGAACATAGGATCACATCCAGTTTCTCCCATGTAACTCCCCAAAGTTACATGGTATAACATTTCATTCATGCTGCAGTATTAACCTTTGTAATACAGAGAAGTAAGTGCAGTAAAATGGTTGAGTGTTATCTGAACATGACTTATTTCTGAGAAGAAAGAAGATTTACCTAGAACATTCTCTTAGAAGGACATAAGAAAATGTATATCGATATATCAAACCTATTTACCCTTGCATATCGCCGTATCAGGTATGCTGAACACATTCAGAAGGTCTCAAGAGTTCGCCGGTTGCACAGTCTACAGTCACAACGAACCCTGTGCACCTTCCATGCACAAACAATACCCCAACTGCGACAACAATGGAGCATAACACTGATTGCAAGCATCCCCAATGCCTATAGATAGAGCACATATCCCTCATGTAACATGCCAAAGGCTATGAGTGGCTCCACGTGCGACCGGAAACCTAACCACGCGTGATTGTGGCGCCATCTACAGGCCTGCCAGGTAGTATAACGGATTGAGCTTGGGTTTGAACGACTCATAATAGCTCAGGCATCTCGGAAGTGCCGTGAGGTAACATGTGTTGTGCATTTGAGTTCTTCTCACCACGCTGTTCTTGTCTGGAATTTTCATCATGGATTTATACGACCACCTATACCGGGTATGGATCCTTTTAACAGGAAGGAACAATCAGTTGGACATACAGCATGCCATGCCCGCATATCCAAGGTGGAGCGTCTCATACATCTAGCACCTCAGATGATACACTTTTATTACGTATTATATATACACACATATATATATATATTCTGCCACCTAGAATCATATAGATGAGAAAATATTACCTCTGGCTTATAGACATTATATTTGCTTGTGAACAAGTGGAAATTCTATCCAGGATAGCAAAAAAATTAATCCATCAAATGAATAGCAATATTCTGAATGGATCTGAGGTATCACTTAAATGGTGACTTTCTGTGACGGAATATTAGAATCCAGGACTACAGGATAGATTAGGCGGCGCAAACACGCTACGTTTTTCAAAAATGTCATTGTAGCTACAGCCCTTCATTGATTATACAGCCACCATTTGATATCAATACATTAACATATTGTAGGCAAAGCTACAGCATGAATATACCACATTCATTATGTGCCTCGAAGGAAGGCATGAATTCTTGGCCATACCTGTGTGTAGTCACACAGGGAGTTCAGTTCATAGAAAACCATGGAATAACTCTCCCTGATGCGCAGGCGGATAAAAGGTAATTGAAATTAAAAGGACCTTATCAATTATTGACGCTTCGTTCAGAGATATGAAACAACGGATTGGCGTGGCTCTGATATGGCTACAATGCCTCCTGGTGGCGGCGGAGGATATCAATCTCGGCGTGCTCATCCCATGGACACGTGAGTGGGAGCTGGGGCCTTACATGGCGGGAGGGGTGGTGCTGGGGGTCGAAAGGGTCCACCAACTCCATCTCCTGCCTCAAGGCCTAACCCTCAAATGGCAATGGCGTGATGACCACTGCCGGTCTCGACAGGGCATGCGTATGACCATGGACATGTGGTCGTACTTCGGGTCTCGTCTCGATGCTATTGTGGGTAGTGGCTGCAGTGTAGTCTGCGAACCTGTGGCCAACATGGCTGATGCTTTAAATATACCCTTTGTGTCCTTTGGTTGTACCTCAGAGAGTCTGAGCAATAAGTTCACATACCCGACGTTCTCGCGTACCGTAGGCACTTGGCTGGCTCTGGCGCCTATGTTTGATGCCTGGGTGGATGTTAATGGATGGAACAGGGTCGGGGTTGTCACCACTGACCAGAACATCAATCATCTCACCTGTAAGGCCATTGCAGCACTCCTCGAGAGGAATGGGAAGACGGTGTTCTTCCATGCCATGCGAAGTGTCTTTCAAGGGGATCACGTGGTGGATGAACTGCTCCAGATGCAGAAACAGGTCATCAGGACCATCAAGAATGAGGCCAGAAGTGAGTCAATTCTCGTATACTATCAACAATCCCCCATCGACTGCATGCACCTTTATATTCTCTTTTGTTCTAATCTACTTCTATCCACCAAACCCCTTTCGGAATTCTAAACAACGAAACAATTTCCTTTCATCTGTCTATACATGGGGTTCACAAAGTTTGCCATTCTCTCTTCTTATTTTTTTTGGTTTTGTTTTCTACATAAATGTATACGAGGGTCGTTGGGTAACTTATACCAGCGAAAGGGCAGGGTACAAGGAGAACCTCTAGGGGTGTTAGTTTTAATAATATTCAATCTCATTTACAGCTATTACTGTTATACCTGACCAAAGGACGTCAATAAGTGTTGAATAAACTTGACCCAAATCGTCCATGGGTCTCGTTGGCGTACAGAAACTAGGAGCCAAAAGTATGTTCATCACAGATGAATGAGCGTTCAATTATAAATGAATAACAATTAAAAGGTTTGAGTCAGATATAGCCTATGGATAGTTTTCTGTAACCCACCTGCACCCAGTCAACTTGTCATTTCTCTAACTGCCTGAGTCTAGGATCAAAACATATCAAGCAACAGTGGGTCAATGAGGTATTTCGGTCTTGAGTGATTGGTCATGGTCAGCTGACCACGCCTCTAAGAGACTGTTACACTGGCTCACTGCTCTGTTCTCATTATCAGAGTGAATAGCACACAGATAGTGAAGGGATAGTATGTCTGCAGTACCCTGAAAGTCTATATGGACCCCTCTAAACTCTAGATGATGTATTTAGCGCATGCAAGCACGCTCTAAAAAGGTCTTCATGTGCGACACTAAATTACTCAACTATCCCCTGTTACCCACACGTCCGTATCTATTTCAGGAATCCATGTCTCGTGCTCTGCCCTTGCCTTTTACCTGTTAGATTTCATACAATGTAAATGAAAGCCCCATTTAAGTAGGTTCACAAAGACCACAGATATGAAAGTGAACTTATCATAAAGTATTTATCTAAACTATTCTACTGGATCCGGTGTGTTTTGTATAAATTAGGAAAAACACGGCCCAGATAGATCATTTCAAAGCATTGACATGTTCAAGAGCAGCTGGTATTGCAGGATTCTAGTAAGTGGAAAACGGTGTTTTAATGAAGCTCAATTGGAATGCATTAATACCAGGGCGGTGTTGAATAAGCATTGCAAACGAGAGTAAATCCTCTTACGGTAGATTGTTCTAGGATTCTCGGTTAATAATAAAATATCGTTTGCCACAGTCTTAGCCAAATATCTATGGCAGGACGTACGGCCGACCTATATCGTCCCTAGGAGCCGTTGAAATGCTTCTAGGCGAGCTCTTACGAGGGTTGTGGTTGGAGAATATTCAACCTCATTTACTGCGACAGTCCTAGCCAACGATATGGATGGTCGTCCATAAGTGTTGAAAAAAATTAGATCTGGGTTTGTACATGTACAGGAAATGGTCTTACCGGTCCACACTCCTACAGGTGAATCAAGTTAACAAGACATAAAGGAGAAACCAATAAGTTTTGGTCAAGGTCACGAGTTTGATACATAGCGATATGAATAAGGCGACAACTGAGTGGATATCGCGTAGTCATTCAAACAAGTTTAAATAATAGGGAATTACAACTTTGACCAAAACGAGTCACTTTCTGTATTCATCTCACCCCTATACACACTAAAAGAATGGGCATCACACAGGATATAGACCATGGAGAACGGTATGCAATACTCGTAGGGGTATGGAAAACGAGTTCCCAATGTTGATACTGGGGATGAGATAAAGCCGTATTCTTCAATTAAACCAGCAGAAATGTTATCATTTTGGACTCAACTACAATGGCAGTGTCAGAGGAACAATGTCAGAAATAATCAATGAGATTCATTTATAATTGTAAATAATGAATCTAGTTAGCAAAAGCACCATTAAGCACCACCACCTACAGGAATCCCTGTACAAAGTATCCCTCTCTCTTAAAGCCAATTTTCATTGACTAACGAAAATGGCTCCGGCTATTTGAGTTCTCCTAGAAGTCTGTCGGTGCATGGTGCCTAGGGCTGCACATCAGATCAATTATTCGGTGAGGGTACAGTGGATACCTTATTTCTCCTGTATATTATTAAGTGCCAAACAATTTAATATTCATGCCAAAACCCTGAGTCTCGCCGATAAATACAAAGCATTTTGATCCTGTCGGTCGTTGAAAAAGTCGGTCGGTGGTGGCCGCATTGCATAATCGTCAAACCAATCGATGACCCTTCAAATGGCAGGCCGGTTCTATTGTGCGATCTTGTGTCGGTGTATACAAAGAATTCGATCGGTTACTCCCGATTGTAGATCAGATGCAAATAATCGGCCTGGAAAATGGCTTAAAGCACTTTCCGATCATTGTCCTTCTCCTCCTCAAAACTCTGCTCTTCTAGTCCTTGTCTCCCAATATGTTAAACGGATCTCAGGTATGTTATTATGAATGAGATCAGATCAGACAAGGAGGAACTTCCGACACAATGGCTATAAGTTGATGATAAGGCTTAAGGAGCTTTCCAGCTTTGATATGAATATTTACTCTGTGCCTACCATACCAACAGGATACGTTCATGGCATGATCATACATTATCTGTTAGGTTACTGTATCTTCATATCTAATATAATATGGTTATCATGGTAAACAACTTCAAAAATGTGAATAAGTGATAGGAATTGATAAACATCACCAAGGCAGTCACTATGAGGCTACATGCCTATTCATAATGGAAACTAATAAACCTAATAGAAACTAGCTAGTGAAACTTGTTTTTGAAATTTGTATCTCCACACTTCCTCGAGGGTGGTCCGAGATAAAGGCTGTTTCCATTGGCCAACTATTCGCCATCCCCGGGAACCACTGACGGCAGATCGGTGAATAGAAAGAGGTGTGTTCATTGATTAATCTTTATAGACTATGCAATGAGGCCACCACTGAAAGACTTCAGTCGGCATGGAATATTTTTTATAATAATGTGCAGTCTGTGGTACCACCGACAGACATTTTAGGAGAATTAAAAAAATCTCTCCTGTTTTTGTCAGACAATGGAAACAGGGTTTTTTAGTCTGGCAGCCAGAGCCCAAATTTAGGCCTAACCCTGACTTCTCCAATATAGTCTCTTTCTCTGCTGAATATTCATCTCTGGGATATACATTGTATGATCTCGGGTGGTGTGGAGCTCTCACCTTTGAGCAATTTTGAATATTCAATATGGTGTCCTCGATGTCTGCCCTGAAGGACTAAAGGAATACAGATTAGGTTAGTTGAGTGCCTCCTAAGATCATGCTAGGATAATTTTTGTGAATACCCTCTTAGTTGTTGTTATGGTAACCACAAAGATGCTACCATGACATGATAATTTGATGAAAATACGAGTCTACGGTTGAAATAGCCTGGTGGGATGTACCTTTCTCTCCTTAGATTTCTAAGAATAACACTTAATCCATATTTTATTTCTTTGTTTCAATCTAGAGCTAGACTATGGAGAGCAGCTGCACCTTTAAGTTCTGAAATGGTGCTGAATGTAATGAGAAGAAAACACTCTTAGAGGCTACTGGCATAGAATGATTAGAAACAATTAATGCAAGCAAAGTTTATATACCTTGCATATAGAACTTGAAAGACAGCATGCTGAAAATGATCAGTTAAAGACTTCCTACCACAGAAATTGTGTGTCTTAGTATACCTGAAAAACCCATCTTACTAAGTATAAAAATTATGAAGTTTCCCACTAGCCAAAAGATTATGATGCTCACTTCAGTATTTGACTTCAAACTTCATTTCCTGTACTGTGGCAAAGACTGTGATGTAAGCAAGAATCATACAAGATGGAGACCAGCTTTTATGTGTTATGGGAAATCTTCTTGAAAATCTCATTTTCATAATGACCACTGGGCAAATGAAGTCCAAAGTCACATTGCTGGTGCCATCAGTGACCTGCATGCAGTTGACGCTCATTATCACAAATACTGTATCAAGTTATTATTTAGTAACTGGTGCCTTTCAGATGGCCCAAAGGGCACATCCAAACAGTTTGAGTCAGATGAAGCCTTGCAGCTTTTCATAGATATTCTACAGGCTGACAGAAATAGGATTTGGAACTCAATTGTTCCAGAACTTCTATTTTAGACTGGGTGGTATGCACCTATTGATGAATTAATGTGGTTACATTGGTACACTGATGACTGACACTGGCATAGTAGAAATACTGAGTGCTGCTTTTTTGCTTTTTACTGAAACTCGTCAGATGTTTTTGCTATAGTGAGACACAGAGATGTGGTTGTAACAGTGCAAACATTGCCTGCTAATTTTTCTGTGCCTGTCAGGGTATCCAGGGCTGTTTCAAATGAATGACAAAGCAGGCTCTACAGTCAGATAATGATGATTGAAGCTGTAGATGTATGCATGTATATCGATTTGCAATTGCCCAAGGACACATTGTGACAATACAATAATTTTGTGACACCATTTCACACTGCAATGCCTGCAAAGCCATCGTTTTTTAACATGAATATTCATGAGTGCTATGGTAATTTTGTTAACAGTAATTGTCACCTACATACAATCTAAGACATTCTTGATGTAGCTTTATTTTTTATATTCTTTTAATCCCTGAGATTTATTTCTTGATATTTACTGTATCCATCTTATATAATCCTTAAGTGATAGTATCCAAAAGCAAACAATGTTGTTCTATGTTTTCTCTCTTTGTTGTTATGACAGTTTGCTTAGTTGAGCCTATAGAAGCTGTTATTTTTAGAGCTATTCCAATTGGTTACAATGGCAACAGAAACTCATAATTTCATTATTCATATATTGAAATTATTGTAGTCCATTTTATATGCCTAGGAAATATAAATAACATTCTTTTCACATTATCTTCAATGATATGTCATTTTTATCACCTTTTACCCACTTTCATTGCCTTAATCATAGCAAAATAGAGTGTTACCATGGAAACGGTAAATCCAATTCTTCTGAAACCCAATTCTTCTGAAACCCTTTCCATCCAATTACTGGACCCCAAAACATATGACCAAAATATCATAGATCTGAAGTAGTAGATAATGGAGAAATGTGAATTTTAAAGTCCTTCAGGGCACGGATAGAGGACGCCATCTTGAATATTTAGAATTGCTCAAGGGTGAGAGCTCCACACCACCCTAGATCTCATGATGTACATCCCAGAGATGAATAATCAACAGAGAAATAAAAACTATATCGGAGAAGTCTGGGTCAACCCCATGGCTGCCTGACTTTCAAAGCCATTTTCCACTGGCCGACAAAAGCCAGTAGAAGAAAACGAAGAAAACAGTGGAGATTTTTTCAGTTACTTAGTTGGTTTAATCTGTTGGTGCTGCCACTGACTGTATGCCGGTATCAAATAATCAGTGAGTGTGCATTATATGCACTGTGCCTACTATACTTTCCAGCTATAGACAGATTTGCTGTTATAAAGTCCGTGGGTGGTGGCTTTGTTTCATAATCTATGTACCATATCAATATATATGTGGCCTGTTGAATAATCCAGGATGTATCGTAGGGCTGGACGATAAGATCTAACTCAAACTGGAGAAGGTCTGGGATGATCCACATCAAATATCGTTCCATAAATGAGATCCCTGGTGGACAGTAAAACTCCGGATAGAATGAAAGAGCGGAACACCCTGCTGCCGTTTGGGTGACGTGTGATGTTCCTTTGTAGTTGTGCTGTCAGCCCAATGGAACACCCCCTTAAGCAGACACTGGCCGTTCTGGCCGAAGAATCTACTAACGCAGGATATCTCTTACTTGGGGTTATGTCCTATAGAGAGACATGGTTAGTGTACCTGAATGGAATCTATTCAGAGATATTTTGGTCGGAAATGATCCTCGCACTCGAAGAATGGGGGATAGTTTCCGACTGAAAAATCGAGGAACAGATGTAATTCAGGTACACTCACTATGTCTCTTTATTACTATAAACGCCATCTTACAACTCACTCTCTCATTGTCTCATCCTAAAGTAAGGCACTTATGAATCCCCGAAAATTGAATTTGATCGATAGTTCTTGGGTGATCTGCTTAGTGGCGCGTTATGGAGAGTAAAACAGTGTTGCCGTTCAGCGCCGCCTAACGGCCCACTGTCTAGTTATGCTGCCACTCGGACAAGTGTGATTGCAGGAGTGTTGCTTTTTGACAGATTAAACTCCTGGAACAAACAAGGGTATTGTATTAACGAGTCTGGGCTGTCTAAATTTTATAGTTGATGATTATCTTGGTTTGAACATGGAAAAAGATGTTATAGCTAGCCGTGCCAATGTATTACTGTATATCCAGTTTCGGTGTTCCTGTGTTATCTAAGCTAAATCTAAAGTATCATTGAGGTGATATACATGCATTATACATCAAATTGGAGCTGGAATAAGGCCTATTGCGGGGATTGTAGCAGAGATTAAAGTAAGCACAAGCGCCATGAAAGATCTGCTGGGAGTGTGAGCGGTAATAATGACTTTAATAAGCGGTAATAATATCTTTTCACATATTCTAGGGTGATAATGTCCTTATTGGGTATGTATTTACGATGCTTACTATTTGTTTATTCTAGGTCAATTTCGGGTGGGTGTTTACTATGGAAATGTAATCCCGAATAGGGGAAATGTCCGCCATTTTGTTTGTTTATTTTTTGCTCCTAATGTCAACAAATCAAGTGGTACGGTGGGTAAGTATTATGTACATATCACGCCATGGTGTGGCCGAACAGAATTAATACTGCTAGTTAGTATAAATGAGACATTAGTGCACCAGTATACACTAATATATCAAAATTCTATTAAAGAACCATGCTCTGTCCTTCAATACTACGTGGCTGTATACCATTTATTATTTCCAGTCAGATAGTGATAGAGAATTTCTATGGTAGCGCTTGTGAACGGAAGCCATACGGTGAGGTTAGGCTCACGGTCGTACCGTGAGCCTAACAGAACCGTACGTCTCCCATACTCGAGCACTTATGTTGTAATTCTATCATCACATACCTTAATATTTGATAAAACATTCAGAATTTAGTTCATTTGGCTTTAGACTGCCATTATTAGGCATTTTATATAATATATCTAATTTTATTAAAAGGAGCTCATGGTGTACGCTGTCGAACGCCTTTTTAAATCAATATAGCAGGCTGCAACTAATTTAGTGTTATTTATAGCTTCATACAATGACTTGGTAAACATAAAATGGCGTCCATAGTACCCCGGTTGGTTCTGAAACCATATTGATAGTCGTTAAGTAACTCAGCGTCAATAAGTAAATTATAAATCACACGATGCATGAGTTTCTCAAGAACTTTACTAGTACTATTTGAAAGAGATATAGGTCGCCAATTATCTATAAGCGTCAAGTTGCCACATGAACGTTGTCGTTAGAGCCTATAGACTGCTCATGCTGCTATCCCTGTGCATCTACCGCTCACATCAATCATAACGATCACTGGGGCATATTACTCCGCAGGAGGTCAACAGCCACCCAACCGCCCGACATGTCATCATCCTGAATGGCATACCCTTCCAGGCGTTAAGGTGTCGATGAATCAACTACCAGTCCACAGATTTAATGCCCTATACAGCTTTGTATACTGATTGTCTCCCAAACATGGTATTTAATGACACACTAAGCACTCTTTGAATCGAGGTTGAAGTGATTGGTTACCTTCTTCCCATTGCGCTATGTGCGTGGAATGATAAAAGACAATGATAAGTGTATTCGTATATGAAATGGATGGATTCCATTATTCAGAATCTGGTTTCATATCATAGTGTGTTTGTATTTATATTGTAACGTAACGGAGTGTGGATATGTTATTATTAAAGACAATATGTCTAAGCTAATTCACTTTACGAAATTAGACAAAGACTGCTTTTGAAAGAAAAAAAAAGTAAAGTCTGGTTAAAAATGACGATAGTATTTCTTCCGCCATCATTAAATAACAAGGTAATTCATTCGAATCAAAGCTCAGTATCTTCATTGTATTGTACTTCGTAACAACTTTTTAATGTTAGGCCCAGCGTCCACCTACTACGATTTGCCTCTGATATGGTCTACGATACACCTCCCAATAAAAAGTCAAAATCGCATTGGAAGGTCACCTAATATCGGGGCAGTTGACCACGATTATGCGATTAGGCACAAAAAAACACTTATGATGTGTGGTGGATTACCATGTCTAGACATATGTCTACGATTTTGCACCTTCCCGATATGTCTCTTATATTTGCTTTTACGATCGGTGCCATATCGGTAGGTCTAAATTTCTTTCGTAGTACTTAGGTGGACGCCAGGCCTTAAACGTAAATCATATCCATTTTTACCACTGCTGCGCGCAATTTTCGCTAAACATATTTCGTCTTTTAATAACCTATTTTCCGGACACAATTTTGCATTTCTTTTATGGTAAGCACACCTTTCACGACCCAAACATTATGTATTGATTGATTGTTTGTTCTCACAGATAAGATTGCAATAATGATGAATTTTCTTTCATTGATCCATTCATTTAACGTACATACGTCTCCCTTCTATCTAGTTATTATAGGCTGCCTCTACCCCCAGGACACGAGCCAGTATCTCCTGTCCATCTATGAGGAGGGCATGGGAAATGGCGATTATGTAACCATCACGTTTGATGCAGTACCACGTAAGTTATATATTTACATATTAAACCGGGAATAACCAGCTCTTGCGCAAATACCGCTCTGACATCCCTTCCCATCAGTCATTAGACACTGAAAAAAATGTAAATCATCTGCAGATCTAAATGTTCTAGGCTATATACCTTGCATATCTTTCACGGTCCATGTATTGAATTAGTTTCAAACATATTTCAAATTATTGTATAGTTAGCGATAATACCGAAACAAATTCATTCTGATGAAATATAGAAATGATTGATATAGAACAACATAGATATGGTTGTACATCATAGGGTTGGTACCAATAATGGGGTCCGCGACAAAAGACATCGTGTATCATCGGTCTCTTCTAATTAATCAGTAATCACACAGAAGATTCATATTTTATAGCATATATATCCATAATATCTGGTAATACATGACCATATAAGACGACACATTATCTCTACACATTGCAGGCTACTCCTGGTGTCTCTCTGTCAGTTACCTGTAGCACAGAATCATTAACAGCCTAAAACCCCAGCCTTGTAGTCAACTTCAAAGTGATGTCAATATTTCTTTAAGGAGTGGCCTCTACTTTGAAGCATAAAGAGGAGGGTCTTGCTTTCTTTTCACAACCCTTGGGGATGGACCACTTTCTGTCATGCAAACTGGAAGTGTTGAATAAGCCTATACTTTGACTATACTGTACATAAATCTTCTTCAGATTCAAATGAAGTGAAACTCGATGAAGTTGATGTGTATTTACGAAACGAGGCCTCTGGTCCAGTTCCGTGAATAAACATCAACCTCATCAAGTTCTGTATCAAATGCAGCACAATGTGTTGTTTTATATTTACCATATACTCGAAATAAATGATATTTTATCATAAATTGGTGCAGAACAAGGTGCCGTACATAATATACGCTATGGGGAGCACCAGTGCGTAAACATTAAAAGTACGTGCACAAGTTTATAAAATAACGTTTTGACACTACATTCTAAAAGGAACTCTCATTCAATGAACATCCAAACACTAAGGTTGTTCTCGATTCCATGTCTCTTGTACATATACGATAACTACCAGGTCTTGGAAGAACCGGAGACATTTCTCTGAACTGGTCCAAGAAAACGTCGATTGTTGTAAGCTACATTTGCCCTCTCAAATGGATACAACAGCCGTTAGATTTCCCATGTGGTATTCTCCATTAGCAGATATAAGAATGTGAATTAACAGAGAAGCTTGCATTAAAATATTCTTTTCGTCTTTTGTCAAGATGTTTGAAGATTGTGAAGTGTTGTCTTTCATTAACTTTGGCAACGATATTTCAGTTGCCTGCTAATCCATAATGTACTTTCCCGAGTTCAGTCCAGAAGCCGTATTGCGTAGGGTTTGCGACTTATGCTTTGTTGTTCTATTTGGGAATGCAAGCAACCGGGTCCAATAGTTCAAGTTACAACGCTTCACTGAGGGCATTTCAAGGTCACCTATCTGCTACTGCCAAACGTTAGTATTATATCTTTTGTAAAGCTAAAAGCCTGATACTAAAATAATTCGTTGGCCAACTTCTAGTGTTATTTCTCCTATCATTCTCAGTGTTTCTTTATGTGTAGCCTTATCACGTTGATTCCTCATGGCATTTATTGCCCATCACTGAAACTCTACTTGATAATTGGACGCTACCAAATGTGGCCTTGCGCATACGCTTTATTTTCCAGAACTCAAACACACATAATTCTAAACATGCTACCTATCCATCTAAGTCTCAATTTACATAAAAAGATAAAAATATAAAATATTAGCTGAGAAATATAGTAGTGTGTAAAAGCTCTGAACAAGTGAGAAAGATATACAGCAAAAGATTTTGAATGGAGGCAGTTTCATTATCCCGCCTAAATGCAGCACCAGAAGGCCCTGCTTGGAAGGAGTTTAAACACCAAGTGCGACAGGAAATGAATAACCAAGTATTTGATGAGGCCGGTTTAAGGAAACTCACCGACACTGAACAGGTAAGACGCAGCATTAAATATCTACCAGGTGCTCTCTTAAAGGCACATCCTACAATTCACGGTGGCGCCACCTGGTGATTTTCAAATATTCCCATTCATCCATTGGAATTGGTGATTTGTGGCATGTTCCAAACTCAAAAGAGGAAGATTTGAATGTATCCAATAGGTTAAATATGCCCTTTTCATATGTTTGATATATGTGGGAAATATATTGAAAAATATGTTTTTCTTCAATTCTTTAAAAAAAAACCAAGGACGGTGGCCTATGGTCTTTAAAACCTAAATAGGTAGTCCTATACATATCTTATATTCTGTGAGAGTTTGAGGAAAATGACATGGGTTTTACTATGTCAAAAACAACTTTTTAGAATTTCTATATAATCTAATATGAAATAATCATAATATTGATCTATAAATCAAAATCTAGCACGGCGATCCCTGATTTTAATGTCAAGACGTATGCTTCGTAGTGCTCTACAATAATCAGAGATTATTGTATTCAATCTTCAGAAAAATGACATGGGTTTGAATTTTCACGCCAAATTGTCCGATATGCCTTAAACCTTCTTTTCACATTGGCTTACCAATATTACCTGATTAAACTAATAACGAATATCAAAATCGTTGATGTCCAACAAATCAATTTAAGAAGAATGCAAATGTTATGAAACCTGATGAAGCCACTTTTTCAGGCAAATCCATCTCTAAATCAAATGCTTCCTTCTTGACCTCTAAACCCTCTCAGTAATATACCCGTTAGTTATATTACTGCGGTTACTATAGTCCTTGTCCCCGCCTTTCCAGATATTCACACTGTGGCAGTCACATATAGCCTGTAACTGCCTCTTGAGTAAATAAACTGCACTTGTAGGGTGTATGGGTGGAAAGATTTTATCCCATGAGGGAATCCTTTGTACGTGAGATGCAGAGTGATGGTCACGTGTCTTCTGGAACATGATTTCGGTTGCTCTGGGAGAGTGGTTGGAGAGGATAACCCTCTCCCCCGCGCATTACAGCCAACAAGTTAGCCACAGTGCACAGCACAACGAGATATACAAATCATAATGACTATCGCGAAGTGAGGGTGGAGAATATTTAGGTTTTTGTTAAATATTGTCAGGAGAAAGGATTACGACTGAAGTATAGTTGATGATATAGATCGGGTGCGTGTATTACCTAAATTGAGTCCCTACGAATAAGTGAAGGAAGAAAGTTAAGGAGAAAAGTTAAAAAAAAAGGGTGGTGGATGGAATGTTTTCCTGGTCCGTTAGTCCTTTGAGAAGTAAAGGAAGAGTGAAGACCATTTGGCCTCTGTGAATGCAATGTGGAGGAGAGGGAGAAATGGTTGGAGAGTGTATAGCCCTCTCCCGCATGCATTCTCGCAAACACGTTTGTCACAATGTTGCACATAACAGGAATTATACCGATTCTGTATAATATATCTCCTTTAACCCTTTAAGGACGGCTGCCTGGGGTCCAGCTACTCCCATAAGGACGGTTACTGGTGGCAGTCTGTCTGGCTACAGGACGGCCATATAATAGTTAAAACTGATATTCAAGTTTGTAATCATGCAATATGATACATAATCATAAATATTTTATTTCTTTTTAATAGAAATATTAAATATGATATTATATCTACATTTTCGGAAAATTTCATGAATATTGCTCTATTATTTCTTTGTTAAAACATTTTTCTTAATATTGGGACAATGATGCCTCAAGGCATCATGCATCTTTAGTGCGGTGATGCCTCCAGGCATCATGCGTCTTTAGCGTGGTGATGCCTCCAGGCATCATGCGTCCTTAAAGGGTTAAGACATTAACTTGACATTCGTATTTTGAATTTCGTGGTTCATGTCAATTCTCAAGTTCAGGCCACTGTGGAAAAATTACAGAGGGCGATAACATTAAATGGTCTCCGATTTCAGTATCTAGGATGAAACTTACCACTTTACAATTTTTGCTCGTGTCCTGTCTGCACTGCCTTTGATTTATTTTCTTTTACAATCGTAACATATTTGAGATCGTGAATTCTGATTTGCCACCACCTTGCTTTTCACCGTGTTTGTTCATTGTAGTTGACCAATATCAGATGAGGATGATTACTGCGTAAAAGTCTTCTAGATTAGGTGGATCCTATAATCATTAACAAAGATCAATATACTTATAGATAACCACATATAGACCATGCAAAATATTTAAAAGTGTGCTTATGGTGAACAGACCAACAGCGTCAGGAATCAGCAAGAACCCTCGAGACATTGCCCACACTTGTTGCATCGACCTATAGCACTACAGATTTTCGCAGGCAGTGGCAGCCACCCAGCGGCTTTCTTAAATAACTAATGTAGGTGGGCGCTCATATAGGACCCTACCCAGTATTATGTATTGTACACCTATTATGATTTGTTCATGTATTCTAGAAACTGCTATAGGAATCCATATAATCTTAGAAACAAATAGTACGTACTCAGGGGAGATCTTGTTTCAAATCGCAGATGGCTGGCTCACTTGGGCTGAATAAATCTGGATCCAAATGATGAACATGGGGACGGCTCAGGCTGTCATCACTTGCCTAAGGGCAGGCTGCCCTCCTCCCCAGGCCAGAGGCAGCAGAGGCAAAAATACAGAAACATGAGGTACTGATCTGCCCACACTTCTGAAGGAGGCATCAGCAAGCTGCCATACAGTAGCTCTGGCAGGACCATAGGCAGGCCCAAAGGCCATACACTATTACTTTTTTCGGTGATTCAATATTGATAAATACCTCCAAAATACCTCTTCACTGCATATAGTGGCTGATCCACCAAGCCGCCGCTATCACCAGCCAATGGCATTGTGGTGGAATTGTGTTCATCGGCGGCGGTTGCTGGCCTGAAATTTTGTGCGTCGGCGGCGATAATCTGCTCTGTGGATCAGCAAAAAAGGTATGCCAGGTCAGTGCCGCCGACAGCCAGCCCATCGCCATGCCTCCAAAACCCTGTCGGCATCCAGTGTCAGCTGACCTGTTGGTAGTTGCTAGGCCTTTTCTGCTAATCCACCATGCACATCGAAGCAGGCCAGCCAGCCGGCCGGCTGCTTTGAGCACTAACGCTTACAAAGCCGCCTCAGAATCACCTTCAAATCATCACGGGCCAAAGACCGTTTCAATTTATTTTTGGTGCTGGCCGCTGGCTAGCCGACGAGGCCGTGAGCTTTGCCTGCATCCACATTGACCGCTCACCCACATATAGCATGACACACACCATCAACATAAAACCCGCTGCATGCTCATCGCCTTGCCAGTGCAGACTGGCTACGGTGCTTGGTGGATCCTCTCTCTGGGTGCTCACCAAGCACGGTGTGTACAGCTGGTGGTAGTCGGCGAGGCCAGAGATAGAGGATTTGGTGGATCAGCATGGAGAATTTAGAGAATTAGGGGCAGCCGACTGGCCGGTACCAGCAAGCGACGTTGGCTGGGGGGTAAAAGCCCGCCAGCGGAGTGTCTGTCTGGTGGATCAGCTGCTTCAGTCATTAGTTTTTCAGTGGGAACTAGAAAAGAAGCCTTTTCATAATTATACTGTGTTTGCCATAAGTATACCCTGATCTATAAATGTTGGCTGGTATGATAGTACAGTAGAACCCCGCCTAACGGACACCCCGCGTAAGCGCACACCCCGTGTCAGGGTACACTTTTGCCCGGAACGGAAATTTTTCCTTCTATTAGATGTTTAATTTAACCCCGCGTAAGCGGACAGTTATTTTGGTACGAAAAGGCCTAAAACCCCGTGTAAGAGGAATCCCCTGACGGGAACCCTAACAAAAATAGATTAATTTTTGTTTTTCATAAATGTGCGCGACTATATTCATAGAAAATAAATTTCATAATTCAAAGTTTAATAACTTGCTGAATCGGACTAAAACAACTACCTGTCCTATGGTGTGAGTTTCCCTATAACATCACAGAGAGGATTTAGGCATGATTAAATCAGCTAGGTGTGAATACTAGATATTTAGTAAATCTGTAAAAAAAACCCCACTGATTTCTCTCAACAGCTATTTCTATCATATTGACACACATACAATGCTGTTTTTGCTCTCTGTGGATGTTGAACAAGCTCTCAAGCATGGCATTTCCCTTTCAGTAGGCCCTTGCAGTTAATCCTATTACTATACTTGATGCATTATTTTGAGACAGGTGGATGTTCATGCTGGGTTTGCTCATGACGCTATCCTACAGTGGGCATGGGGTGTCAACAGGACAGTTGAGAAAGGTGGCCAGTTTGATGATGGTTACAATATCACACGTAACATTATCAACATGTCTTTCACTGGTAAGTACTTTGAAGATGTCATCCAGATTTATAGGGTTAAATGTTTTTGAGTTCGTCAGTATACTCGATATAAGCCTTGCATGCTTGCATAAACTAATCTCCTAATATTGGCATAGATATTCGCTTGTTTACCTAAGGAGGCATTTAGACTGGTCACATGATCCATGACGATAAATACTCAATTATGTCATGGGGTTGTTTGCTGCTAGATTATCATTAATCCCAGGTCTACAGCCGTCAGAATCAATATGCAGGGTATTCATATTTTTCCAAAGCCAATTTCTAAAACCAAATAAATCTCACGATGGAACTATATATAAAAATGTCAGTCTAAACATTTCAAAGTTGTCATCAGATGATTCTCAATATCACTTTTACGCGAAAGGATCTCAGTAGGGTGTATTTGGAAAAGCTAGGAAGCTAGTAATGATAAAGTTGACGCGGAGGAATACACGATAGTTAGCGAGTATCTTACCTCAACCTTCAATAGTGCGCCTTACCACAAAATCATCGATTGTTGTAATTTATTATCCATCTTCTCGAGTTAATTAATCCCAGGAATTACCATATCAAATGGTATACCAATAGGGACTATCTTTATGCTCTAGACCACAAAGGGACTATTTCCCCGTATACAGTAGATTCGACGATATATAATATAGATTTGAATCCATATACCATGGTTCTGGTATCGGGCAGTTTAAAACAATGGCTGGTGGTTAAGTCCCTATACAGGTTCAATGGGGACTTTGCATACGATGGAGAATAAAGTATTCTTGCAACCAACCATAGCCTCTCCCCTATTAGCAGCTTAGTGTAGCCCCCCATTTTGACACGGATATAACATTATAAGCACCATGTACGTTCCTTGCGGTAGCGAGAATATCATTTATTGTCTATCATATATACAATCCATATTCTAAATGTATGGGGCCACAGAAAGCCACTACCCATTGTTTCTATGTTGTCAGAAACCATGAACATAGATTAAGAATTTGAAAACCATTGATTTCAGCCTGAAAGCCATTGACTACGGGAAATAATCCTATGTGTAGAAGAGCAAAAGATAGTCCCTACTGATATTCCATATAATGTACCATTTAATTTACGACCACCTGATCACAGAAACATCAGTTAATGTCTATGTAATCGGCCGTTAATGACCAACTACATGGAATACGCCACAGGTGTTACCGGTGAGGTGCAGATAAACGGAGATGGTGATCGGATGGCAGACTACATCATCCAGATGTACACCGGGAACAAGTGGCATACGCTCTTCTCGTGGGATGCCAAGGCCGGACGACTGACCACCGTCCAGAATCCAGAAGGACTGACGTGGAGGGGTGGGCGGAGGTTCCCCCCACCTGACTCCCCGCCCTGTGGCTGGGACAATCAACTCTGTCCAGACAACTCAGGTAGGAAGGCTTTCCTCTGGTCCTAATTGGACTGAATAAAACCCTAGTTACAAAAAAATATGTTTGAATTTCAGAAATAAATTCATCGACGTATAGCAACCATCTCCTATTTTTACTGACCAGTGGGCCGTGTATTATCTGGAAGAATTTTCTTAAGACTGTCATATGACGATCATAGGACGATCCGCGGTTAATAAACACGCGTTGTCCTTTTAAAGGACAGGGAGAAGGATACAGATTTGAAATTTTAATGAAGTCCGGGACAAGTCCTATGAGGCTAGCAGACAGACCAGGGAGGTGTTTTTAAAACTAAGAACGATAAAATAATTCATCTTATCGTGGTCTTTGTTACATTCTCGTTACCTAAAGTGATCCGTCTTTATGGAGGACGATCTTACAAGACGATCAGGAAAATATCTTTATTTCAAATTTTTAAAAGGTCTCAAGTTTTACCGATTTTAGGTCCGATGCTAGGTGGGTTTATCCTTTATAACGAAACATCTTCCACTTAGAAAGATAGAAAGTAAACAATAAAATTTGCAAAAGATATCCTGGAATTATGCAGACCACATTTGAAAACGGTCTGACACTCCGATCGTGGTCACTGTAGCCTGAGGATGGTCCCGATCGTAATCGTTCAGCTAATATCGTTCTTATTTTTAAAAACAGCCCCCAGCCCTCATGGTAGACAGTGCTGAGCAATACTATGAAGCTCCATATGCCCGAGACATCTCCCAGGATCCATTCGGAATCGTTGCATTAATTTATGATCATTCTTTCTGTATATATATATATATATATATATATATATATATATATATATATATATATATATATTAAACGGCACCAAAGATGGGGAGTCATCACATTAATTAAGTGTTGTCTTAAAGTGTGACTTAAATCCTTCGCAGGGACAAGCCTGTCTGGCAACCCAAAAATCACGCAGCTCGGTGTCTCCCAAAACTCGTGTTGGACATAATAGTATTACATCTGGCTTATTGATACATAGATAATTTCATTATCGTAAGGATCCTTTTGGTGATAAAAATTACGACTCATGTCAAGACCTAAAAGTTAAATAACCTGTATCTGGCAAGATATATATAATCACAGTAGATAGAATACATTCATATAAGAAAGGAACAAGGCTTGCGACAACAACAACATATTTACATAGGGCGACTCCAGATAGAGATCAGAGGGAGTGGAGTCGGTATCCAGAAATATCATACCATGCATGTTAGCTCTGTCAAGGATCAGTGTAACCCATTCTCCTGTTTTTTAACTCCTGGTTTAGTCTATAACTTAGACAATTTTTTGTTTGCGTGTTTCGTAGTTCAGCAGTTAGACTATTCCAGGCACTGGCCGCTTTGTACAGAACAGAGTGCTCATAGCCGTTTTTCCTAGGTTGGTCTGTAGTCAATACTGGGCCATCGAATAGCCCAGTTTCCCTAGCAGCATTTCTGCGATAGCGTGGATCATGTAATCTCCCAAGTGCAATAACCAAGAGATGAGACTCACGCCTCTCCCTGAGAAGATTTAACTTACTCATTTTATGAATTTCCATAGTGGATGTTCTAACGGGGACATTGTGACATAGCTTTAGCGCTCTATTCTGACAGCGTTGGAGCTTGTTCAATAGATAGTCATTTGATTTGTCGTATAGCACATCTCCGTACTCCAGGTAGCACAGAATCTTGGATTTGTAAATAACGATTGCCTGGCTAACGGTGAGGTATTTTCTAATAAACCCAAGAAGGTTGATTTTGTGAGAAACCTTACTGACGACGTTTTTCACGTGTGCTTTATAAGACAGTTTAGCTTGTTTTTAAAATACAGTATGATAAGTTGTGATTTGAATTGTATTCAGTGTTTTTTAAACAACATGGCTGGTCATGGCGGATAAGAAAGGAACATGCATCATTTAAAGGAAGAAAAGAGGCTCTGGAGGAGCTGGATAATTGTCGGCTTATTCAACACTTCCTAGGACATGTGGTGCATTGAATAATCCAGGATATATCTTAGGAATTGTCCCATGTCTATGGGGCTTCAGGCTTAGGTTTTTTCAGGCAAGAGGGATTTTACTGTCCACAAGTGATCTCATTTATGAAATAACATTTGGTGTGGATCATCCCAGACCTCCTCCATCTTGAGTTAGATCTTATCGTCCAGCCCTATGATACATCTAGGATTATTAAACGGCCCACTGGATAATTCAATGGGGCCCTGTCCTGACTCAAGGGACAGTCCCCGAATGATGTCCTGGGACATGTTCTGTTGCATGATCCATGTGGAATCTGCTATATATCTTAACAAGGATGGGACACACTGCCTAGGTCAAAATTGATAAACCAAAATCCATGATAGTTCGTACATATACTCTTTTATCATAAGTTGTATCTTATTGTAAAGCCAGGATATGTCCTCCAGATTAGTAAACGGCACCCTGATCATTGTCCTCCCGGAAACTCTTCTCTCATTGGCCTGATCTTTCTCACTGTTTCTAAATATTGAATGGCCTCCAGAAGTACGGATTTCATTCGTCACATAGTCACGAAATTAGATCCACATGTCCCTCCGTACACGTGAATACTCTCATTCTCAAAACTGTGAGTTGTAAAATGGCGTTTTTATTACTTTCAGGTATATATTGATAAGGAGACATTGTGAGTGTATCGGAATTTCACCTGTTCCTCGATATTTATGATCCAAATATCTCTGAACAGATTCCATTCAGGTACACTAACCATGTCTTCACATGTTGAAAGTTTACTCCTACCACATGTGATTTGAGGGGACATACCTAATTTAATGAATAGTAAAAGATGAATCATATCAGAATGAACGATACCTTAATCTGCAACATCATACACATTTTTAAATGTAGAACTTCACTTACCAATTAATGAAAATGGTAATAAATGAATGATACGTAGAACTATGAATAAACCTCTCTTCCACAGAAATGTTGAAATCTTATCAGACTCTATGAATATGTGGTCAGCCATAAAGACGCTTCAGATGTCTATGTCATTTTATCAATATAGCAGGCAAAAAGCCACACCCCTGTCAGTCATAGAGGTCGGCACTCGGGATGACTTAGCCCTTTCATCTCTGAATATATATATTAGACATTTTACCCCCATTAACTTTTATCACAGATATGATAGCTATGGTCACTACCGCCACCAGTACAGGCCTGCTCTGTGTATTATGTTCGGTCGGATTTATATTTTACAAGTAAGTACATATATACATCTCATCTATGACATATATTATTAATTCATAATTGATATTTATTGCTCGTTAATTATGTTAGATTTGGACTTTTTATGGGGTTGTATATATGGTCTACCACTTGATAAATTCATCGTAAACTGAATTTCTACATCATATATCTAAATCCTTTTATACCTATAGTTCCTGCTTGTCATTACAGACGAAAACGAGACAGGACTGAACTACACGCCATATCCAGCTGGAAAATTGACTGGGACGAATTGTCAGGAAAATCATCCTTTAAAACGGTTAATGTCTCAATGAGCCTTTGAGTAAAACTGTAACTAATAAGAATTTAATCGATGTTATAATGGTGTCGCAAAGGAAAGGGCTAACTGCTTATACTCAGTTGTGTTGGCAACATGAATATTGTCGAAAGTAAATGAAAATAGAGGGACGAGAGATTGAAAACAAAGTTACAATCCTCACTGGTGCAAATACCCCCTTAATCTGACACGTCTGGCAAATGGTAGACTGTGGCGACAATGATTAAAGCAATATTTTGCTGTGATTTCCTAAAGGCCCTTTGGATTTTAGATTTTAATACTTCTTCGGCATTAGCTTTTTGTTTATGTTGGTGTAAACAAAAATATAGAATGATAGAACTATTTGATAAATGATTGGAATTTCAAAAAGAATGATTCTTTATTTCATCAACCTTCAGACGAGTATAAAGAAGATGGTAAGTGGAAAATGCACCAGTTTCTCCGTAAAGCTTTCATATTCACATATCATTAAATGGTGTCACCTAAGGAAATAGGCAATAATCAGGGCAATAACAGCACTGCAAATTGAAATTGGGCATTTGAAAATGATATTGATGACCATTATAATAGGAAGCTCCCCTAACAGTGTGTGGCAGAAAGGGGATGACTGATGAGTTCCAGTTCTACTAACTCGTAACACCGTGCCAGAAGGTTGTTAGTACTCTCGTCCCCATCAGTACATCACTAATGTCAGTCCCCAGGCTAATAAATCTCCGATTGCACTACCTTTCTAGTCTGAGCATACCAGGGCGATCCTAAAGAGAACTTTTTTTTTCAAATTTCTTAACAATACAATTTCCTCATTCTTCTATGCATAAATATAAATCTTTCTCACTAAACAGATCAAACTCTCTTTGATGAATACAACGTAGACATTACTACATTGATTTATATGACCTGGTATTATTCCCTCTTCTTACGCTTTCCATCTTGAAGCACTGTGTCGTCAGTATCACAAATTATACGTTCAATGTGTGGCTTGAAATATCACTTTTGTTACACCTCCCTAGGTCATTATTAGGTCTTAGCCTCGGCGATAACTTATTGGAGCTAAGAATCCCTTTGTGTCTTAAACACCTCTCCACCATTATTGACAATCAATTGATATGATGATATCTAGATAACGATGAGAATTATTGCGGTCATTAACAATATATCATTAGTATTTGAAAATGGAGCTTATATTCACGAACTACGCATAGTAAAATGCCTGGACACCATTTTCAGAAGTGCTGTTTAATGAAAAAAGCTCTCTGTCGTTTCCGTGAATTCATTCTGTGTCCCTACAGAAGTTTTATCCTCAGATAAAATATTTAACAACTTTCAAATTGGAAAACCTCGGGTCTAAACTTATTGATATAGATAAAAAAATAGAATGTCTGCCACTCTTTCAGAAAAGTGATTTATAATTGCTGTATAGTTAGTTGCCAGCAGTGTGTCTCTGCAGGAGACCCGTCACGACCCTAGTCCTGTGCATGGTTATTTCTATATAAGGGAATGAAATAAGGAGAATAGTTATCTTTGTGGTAATGGGATTTTAAGCTTTTATCTATATTTCAAGTCTCTGTCCATACCCTTGTTCTTTGAAGAAGCCCATGGTGCTGTTTAAGAGGTTGCAGGGACAATTCGGCTGTAGGAGACCTGCTGCGAGAGAGGACATTGGGGACAGTCCTCTGTCAATATCGTTTAATAAGGCAGCTCCTACGTGTCCTCGCGTTGGTGAAAATTCTCCTAACTTTGACCCAGATCGTTTGTGGAACCAGTGGGTGGTTTAATAATCCTGGGGGTCTTTAAATAAACTACGAACGACAAAAATGTACCATAGGATCGTCTTTGGGGCCACGGTGTTGTATAAAATAATGTACTGTAAGCATGAGATGTATCGATCATAAACGTAACCTAAAGGTCTTATAAGGTGCTATATACAAATACTTTCATTTATAGAATATCTTCTCTTTTGTCATACAACACTAAATGGAAAATACTGACCAGGATGTCATTTATCTTTGGAGGTATCGTATCGTTCAGACTGGCAACAGAAACGAACGAACTTTATTCAACACCCGACAAGATCATAGAAATTGTCCTCTAATCGTTGTAGGGCCAATGTCAATCTCATGCAGCCTTTGAAATGTCATTGTATAAATGTATCGTACAACTCTCCTTTATACTCCAAATTGTCCTAAGTCATCTAAAATGCTCCTACACCAAGGACACCTATAGGGCTGTTGTACATTTAGCTTGTTTTCAAAATACAGAATAATATGTTGTGATTTTAGTTGTATTCAGTGTTCTTTAACCAATTGCTGGTCATGGTAGAAGATAAAGCAATGTGCATCATTTAAAGGAAGAAAAGAGGCTCTGGAGGAGCCGGATAATTGTAGGTTTATTCAACACTTCCTAGGACATGTAGCCTGTTGAATAATCCAGGGGGCTGTTTTTAAAACTAAGAACGATAGTGGTTGAATGACTACGATTAGGACCCACCACAACGATATTGACTAGGATGTCTTTGTCAGTCCGTGTTTTAAACATGGTCCTACAGAAACGATCAAATCTTTATCGTTCAAGCCTTTCTGATCGTAGTTAAAGGCATGTCCTAGTGAACAACCAATCAGATTGAGTTTTATAGTCACATGACTAAACACTAGGATTATCTTTAGTCAATGACTAAAGATATTCCTCGTGGAGGAAGGATCTTGGTGGAGGACAATGCAATACCATTTTACAAATAAGCATCCTTTGTGCCTCTGCAATGGATTTATTTCAAGGGAAATATAATAATGTAATCCAACTACACTTTAAGAGGACATTACAAGCTGAGAGTAGCCAAGTTGTTTAATTCTGCTAATCCAAATATTGTACGACAGTAGTATAGAAGGGTTCTTTTAGCGCGTATGATACAAGGAAGAAAGAGGTGTTGACCTACTTGCAGAACGGAAGTACTGTGACGTCACAGAAATGGAGCGTTCTGATTGGTGGAGAGACCGGAACCAGAATTTATCTAGGTCATGTCATGCATACATTGACCTACTTTTGCTTGGAATACATTAAATTTTTAATACATTAACCTAATTGCACAACTTTTACATTATCTAGGTGTTGACTCACTTCAAGTTTTTTTTGTTAAGCGTGAGTTCGCGCCCCGGTGAAGTTACCCATTTAAGATGTATCAATAAAAGAGGACCAAAAGTAAATTTTGGTTTACATTCTTTATTGCAGATATCCTGTGATTACATATATACATGCTTTGGTTAAATGAGGGTAAATGTTTGAGAGTTTGATACGGTTAATCCTTGATTAAATGAGAGTAAATGTTCATGAGTTTCACACGGTTTAATTCAGTTCATTGTTCCTCACTTTTTACGATTTTTTTGAGAAATTCTTTCCTCGGTCAACATTCTGTATCCTTCCACCAGTCCTGAATCAATGGAATTCATTCTGGCAAGGGACTCATTGTAGAGTTGGTTGTTGGAGTTATGTAGTAATCTGAGTGTTGATGGTAATATTGGTGCCGCCGATGACGGTGGTGATGGTGGTGGCGGTGATGAGTTGATAGATACGGGTGATGCTTGCACTTCACGCTCCGGTGACACCTCGGGAGTAGTGTACAGGGTAGGTGGAACCACACCCCATTCGTCGCAAAAACACGGTTGCGTACCTTTAGGTGGTTGACAGGAACAGGTGCGTAGGTGTTTTAGCACGTTGGATACAGTGTTTCGGAGTACACATTTACACCAGTCACATTTGAAGAAAGTGCGCTCATCCTTCAGTTGCGGGTCGACAGTCGAAGTGAACCCGAGGCAGTGTCTGCATGTTATATGTGACATGATGATGGCAGGGTGTTGTAGCAGCAGCAGCAGCAAGTGACGGTCGTTTGTGTGGGTCCAGCTCTATTTATTCAGTTTATGATAGGTGACGTATACTGAACGTCTTAATCGTTAAGACAACGTTTTGAAGCGTCGATCCAACGTATAGAGCTGTGTGGTATGTACAGAAAACAGATGTACTGTTTTTTTTTATCTCGGTCCACACAAATCGGCGGTTAGAGGGCAACGTTGTTATTACTACATGAGAAGCCGCAAGTGAGAGGTTTTTTTTTTGTCTCGAGTCGATTGACTCGGTGGGACAGACTGTAGGCGAGGGAATGAATCTCGTCTAAGGTGGTTAATATACCGTTGACACTCTCCATTGTGTACTGATGTAGTTGCATGAATTCGTTGTGAGGTGTGGATCGTTTTTTGAATGGTTTTCTGTGAAAGTTAGATTTTTTGTAAGGCGATTCATTTTCCTCATCAGTGTCTACAGTGTCTATGTTTCCTTCAGCTTCATCTTCTCCGTTGTCATCCATCGTTACATCTGATGCGTCATTTTCTACGATGTCTGGATGTTGTTTAGAATCCTGTCTGTGAAGTTGGGATTGGGTCCCATCATGTTCTTCACTGCTTGTGTTGGAGATTGGGTTCGACATGATTCAATGATGAAGTGAATACAGTGATAGCCACAGGTGGATGTGTAAAGTGACTGCAGTTGTTGGTTGTTGTAATGCGCGCGACCTTTTGAAGCCTTGCGTAAGAAGCGTGCGTGATATATATTAGTGGGAGGAAGACCATACGCATCGAAGTAGTAAATAGCGCCTTCGTTGTTTATGTAAAATGCCACCCAATGTTCACCCGGCATGTAATGGGGTTGAGTGTTAGTTATGAAGCATGACATACGTTTCGGTCGTCTAGGAATTTTATTACACGGGAAGGTTCCTAAGAAATACCGTCTGGTGTGAGGATGTCGTCTCAAAATTTGATTGATCTGAGAGGTCAACATAGTGTTCAGGTCATGTGGTAGTCGGTGATTGGGAGTCGGTCTGCAGTGAGCTGGATAAGGTTGTCGTAGAATGAGCACATCACCACAGAGATGGTGTGTGTCGTTGGAGCGTCAAACTTTAGCGCAATGTTCAACTTTCCTTGGCGTAGTAAGTTAATGCGAGCATCTTCCGGAGCTCTGTCTGGGGTGAGATCGAAGGCTAGCAGTGTGTACCCGCCCAGGAACTCATCCATGGAAATGTCGCAGCCTTGTTTAACACTTCGCAACCCTGTGTTCTTGAAGAGTTGATGGTACGCCTTGATTACTTTTTTCTCGGTGAAGTCTGTTTTTACTTCGAACTTTTGATCGTCGAATTTGATTTCAGCTTCAGTGAGGCCGAAGTGCTGGAAGTTGAAGGGGTTCTGAGAGATGTTACCAGAAGAGGCCGACTCCTTCACCAACCCTAAGACGACGAGGGCTGGAATCTGTGTGGTGTCGGTCTGGGTCCAACTGTAGTCTTGTGAACCTGCAGCAAGAGTATGCTTCGTGACTCGACTCCTGTTGATGGGGTAGTTGAATGGTCCGAATTTTGGATTCATCACTGTTTTATTGTGAACCTCAGCCACCTCATCTCGCACTTGCACCTGTCGCAAGCTCATTTCTGCTTTGGTGATTTTGATGAGGTACCCCGCATCGGCTGCACTCATCATGTAGAAAGCCGGTGAGGCCCGCTCGAAGACGAACTTGACTTCACAATGCGAGGGTAGAAGTTTGCATTGACCCACGAGGTCTACCATGGGACGCATGATACACGATTGTGTTGCCGGAGTCATAGCCATGGTTTTTCTGATTCGCCAGCCTTGGTTTCCAACCGCACGATCGTCCATATGGTCGTGAGTATCTTTCTCCCATTTGAGGCATCCTTTGAGGATTGTTTTTTTCATGAGCTTATCATTTTCCAAGAGAGTCAGTAGATACGACTTGTATGGGTATTCCTCACTGTTGCCAGTTACTTTTTCTCCATTGATCAAGAGTTGTACACTGGAGAAAAGCGAGTGGGCAATGTTGTTGACTGGGGCCGCGTCACTGTCAGCCGCCAGTGCTGTTCCATCATTTTTGACCACTTTGTATTCTAGGTACAACAAGGCGTCGCTCAGGTCAGTGTAGAGCGATGTGGGCTCAAAGGTGAAGTCAAAAGAAGTGGTGTTATCTGTGATAGCGTTGTTTGGATTTTTCACCACTGTTTGACTTTTAAGTACGTCTTTTTGCGTCACAGGTAGAGCGTGTAAATCCAACTCACCTATGACACAGGTGTTTGCGTGTGGATGAATGAGACTCATGATGACTTAGAAGAGGGTGTCTTTCTTACGTGTTCCTGTACCCTTCTTCTTCTTCTTAGGAGCTCTCCTTCCTTTGCCGGTTGACCGTCGTTTGACAGGTGGAGGTTGCGTATCGTCGTTTATGAACCCTCCTAGTGAAGACATAGTTTGATTCATAAGCTCTTTTCCAGCTCTTTTACCGTGTCTTATGACGCTCGCTTTTAAGTTTCTTCCCGATGCAAAGTCTTTGACTATAGACATTCCATGCCTGAAGGCTTTTTTCCCTAGCGTCTTACCAGCTATTTTGAGTAAGGGTACCGCCCCTCTTATGAGACCACCTATGAACCCACCTAGACCATGTCCTTTTTGATGTTTCGACCCGGAGTAAGCCGGTTGCAGCCCTTGACCAAACTGGGAACGTGTGTAGTACTCATTGTATTCACCAGGTGGCGCCACATAAGGCGTGGAGTAGTAGTGGTGGTTGTAAGGAATCATTTTCCCTCATCAACGTGACAGTATTGGTCTGAAGGCTAGCACCACATACACCTCTCCGTGCTCGAATGGTATGGGTTGACCTGCAGCATCTCTTAAATACACGGTTATTTCTCTAAAGGTGGCGTGTTTTAGTGGTTGATATTGAAGGTGGTGAAACGCCACTGTCTGTTGTGAGGGAAACTCGGAGCTATGATCGACCTTGACGGCTCTCAGTAAGGGAGCTTGTGTATCTCCTACTATGGTGTTTTTCACGATGTCTGTGTAAACATAAACGGTGTGACCATTGTGGTTGATGTCCGTTAACTCGCGGGCCTCTTTACTGTTTCCAAGATAAGTTTCACCTTCTAACCCCAGTTGGAAAGACAGACGTTCTGGTATGGAAAGTAGCGTATCTTTTGGTAGGTTATAGGACGTCCTTAAAGTGTCGTCGTCAAACTTGAAGATGGTGGCTGTGGGATTCTTGCTCTCATTACGTAACGCGAGGAGAGTGTGGGGAGAATCCCGGGCTATGAGTCTATTCATGTAGTTTATTAATTTTTTTCCATTTCTAAAGAATCCACCAGGCGTGGAAATGATGTTGTAGGTTCTACCACCCAAAAAATGTCGTTTAACTGTTCGATCTAAGGTTTGCATGTGATTCAGTTCTTTCCCCATCAGTGGGATGTGGTTCACACGGATGAATTCGGAACTTCTGAGCACTCTACGACGCCCACGTCGATTATTTTTTCCAGGTCTCCGCTCCCGTTCCACTCTCTTTTTTTTCCCTTCCCGGGGAGGGGGGGCGGGGGGGGCGCGCGTGGGGGGGGATTTCTTTTTCTTTGCCGTCATCCCCTCCACCGTCTGTAGAAGAGGGGGCGGAGGGGGCGGTGGGTTCCCCTCCTTCCGCTTCGCCTCCTCCTACAGAGGAGGAGGGTGTTTCGACTGTAGCCGTAGATTGGGATTCATCATCGTTCTCGTCATCATCCACTACTTCAAAGATTTTGATCTTTCTGTGTGTGTTCGCTTCATCATCCGACTCTTCATTAGTGCTTTCTACGTTGTGGAAGGATGTGTCAGGTTTACCCCCTCTCGGATGTGGAATGTTTCCGTTTCCAGTTACTCTCCGCCTATTCAAGGCTTTTTGAAGACGTTTCAACGTTTGATGTGAATTTGAAGACGGATTCCGACCTTTGACAGTGTACAGTGTGGAGGGGTGAAGATTATGCCAGGTGGTGGGAAACGATATCTCACATAACGCCACTTCATATTCTTCCGCTATCAGACTCACCGCATCTGATAGAAGGGTTCTGTATGTGGTGAGAGTGTTGTTTGCAAAAATGTCCATAGACGCATTGCTAGGAAGGGTCATGAAGAAAGTCATATTGCTTGTATGTTTTTGGCAGGTTCCCAACTGTTGAATTTGTCACCGTATCCACGCCACTTTACGAGAGCTTCTTTTTGACGTCCTTTTCCTCTGTATTTGAGAACTTTCTCTACAACGTACCTCTTCCTTGGAGGGACAGTGACCTTTTGCAGTTCCTGGGGGTAGAATCGACCTTTTATCTCCTCCTTCAACTCGTCTTCAACGACACGACCTCGCCTGTCTTGTTTAGACAAGTTGAAAATTTCTTCTCCCCAGTTGGGTTCATACCCTCTGTTGAATGTTTTTTTGGTGTTTAAGAGTCAAACTTTATCTCCTACTTTTAGTTTGGGTAAAGGTTTTTCACCCTTTTCATTCAACGGGTATCTATCGTATAACCTGTAGAAGAGACTCTCCATGTTGTCTCGATTGACATGGGCAGGGGGTATACCTAAAGTCTTATGAACAGTGTGATTATAGGAGTGGACCAAGTCCTGCAAAACATCCACGTAACGATAGGTGTTGTTGTGAGTGAAGTAGCGCCAAAGTTTACCTTGCAGTGTTCCATTGAACCTTTCTACTAACGCGCATTTGATGTCGTCATTTTCACTCACAAAAAATCTTATTTTTTCTTCCTTGAGATGGTCTTGGAACTTGTGACCTTTAAACTCGGTGCCTTTATCAGTTTGCACGTATTTAGGTGAGCGAAGTAGAGTCATTTTTTTGAATGCGTTTACTACATTTTCACCACCTTTACTCAGAACTGGTTGGGCAAAGGCGAATCTGGAGAATACATCGATACCAGTGAGAATGTATTTGTTTCCGTTGTTTTCCTTTTTGAATGCTTGGGTGTCTATTAAGTCGAGTTGCCATTGTCTGTCGATCCCCCATGTTTGAGTTTTTCGTCGTTTGAATCGCCTTTTATAATTCTTGTGTCTGGTATAGGCGTCTACATCAGTGAGGGCGTCTTCTATGTGCTTAAGACGAGTCTTTTTAAAATGGTGGTCTTTGACTTTAGAAGGACTGGTGAAACTTGCGGGCTGTCTTGGGTTGGTAAAAGCACTCAAAACTTTTTTTGTAAGTTCACCTTGAATTTGTTTAGATTTTTTATTCTTTTTTCTTAGAGCCTGGTTGACCATTGTACCTTTTGAATTCCACTACCTTTCTGCTGAGTGGTCTTACCTCTCGACGACGACGGTAATGATGCATGTTGAGCGAAGGTTGATTTACTTCTGACATGGTGCATTTGGGGGTTGACTCTTTTAAGCCCTTGCATGAAACTGTAATATCCCACGGGGGGTTTTTTCGTGGTTTTCCCTCGAGCAGCTTCCGTCAGGAGACTCAGTATGTTACTTCCTTTGAGAGGTTTTCCAGCTATAACCACTTCTCCTTCCCTGTTCCAGTTGATGTACCCCGCTCCTTTTTCTGTTATGAGGTTATACAGTTTTTTCACTTTTTGTTTGTATGATTTCGGAACGGTTCTCTCTATGTTGGCATGAAAAGAATCCAGAGTGTACGAGCGACCAAATGGTGGTTTTTTTTGAGTGGCCTCGTGTTTTGGTGAAGTAGGCGGTGTACTTGTGATAGTGTCATCACTTTCATCATCATCATCATCATCAGTGTCTCCATCATCCATCTCTGTGACGTCGTCTCGGTCCCCCTCCACCACATGAGCATCATCATCATCATTGTCATCATCCGTGTCCGTCATATCGTCCGAGGACGGAATCACCGACATTTCCACTTCGCTTCCTCTAATAGATGGAAGACCGGATATGACTGGAGAGTCGTAAGGATAAACTCTTGAGCGCGCTTTTTTAGAAGCTATCATAGACCGTGTCATTAAATCGTTGAATTTTCCCATGCGATTTCGCCTCGTGAAATTTGAATTGCTCAAAATGTTGTTGAGTTTTTTTTGAATTGATCTCACTGCTTTTATAAGCGGAGCTGTATCGGAAAGATTTTCCTTGACAAGTTGTGTTTCGTAATAAGTCTTAGCCGGATCAGAGGTTGGTGGTGGTGGTGGGAGAGCATTGTCCTGGGGTGCTTTGTTGCTATCTCTCATCATTTCTTGTGACACCAGGAACATCTTCTTGTAGTTACTGCCTTTTTTCATCATTATCGTCGTATAGCGCTTGATATGATGGAGGTCAACGCTGGAATGGCCACAGCCAATAGCGTTCCAAGAAACCCACCTTTTTGTTCGAATATTTTTCGCTTCTTTGGTAGAGTAGATTTCTTCCTGGTGATCGCTTTTAGCTCCTTCTTATAAGACGACAGGCGGTTCACTGCTTCACCACTGGGTAGTCGTATGTTTTTATTCATCACGTTAATACATATTTGGCTCATTAACCGCACAACTTCATTGTTCATTCCCCTCATTAACTGGTTACACTCGTTTTCAGAGCACTTAGAAAGATGTTTTAAGAGGGGAAGATGCTTCTTTAAAAGTTGTAACTTTTTTTGCTGCGGCGCCATCGTGTTGAGATTCCCTCAGGCTTCACTCAAAAAAAAACAACAAAAAAAAAAAACAACAAACCAATGGAGAGTGGTGGGTTAGCTATTCCGGAATGAAAACAGCTGTGTTTTCAGGCGACGTAATGCTATCCCTCACACGGAAACGGTCCGGTGTTGACTGCTTGAAGTCTATCACTATATATGAATGAGGTTCCACAGTTTCCTTGGTATATACCTTTGTCAAGAAACTCGGGTTTGAAGGAAACACTTGTCTAGACATGGTGTTGACTTGACTCATATCTCTTGGGTTTTTAAACAGCACCATATAGTGAGCGTTAATACTAATGGTTCTATAGTCTTTATGAGGTAGAAACAGATTTTGTGTGATGAATATCACGCTTATATTCCTATGGTGTGAACCCTTTATAAATAAGTCTTTTATAAGTGGGAGATCGTCGGAGTCTGTTAGGTCGTCTATAATGAGAAGTGTTTTTTGATTTGGATCTCTTTTTTTGTGTAGTAACTCCTCTTCGCTGAGTAAACCTTGATTAAAGCGGACTTTACCCTTGAAACGTTCAAACGACGGTTGCCATTGACTGTAGCAATAGATGATGTCATCTACTTTCGGCGATAATAGAGTGTTAACTTTCTCTAGAATTTTAAAAACTAGCTCACTCTTTCCACACAACGAAGGACCACTTAGAATCAGTGTGAAAGGCGTCTTGAGAATGTTGACATTGCTGTCCACGCGCTCCATTTGACTATCTTAAACTGACGACGCGTGTTGTAAAACATGCTGTTTTATAACCGTTTTGTTTTGGTGGTTTTTTAAAAAAAAACCATCGTTCTAAGAGTGGTCGCGGTTGAAACCTGATAAATGAGGTGATTAAGTAAAGATTATCTCGTATACGATGACACTACTGGTGATATTAAAGTTTTTATTTTATTTTTTCTATTTTTCCCTCCTCAGAAACGTGCGAGTGAAGGGAGTGGGGGCTTGAACATGATATCAAACTGGTGAGTGGGGGGTTTTCCCGACAAGCGGGAAAACCTGATTCGGACATTTTTATTTCACAACAGGGGAATATAAAGGGGAAATCATCACATTGGAGATATTAGTAATAAGGATAATATAGTGTAGGAGTGGTAACTATTTCTTTAAAAAGTCGAAAAAAATCATGAGAGTTTTACTTAAAGATTCAAAAAAGAGCCGGCGGGGGGGAGGGTTAAATAGAGTGTTTAAATTATTTCATGCGAAATCGTTCACCGGAAAAGACGTGACTACAGTGTAGTGTTTCTTTTCCGATTCCTATCTGATAATTGTTCTATTTATAAAACAACACCCCTTTTGGGAATGACCGATCTCGTGATCAAAGAATTTTTCCACTATAACGGAATCCTCTTTGGTAGGTGAAATTTTGAGACTACTCGGGTGGGTGAGTGTAGCTATAATGAGCGGGAGCACCATGACTCTTTCACCGATGTAATATCCGAGTGATGATTGATGAAATTTAGGATCGCTACAAGCCATGTAATACCCCATTCCTTCCTTACTTGAGATGTAGGAAGGGATGACGTGTCTATTTTCTATGTGCCTCATTGCGCACCTACTAATCAAAATACATTCTGGTCTCCTAGTCCCACTGATGCCACACTTCTCAATGATTTAACGCTAGAAGAAGCGTTGTCCTTGAAAGTTATCGCGTCCAGAAATGAAGGAACAAATGCCGCACAATTTATAGAGGGGAGGGCGACCCCCGCCGTAAGACTACAATGGCTCTTTGTGAAACTTCTTACACGCCTCTTGATCTTAATCGACCTACCTCCTACACCATGTAGATTGAACTCCTTATCCTCTAATGTGTACAGAGATGATTTCGACTCATTCTCCTGTTGGTCCGAATGTGAGGATACGCTCATTTCAGACATTTTCACAACAAAAAGTGCAATGCTCGGGTATAGTAAACGTTTTGATGTGTGGGTAATGTCTGAGGAGCAGGGGAAGAATGAATTCAAAATTAGAGACTGACTTACTATACCTTAAGAAACCAACCGAAACGACGGTGGTAAACAAATAAATTTCCCGAATAGGCGTGGAAAACATGTAGATCGACTCGAGTAAAACCACCTCTCATTGGATAAAATTCGAAAAATAGCTCGTTAAAAGGGTGGTGGTGGTGGTAGTGGTGGTGGTGGTGGTGGTGGTGGTGGTGGTGGTGGTGACATGAGTATCGAGTAGCTCCACTGAGATCAGCAGCTCCACTGAGATCAGCGCAACGAGCGTCCCTTAACCGTCTTATAGATACTTTTTTTAAAGGAAAGTCGTTATTCATGATAATTACGTAGCGGGGTGGAAAACGTTATACTACAAA
This sequence comes from Alentia gelatinosa, assembly GCA_950022655.1. Classification (NCBI taxonomy): domain Eukaryota; kingdom Metazoa; phylum Annelida; class Polychaeta; order Phyllodocida; family Polynoidae; genus Alentia; species Alentia gelatinosa. Next base: position 79,888,915 of record OX465579.1, on the reverse strand, counting down.
CCCCACAGTGAAGTAACGGTTTTGTTTACGGTAAAAAAAGTTAAACTATGGTGCAACGTGAGTTGCTAACGTATGTTGAACGTCTTCATTGTTATTTCCATATGAACGAGTTGAATACGTTGAATAACGTTGTGGTAACGTATGGTTTGATTACAGTAAAAAGTTATACTATGGCGCAACGTAAGTTGGCAGCGTATGTTGAACGTCCCCCTGTTATTGAACAACGTTGTGGTAACGCGCACATTTCACCGGGTTATTCCCATATGAACGTCTTGAATACGTTGAATAACGTTGAGGTAACGTATACATTTCACTGAGTATATAAACTCGACTGAATGAGCTGCTCTCTCAATTCGCCACCTCTACTCATAGGACGCCCAACAACCTTGTTACCTTCTCCACTCCGACGACATCGTTAACTTCCCTACAGAGGATGGGTAGATCTCGACTCTCCAAAGCATCGGCAGCTTCGAAGAAACTTCCACCTCTAAAAATCAACTTGAATCAAAAGGGTGTCATCGACGAAGAAGGAGCCGTGCTCCCACTCCACTTATCCCCAGATAGTGGACCACTTCAAACTTCACCTGTGAAACCCCGCTCACCTGGCGCAGCTTCCCGCGAAGGTGGAAGTGTAACTTTGAGTGAGGCAGCGTTAATTGATCAAACTCTGAAGACGGTTGGTGACAACGACTCTCAATTCTGGGATCCTACCGTTGAAAAACCGGACTCGACAACGAGTTGGGAAACATATTTCAACAACACAAATAAGACGTTAGAAGAACGTTTGGCAGACGCAAGACGAGGAAAGCCGTTCTTGCTTGAGGCCGTAGAAGCAAGCTTGGCCAGTGACGATCGAAAATCGTGCCTCGACCAATCTACAGAGGGGGAGGAGGAGGGTGAGAACGAGACTACAGGTAGTGTTGCACCACCTAACTCTCCCTTCACCCCACCAATAGAAGAAGTCTTGTCACAGAGTGGACAAAACACAACATTCAACCTATCTTCAGGCGCTGACACACAACACGACCTGGCCGTGGTTTCATCTGAAACCACAACCAACAAAGGTGACAGGCGGGGGCTCTCTCTCTCTCTTGAAGTCCAGGTGGACGAGGATGATTTCCAACCTGTCGCCGAACCCAAACCTCCGAAGAAGAAGCGTCGACTCTCAACACTCCCTCCGCGTCCGCTAGAAAACGGTGCCGCAAACTTTCTCAATAGTGGTGGTGTCAACACCTCCACTACTAAACCTAGTTGCGACCTGCTGAACACGGCAATCAAATCATCCATCGGTGAGTTACCACCCACCAAAACACCTCAAAAGAAAAAGAGAGCTCATAAGACTAAACCCACAGCAAAAATCACACCTAACGAGTTCTTCAAACCAGCTAAAAAAAAACCAGTGAAATCAGCAGTGTGTGCGAGCCTGAAGAATGGGTAGTCAAACACCCAAATAAGGTGTTGTATGTCAAAGGTGAATTCAATACCGCTGTAACCATTTTCAGTGAAACACAGGAAAAAGGGTTTATGTTCAAGAGGTACCTCGGTAAACCTTATGAAAAGCAGATCGTCATCTCCAGTGTGGCCATAGACAACCTGAGTCTCGCCCTGCCTATGATACTCCACAATCATGAAGTCATGCAAACCGACAGCGACGCGGGAGTGGTGAACATCACATCCTTTTGTCAACGCTTGGGGGGTGAAAAACAAGACCTGGAAATCGCCTTGCTCTTGTACCAAGGCACAGTGAAGATTCACATCGGTACTGGGTCGTACATCAACGAAATGGTCATGGAAGTCACCCTGGGTATGCGTAAAACCCACGGGCCTAGCCATGGTGGAATGGTGCTCCCACTCAACTTCCTGCTCGACTTCGAAAAACGCATAGCTTCTGTGTGCACTGAGGCGTTCAAAAATAAGACACCCACCAAGTGAGCCAGTACCACCAGCTGCTGAGTGTAAAAGGTCGAACTCGTATAGTTAGTTAGTTAGTTGTTTAGTACGTTCACCTATTTACTCGAGAAGGACTCATAACCCTCAACTAGATTTTTAAATGGTGATACTAGCCATATAGTAAGGATAGTAGGTCTCATATAGTGGTATAAAAGTTAGTTACTTTATACAACTTTTTTTTACCCTGTGTACTCAAGAAGAAGGACTCGTACCGCTCAACTACAGGGACTAGAGCTAAGACTTGTGTAATAGTCGGACTCATATACGTGTGTAACTCTACATAATCTTCTCTACAAGAACTTGCAACATAACGTGAGTACTCTCATTTTACTCATTTATATAGTCACCTTTTTTTTGATATAACCACAATTTATTCTGTACATTAACCGGTGTTGAAAGGGGGCTTGTATAAATTTATAATGCCGTGGCGAAAAAACACTGTACCTTGCCCTTATTGCAATCACTTTAGACCACCTAAGTACATAGCACCTAGTACTGGAGTATTGTGTAGTTCGCCTTTGTGTAAACGTGAAAAGTTCACTGATGAAACTATTATCCCACCCGCTATAACTGAGGATGGAAAATATTATGAAGCGTATAAATGGAATTTTAGAGCCATTGCCACTGGATTAGCTGTTTTAGGTGGAATCCAGTCTATATACAACAAAAGGTTAATGCTAACATCTGGTGAGATAGATGAAGTCATAGATACTCTTAGAGTAATTCACGCCAACCAAATAGCTACTTATAAAGTTGCCGTTTCTTTTGGAAGGATATTATCATGTATAGAAGATGGCGAAGAAAGTGTTATGTATTTTCACGCTTCTGCAAACAACGCATCCATATTTTGTGATTCAGACCACCCATCACCTTACATGCAGATAAAAAACGATAGTGACTTTGAAGAATGTCTTTCTCTTGTGCAAGTTATGGCGCTAGAAGACACAAAAAGAGTAAACACCAAGTGGACCGTTGTAGCGAACGTGAATGTGAACATAACATTAATCCGACCCGAGGAACCGCTTCTCATAGCACGCATGGTACACACACCCTTTTTCATGAGAAAAAGAGGGATGCTTCACTTTCACAGACATCCTAGAACAAAAGCGACATATAACGATAACCTATGTTTGTTCAGATGTGTATCCCACCATTTATATGGAACACCAACGCGCGCGTTAGAACTAATGAAAGCGGTGTACCCAGGGGAAAATGAAGATTCCTTCAAGGGTGTCCCCCTTCAAGATATCGATGGAATAGGAAGGGAATTTAATGTCAACATTCACATGTATAGACTATTACCACTAAAAAAAAATCAAAAACAAGGTCGAAATAACATTAGAGTGGTGAAAATAACACACGTTCAAACAGAATCTATAGTAAACATCAACCTCTACAAAGGACACGCCAGTCTCATAATAGACACAAATCAGTATGGGCAAATATTGAGATGTGAAAAATGTAACCACCTCTTCCTTACTCATTCAGGACTTAAAAGACACATGTCTATTAAAAGGGACTGCACTAAAGTTGCTTTCATTTATCAAGGTGGCGTTTACCAAAATCCCAAATCCGTCTTCACTCAACTGTTAGAAGTGGGTATCCGAGTTCCGAAAGAGTTGCAAATTTACCCCTATAGAATAGTGTTTGATTTTGAAAGTTACTTCAGTAGACCAAGCCTGGGTGAGACATCTTTAGGTCATAACACCATCGTCGATGCACACCATATTCCACTGTCAGCGAGTGTTGCGACTAACTTCCCAGGTTTAGAAAACCCTGTTTGCTTTGTGCATGAAAGCAATGAAAAAAAAGACCTTCTTATAGACAATGTGCTCACCCAAATAAACATCCTTGCCAAAAACATAGGCGACTCTGTCTTGGAACTATACACAGATGTTCTGACCGAGTTAGACGGTCTGACTAAAAAAGCCACGGAATGTGAAAAAAAAGCTCGTAAATCGTGTGGTTACAAAGATAAGTGTAGAAAACCACATCCACTCCAAACACTTCGTCAACGACTCCTAACCTATTTACGCCGGGTCCCAGTCATTGGATTCAACTCTGGTCGATATGATATAAATCTCATTAAAGATGGGTTTCACGCTTTTTTTTCTGGTGAAGAAAAAAAAGAGATTCGGACTATAAAAAGAAACAACCAGTACATAGCGATATACACAAAGCACACTGTCTTCCTGGACATGTTCAACTATCTCGCACCAGGGTACTCTTATGCTAACTATCTTAAAGCTTTCTTAAAAAACGAGTATAAAGGCTTTTTTCCCTACGAGTGGATGGATAGTGTACGAAAACTGAAAAACACAAAACTACCACCACGTTCAGCTTTCTATAGTAGTCTCACCAAATCTTGTATTAGTAAGGAAGACTATCTTTCATGCAAGAAAGTGTGGAAAGAGGAAAATATGAAAACGATGAAAGACTACCTCATTTACTATAACAACAAAGATGTTCTACCTTTTGTCAAAGCCATAAAAGAACACTCCAAATTTTTCATAGAACGAAACATAGACATGTTTAAAGATGGGTTGACACTACCAGGTCTAACAATGAAATTCCTTTTTGATAATGAGTGTGAGAGCACGCCCTTTGTACTTTTTGGCGAGAAAGATAAAGACATACACAAACTGGTGAGAAAAAACCTGACCGGTGGCCCATCCATTATATTTCACCGACATCACAAATCTGGTTGTAGTAAAATACGAGGGAAACTATATGGTGAAGAAAGTAAAACATGTCAACATATAATAGGTGTCGATGCAAACAGTCTATATCTGAAATGTATGGGAGAAAACCACTGTACAGGGTACTATGTCATACGTGAGGCCGGAGATGATTTCACACCTAAACTCTCACAAAACACAAGCTTTTCAGCTGGTGAGTGGCTGAAATTCCAAGAACACCGAGACAAAATTAAAATTCTTCATAGTTTCAACCATGGAGAGGTAAAAGTGGGGCAAATGGGAATTCCCGTAGATGGTTTGATTCCAGAAACAAAAACCATTTATCAGTTCCACGGGTGCTACTGGCACGGTCATCCGTGTCGATTAAACAAACACAACCTCGCCTCAGTCCGTGCACGTGAAATAGCTAAAGAGAGAGCTGAAAGAACGGTGAGAGTTACCACTTACCTGAAAACACTCGGATATACAGTGATAGAAAAGTATGAGTGTGATTGGTTAAAAGAAAAAAAATCACCACATTGTCAAGCGTGTGTAAATAAATGGCGTGTAAAAAGACCTACGCTGAAAAGTAAAACAACGCCGGAAGAGCTTCTGGATGGTATTAAAAACGGTAGTATATTTGGAATGGCTCAAGTGGATATTCACACCCCTGAAAAATTAAAAGAAACATTTTCAGAAATGACACCCATATTCAAAAATGTGAAAGTATCTATGGAAGATGTGGGGGATCACATGCGTGAATATCTAGTGGAAACTCATTCTCTCACTCAACCACAAAGACAACTCATTGGAAGTTACCATGGAGAGGGTATACTTCTGGGAACACCTCTTCTACAATGGTATCTAAACAAAGGTCTTATTGTCACACGTCTCCACCTCGTTATAGAGTATGTACCGGAAAAACCCTTCGAACACTTCATGAATGAAGTTACAAAAGCTCGACGCAACGGTGATAAAAACTCAGATGGTAAAATCCTATCTGATCTGTACAAACTACTAGGAAACAGTTCCTATGGTAAAACCATATGTAACAAACAAAACTTTACCAACACGAGATATGTGTCGCTCAAGAAAGCTCGAGAGTTGGCTTCCCATTGGACGTTACAAAACATGTCTGAAATCAATGAGAATACATTGGAAATCACGTGCTACCCCAAAACAGTTAGATATGATCTCCCCATCCAGATAGGGTTCATGGTGTATCAGTATGCCAAGCTCAAAATGCTCGCATTTTACTACGACTTCCTCTTGCGTTTCATAGACACTAAAGACTTTGAAATGTGCGAAATGGATACAGACAGTTTATATTTCGCTCTGAGTAGTGACAAACTAGAGGATGTAATCAAACCAGAACTTAGACGAACCTACTTCACAGAACGACATCTATGGTTACCATCAGAGTCGTGTGATATTCCCTTTCACAGAGAGCAATACATTCTGTGTAAAACAAATAGAGCCCCCTGGTTTCCTCATCCTTGTTGCCAAGAAAGATTACTACACGATAAGCGCACTCCAGGTCTATTCAAAGTGGAATGGGAAGGAGATGAAATGACTTCTCTCAACTCTAAATGCTATATAGGAAAGGGTGAAACTCAAAAGCTTAGTTGTAAAGGTGTCATACAAAAACAAAACAACTTATCTGTGGGGGACTTTAAGAAAGTACTAGCTAATAGACACGCATATATGGCTACTAACACAGGTTTCAAAGTGGTTAATCATAAAATGGTGACTTATAAACAGAGAAAGAGAGGTTTGAACTATCGTTACATTAAACGAAAAGTGTGTGAGGATGGTGTTACAACTCTTCCATTGCAGATATAAAGAAACTTTCCACATCGCTTTTTTACATGCAAATGAATTTTTTTACAATTTTTCACAAAAAAGTGACAAAAAATTTCACGCGAATGAATTATTTTTTACAATTTTTCACAAAAAAGTGAAAAAAATTTCACAGAAAATGTTCATCGAAACTTATATCTATGTAAAACCGTATATCTGTAATAAAAACCTTAATAAGATGTCCTTGTTGTGTCTTTTGTGCAAGTCTACTATAAAAATCATCTTTAATTCATACGACGTTACACAACTATGGTAATGTATTCTAAATTTAATGTATTCCAAGCAAAACTAGGTCAATGTGTGTATGAGTCATCAAAAGAAAAAGTAGGTCAATGTATGCATGACATGACCTAGATAAATTCTGGTTCCGGTCTCTCCACCAATCAGAACGCTCCATTTCTGTGACGTCACAGTACTTCCGTTCTGCAAGTAGGTCAACACCTCTTTCTTCCTTGTATCATACGCGCTAAAAGAACCCTTCTATACTACTTACGACACCCCCTGGGGTTGTCTTCCAATAAGACAGATAATGGAGGTAGGACAGGCCTATGGACGATGTGGATCACAATCAAGATTTGTTAAAACACCGAAAATAAAGATATTTTCCTAATCGTTCTGTAGGAATGTCCTCCACAATGACAGATCACTTTAGGTAATGAGAATGCATCAAGGACCGCGATAGGACCAATTCTTTTATCGTTCTTAGTTTTAAAAACAGGTCCCAGGATATATAGTAGAAATTTTCCCACATCTATGGGGCCTCAGCTTAGATTCGAGGGACTTATCCATAAGAGACTTCTGCGACACACATAGGACAATTTCCAAGAGGGATTTTGCTGTCCATCAGGGATCTCATTTATGAAACGATATTTGGTGTGGATCATTCCAGACTTCTTCCTTCTTGAGTTAGATCTTATCGTCTAGCCCTATGATACATCTAGCATTATTCAACAAACCGCAAGTTCAGCTTAGGACAAGGCTGGGTGCCAGTCTATTCAGTCCACCTGCGACCATTCTGACCCTGTTACCATGTTACTGTTCTAACCATGTTAGTATCCTAACCCTGTTACCACATCACTGTTACCACATAACCCTGTTACACATTACTGTTCTAACTGCATTACCAAACTAACCCTGTTACATGTTACCGTTCTAACCATGTTACCATCCTAACCGCATAAACATTCTAACCTTCTTACTCCATTACCTATACCATTACATTCTACCGACGCTACAACATGACCTTCTTACTGCATTACTGTGTAACCCTGCCCCCACCTACGCCGATGCACCACGATAGACCTCCCGATACCCTACGATTAGAAACACCTAACACTATGGCCAATGAATCAAATTTTAGATTCCAATCGTGAAGTCAATCGTAAGGCCTGTCGGGACCAGAATCGGTGTTGGTGGGTGCAGGGTCTTACGGTATCACTGAGCTAACACTATTAACACGTTGTCATTCTAACCCTGTTACCATTCCAACCTTTTTACCATATTACCATTACTGCATTAGCATTTTAACCTTTACCATGTTACCTTTACCATGTTACCATTCTAAGTCCATTAGTGCATTCTAAATGCATTACATCTTAATCCTGTTACCATTACTGCATTACCACGTTACCATTCTAACCTGGTGAGCGCATTACCGTTCTAACGATGTTACCATTCTAATCCCAGTATTGCATAACGATTATAACCCGGTTACCATGTTACCATTATTGCATAATCAATGTAACCTTGTTACCCTGTTACCAGTACTGTGTTTCCATTCTGATTATGTTACCGTGTTCAGTTACTGCATAACAATCGAAACCCAGTTACTCCCTCCTAACCCGTTTACCGTATTAGCGTTACCACATTACCGCTCCAACCTCGTTACCATTACCATGTTACCATTCTAACCTCGTTACCGTTACCGCGTTACCGCTCAAACCTCTTTACTGCATCACCATTCTAACTGTGCTAACGCTTTATCGCGTTACCATTACTGCATTACCATTTGAACCCCATAGCTGTATTACTACCACTTTACCATTCTAACCAAGTTAACATGTTACATTTGCCGCCATACCATTCTCACTGACTTGCTGTTCCTGACCAACCATTCTTAACTAGTCACCGCATTACTGTGTTACCATTCGAACCGCATTACCATTCTAACCTTGTTACGCTGCATTCTAATGTTACCATTACCATGTTACCATTCTACCCATTCTACCTCACTATTACTTACTCAACCGTTCTCACTCACCAGCACTCACTTACCAGTACTCACCAGTCCTCACTCACCAGTACATAGCCACTCAGTATGTGTCACTCAGAAAGGGCAACTCAGTATGGGTCACTCAAACAGGGGTCACCAAGTATGTGTCATTCTAAGTAGCACATACTTAGTGACACTTTCTCAGTGACCCACATAGAATGACCCATTCTTAGTGACACATACTGGACGACCCATTCAGAGTGACACATACTACGTGACACATACTGAGTAACCCTTTTTGAGTGACATATACTGAGTGATCCATTCTGAGCGACACATACCTAGTGACCCTTTTAGAGTGAAACATATCAAGTGACCCATAATTAGTGACCTATTTTGAGTGAATTGTGATGCTGTAACGGGGTTAGAATGGTAACACGGTTAGAAATGGTAACGTGGTTAGAAAGGTAGCGCGGTAACAGAGTTAAGGATTGGGATAACACGTTTAGAACCAACCGCTGTAACGGGGTTAGAATGGTAATGCTGTTAGATATGGTAACGCGGCAGGGTTAGACCGGTAACTTTAATATGGTATCGAGGTAACTGGAATAGAATGATAACGGGGTTAAAAATGGTAACTCGGTAATGGGGTTAGAATGATAACGCGGAAATGGTAACGTGGTAAGGGGTAAAAGCAGTCACGCTAATACAGTGTAGGGATTAGAATGGTAATGTGGTAACCTGGCTATATCGCAAATATATAATGCGTTAGAATGGTAATGTGGATTTTCAACGCTCTAAGCCTAGTTCGTTAAGAATTCTTCTCACACGCAGTGAGAACCTTGTACAGATTACGACTTAGAGAGTGTGAGATCTAATATATGAGAGGGGTGCCTTATCCCCGTGCTTTTATAATAGATTGAACCAAAGACAGAGGTACAAGTTTCCTCTACGACATCCCCTTTTGGACGACGTAGGACGATGTGGAGGACAATCGTCCACTAGAGGACAAATTTATTAAACGATATTTCATACCTCACTCTTAATCCTGTGGTCCGTTTGTCTTTCAGGAATTCGCCTAGCCCTTATTAAACGATATAGGGCCTAAGAGAATCGAACGATCTTTTATTTTGTCCCTCGTAAATTTTAAGCAGCAACCAGGGAGGTGTTTTTAAAACTAAGAGATGTCTGAGAGATTACGATTATTATCTCAACCCAGATATTTTTTCTCCATAGACTTAACATTGGGAACTCGTATCTAATGCCTATTAGATATTTATGAAAAATATCCAATGGGGGATAATGTCACAAATGTTAGCCCATTAGTCAATATTAAGGGTGGGATAAATTCAGAAACCCATTCAAGTTTAGGGTCAGAGCTCGATCCCATCTCATTTGAATCACTACGTAATTCACTCGGCTTCGCCTTGTGAATTACTACGTGATTCAAACTCGATGGGATACGGGCTCAGACCCTAAACTTTCATGGGTTTCCTCTATAGGACTAATCTTAGGCGACAGTAACCACCACCGGACTCTCAATCCGTTTCTTAAAAGTGGTCATCAGAATACAAGGCAATCTTTTGCATTTTTTATCATTTATTTTTTCCCATCTTAGTAAAAACGGTTTTGCTATGAAGGATTGAACCAACCTAGCAACGCAAATCTAAAGATGTAAATTTATAACCTTTCAAAAGGACAAGAAATAAAGATATTTTCCTAATCGTCTTTTAAGACCATCCTCCATATAGACGGGTCACTTTATGTAACGAGAATGCCACAAAGACCATGATAAGATCTTATCGTTCCTGGTTTTATATACACCCCCATGTTTATTCAACGCAGTCCTTCCTATAACAGTTCCAATACTAGCGTATGATTGTCATCGGAGAAACCTTTCAGGTGTTAAATGGCCCCATATTGCAACATATTCCCAAATGGAAGAGGACGTATGATCTGGACTTTAGGAAGACTTACATGGGCAAATTGTTGCTTAGGTATTAGGGATACAAGTCTTTATCTTAGCCTGGTATTAACGTCCATAGGCTTAGCATTACAAACTCGTTCTCAAAAGGCTTGCGAGAACGGTAACTCGTTCTCAACGGGTGATAAAGAGATGAATATTTCCAGGCTAAGATAAAATCAGAAACATATTCGTGCTTGGTCTGAGTCCCTGTTCACCATCTCGTTTGGTGCGCTTCAAAATATTCACTCGGCTATCGCCTCGTTCATATTACTGAGCACTCCAAACTCGATGGCGAACGAGGACACAGACCAAACACTCATCAGTTTCCTTCTTAATATATTGCTTTCTAAAACCTTTGGAAAGGTTGATACTAGAGTAGTAGATACTCAAGGATGTCCTTTAACTCATCTGAGACCTTGTCTGCTAATACATTCAGGTGTCCCAGCAGGTAAGAGATAACAACCCAGATTCTGTTTGCCCATGTCCAGACCAAAACCCCCTTGTTACCTCTTTACAATTTTGAAATCCAACATCTCGATAGTTAGCAGAAACCTTGTTGAACTAATGGTGTAGCTTTCATATATCTTTTGTGTTGTAATTCGTCTTGTTATCCAAACCTATAAAGACACCATCTGAGTGAGCTTCCCAAATTAGAGGGCTTGTGTCTGTTGGGATTTCACAGTCAGGTGTGGGATTTCTAATCTTTTTATAGGAACATGGTATGTGATCTTACCACCATATAGTATATGTGATCTTACCTCCAAATAATATCAACACGACAGATTCTGTCGTCGATTTATATACTTAGGCCCATGCTTACTTCTTTTCCCATTTATGCTATTAGAACGGCTTGGCAACAAAACTCATGTTCATTTATCTGTAACAGTTATAGCAGAATTAGTAGTTTGTAATTTTTTCTATCTTTGTCTTTCTATAAATAATAGTGGCCAGAAATGCCCGGCATCCCTGTAATATGATATGACTAACAACAAAATAAAGGGAGATTGTTTCCTCTTCATAGAAAGCAGAACTCATTTATTGAACATACTTTTAGTATTTGCTATATTATAATTTCCACCAAAGTTTATCCCCTTGTCCTTAACTGCACACTGTGATAGTTACTGTACATATAGCGTTGCAGATATCTGGGACTGTAGTAACAAAGTAGATCATTTCGGTACCTCATAAGTGTGAGTTGATTCACTTGTCTACCAGATTGAAGTTTTTTTGTGTTTTTTTTTGTTTATTCACAAGACATTCGACTATACATCGTCGTTCTTCCACGTCTGTGGGTAAGTGATAAGCGAAGGTCAATTCAAATTGATAAAATTACATCTATTGAAACTGAATTCATGCTTCACACAGGGTAGTCAGATGTTGGGGTCTCAACGGAGCGTCAAATCTAACGACGGAGTACCACCTGAGCAACTCTTCACAATGGTCGCCAACTTCAGGGTGAGTTTATTTAACTTTCCAATCACAGTTTTTAAAGCAAGTGAATTGAAGAACACAATACATATTGATTCCTTATATGACTGAATCACAGGGGAGGATAAAACGTAATTCATCATCTGTAGTCACACCTTTTGAACATTAGTCATTTTATATTGTCATGTTAATGGCAAGTGTTTTAATACCTTGAGCAACACTTTTTTCCTTGGCGAGTGTTCTCCTTTGCTTAAACGATTCAAGTAAAATTCAAACATTTAAAACAATTCTCGTATTTCACTTGATAACCATGGAAAAGGCTTGACCACCATCAAATATACAACCTATAAATAGATTTCGTTTAGATATAATTCAGCCGTGCACTGTTGAAATTCGTCTGTCGCCTATGTTTTTATAGTTATTTTGTTCATAGAAACAGGATTTTAAATTGTATTCCCAGAAATTTAACCACAGTAGTAATAAACTAAAATGGGAGATCTGGTGATCTTTCATGTTTTGCTCATAATCTATGAACAAAGGTTAAATCCTCGTTTTCTACGTTACTTGCGACCACTTATTCTAGTGTGGTGTGTGCTTTTTAAATTTCTTTTTATTATCTTTATTGCATCTCTCATCTGGGTGAGTTTTTCTGATACAAGTTGTCTGGCACATTGTAACACAAGGTATACTCTATTTACCGTAACAGCATATACAAGGTAAATTATAAACAGTGGTGTAATATAATGTAATATGTAATGAAGATGGTAATTGACATCTACATGAAAATGGATATCACAGATTACTTCTTATCCAGGTTTAAGCTATTCTTGAAAGCAATGAGATTTGGGAAGTCTGACATTTAATATCTAGGGCATTCCACATACATGCTCCTCTGAGATACGGGCTAGCGTAAATTAGATTACTTCTAGTTAGGTAGACCTTAAAGTTTATTTTCTCAGCTGATCTGGTATTACATCTTCGTTTTTCCAACCATGTATCCTTACTTTTATTCTTATACATAATAATTGCCAGTTGTTTGAGTCTCCGCTTCCAAAGCGGCCATTGGCATTCTAAGTATGCATGTGTCACAATAATAGCTCTGAAAATTGATATTCATTTTGTCCCTTCCTGTTCCAGATCTACTGACCTGTCTCCTGCCTATCTCTAATAATATTAAACCTATTTGCATCATCTTGGTGTATCCCCTTACGTTCCTGATCATGCTGAGTTACTTTATGACATTTTCAAATTGATAGAAAGCCCCTATTCTTGACTTCCTGCTGCTTTCCTTGCGTTGATTCCTTTTTCAAGTTTCAATCTGTATTTGGGTAGAACATAAGTAATAATCCATTTGAGGTTTGCACAGTAATTTAACTAATTCCATATTAGAAAGTCAGTGATTATGGTTTCAAAATGCTTTGGGAAGTTTTGTCTCTCATTTAATTCTAACTGGTACTGCCTAAAAATCGATAAATATGCACCATTGACCAATCATATTTAAGTTAACAAGATCATCAGTTATAGAGTGTTTGAATAAAGACTAGATGTTCTTTATCAAAAGGTAGTTAATTAATGAGCTGGATATTCCTGTTATTAGAATTTGGTAGAGCAAATGAGTACTGTTCAGAAGCATGTCCAGGGGCTTGTTGAATAATTTGGACGAACGAGAGTTTACTGTCTTAAGACAGTCTCGTTTAATAACCGAAAATTTACGTCCCGCACGAGTCTCGTTCATGACGATAATTTTATTACACACCTAATACGGAGCCTCCATAGGAAAGATAAAGAGCACCTAGAATTCGCTACCTGGAGATTCTGGCATGTGAGAACCCCCTGCAGGAGATCCCGGAAATATAGTCCCATTCAAAATTAGATCATATCATTACATACTTCAAAATGATATTCATTCAATATCAATTATTTAGAGTCAGTTATGATAATCTCATTTACCATCAGAACTCATTGTCATCAAAGGTTTTGGATGCCAAAGACACAAAAAAGCTGTAGGTATACACCGAATCATCACCATGCTTGACAATGCTGTGGCATTAGGGCGTGATATGGAAGTACACTAAATTTTGTATTGAAATTTAAAATTGCAATAATTATTAATTGCTTAGGTGGATAATAATGCAATAACGACTGGTTTTGCGTATGAGTGGCTGTAATCTCCTCGTAGTTGACGACGTAATTACTACGCGTCAACTACTCGGAGATTATAGCCACTCATACACAAAACAAGTCAGTACTGTCTATCTATTCTCATCCAACATCATTGAATAAAATGTCGTTACGTTGATACACATTGTCCATATTCTCGTTGGCTTCTAGAAAAGGGTCTTAATGGATGACACCCCCTGGGGTATCGCAGGTGACTCTAATCAACACTTGACTTGACTACAAAATGGTAGTGTTAGAAGGAGAATATACGAAACATTTAGTTAGATTTATCTATCATTATAAATGATGAATTTAGTTATAAAAAAGACCGCTATATATGTTGCCACTTCGGGTGGATAGGGAATCTCTAATACACTGTCCTCAGACCTATCTTAATATCTATTTTATCCTCACAAACGACAAGAGTGACATGAACGCCTCTTATACAAACTTTGACGAGGATTTCTCTACCTACTGGATGACATTGGTTATACAACGAGATTTTGAAAGAAACACGACTATGTGGGCGTCCTTTGGCAAATGTCGTCACCGTTCTCGTCCCGGACGACGCTAAATTATTCAACAACCCCCAGAATGGTTAAAATGTGACACATGGGTTCTGATACGCACCGGTAATCCTCACTTTTGGGCTTTATCTCCAGCAAATTGTCACCCATCTTGTCCGAAACAAAAATGGTGAAGTGGCTCTTATTTCTAAGAAGCATCATTAATGAACGCAACATTATCTAAAATCTTGATATAAGAAAAGGTATACCTACGGACAGATCAGAGGGCTCAGCTGAGGAAACGACCCCGGAATACAACGGGAAGTCAATGAGAGAGACTTTCTACTTTGGAAATGTCATGAATTGACTAAGCGCACCAAACACAAAGAGTAAGACATAAAAGTCATGCAAATATGTTCATTGCTACTAGCAGAGATAGGCAGGAGTTCGGGCGGATGTTGAATTAGCAGGGAACTCCCAGAAGGGGGTCCAGAAAATGTGAAGTTTTGTTTTAGCATTTCACTCATATAAAAAACTAGGAGCTAATGTTATTTCCATTAATAATGGAAAAGCGTGGTACACTTAAATTACTGCATGAACCATCTGTATTTGATCAAGAATCAAGTATCAAGAATATTTCAATAAACCTAGAGAATTGATTAAATAGTTGTTCTCAGGTATCATTAAGGGGAATAATGGTCAAGATATCGAAATCTATGAGTTAAAACAAATGGATACTTAGTATGACAGGTTCAATGACCTGGTCTGTGGATGAAGGTAAGCAGTGTGTGTGGGATAAGGGGAGGTACCAATATCCATGGAGTGACTGGGTGTCTGTCTCATCAGATATAACAGCATGAACAGCATAGCAATTGAATGGTATGTACCATCAGGGTCCAGCTCTGTACATTCAGGTCTGTCCCATCAGATTTGAAATGTACATATATTGTAAGATGCGAGGAGAACAGTGAGCCAGAACAAACAGGCTACTGAGGGCAGCTAGCTGGTCAGTAAAGGGGATGGGGATTGATTGTGGGAGGGGACTTTCATAGATGGCACATAGATAGTGAAAAGTTCGGGGTTTTATGCAGTATGCTGGAAGTCTATATGTGACCCTTCTCACCTCTAGGTGACCTATATGAGCACGATTTCCTGTGCTCAAATCCATTTTTACACAAATAGCATTCATAATAAACCTATTCTCCCTTGACCTCTATTGTTGTGCATTGCGTTTTGGGACCACACTGTTCTCCAACGACCACCATTTTATCAACTGTAGGGTGTTATTTTTGCTTCTTATATGGCATATTACTAAGTACTTCAATACATATTTAAGGAGGATCCCTTATATTCCGGCTTAGCTTCAGACAGTTAATAACATTAGTAAAGTTGGTAGACAGTACAACCAAGAGGCAGTCAAGTTGATTTTATGGCGTTTATTGATGAACCAACGTTTCGACTATAACATAGTCTTTATCAAGGTTATTCTATCTCTGATTATTCTACTGAGGTTGTCGTTTGATACATATATTGTATTGTAGATGGTTTGTAGATAAGATTTCTATCATGTTGTAGTTGGTAATAGTTATTTAATGTGGTGTTGTAGAGTATTCCCAAGGGGCAGTCTTGTTTGATAGTCGTGTTGCCATCTATCCTTCTTGGTGAATTGTTAGTGGAGTTCAGTTGGTGTCTGTTGAACAGACTGTTGGTTCCTGGGCCCTGTTTTTCAGTCACGATATCCTCTTTGTAAGATATCTTACAGCTGTCAGTGTACTATAGATAAGACATCTTTGGGGATCGGCCAACAATTGTCCGTCAAGAGCACTTAGGCTGCAGTCAGGTGTACTATAGATAAGACATCTTTAGGGTCACGTGGTTCGTGGTCGTACAGAATGCGCAACTTCACTTCCCGTAGGAATTAAGCAATGATATTTTAACATGAGTAAGGTATACGTATAACCTATAATCGTACCAAATATGAAGAAAATCGGCCGCACCGTTCCGAAGATATCGGCGTTTGAAGTTCGTCATATCAATCTCTGCTCTGGTGGCCAGTGTACCCCTACGCTCACGTGACTCTCATTACCCTACCCCCGGATGAAAGTAGACAAGCAGTGGCTTGGGAGAATAAAATTTTATTTAATTTTATGCAATAAGAGGAATAAAATTATGTCGACCTTAATGGACGAGCATATTAATGATAAGATAATATGAAGGTAAGTATATGATAATTGACAGGTAGAATATAAGTCAATTATAAGTAAAATATGAAATAAAAATAAACATGATAATTGTATGAGATACAATATAGGTTATTGGATACAATATATGTTATTGTATAAGTAATAAAAAGCCCTACGTGAGTAGGAGGAGAGGAGAGAAGGTTGTGGGTGGGTGGGATGAAAAAGTAATATAGTACGTGCGTACTGTAGGGAGGTTGAAGGAGAAGTGAGGCCAGGGTACGGACCGGGCTGTACCACGTGACCGCGTGGTAGGTGAGAAAGCCGTGAGGGGGCAGGAGGGGCGCCCGGGAGGTGCGGTAGAGGGGGACACCGGAGGTGGCAATGACTCCCCCTGAGGAGAGCTCATGAGAATACCATTACCCTACCCCCGGATGACGGTAGACAAGCAGTGGCTTGGGAGAATAAGATTTTATTTAATTTTATGCAATAAGAGGAATATGTCGACCTTAATGGACGAGCATATTAATGATAAGATAATATGAAGGTAAGTATATGATAATTGACAGGTAGAATATAAGTCAATTATGATAAGTAAAATATGAAATACAATAAACATGATAATTGTATGAGATACAATATAGGTTATTGGATACAATATATGTTATTGTATAAGTAATAAAAAGCCAAAAAGGCAAAAAAAGGAGAGGGGGGTGGGGAAATGTTTTTAGTCTTTGTGAAGTGAGTTGATCAAGGCCCTGTTGACGGCCTTAGCGTCGTTGGCCTTGATGTAAGTCCGGTGGGCGTTGGACTTCCAACCACCGTACCGCTGAATAGAAAGCTCTGGCATACCCGCTTGGTATGCCTGAGTGGCAGTGGCCTTATGCAGGCTGTGGAGCGTGTACGTGGAAGGCTGATCGGCGGCCTTCAGTAGGGACTTCCATTCTCGGGTGAGAAGTCTTGTGGTGACTACCTCCCCAGCCGCGAGGGTAAGGAACGGGGCCTCGGGGCTGGTCGTGGAGACGGCCGCGATCATAGAGGAGATGGCGCGTACCGGGCCTTCTCCTCCCCCACCAGTTGCAGGTTCTTGGCTGCCTTGATCCGCACCGTCGGCGTGACCACCACGTCGCGGCGTGACAGGTGTTGCGCAGGGTCGAACTTGGCGGCCGACAGTGGGGCGACCTCGCTCTGCCGCAGTGCCGCGTAGTATATGAGTAGTATGGCGGCCCGTAGCACGAGATGGGTCGGCAAATGTGTGAGGGCCGCGAGGGCCGCCCTGAGGACCTCCATAGGGACCGGAGGTTTGACGTTTGGCACGTATGACTTGTTGTGCTTCATCGCCTCCAGGGCGCGCTTCACTCGGTAATCCTCTGTCGGCGCGACGTCCCCGCACGTGGGATAGGTGATTCGCGACCGTCGCAGGGGAGGGGGCGTGGTCCGAGACGTACTGGAGGTACGCCGTGATGAAGCTGGTAGTGGGTTTCTGGGCGTCGGCACCCATCCGCCGGCAGAACGCGAGGTATGTCGCGACGGCGCTCCGCTGGTTCGCGACCGTTCCGGGGGCACGCGCCTCGCATTGACGCACAGATGCCCTCGTCTGGAGTAAGAGCAGCTCCTGATCTGCAGGCGAGATGCAAAACAGGGTTAAAGCAGACGTGGGTTCATGGAACGACCTCGAGGAGGGAATGGAAATTTCTGAACATGGAAGCCGTATCGTAGTCCCTCGAGGTCAGATGCGCCCGACTGAGTGCATCCGCGACGGTGTTGAGTTTGCCAGGGACGTGCGTGTAAATGAAGTCTACCTCCATTTTGGCTTGAACCATCCAGGCTTGCCGGGCACACTCGGCCAGCACGGGGTTCCTGGCACGCCCAGAGGTGAGTGCCTGGACGGTTCCCATGTTGTCGCAGTAGACTTCCACGCGACAACCTCTGTCCCGGTCTGTGATGAATGTGCACATCGCGAACACCGTGTTTAGGGCCTCCAGCTCGGCGATGCAGCAGACCGGGTCGTTGACCGGGCAGACCTGTCCGGAGTAGCAGTAGGCACCGTCCGTACCTCCGATGCCCGAGAGACACGCATCCACGATGAGGCACTTAGTCGGGGGTCCTCGTGGGATGAGGGCGTGGCCGTTCCATCCCTCGGCGAACCACAGGAACCACCCGAGGTCCTGCCTCATCTCAGAGTTAATGTTCAGGTAGTATCCGGTCATACCTCAGAGGGCCTCGAGGAGTTTACTGACGAATGGGCGTGCCGGCCGGATACACTTTGAGACATGTAGTACCCGCCCGAGGACGGATTGAAGCTGGCGTTTCGTCAGTGACCGCTTCTGATACACCGCCCTGACGTGCTCTCGGACCTCGTGAAGCTTGCCCTTGGGGACGGTAAGAGACATCTCGGCCGCGTTGATGACGGCTGGGCTTTCCCACGGGCCTCGGGGAGTCCGAGTTCCGCCAGCAGGTCTCGGGCCGTCCGAAAGTCGGCCTCGGACTTCTCTCTGGTGGGCGAGAGAATTATGAGGTCGTCCAGATACATGCAGGCCTCGACCCCCTTCTGGCCAAGTATCGCAACGATGGCCTCCGCTACGCACTGCATGTGGTAGGAGGAGCACCAAACGGCATCGCCGTGTCACAGAAGTACCCGTCCCTCCACGCGAAACACAGGAGGGGCCAGTCCAGGGGGTCGCACCGAAAGTTTTTATACGCCCTCGCGATGTCGATCGAGCACATATAACTCCCGGGCCCCGAGGCCACCAGGCGGCCGACGAAACTGTCGACGGTCGGGAGGCCATGCTCCCTCTCTTCTCCATACACGGAATTCTTGACCACAAAACCGTTGACGCTGTCGTCCTTCGGGTACGTCATGTCGGTAATGACACGACGGTCATCCGTGCCCCTTTTCTCGCGTGTCATTAACGGCGACACGTGGCACCAGGGTTCAAAAGGGGGAGCCTCGTACGGCCCTAGGAGATTGCTGAACCCTCTCTCTTTCTCGATGAATCTGTCTATCTTCTCAGGGTATCCCGTGGCACTGGGGTGGTTGGGCACGCCTCGCGTGTCGCTGACGGGACCGGTGTAACCTAAGGGAAAACCGTACCTGATAAAAGCGAGGAGCTCCTGCCTTCCGGGGAGGCCCGTGAGGTACCGCACCCATGCCGGGATGTGTAAGTCGGCGGCCCGGGGGACGAGAAGCACGGCCAGTGGACCCGTCGGTGTCCGGCGAACGCCTTGGGGTCTGTCCGGACCCCGGGGGAGGCAACTCCGGTCTCACATACCTTCCTCACAGCAGCGAAGTCGATATTCTTCCCGGCGCTCACATCCTCCCGGGGCAATTGCCGAGCCAATTGCTCCCGTTCCCCGCTAACACGCATAACCACGGGAGTGGGTTCGTTGGTGGGCAGGGTCCTGTGTTTGATGACAGCCCCCACGTGCGCTGCACGTGTTGTTGTTGTCACGTGGGGTGTTGCGTCATCCTGTGTGCACTCGCTACCCGTTTCCCCCTCTCCGAGTGCATCCGTCCTTAGTGCAGGGGGTGTACGACGCGCCACGCTCACTCGCGGGACGCGTCCGGGCCGTTTTTTGATGCCTGTTGTTTCAGCGGTTGAGGATCACTCGGGCGGAGTGAGTGTCCAGCGTGCGGCATCCGGTGTGTCGGGGGAGCGGATGTTTGGGGAGCACTCTCATACCCGCCACTGTACAACAGTTTCCTGTTGCACGCGTGTATAGAGTGCGTGCACATCCGCCCAACGGAATCACAGAACGAACACACATGAATCCACTTGAGGCTTCCCTCCTGGTGCCCGTTCCGCTGGCGGCATCCCCGCTTGGAGTTGTAGGCTCGGCAGGGGAGCTCCCGCCCCCTGGCCTTGCCGCCGTCGTGACCGTTGGTCGTTGTCGTGGTCGCAGTCATAGCCAGTCGTACGCGTTCATCTTGGATGCGCACATGATCCGACCAGTACATTCTCCCAGCCTCGATTTGGTCAAATATGAAATCAGACCAGCGGCGAACACCTGCCCACGGTCGAGACTGGGCATCGATCGAGACCTGCGACAAATGCCTGTACATGTCTCTCCTGTGTTCCTCGGGGACTGCTCTGTGGTCCTCCATCATCACGAGGAAGGCACTAACGTATTCCATTGGTCCGAGCGTGCCTCTGACCTCGAGTCTCTGCGCGAGTGTGTACAGACCCTCGCGCTCAACATACATATACGGCTTCGATATACCTTTAGATTGAAAGTCTGTAGGGGTCTTACCGGCCGTGCGGTCGTGGCGCATCGCCTCTCGGTCCATCTCTCGCTGCAGGTGGTCCTCCGGGAGGTAACGGTCACGCAGAGCTCTGGGTGCGGGGAGACGCGAGGCCTGGTCCTCGGCCCACTCCCATGTCCGATCTTCTGCCGGGGTCCGTGCTTCGCGCACGGTCGGCGGGTGGTGCGAGGCCCGGCTGGGCGACCGTTGTCTGGACATCGCTGCTAATGTCGCCATCATGGTGTCCATCTTGGCCTCCAGTGCCGTCATACGGGACGTCTTGACTGTTGATCCTCGCTCCGAGACGGATTCGATCTGGTCGTTTGCCGCCTTGCTCCCTCTCGGCGTTCCTTCAGACTGTACCTGAGCAGCTACCTCCGGTGCCCTCGAGGTGCTGGGCATGGGGGTATTTCTCGTTGTTGGTCCCATTCTCCTTTACTCGTAGATATACTTAATCGTGTAAATGGGGTGCTGGCCTATACTCGTGGAGTATGAGGCTGCGAGCACGTGGCCAAGAGATACGAAAAAGTAGTATAGTACGTACGTACTGTAGGGAGGTTGAAGGAGAAGTGAGGCCGGGGTACGGACCGGGCTGTACCACGTGACCGCGTGGTAGGTGAGAAAGCCGCGAGGGGGCAGGAGGGGCGCCCGGTAGGCGCGGTAGAGGGGGACACTGGAGGTGGCAATGACTCCCCCTGAGCAGAGCTCATGAGAATACAATTTATGCAGTGACCTCGAGTTCACTGGAGGTGGGAGGGTGCAATGGCCAGAGCAGACGTTTGCTATAACGAAGTTCAAACGCCGATATCTTCGAAACGGTGTAGCCCATCTTCTTGATATTTGGTACGATTATACGTTGTATGTCTCCCTTACTCGTGTTCATTCCTAGATTCGTATTGGAAGCACGGAAAATCCTCTATATACACACAGTGAGCTTTGATAGAGCCTGAGACAGTTCTAGACTTGAGACACTTTTAGCGGCGATTGAGCGCGCCGCACTGAGACCGTGTCTATAGCACACCCGCCATTTTGTGTCTTGCAAATTGTCTTCCAATTGTGGAGACATCTTAGGGTATCGTTGGGCGATTATGTCTTGACTGAAAAACAGGGCCCTAGATTGTTGGTATTGTAGTGTTGCAAGTGTTGATTGTAGGTGACTCTGTTGTTGCCTATTTTACTGAGGTAGTCTTTGAGTCGTTAGATACATTCCTTTTAGGGTTAAGTACTGAATGAGTAATTAAATACATCTAGGTTATTTTATGTGGTTTGTAGATCGGTTTGTAGTTTTAGGAGTGTTGTTGGCAGGTGGTTGAGTTTCCGTTGTGTCTGAGGGGACATTGCTGTGCTTGTTGTATAATACCATCTATTGTAGAGTGTGAGTCGTTTGGGTTTCAGAGGGGTTTCCAGTGTTAGAATGGCGAATCTAGGATCCCAGGTAGGATACTGTTTGGGTTATTGGCTAGCTGTTATCCTCCAGTGTACAAACTCAAAGCACTCTACTATTGTTTATTAATTTGTCCGGCCTCTTTATGCTTCTCTACCTATTTTTTGTATCAGTTTTTATTGGGTTATTATTTCAGGATAGAAGGATGGATCATGCTTCTCCCACATAAATACAAATTGTTACGTATGAACAGAACCAGGCCGATGGTGCCGTAACTGTTTTGCAGAGGCCAATGTGTACTACTAGGTTTAGGTGGGATCGCGTTGAAAGAATAAGATTCATAAAGTCTTGATACGAGTCTACTTTTGCCTCAAACCTGT
The DNA here is from genome assembly GCA_950022655.1 of Alentia gelatinosa. Taxonomy (NCBI): domain Eukaryota; kingdom Metazoa; phylum Annelida; class Polychaeta; order Phyllodocida; family Polynoidae; genus Alentia; species Alentia gelatinosa. The sequence goes on along the minus strand of OX465579.1, from coordinate 79,865,968 downwards.
AGAAATTAAAAAGGCGAATTGAAACGAGGCAGTACAGAGAAATGCAACCTTCACCCACCGCTTAGAGACAACAGGGAACCAGACACGGGTAGAATTCCTGCACCCATAAAAAGACAAAGTTGACTTTGATAAATACATTTCTTTTTGAATTGGGACCATTCAAATGCTACAGTTCCGCCTTCGAAGTGACACTTTAAAGCCAATGGCGTAGGATGATGCACAGATGGCAGGGCTTTATTCTTATGAATCATCAAAGCTTAGCAAATGGTGCTGCACCTGTAGCTTGTCCATTGAATAAGGGGCTGTGCTTTGACCACGCTAATATCCACTTTGCAATGAGTTTTTTCTACTCTATTCCGAATATGTTATAAAGGAGAGAAGGGACCATCAAAGTAATACATGATGGATCCACTGAGATCTAAGATGAGAATGCACTGGCCGATGAGTGGTTTACAACAAAGGGTAGTGATATTTTATCATAAATCCATTTCTTATTTCTATTGCATTCCCCGGCACAAGGCAACCCCGAAAGGAAGGTCCCAGTTAATAATATATGCGGACACAGTAGACCAGTATCAATTGTTTCTAGGTTGACGGAAACCATGACTATTGAATTCGGATTTGAAACCCATTGATACCTGCCTGAATCCATTGATTACAGGAGAATGGTTCCTTTATGCTGAAGTGCAATAGGAGCATTCCCTATACTAAGGCAATTCATTGGTTCGATTTATGTATGATAAGTACAACACGCGATGGTTTTGTAGATTCGAGGCTTTATGAACCGGTCAAGGTTGATTTCGTAATGTACACTCGCTAACGCTCGTGTTTTATAACACGTCAAACGCTCGTGGTTTACGGCCACCTGTCAACAAATCCATCGATCATTGAAGAAATTTCTTTCGTTCGCTCTCTCTATATGATAACAGCGTTGGAAATCTTTTTTATTCCCACATATCAAAATCCATCGATTATTGTCTATTTCTGTCATATGGTAATAACAACAAGGTAAAGACAAGGTTTCCATAGAAGCCAAATCTCAAAGGTTTCGCAGGGCATAGGTAGCTCCTACCACTAGGATCCATAAGGAAACAAGGGACAGGTTCCTAAAATTGTCTCAATAAGCCTCCGAGGAGATCTATCATCTAATCTTGTCCTTGATTAATCTAGTCTAGCAGCGTAAATGTAGGGAAATCTTTTCATACATGGTTCGCCGATCACTTCAGTCATTCACTGCTGAAGTGGTACCTATTGTGAGTCGCAATGAATAAAGTTCCGGGAATGATATTTAGGAAATGACTCCTTATATGTATTTATAAGCTGGCCAGACCGTCTGTGAAGTTATAGAGACACTAGGAAAAGGATAATTGGATCGAAGTATGACATCAGGGTGAAACAAGGACGGACAGCCTAAAGTGGGATTCACACGATGGGATTCATGTACCTCACAGGGAGTTTGTTAGAGACAGATCCTGCTGAGATTCTGTACTCGAATACAATCTCTTTGTCTAAATTGTAGGGTTCCATTTCCCTCAGACATGTTTTTCCCCTGTAATTTTTCGTGACATTTATCCCTAAAAAGGAACAGAATCTCATGAGATTTTGAACCCTGTGAGGTACATGAATCCCTCCGTGTAAATACCACATAATGAGAGGTGAAACCGCCATGTGAACAGCAACGGGTATCTATGTAGGAGTAAGGGTTTGGTATACCCAGGGCAAAACATAACATGATAACATGATGATAACATGAAAAATATGAATTTCTGATATTAGGAGAGCGAAAAGCTCTATGATACGATGAATAACTAAGAACTGAATGTGAGTACCTATCCATCATCGCACCATTGGTTATTACAGCCTTACTCACTTCATATATATATATATATATATATATATATATATATATATATATATATATATATATATATATATATATATATATTTATATATATAATTATTACATATGGTCTCTCTATGGATTTGGATTAACTTCAGTGCCTGGTTGCTATCATATGTCCCACGTTTTAGGGGTTCCAATTATCTTCTTCTTTATCGCAGGTGATGAGTTTTAGCAATCTTTTACACAGGTGTATGCTATGTGCATGCCTTAATCATCAAGTAAAGTTGGTCAGTGATATTTAGTTCCTGTGGTGTGGAGACTGGCCCCAAATACAGACATTGCCAAGACCATTGGCAATCAGAAAAGGCCTGACTATCAAACTTTGTGACGGTTATTATCCTACGCAGAGAGGTTGTTCAAAGACCTTAGGCCTTCCTCCTACCTGTTTTGCTACCCTGTGATATCAAGTATAGGCTGTGTCATCAGACCATTAAATTGTGTTTTGGTTTTCTAAAACATTACCAGATTTATATAACAGGTTTGACAAGTTTGACAAATCAGTTTTACACTATCATTTCACTTAGAACTAGCTGGTAGATATCCAGTGTTTAATGCCAGACACGACTGCAAATATTGATCAAAATTAACCAACCAACGTCAATCATTAGACCATTGCCTCCAAGTGATCTCCGTTTGATGTTGGAGGTCAGAGGTATTGGCAAACGAATTAAGTGAAACAGTGATTGTCAACAGAGTCACGTCACATATGTATACAGAGTGTATAATTATTTTCCCCTAGGGCAAGCTCGTGGCTCTTCGAAAGGTGAACAAGAGCTTTATTGACGTCCGCGATATTGACATATTGACGGAAATGAAACATGTAAGTAAAAAGCATATTTATTGAAGCTCTTGACCACAGTTATCGTGGACTTCCTAAAATGTTCCGAGGGCAGAATTGATTGTATTCTAGAGGAAGAATAACCCCATCTTGCTTATTGGTACATTTGCAAGCGTACGTATCTTAAAGACCTACGGTAAAATGAAGATACTTAGATCATTACCTAAGGTTTGATAGTACAATATCATTGTAATACTACCTGTGATATATACTTAGAAGAGCGATAGCTGATGATGGTCTGGCTGTCCGTCTCACAAAAGCAGTAAAACTAAAAGACCTCTATCGGTTGATAATAAACAAGGTATGAATATACAAAGGCAGCTGCCGTTTGCTACCATTTACTGTTGTATTTTACTGTTGTGAACTAAAGGCAGAGATATTATTGTGTGGTGTTATTTCTTGCTCATGACAGATGCGCAACATGCACCATGAGAATATCAACCAATTTGTCGGCGCCTGCACAGAAGCACCGAACATCTTCATCGTTACTGTGTACGCCCAGAAGGGAAGTCTACAGGTAACACACACGCAAACACTGAACAATTCAATTATCCAGTTTCTCCCGTGAATTAGCAGCAATTCTTATGATATTGGCTATAAGCCGGTTTTCTCTTTTCACTTGCAACATGGTCTTTCCGAATATCACCCCCTCAAAGCGACAAACATTAGATTTATATAAAGTTTGGAATTGATAACTTTTGAAAATCTTAAAAAGCAATCACCCGAAATCCTTTCTCCCTAAATATTCTATGAGGAGTATCACCAATGCTAAATCGCATGGTTAGAAATATGTGTTGTTAGTGTGACAGCACGATTATGTCTCTCGTACATGAATATTAAAATTACCAAAATGTATTTTTGTATTTGCTAAAGGATATTCTCCAAAACGAAGATATCCATCTTTCCAATGACTTCAAAATTGGGATAGCAACCGATATAGCCAAGGTATGTATTATTTATCATGTAAGGGAAGTGAATGATTTTGCTTATTCTCTTTTATTCCTTTACCAGTGACTTCCATATCAGAATAAAAAGAAATTTGTTTTACAAATTACAATATTACAAATTATTTCTAGATAAGCAAATGTGTTTTATTTGTATGTGTACTCTATGACTCTACTATCCATTCTTCCTAATGAAGGCAGTGTCGATGCATTTGCCCCCTATGAGATTCACAGGAACCTATGAATAATAGAGAATTCGTTTGGTGCTCACAGGGCATGGCATATCTGCACGAGAGCCCATTTGGTTCCCATGGCAACCTGACAAGCTCCAAATGCGTGGTGGACAGTCGATGGACGTGTAAAATCACTGATTATGGGCTCGCCAAGTTCAAGGCCGGCTGCAGCAAAACAGTCGATACAGTTAACTATTTCAGTAAGAACCTTATTGCTTTTCTGTACGTCTAATGAAACAATTGTACATGATTATCACATAATACCTAATATTGGTCTATATGCTATTTTATTACCTTCCTATTTGTGTACAGCCGGATGCATCTTCTTTTCGGCATGTCAATGCATTTCAACTATCTTTTCACTGGGCCGTGCATGGCACCTGATACATACCGTGGAATATCTAGCAGCGTATAAGCCGTGTAAAATACTGTATGTTATTTTTTACCCAAAAGATCCAACCGCCGGAAACTACATATAGAATTAGACTGCGTAGTTTATGTAACTCATGTAGCTTTTTAGATATTTAGGTTAGGTGTAAATCAAGATATTTTAAACAATCATGGACACAAAAATGATTGAGAACTGATTGACATAAACAAACGATAAAGAACAAAAACGTTTAAGCTAGATACGAAGCCGATACAAAGAGTGCATAAACCTCGATTCTATTGGCTGACGAAAATAGCGGAAAACCATAAAAATCTGTCGGTGGTGTCACCGACTGTATGTCTGTATAAATTTATGGGTGAGGGTGCTTTGTATGCACTATTTCTACTGTATTTTCCAGGTATACCCAGATTCTTTTGTGAGGAAATCCGTCGGCGGTGGCCTTATTGCCTAATCTATGCCAAATCAATCTGTGAGCATTCTCTGCGAGTCTCATTTCCATTCACCGATCTGACATAGGTATACCAAAAAGCCTATCGGTGGTTCCCGACTGCAGGTCGGTGCCGATTAATCGGCCAATAGGAACGGGCTTTTAGTGCGATATGAACAAGGCATATTTCTCCTCTCTAAGAGTGCTGTTTTATTGCCTATGAATGAGAACACTTTACTTGTTTTACCTTACTGTACCTGCTTTATTTATAACTTAACAGACCTGTTGTGGAAGTGCCCTGAGGCTTTACGAGCCTTTGCCAGCACCCAATATGGCACGCTATGTGGGGATGTGTACTCATATGGCATCATACTACAGGAGATTGCCCTCCATGATGGGCCATATGCCAAGGATCCTGACATGGAGTACTCAGGTAGAAGATTGATTTTCCTCACTTTCTTGTTGTTATTTAGTTATTCATTGCAAAAGCCTTTCTATACTATCAATCAGGTTTTAGCTTTATTCATCATTAGCTACATATTTCTTTCTATGTTTAAAGAACATCATATGCACGAAATAAAGCCAATGAGTGAGAACGGCAGTATGGTTTAAGAACTTTACAACAAGCTTTCTTTACTATCTACATTGGAATTTGGGAATAATATTGAAAGCACATATCATTTGATTTTCAGAAATCATCAGCAGAGTGAAAATTGGATCCCAAACCCCATTCAGGCCCACTGTGCCACAGGATGCCTGCAGTAACTCGTGGAGACAGTTGATGACGTCATGTTGGGAAGAAATTCCTGAAAAAAGACCAAGTTTCTCTAAAGTCACAAAGGCATTAGTTGACATCAATGGTGGACGGTATGCAACCAAAGCTGTTTACTAATAACAGATTCATAGATCTTGCTGTCAGATTAGACTTTAAAACGCATATACATATGTTTGATCACCCTTTGTGTGCAAAGCGTAATGGTACCTACGGTATCTTGTTATTCACATAAATCCTCAATGAGCGGCGGGGCTGGAAAGAGTGAGGCCAATGCTCGGCGTCACCTGTGAGCTGAGCGTGCCCACCTGACCACTAGAGGCGGGTGCCGTATGCAGTTTCCGAGGTGTTTCGGGTGGCGTCCTTAGTGACGGATCCTTTCTCCCGCTCGCGCATTAGCTTTAACCGCGTTAGCTATAATCAAGATTTGCTGATATGAAAACCGAGATATAGACATTTGAAAAGCAAGTAAATAGGTAGGAATGATTGGAGGGTTTAAAAGCATGTGCGGCAATACCCACGGAACAACTCAGATACCTAACATCATGTGTATATATCCCCACTGTACCTCTTGCTATTTCTGTTTTGGAAGATGTCGCGTAGAAACGTTAGGTAGTCCGAAATCCGGGCCCCGACATTATCCGTTTCACTTTATTCAGACCGCTGAATATCATCGACAAGATGATTCAGATGCTGGAGGAACATGCGGAGAACCTGGAGGAGCTAGTAGCCGGTCGGACGACTGAACTCAACGAGGAAAAGAAGAAGGTTGAGCTGCTCCTCTACAGCATCCTGCCCAGGTGAGGTCATGATATCGGTAAACCTATCATTCGTAAAACTAGTATATTGTCATAGTGTTTCAAATAGCTTTAATCTTGTTATAAAATGCGGCGACAGATCTATGAGATGTCACAAGAACCAATGACTTCCAAATCTTCCCTGCTATATGTACCAACGTGTTTTGCTTCTAAGCATTATCATATACCTATGGCCGAACAGTCGGTAGTTACATATCCCTGCCTGGGGTGTAATAACTCAAGTTTTCCTACCAAGGCTGACATTTACATGCCAAGGCTGACATTTCCATACCAAGGTTGACTACATGACAGAATCTCAGCCAATCAGAGACACTCTTATGACAATCCACCATGCAGCATAAATAACGTTTGCAAGTGACTACCACTTAATCGATACGATTTTTAGCAAGAAACATAAGAGATTTCCAATATCTTTAGGTATATACTGATTGAGAAAATGTTTACGGTATGGAGACCTTCACCTTGAAACATCAGATTTTCTCTACCCCTTCCCAAACGATCCTCCATAGAACTATTTCATATCCGTTGGGTTCAGCACATGGAAACATATACTGCTTGGTCTAGGTATTGCCTTCAGTATCATCTTTTTCGTGAAATATTGTTGTACGAGACAAAGTCGAATGATATAAGTTCCTCCCACTTTACATATTATGTCAATTATGTTTGTGAATGAAGATCGGTGGCAGACCAGCTGAAGCTTGGACAGAACGTAGAACCAGAGACATTTGATGCCGTTACTGTCTACTTCTCTGACATTGTTGGCTTCACCAAGATTTCTGCAGAGAGTACCCCGATGCAGGTAAGTAACATAAAACTACACAACCTTAGTCGGAATCATTATCGCTCCGTCAATAACAATTGTTGTAAAGATTGATAATATCATAGATGCTAATTGGGTATTTTTCCAGAATTAAGGGACAGTTTCTAAAAATCTTATATCTTTTTGTTTCCAGGTGGTTAATCTTCTCAATGGGCTATATTCCACATTTGACGCTATCACAGACGACTTCGATGTCTACAAAGCAAGTAGTTCCTAATTAACCAAATACTTATTGCGAAAATAGCAGATCAAAGATGGACAGTCCGTACTTCAATAGGATAATAACGGATGGCATCCGTTAACCTCTTGACATAGTTTTAATTTGTAGGAAGAAAACCTTTTTTTAGATTTTGAAACATAGAACAGTTGCAATCACCGTTGATAGGGCTTTCTTCCTTGTGCTGTTCTTCCATGGGCTGTTCTTAAAACATGAATGGAAGCAGGTATGAATTGCGGGTTCTGTTCTTTAGAAATATCATAGCATCCTGATTAATCATTGACAATCATTTATTAACAAAATGCTCTAAATGTGTACACATCTCTTTATTTAAACAGAATATTGAGATAATAGTTTTTTATTTGGCGGCAAATGGTCTGAAATAATCATCGTAACTGATGTAAATGTTCCTCATGCAGGTGGAGACTATAGGAGATGCTTACATGGTGGTATCGGGATTGCCTGTCCCAAATGGTGACCTACATGCAGCACAAATTGCTACCATGTCACTTCACTTACTGAGTGGAATCAGTTCCTACACAATTCCTCACATGCCTGGTGTGCTACTCCAGATTCGCATTGGAATTCACACAGGTCAGTCACTCAGTCATGCCAGTAGAAAATTTATATTTCAATATGCATTTAAACGATGTCATGTTATCCTTTGTAGCTTGGCTTCAGCAGAATATCTATTTGTCTGTCAGTACATAATTTGTAAGCAATTTGTTTTTCGAGTGCTGGGAGGGAGTGACCAAGGGTAGTGAGGCCGGGTTTGAAGTGTGTGTGGTCACGTGACCAGCTTCTGTAATGCATTACCGCCTACTTCCTGTTAACCCTAATTGATTAGCATTTTGTTACGTGAAAAGTACATCACTATATTGTTATAATTTATTGATAAAAGGTAACACAACCTTCCTCGATGACAGAAGGAAATTTGGTAGTAAGTATATCTCGAATTCCATTGTGACAGAATTACAAAAGGGCACCAGATAGGCAGATTCAAGTCCAGATTTAACAATATAGATATAAAGGGGCATGGCAAATGAGTGTTCGAGTCTATGTTTCGCATTTATGAACAATTTTATCTACTGCATTTATTACTACAGGGGCAGTATAGATGGGAAGATATCTGTGATGGAATTATGTGCTGTGACATTCAAAATTTAAGTTGCAGTCTTTTCACTGATTTTCCTCACTCAGAGACATTTAAAGTAAAATATAACCCTCTGTCCCATAACAGAAGACAACATCAAGCTAGAAATGTCTAGGACTAGCAATATAGGAATGCATTCTCGATGAGCTATAGCCTAGGAGGTCATTGCCCTCTTGTAATTCTGTCATGTTTTGGAGTTCCACTTGCTACATTTGGTCAATTTGGGCATGCGTAGCACTGCGCCAGCTATGAAATCTGGAATGACAATGGTAGAATTGGTCTGAAAAAAGTTCTAAGTACGAGAAAATGTATGCATACCTAATATATCTGGATGCTTATTACTGACTGCCTGTGTCACATTTATCGGGGAATTCATGATTGTGGCATAGGTATAGGTGCAAAGGACTTCTTGCGTTCTAGAGGAGTACCCAGCTGACCATGGCCAATCGGTACAGACGAATTATCTCATTGACCCACTGGGGCTTGACATATTCAGACCATACGAAGGTAGCCTTGATTTGACAGATTGGTTCAGTGCCAAGTGGGTGGCAGCAAATCAACCAGTGTTTCACTTTGGAAATTCCACCTCCAGTCATTAAAGATGAACATACCATTTATTCCTAGTTATGGCACTCCGCCCATCAGAGCTGAGCTCTGGCATCATGGATTCTTACATGTAGGAGCTCATGTGGTTAATTCAGCTGCAGGTAAGGGGCAATTTTCCCACACAAAAGATGTTACTTTACGTTTTAGCTTTCGTGAATGGGGGCCATTGCCGGAACTAATGTACAGCTGTGCTTCTATCTCCAGGGCCAGTGGTAGCCGGGGTAGTTGGTCTGAAGATGCCGCGTTACTGTCTTTTCGGAGACACGGTCAACACAGCTTCCAGGATGGAATCGAGTGGTCTAGGTACCGTTAGACTTTGATATATATATATATATATATATATATATATATATATATATATATATATATATATATATATATATATATATATATATATATATATTGTAACGGTATAATACTTTATATATTTGTATTAATATAAATTAATTTTTTTGTTTATTCAGGATAAGGTTCGCATACATTATGTCGCGGTCTACCACCTTCCTTAGATATGTATTATGTAATGAAGATAATAATAAGTGTCAACAGTTAGGACAATTGATTACCTTACTACTCGCAGGTAGCTTCATTTCAATCAATATATTGGATGATCAGTCCTATTTGGGCATAGTAACAATACGATTCGCAGGAACACATATATACATTTAACAGTTCTAAATATACATAAATGGTGACAAATTATAGACATAACCTATTGATAACACAGGCAATGAAATATTAATGGGCATTTTCCTTTTGATATGGTAATGAAAGATTACTTTGAAAATAAAACTTTTGTTTTTAGCGTTGAGGATTCACACCAGTCCCACATCAGCTGCCATTCTTCAGACATTGGGAGGCTACCACCTGCAAACTAGAGGAACCATCAGTGTCAAGGTGAGCATTTACCACATTGACTATGGTTGAGCTATGTATTGTCCCAAACACAACTCAAAGTATGGATAGCGCTTGCTTAGAATTCGCTTAAATGGCGCTCTCGTAGTAGTTGTGCAATATTGTCCAAGGTAAACTTTTGGTAAATCCTTTCATTTAGTTACAGTGCAGTAAAGGTTTGTATAGTTTATTGTTAACTCTGCAAGAAGAAAAAATGTACATCGAATTCTTCGATAGAGGGTCGGTCTTGGCCATGTAGTTTGCTGAATACTCAATTAATGAATGAAGTAAATATATTTTGCATATTCTCTTTAGTATTGGTATTGCTTACACATGTATATACCTACGCAATTAAAATAGGAATGCACTGACGCAAGCTAGAAATGTAATCACTTAAGTTGGTTGCCAGGTCTGTTGGGACATGCCAATGGTTTTCGTGTTTGTTACAGTTCTTCCAGCCAGGGCATTATCGATTCTGTTCCTTAATTCGGGGTTTTATGCCAAATATTCACATTAGACTAATTAGTATTGACATCTATCCCTTCTTAATACTTTTAACCTCATGATTCTACCTTTTTTTCTTTCAGGGAAAAGAGCCCATGGTAACACATTGGCTAGAAGGAAAAGAAGGATTAAACTTGCCACTGCCAGACATAAACAATGCCCTGCCAGAATCACTTCATGAATTTAAATAAAGATCTGTTCTAAAGCACATTCATTAACATTAATGTGTATAAATCGGAAGGGGAGTTACTGATGGATTAACCCCCAATTCATTTATCGAACCTAGTCGTGAAAGATAGGGAAGGACAGCTTTGGGTATAACCTTTCATCCAGTTGTATGTTGATAATGTTAATGGGTGGGTATGAACAATTTGCTTGATAATGTAGGGTTGAGGACAGAAGTGGAAATAGAGGCAGTTGGGAACAACTCTTAGGACAATGAGCGCCCCTGACCACAGTGACCATTACCGATTAATCGAAAGTCACAGAGGATCATTGTGCGATGTATGACGACACTATCACATCAAATTAAGTATCTGCAAACCTTTATGACTTTTCTTAAACACTTGCTGGAATATTGGGACACGTTTTATATAAAAAGACATGGGTGACACTACAAAACACAAATATAAATGCGAATATAACAGAAACGCTTAGCAGATGTCGAGCTGGCAGAGACACTACAAAGTATAAATTTCTATGATTGCTCTAAGCTTCCTGTGGACCTTGGTTTCTATGCCTTGAAATAGATTATCTGTGATTGGTTAGCTCGGGTGTCTGGCTCAGTGAAGGGGGGCGTCCACCAACCACGACAAGGCTACACGAGGGGTTCCAAACAAGGTCCACAATCTACCTACAATTGGAAGCCTTGTCGTGGTTGGTGGACCCCAGTTTCGGACAAGAGTCTACGACAAGGCCACAAAAAGGCCACGATTGGAAGCTTGTCGGAAGCCTTCTGACAAGGCTACAACAACATCGAGCATGTTCGATTTTTCCCATGACTGAACCCTTGTCGTTGAGTGTCATGGCACGTCAGGAGCATGGTGCAGAGGTCTACAATAGGAAATTTTGGTGGAGTGTGCACTTCCCGACATGCCCCGACAATGCTATTGCAAAGCCCCCTTCTTACGTCAAGGCTGTGACAAGTGCCGATTAGAACTTTCTTGTTGGTACTTGTTGTAGCCTTGTCGTGGTTGGGGGACGCCCGCCTTAAAAGGCCCAAACTCACTGGTTTCGACACTTTCTGTTTCTGCTCTTACATGGCTATGGCACAAAGTTTACACAACATAGCTATGTCGGAAAGGAATACCATGTCGAAGCGTATCGATTTGGTGGAAATAAAAATGGTGACCACATTATCAACACATAACACGAATCTCTATCTATTTACAAACATTTGAGGGTACATAATAATACAGAATAAATTAGAATTTGTGTAGAGTTGTAGAGTGCTCGGTATTTGACCCAATCGTACCTCCCTCGGTCTCCAACCTTGGGACGTGTGATACGGTTTGGCGTCTAGAGGCCTTTTTCCGTTTACTGACAAATACGGTGTAGATTTTCTGTGTTCTCCTAATAGCCTATTTCAATTTCTGGTAAGCAGTGCCTAGGTCCGTCGGTGGTTCATGATTGTATATCGGTGATGGCCAATGGAAATTGGCTATTAGGAGAACGCAGAAAATCTACACAGTATTTGTCGGCCAATGGAAGCGGGCCTTATGATGAATGGAACATGTTTGATCATGTTGGGAGGCCTGTGATATGGCTTGTGTCGGGAGCATATCCGGAACATGCCCGGATCGTGTTGTGGCATGTCGGAGTGTATCGTAGGGTGTCGGACGCCTTCTCCACTACTGAAATACAGCCTTCCTTTCTGACACAAAACGGTATTTTGTGTTGGAAGCATGTTAGAAGCATGTTATGTAAGCATGTGAAGGGGTTCAGTTACTGCGGCTCTTTATCTAAGGTATCTGAATAGACACAGGGGACAGGGGACCAGGCATTACTTCAGTTAGAGTATATTCGTATATTTAGTAGATATATATATATCATTTTGTATATGTATATGTGTGTATATATATATATAATGTATATGGCATTGTAATACCGGAAGAAATAAATAATAAGTACAGATATATATATAGTTGTGTGTGCAATGTCTTGGGAATTGTCTGTTGCTCCTAGCTTGTTCGTATTGTACGTAGGTTCTAAACTGTAATGGTGAACACAGCCTCATTAGTGAACCAACCAGATCTTTCAAAAGGAAGGATTGCTCAGCATTAAAATGATCCTGAATGTATTTTAATACTGTTATCATATAACAGTATATCATAATGATAATACCTCCCCTGATACCTCTATATCACATTCTTTGCAACATTCTCTCTCAAGAAGCTTTATTATCATACAAGTGTATAAGTAGTTGCTATATTATTGACATTGCAGATCATCTCCATTCCAGTAAAAACACTCTTGTTTGGTATATAATGATGAAGAACAAAGTGATATATATTCATCACGAACAAAAGATATTCTCAAAGAAATAAAGATGTTTTAGCAAGAAAGCTACAGTTAGTATGGCTAATGTTTGTGTGTATATTTTGCATCGCTATACAAGGAATCCTTCACAGGCACAGGAGTCATTTCTCAGATTTAACCACCTACATATCATTATATACCGGTGCGCAAATATATCATTTAAACTCTACATACACACCCGAAATCACTGTACAATAAACAAACTCTCAGCTTTGTAAATATATGGCCTATACAGACATTATCACACTAAAATAATATTATGTGAAAACGCCCCGCCCAACGTTTGATAGCGACCGAAAGTTACTGTGTGAAGTCATCTCCACGGCGCTCCCTCTCCCAACAGATCTTTCATGGCACATGCGTCTACTAATCTCTGCTTCAACCTAGTCAAAATCTAGTCAATCTAATCTAGTCTAGTCAGGATCTATGCTGAATTGAAGTAGAGATTATAATAAGCGCGAGTCCAACGAAAGATCTGCTAGGGGAGTAAGCTTACTAGTTCATGATTGATCTGCTAGGTGTCAGCGCATGGTGAATGAACGGCAGGGTTTGACATTGGTTGACTGAGGGGTGAGTTCAGAGGTTAAATGGAGATAAGGTTTTAAGTAACAAAATGGCATTATGTCTTGAACGAATCCTGGTATAGATAATAAAGTGGCATATCTAGACTTCGGACTCGGTGAGTATTTCTGACCGAAGTATCTCGATAGATTCCATTCAGTCACACTAACTATATGTCTCTATACAGTATACTATCCCTAAAGGGTCTGAAACCATAATTATCATAGAAATGTGACCCACTTCCTCAAAACTTATCAAGACTCCAATCGTGAATGTGTATGATGGTAGACCGCAGCGCACCTTAAGGCATGGGAATCATTACCATATGAAACGGAAATTAAAAATCTAACTAAACAGCCGTGAACAAGGTCTTTCAGAGACATTCTGTCGTGAATCTACAACGGCCGTTCATAAAATGCGATTAGGAGTTGTTTCCAGCAACAATCATATGTACTAGTTCACATCACAATATTACTGTAACAATATGATTGCCCTGTCGAACCGTAAATGTCAAAGATCAGCAATCTACCTTAACGGTACTTTCCGAAAAGTGAACCAAGAACTAAAGTAACCAAAGTAATCAATATTTCGTCGCTAGAGAAATTGTATTCTTAAATAATGACAAATATATAATCCGTGATACTTTGATATACTTAATATCGATACTTTGATCTTAATAATTAAAGATATGGCTTTTAAAATACCACCTGTTTGGAATTAATGCGAATACTGATCAATACACTTAGAAACCACATAGAGGGGAAACGATCGCTGGTAATCAATATCTGTTCTATTACATTTTCTTATTCTTTGCTATATGATGTTCCCGCAAGTTACATCACGTTTTGTAGCCCCCAAAAGCATCGATTATATTTGCAGCTTATCTCCAACTTCTATCAGCACACGTAGAATATAAAAATTATTCATACTAATACCAGTGTTAAGCCCAATCATTCAGAAACAACTCCTGCTATGAAGCAAATGAAGTTTTGAAGACAGGCTCGCAAGAATAGGTTATTGAACGTAGATGTCTACATTATTCGAAACCTTTTTAAGGCGTTTCCCTTAATGTTCTATTATGTGAATGAATGTGAATGCCACATGTGACATGTGCAGTTATCTCATTCACACTCTCAATATATATTTTCCCTCACCTGCCCTATTCAATCCTAAGCAGCTGACATCATCCGAGCCGGTGAATACCTTACTGCATGAATTGTTTCAATCGACCAAACAAATCTTTGTTAAGTGCAGTTATAAAGAAAATGCCATCATTTTTTCCTGACTCAAGAACTTCTATAGACTCCTGACACTGGCATATAGAACCGGGGACACCTGACGATGCAAGCTGAAAGGAGAAGTAGCAGGTAACACCATCGATAACCTTGGTAGGTATAACAATAGTGGTGCATGACAGAGTTCCTCCTATGCTGCTGCTGGGACAGCTGAGTCATTTCTCTACGCTACACTGCAGGGCCCAGCAGAGAGCGAGCGTACACATATGTGTTCTCAGTACGGGCACACTCAGTTCTGTAGTCCCCGTGGCAATCTCGATTCATTGAGTTCTTGCTGCTTTGAGTCAAGGATCACAGGCCTGCATAGCTATTGAAGATCTAAACAGGTAATCATTAAGCTACATCGTGTGCACTCAAAGACATATGGATATGATATTTACAGAAAGTTTCTTCATACGTTAGACAGAGTGCTGCTGCAGCTTGAAGGACATCCTCTGATAATCACTATAGCTAAGTCGACACTGCATCATCAATGAAAACGATTCCGCATATTACAATCGGTAATCGCCATGCTACATCATCTCGTTGTATTATTGTATCTGCCGTGGACGTTGGTAGTAGGAGAGGACATTAATATAGGCATTCTCATTCCCTGGACCAGGGATTGGACTATTGGGCCTTACATCGGTGGTGCAGCAGTGTTAGGTATGCGCAAAGTGCAGGAACTTTCACTCCTCCCTGACAACCTCAACCTCAGATGGAAATGGCGTGATGACCACTGTCGCCCTAGGCAAGGCATGCGTGCGACCATGGACATGTGGTCCACATTCCAGGAGCAACTCCACGGCATCATCGGAAGTGGTTGCAGCATCGTGTGCGAGCCAGTTGCCAGTATGGCCGATGCACTCAATGTGCCTATGGTTTCCTTCGCGTGTGCCTCTGACAGTCTAAGTGACAAGTTCACTTACCCAACCTTCTCCCGGATTGTAGGCACTTGGCTGGCTCTGGCGCCTATGTTCAACCAGTGGGTTGAAGCGAATGGGTGGAGCCGGGTCGGGGTGGTCACCACTGACCAGAACCTACACCAGCTGACCTGTAATAGTATCGCCCTAGAACTTGAACGAAGCAGCAAGAAAGTTTTCTACCATATCATGCAAAGCGTCTTCCAGGGGGACAAAGTGGTGGCACAGCTGTTAGAGTTACAGAGACAGGTAGTGAGGACCATGAAGAACGAGGCGAAAAGTGAGTGCTTCATCATGTGAATATCTAATGACATGTCAAAAGAATGGTGTATTGTCGTAGTAACCTAATACTTGCCCAAAAGTCTCCTAATCATTCTGTCCTGATCAATATGAAATAGTGTTTTTCAAAGGAAACCAGCATCATTGATTCTGACATTTCTAAATTTTATCTAATTTAGCTTCCCTCAACATGTACATATCATTGGTCAAAAATACCATGTATCAAGTAAAATATGGTAGCATTTACTATGTTGGTCTCCATAAATGATTGGTCTGTATAAATGTTAATATAATCACTAATGTGGAAAAACAAATATCTTGGAGGTATACCGATTCAAATGTCCTATTGAAGAAAGGGTGTAGTCTATAGCGACGTAATTGAATATATTCCGTAGTCACTAATGAGTAGAAAGCCCTGCCAAGAGATGAGGAGAGGATAGATATAGTTTGTTGTTGCAGGGTGGGTGGGAGGTAATCCTTTTTGGTTCCCTTGTCCGATGGAGAGTAAAGGGAGGTACGTGAGGTCGGTATGCGGGACTGTCAGCTTCATTATTTTCATTTCCATTTACCATTTCTCTCATTATTTTCTTTACGTAAATGGTGGGCTATGATGTGAAAATAAATATATCACCTTATCTTTGTTAGATATCAACCATAAATGAAACACAACCCTTGAGGTAATTTGTGTATCACTTTAAAAAAACCCAATAAAAACCACTAAAAATCCCACATCACTTCGGAATGTGGCCTGGTTAAGCTGGGCGTGTTCAGGGCTTTGTGAACCAGGGGGGTGTTTTTCAGTCGAGAGGATATCAACTTGAGATCCGCTGAGATCGATCCAAGATCCTGAGGCTGACTTTGAGATCAATGGCGGAAAGTGTTTTTCAGATGTTGTCTCAAGTCTACACAGCCGATCTTAGGGGATCACAACTCCAAGGATCTCAAGTTAAGATCCCTAAGCCTCTGTGTAGAGTGATCTCAAGTTCTATAGTGATCTTCCTGTGGGTAACCAGTTTGAGTAAACCAGAGCCTCTAAATCGCCTATTATCGCCCCAAACCGTTCTGTCAAGTCCCTTGCGATACTTTTTGTGAACCGATCTCAAGTTGAGACCGATCTCAAGTTGAGACCGATCTCAAATTGAGACCGACTTTGAGCATTACAGTAGGTTCAGCACAAACTAGCTGAGTGGTGAAGTGCCTCCATTTTTATGTTGCTTATCAATTCTTTCTCATGGTCATAAAAAACACAATAAAACTATGAAATTTTGAATTAGGTTTGCCAGGTTATTAATACACTTTTCTCTAAATATCTTTTAATTTTGATAAGTTTTAGCACCGGATAAAAATTATGACAAGTATCAACTGGTCTCAAGTTGAGAACGAAGTTGAGATCCTTTCACTTGAGATCCCCTAAGATCACCTGAGATCGTCTCAACTGAAAAACACTCAAAGCTCCCCAAACGGTCTCAAAGCACTCCAAAAGGTCTCAACTTGAGATCCCCTAAGATCATCTCAACTGAAAAACACTTTGGCCCTCAAACGGTCTCCACTTAAGATCGTCTTGACTGAAAAACAGGGCCCAGGACATTGTTACCTCGTGGCGTGTTTGTAGGCCAGGTAAGCCTGGTATACTGCTGGAAAGTGGGGAGGGGAAGAGGGAATATTGAAGGGCGGGCGTGGGTTGGCGGGAATAACCGTTGGTGCTAGTGTAGATAAAAGTGTAGTTGTCCTGTATGGATGTAACCTGTTGTCCTGAGTTAAGGTGGTTGGATGAGATGATCCAGTTTGAGCCTGAACAGGTTAGTGTAACTCGTGACTTCCCATCAATTTGGTGCCATTATGATCTGTGAGTAGCTTGATGGCGGATTTGTTATGGGGACAACCGGCTCGACACATATCCTTGGTGTTACTGCTGGGGAGACTCGGCTCCTGCTCTCCCTTTTATGTCGTGTTTGTAGCCTTAGTCTTTGTTTTGCCCATTTTATGTTGAGTTGAGATGTGTAAAACAGTAGTTATTAGGCTGCAGGCCGTTTGATGATATTTTGTCGTAAGTGAGATTACGATGAATTGAAAGTTAAACCATATCCTGTACGAACTTTTTGTATGCAGGGTAGCATAAAACTAGTCGTGGGCGTCAGCACTATCGTCCGTACAAAACGTCGTATAATTGTCGTACAGTTGAGCTATTTCCAAGTGCTTATACAGTTCCTATATAAATGCCGATACACACAAATGCATATAGAGCGATGCAGTGGTATTCTGAGACCAATAGTTCGAGTGGTCCAGTACCTGTAAATCATTCCGAGTGGTCAAACATATATCAAAAACGATATAATTGTGAATAATGAAATTTGGTATATGTGTATCACATATGAGTAGAATTCTCTGCTGAAAATATCTTTTTAATTTGGATTAGATTTAGTGCAATAAAACGAGTTTGACATCGGCTACGATAGCACCAGAGGTGTCATCCAGGACGGACGACATTTCAGGTTCTCATATCGTCAAGAGGTTGTTTACCAACGACATACTATCTATGCTACGTTTTGGTCCCCTGGTCCATTATTCGTCCATTCGGGAGTAAAAAGAGGCAGGATCAGGTAGGGTTGGTATGCTTGTCAAAATTCCATTGTCAGCATATGTTGATCAATTATTTATTTCCATCGTATGTTGTTTGATACTATTATAATTATTATACTCATTAGGGGAGCGTTCATTAATTATAGCGGGGGTGTACTTTTGGAACACCGAATGGTGTTGCCCCCCCCCCCCATGGGAATGACCCCCAAAAAATTGATCCCCCTTTGAATACCCCAACAAAATTTGGCCCCCCTTTGAATGCCCTAAAGGTGTGTAAATGAGGCTAAAATGATGTGACCTTTTTCAAAAAGGCTTTCCTTCTTTATCTTAGAACAAACCTAGTTGCATTCAATCAATTCTCAAAATTTTGACCAAGCTTGGTGGCTTAGTGGTAGGTATGTTCACCTTGAACAGGGAAGGTCATGGGTTCAAACCCCAGTTTGGTCATATTTAAGACTTACACAAAGACGGTACTCACTGCTCATTTGGCTTAGCACCAACCATTAGAGTGAGGAGTAGAGAACTAAGTGGAAGAATGGCTGTATCGCCGAATTTGGTGATATATTCCCTTAATAAAGATTACTAAAAAATGAAGAAACAAAAAGTATATATGGTAGTGGTCACACTTCTGATGAGTGTTTGCAATAATAACTGAAATTTGCTCTTTCGGATCACTGCCCAGATCTTGCCATTTGATATCTTATTTGTGGTATAAACACACTTTCTTCATCTGATGGTTTGTTGTCATCCTCAGGCTCAAATTGTACACTGATTTCAATGTGAGTGTTGAGGAGTTCTTGTGATACATGTGCTATGATGTTTTTGGTTTTATATTTTTTTGTTCATTATTGGTAACTTATGGTGTTCCAAGTATAGACAGTACTGCTAATGACAGTTTGTCAAGCTTGTCTTCACTATTTAGCTTCCCAGTCATAGTCATCATATCCATTAAATAGCATTTCAACATTATGCTGCTACCATATGAGACCATTGTATCATTGCCTTGTTGAGCTCCATCTAACATAGGCAGATTATGACAAAACTACTCCTGTGGAGTATTCTTCCAATATCTGTGGAACACTGACTCAAAACACAGGTTTAAATTGAGGTCCTTTGACTAGGTTTCAAATAACAGGGGATACAGGTGAGGAATCAGAAGATTATAAACACAGGTTTACAGTTTCCTCATTACTACATACTCCAAAAATATTAAAATATTTACCATATTTCAGCTGTTAGAGCCATCACAATTCCAATTTGGTCACATGCTGGTAACGGCCTCATGTGAGTCTTGCCAACAAGTTTCAAAGCCTTTCCTACTGTCACCTTTGGAGTTCCTCACTTCCAAGTTCAAAGCAAGGCAGGTGTGTGATGTCATATAACTCTTCGATGCTATACTTAGTGTTGATATGAGGTTCTACATACAGGCACAGGTAAATACTATATGATGCTATCACAAGAGTTTGAGTTGATGCTCCTAGTCTCTATAGCTGTAAGATTCTGCTAATGTTCTAATCCCCAAAACAGGGATGCAACCCCTGCCAAATCAAGGCTGTAGTTGGCAGCTAGGAGACATCCTGCAAGCCCTGATCCCTCCTGTACCCATATAATCAATCATAAAGATTGACTGCCTAGAACCTAATTTTCACTGAAGTCACTTATTGAGACTTGGTTGCTCACATTAAAATATCCAGCAGCAACTGCTTTCTTGATGCGTGCCCTCAGTTGGTAGTCATTGCGCTCCCTTGCAGGACCTTGCAATATAGGGATTATAACATTGTTGATAATTGTTACATTGCTCTTGAAGGATAGGGAATGATTAATCCAACCATTACAAATATTCTGTAAGAAATTCCTACATACAGTGAGTCCACCATCGCCTGATTAGATAGCAAATCCCAAGCACATTTATGTTATAAAGATTGCAGATAGGTATGTGTGACAGCATACTAGTTCAGGTGTTTTCGAGGGACATGATATGGTATTTCTCCTATATGTCTTAAAACGTTCTACAATAACAAATGTACAACCAAAAGGGGTTGAGGTTTCTTGGTGAAAACAGTGAGGTCTTCAGCATAGAGGGATAGTTAAAGGTCTTTGTTATCTATGTTGGTCAATTGAAAATCAACCTTTTATCTGAGTGCAATAGCTAACAGTTCGACAACCATATGTAACATACAGGTAAGGCGAAACACAACAACCCGGTCTCATGCCCCTGGTGGGTTGAATCCACTTAGTGTGAAAACCATTCTTGGTGACATAAAATTTATGGTCATCATGGAATATCATGTAGTTAACAAATGTATCACCAAAGCCAAACTAAAAATAACGCATTATATATTGAAGGCCACTCTACCGAATCGAATTAATTCCATGGAAAAAAGCATACTCTGAAGATTATTGTAGTTAATGACCTCATCCATCTTCCTAACATTTGCACTAATAAAATGACTCTGCATAAAGCCAGCTTGGTCAGTGAAGGTAATTAATTTTGTAATCAGGTGGTCATCGTATTGTCTTTTTTGAAGATTATGGAAGTACCTAATAGGTTTCCATGTGCGATTTGCCCAATTGGCTTTGGATTTAAGCATACAGTATAGAGCCCTCTTCATTTCTTCAAGGGCGATCTCTTTCTCTATACCATTAAGCTCATCAAATACATCGTCTTCTCCTTCATCAAATCTGTTAGTTACTTTCTCAAAGATCCTTTTGTTTTTATTACAACTTTTATCAACTTTCTTTGAATAGGCTATCGTAAATTCTTTTATTTAGAATTTCATATAATCCCAGTTCATATAAGGCTCCAGATCAAAATCCTCATTTGTCGATGACATTAATGGCGAATTAAGTTGTGTGGTGTATTCTATGTCCCTAGGAGTAAAGGATTCAACTTCCAAAAGTCGGGACCTTTAGAGAAAGTATTATAAAGAAAATCCATGGAGTGGTCTGAATGTATAGAAATTCATATATCTGAGTGCCTAACATTGTTAGAAATATCCTCTGAGATAGGCAGGTAACCTGAAGCTTGTGTGAAGCCTGATGCCATCTGTGGAACATATACCTACACAGCTGAGGATGATGAGATCTCAAAGTATCCGCAAGTTCATGGTCTGAAATGAAATCCATTATAAGATACATGTTTGATAAATTGTTAAGAATATGGAGATGGATGTGATCCTGAAAAGAGGCCTAGGAATGCACTTTCGAGGCGAATTGTTGTAAACACCCTGGAATGTGGCTACTTTGGTGTAATTTGGGTTGAGTTCCTCATTTCTGATATTACTTTCGCTCTAAAATAGGGCATTCTCTGTGGAAATTATGTTTCCATGGGAACCACACAAATTAATATTTTGGGTCTTCATCTAATATCAGCTGATTGGAACTTTAGATGAATCTATAGTTCATTTTGACGCTGCTAGCTTATGGATGTTCAGTTTATTATAACTGAATCAATGCTTAGGAAGATGTCTCCCCCTCAAAATGGATTTGGGATATAAAGAAATTAGAGAAAGGAAAGTAAGGACTATGAAAATAAAATCTCTCAAAATCACTCCGATTATACCCCTTGGCCCGACGGATTTAAGTTGGCAATTCACATAGCTAGCCCATGTTATGAATGTTGTCAGGTATGCCAATTCAGTGACCCAGAAGGTGGGCATTTAGTCCTTCGTCTGCCGAGAAATCTTCCAAGGTGCGTAGATCATGCCTCTGAGTTTCGGTTACTTCCGTGACATCTTCAATTATCCAGATGTTTTGGACTTTGATATACCTTGAAAACTATCCCACTCTGTAGACAGACTTTATCTCGTAAGGTTGGAAAACTATGCTTGCATTGCTTGCTATTTCTGTGACAATGAGATCCAAGTTTTCATGTTTGTGTTCAACAACACCAGAGATAACCAAGTTACAGGCTCTCAAAGAATTCGGATGTGATTCATTTCAATACTGTATTATTGGAAGAGGCAACTAGGTCTGACTTTTTCATAGTTTTTAGATCTTATTTCATTTTGTTGTGGGACTCAGTTAGTTTGTTGTTCAAAGATTTATGTTCTCCTGCCAAGAATGTAGCTTGCAGAGATTCCTCCTCAAGGGCAGTGACAAATGACTGTATTGTAACAATCAAAGTGGTTTTAGTGGTTTGTGAAGTTTGAATTTTCTTTACCTTTTCTTCCAGCAAATCAAGGTACAACCTCAGGCACCAATTCTACTGCGTCATCTAGGATTTTCTCAATATATGTAAACTTGTCCAAAGAGGAGTCCAGGGAGCTGTTTCAAAACGTGAGTTAAGTCTATGGTTTTGAAACAGCTCCCAGATATGCTTCAATCAGATCAATTTTGTTTATCAATGTATTCATTTTACAGGGGTTTCCTTTCACAGATTTATTGGAGTAGATGATGGCGGCATGGGAGACCCTGTTTTCTTCAAGCTTGGCTATGTCATCTTGGAGATAATAGGAATTGTCCCGACAATAGAGACCAGGCAAAACACAGAGAACCACACCATAGTGTAAACATCAGCAGCAAGAATAACACATAATGTTACCGGATGGCCATCTTGGATCCTTCCGGAGGTGATGAGAGGCCAGCAGAGGCAGGCTGTAATATACAACCTGGAAACAACATTGTGGAAGTGTCAGTACCCCTCCCTTCTGTAACTACTGGGAGCCATCTTGGATCCTCATTGAGAGCACTACAATTGAACTGTAATAGTTTGAATATTAGTGAATTTTGTAGCAAAATAGTTCTGTCAACACGATTCTTGACCATTTAACTTCTTCCAAATCTGCGGAGTTCTTATGAATATATGAATTAAGCCAAAACGACCCCCAGCCACGAAACTGCGCATATCCTATTCCATATCACTGTTGGTTCTCTTGTGGCTTTTTGCATTAGCTCTGACTTCCCAATCTTTATTCAATCTTTGTGAAATAAAGGTAACTGCAGCTCCAACAACTGGCAGGCATCTCGGATTTTGGCAGCCTTCTCGGATTCTCCTTGACTGAAGCAATCTTAAAACTGTGATGTTTTGAAAATAACTGAGACCTGTGGCGAAATAGTACTGACAGTTTGATCTTGGTTTGTACCGCTTTTACAGACCTGTGGAGGTCTTCGGAGTGTCTATATCATGTAAAAACGTCTCCCATCCACGAAACTGCGCACTTTCCATTCGATATCTGAAGGAGCCCGTCTTTCAGTTGTGTTATGCACTGACCATTCAGTCTAGAGTTCAGACTTCAGGGGATATTGATTGATAGATAATTACCCGAGGTACTTACCTAGTACTGAAGGGGAATTGATGTTCCTACGAGCCTAGGACACTATGATGGTTCCCCAAGATAACAGAAAGTAGACCAAGGTCTAATGTGTAAATGGAGAAAAAGAAATTGTAATAAGAATGCGGTAAAAGGTAAATAAAAAGTCCCTCACCTTGCTCTGTACGTCTGACCTTCCCTGTATTCTGGGGCAACAGAAAATAGTTCCGTAGTGAGTAGGAACCCAAATTAACCATCCTGTATCCTTTTGGCACGGACTTGTCCTAGCCAGTGTACCCGGCCCTGTCCCAAACAGGGCCGGGTTCCTTTTCCATAGAGCCCTCCACCGGGTCGTCATTTCTCACTGGCTGCCATCTGACAAATATGTACCCATTTGTATTTGCCAACCTTCAAAATAGCCTTATCTTAGTTTACAATTGTGTATTTAGACGTAGTTTCCCGCTGGAGCTTTACTGGTTCTCGGATCCAGCCATTTAGCTCAGTTTTTCTCGCTGATTCCCTTACTGCATTGTGCCTCGCCTAATAATATAGAACAGCTCTTCACCCCTGAATGGAGATCAGGGGTGAATACTTTACCTAGGACTTGTCTGTGCTTGTGGTCACTACCTTTTCTTAATTCCTTCCATTAATAGGAAACTCTCTCCCCATTTTTGTTGGCCATTGTATTTTTGTGTTATAATTCTATTACTTGTGTTACTATGTCACTCGTATACCTTTAACAGAAAATGTGTTCTTATATACCGCAGTCATTGTTATGTGCGCCTACTCACCTGACTTGACACAATACCTTCTGTCAGCGTATGACGAAGGAATGCACAACGGCGACTACCTCTTCTTTGCATTGGACCCTGATGACTGTAAGTCTATAACTATTTTTAGTTGTGGTGGAAGTGCACAACATATCTGTAAGATTTGTCTGGAATGATCACATATGTAAACAAAATATCTAGCTATTGAGGATGCTTGGGCCCATTTAATTTCATACTCTCATAGAGGATGAGAGTGTTAAAACATATACAAGAACCCTTCCGATGTTTCCGTCCCTTCCGAATTAACCCAACTAAACTTAACATGACTTCTGACAAAGTTTGGGAGTAGTAATGCATGTGAAATTTATTACGGGATTCTGACATGGCCATATCCCCTAGGACTGGAGTGATGCAAAGCAACCTGAGACCTTCAGAAAATACAAATGCAGAATTGATAAAATGAAACACAGATGATGCCTGATTAAACAATTGGCAGACAGCCGATAAAACAATCAAATGATAGGAACATTAGTACAAACATCAACTAGGTATGCATGTGGTCACTCGTATCCAGCTGCATGGACATCATAGTTCAATTGAATCCCTTTCCTGCAAATACGTTGCTACAGGAATTTGGCTGCGTTCTCTCCATCTCTCCTTCATCTAACCTCCCCATTCACAGTCTCTCTATCAGCTTTTCTCCTTCCTCGAGGTTCTAGAGGGAAACTATGTCCCAGTGAAAATAAGCAAAAAAATACAAGGTAAGGATCGAAAAAGATTCCCAAGGCCTTGGCCAAGGGAAGTAATTTTTCCGATTCTTACCGAGTAACTTTGACTTATTTTCTCTGGGACTTTATTTCCCTATTCCTATGTACCTTTAAACATCGATAGAATCGGCTATTCACTTACCATCGATCAAACGCGGAGCCATGGCCACCCTTATTGAAAAAAAAAATGAATCGATAAATATATACCCATTTGTCTTCGCCAACCTTCAAAATAGCTGTCCCTTACTTTATAACTGTGTTTTAGAAGTAGTTTTCCGTTACATCTTCGCTGGTTCTTGAATTCTGCCATTTTGTTCAGTCTTCCTCGCTGGTTCCCTAACTGCAAAGGGCCTCGCCTAATAACATAGGACAGCTGTTCACCCCTGAATAGAGATCAGGGGTGAATACTTTACCTACTTATTGAGTAACTACAACTGTTATGTTTTCGTCCTGCCAGAATCCCGCTGGTTCCATAGCAACTATGCAGGTTGCTATGCAGGTTGCTATGTGACAACGTCCTTGCGACGTCATAGCCACATCGATGTTGTATGTTTAAATTTTGCGGGCTTCTGAGCTGAGCATGTCCAACCTGCTGATCTATTCATTAAATGGCAATTGTTACTTATCCGGTGACAGTCATGATACTTTAGATATCCATCAAGAAGCACCACTTGTATCAAATAGAAATGCCTGCTAAACCCTATACTTGCCACCATTATGATGAACTACAAATCCTTTTGAATATTTCGCAAATCCATCGAGTTGCTTACAAATTACATATTTGTGTTTTTCACAATCCTTACATTCATCCTCAGTCCTGGGCTCTGGCCAGACACAATCTCAACGAAATCTTTATAGTCCAACTACAAGGTATTTCACAACAGTCCTGACTAAGGAGACCTTCACATACGACATCTTTGGCGAACCCTCGTGCAACCTGTCCCAGGAACTTTTAATTAATTAAATTGGCCCCTGTATCAATTGTCAGTCTAAACATATTCATACTTTCTAATGTTTAAGTATCCTTTCAACATATAATTTTCGTTTTCTGGCGGCTCACTTCAGATAATAATGTCAATGAAGTATTACGCATGACAAAAGGGAGATATTAGAATGGTTTCAGTAATAATCTGTGAGAATAATGTTTTTTCATTTATATTTCCCAGCTTTCAAGAAAAGTGACTTTCGTCCCTTCGAGACCCTACTATCATACGATGGCCTGGTGGCGTCAAGTGTCACACGTTAGTTTTCTCTCACTTGTATCATCATTAAAAACGCCTGAAATTGTTAAGTCGTTTATATTAGTTGATTGAGTTTGATTTAGTAGATTTAACGTTAGGAAAATAAGGTTGTCTTCTTCAGGTGAATGCCATAATATCTTGCTCTGAAATATGTAATGTAACTTGCTTTTATCTCTTCCTTGTGGATATAATTTCTTAGTGGTAACTATTATATTGGATACTTTGTTAACCCTTATTTAGTGGACATTTTTGAATCTTTCAGTTTATAATTTCAGAGTACATATATATAACAATATATATATTGAGAAACGCGGCGTATCTGTGTGAGTCCTGTCCCACCAAAAAAAAAAATTCCAACCACGGATTCTCACGTAGAGTCTATTGGAACGAAAAAGTTACGAAAATACATATTATCGTAAAACTGGATGAGGTTTAATCTTGTCCACCGTATTCCACGACTGGAGTTTGGCAAAGTGACTTCATGAGGCGAAGCCGAATGAAGTCCGGAGCCAAAACTTCAGGAGTGGAATGCGATAGCCAAGATTAAAACGAATCAGGTTTTGATTTTTATCCTACCCTATCTCCTCGATTTTGGAATATTACGTGATAACAATGTTATATGCCACTAGTGGCATATAAAAGTCTGTATGCCAGTCAGCGTCGCATACAGAAGCCTAATGTTAAGCTTATGGGATTTTATATTAGGGGTAGGATAAAACATACCTCCTGAGTTAAAGTTGAAATTCCTTGGGTGTTCTGAATTGTAGTACGTGGTATACTGTTGTTCCCATATTGGATTGGTTATTTTCACCATGACGCGCTTCATCTCTGGTAGTGTATTTTTAGGGTTTTTGGAGAGCAGTGTGGTTTTTTATTCCTTGTTTTTTTTTAACCTTACTAAATTATTTGATTCCCATGTATCTATTACCAATTTTATAGAACAGTCCGTTGAAATATCAATTGATGAAATGCTTTCTAACATCTCACTCCATTAGTTTATGACTTTGTACTTTGTCCGTTTCGTCGCGTGCAGTGATGCTAAAACCGACTCAATTGAATACGTTATGCACACTATTCAGCACCAGAGGGCCCTGCATGGGAAGAATTTAAACGCAAGGTCCGCCAGGAATTGAACAGCACTGTATTCGATGGCCCTGAGTTCTGGAAGCTCAACCAGGATGAACAGGTAAACATATGAATAGATGGCCAAGGCCATGCTTTGCACATTTACTAATGTATGATGTTAAACACATAGGACATGGTGCTGTTATTTCCAGTTTGTTTACCGATTGTGTATCCTCTTTTGATAGAGTGGCGTTGAATTATGTATAGTATATTGTGTGCGTGAACAATATAATTTTCACCTTCATACCTTGCGGCGTAGTCTACCACAATTTCAACCCAATCGCGTGATTACGGAATTGTTGTCCGGAAAAAAATTGTACTCGTTTAAATTATAATGAATTTCTATTTACTGGCTGTATGCTGTTGACTCCCTTAATATATGTTAAAGAGGGGTAGATTGTGAGAGTGGTCCAGGGAGTTATTCTGTCCCTCTCAGTCGGTTAAGTCCAATGCACACCTAAAGTTGTTCTCCCATAGTTTTAAGTCCAATTCACACCTACCGATTTGGGAACACCGATGTACATTTATCGGCGAATACATCGATGTTCCGAAATCGGTAGATGTGCATTGGGCTTAAAACTATGGGAGAACAATTTAGGAGGAGAGGAAGTGATGACTAGGGCCAGTAATGCTAAAGTATATTTTATCCCTAGAATAAAGAAGTTTTAAGAAGTTGAAACTATAGACATTGGGGGCCATACCGCCGCCGCAGCCGCCTAACCCCCCTCCCTTTCACTCCCTTCTCACCCTCTCACCCCCTCACCCCGGCCTCACCCCCCAGGGGGGGGGGGGGGATGGTTTCTTACTGAGGCAACTGATACCTCTACCAGCTCATGTCTTCGCTCAGGTCTGCGCTGAATTGCTAATCCAACTGAGACCACCTCTGACTCTGACTGCGTTAGTTTCATGCAGTGACCAAACATGTTCGATTTGTTGTAAGGATTAGACTGTGTTTCAGTGTGTCGGAATCATTTACCTTTTCAACCATGGGTAACTGGTTCTTTCTAGATATATAAATTCTAGAAGATAATAGATTCTATTATTGTGCATTTTGTTGGAGGAGAGTATTTTGTTTTAGTTCTCCAGACAAACACAGTTTTAGTAATTAATGATATATAATTTTGCAAGACACATTGTTCAATTATAGCTATCACTTCTTTTCAGTAATGATTTGGTTTTTTTAGGAGAGAGAGAGGTATGGAGACATTTATATTTATGCTACACAGATTATAACTAAGAATAGACAATCATATCTATTTCATGAATAAATCCCCCCCCCCCCCAAATAAAAAGAAAGAAAAAAAGTTGACGGACTGGGAGGGATTGAGAGGGGCTAAGAGGTGGACTGGCATTTCTCATCGTAGCCTGATTGTAGAACATTTTGTGAGGTGTCGGGACAGTGCGTGTCCGACTTTAATGGATCTCAAACCAATTAGCACATTAGAGACTTGGGCGCATCGTGGGTATTTACTTAACCTACCAGTCTAGCTTTGATTTAGGAGCTCATGGAAATTGTAATTATGGACACAATATGTTATTCACTTGTTGGAGTATATTGCGAGTCAAATAATGGTCCTTTCAGTGTTAGGGAAGAAATATACAGGGGATCCCATTTGTAACGAATAAACATGTAGCAACTTCTGGCTTGAAACATGTAACAAACTGAAGCAGGTAAGAGAATTCACTCCAGGGTGACTGAAATATATGGGTTGTTCAACCTGAACGGACCTCCACACCAATACCTGTAAAGGACCACGTTTTAGCTCCTATTGTACAAGGCTATACCACCATGCCAACATCACAGGACAAACTATTTACCTATGCTCTTTGAGGTACTGGCAGGAAATGTTTGTTCGCTAGTTAGTGCAACAACTGGACATGATTAAATCTGTTCACAATTATATCTAAAATGGTGGGACTGACAAAGCATCTGCCAAACAACCCTTAGGGAAGTGGAATAGAGCTTGCATTATGCCATCATAAATCATGTATGTCTATGTATATGTATAAATCATGCACTTCCTAGAGAGTTGGTTGGTGCACGTATATATTTCACTGCAGTTTGTACAACAGATATAAAATCACAAATCAGATGTAAAAGGGTATTCAGCTCACTCGGGAAAACTAGACATTTAATGTTGTCTCTAGATCTATACTCCTGGGAGCTGTTTCAAAAGTCGGGAGGGTGCTAAACGAGAGTACTCATCGCCAATGCGAGAGGCCAACAATGGAACTTGAGGCGTCGCTGCCGAGGTGTAGGTGCCGCTCTCTATGGGATATTGGTAGTAGTTTTGCTGCCGCTTTGATTTGAGGTGCCGCTCGCAGTTGCCGGCCTCTTGCTCACAAAATGTGACCTGCCGCTGGCGAGACCTCACTCGACTTTTGAAGCAGCTCTCTGTTAATTTATGTAGCACATTGTCATAAATTGTGGTGAACTTGTGAGCGGTAATAGATTGAAGGCGACTGTTATTTCACGCGTGGCAGTGCTCTACACGATAGCAGATATTCAACAAACCTTTTCCTGGCATGGGCCCTGTTTTTTAGTGACGACCATCGTTACGGGCGACATGTTTTTGCTGTCAGTGTACTATAGTCGCGAAAGTTTAGGGGGTCGGATAATTATCGCTGCTTTACGACACGTAGGGCCGTGAAAGGTGTGCTATAGTCACGATAATCGTGGGGTTACGTGGGTAAATTTGTCTCCCAAACTGTCTTAGACCTAAGACATCTATGGACATGTCGTACAGAATGCGCAACTTCATTTCCCGTTAGAATTAAGCGATGACATTTTAACACTAGTAAGGGATACATATAACCTATAGTCGTACCAAATATGAAGAAAATCAGCCGCACCGTTCCGAAGATATCGGCGTTTGAATTTCGTCATAGCACTCGTCTGCTCTGGTGGCCAGTGTACTTTCCCCCAACCCTCCACTAATTCATGCAGCGACCTCAACATTCACTGGACCGGGAGGTGGGAGGGTGCAATGGCTACTAGAGCAGACGAGTACTATGACGAAATTCAAATGCCGATATATTCGGGACGGTGCAGCATAATTCATATTCATTCATTTGAGAAGTACGGGAAATCCTCTATATACGCACAGTGAGGTTTTATAGAACCTAAGGTTTTATAGAACCTAAGACAGTTCTATACTTGAGACACTTTTAGCGGAGATCGTCCGTGCCGCACTACGACACCGTCTATAGCACACCGGCCGTCTTTTGTCGTCCAAACTGTCGTGAGATCGCTGGTAGGTCTTGGGGGTTGCTGGGCTCACAATAGTCGTGACTAAAAACAGGGCCCTGGCCTTTGATTCAAGTCACGTGATCAGATTTCTCCCGTGGTTTGACTTTTTCAAATATATCATTTTGAAAGGAAGGCACAACCAAAGACTAAGAAATATAGTTGAAATACAGGATGTTGTTTATTCCTTGTTTAGAGTTCAGCCTTTCGGATTCTTGTAAATCCTTCATCAGGTAGTTTTTCGAACATAGTTTTTCTCCCTCCCACCCTACAAAATTTAGGGTTCGTGAATTGGGAGTCGTTCTTGATGAACTTTCCACTTTAATACACCGTATACCGTGTTAAATATACCGTTCACATTTGTCAATCGCCATCCAAGTGAAAAATCCATAAGTTTTTCGTCGACAGTTCGGGCTCATATATTCATATATCATTTATGAAATTGTCTGGCTGATGTTTACTTCTGTCGATGGATGCTAATAGTGTTAACCGTTATCATGATAATGATTACCACGCTAGGAATCAGTTATCGGCTTGCAACAAAGTTTTGATACAGGCTTAAGATTATAAATGCATGCATATTACCATGATATCGATGTGTGTGGTAGTATTCTCCGTGTATGTCATGATAGTGCTTAGTGATAGGTGGATGATAATAGATAGGGATAGGTGGATAATTAAAGGTATTTTTCTGACACAGGTGGATGTTCACGCAGGATTCTTACATGATGCAATCCTGCAGTGGGCATGGGGAGTCAACAGAACTGTTGAGAAAGGTGGCCAATTTGATGATGGATACAACATCACCCGTAACATTATCAACATGTCTTTCACTGGTAAGTAACTCTACCGTTTAGGATGCCGTATTGATGTTATCGGTACCCTGAAGTTAGTGTTAGTCTTAGAGAAAGCGTAGCTCATGTAAAATATTTATATAGAACGACCTGACCATGCTTTACCAGCTACAAAACAAGATGGTAATTTACGGTTTGTACAGAATGAGGCATTTATGCCGAGTTCTGTGCGAACCGTAAATTATCATCGAATTTTGTAGTTTGTACAAGCATGGTAGGTCGTTATATATTTACTTTATACCAAAAATTGAAAAAAATGATTAACTCAAATTGGGTTAACAACCATGTTTAAATCACCAAGTACGGAACAGTGTTCCGTATTTTGCCGTACGGAACAGTGTTCATCACAATAGTTTTACGTTATATATCGAAACGATTCGTATCTACAGGATATACGGCATAAGTATACAGTAAAATTATATCTAAGTTGCTTAAAAAGAAGGCAACACGAATGGCCGAAATCTCATGATTTCCATGATTGCCAAAGTGGCTCATTTCTTTAACTCAAGATTTAACTATCTACTAATACTGTATGGATCACTTCTTTAATCTTCATTTTAAATTCATCTGATTGTTTTATACCTTGAACGTCTGGCGCTAGAGTATCCCATAATATCCCTCCAACATATAACGGTGATTTCCTATACTTTTCCATTCGTGGTCTTGCAAGCTTTAGTCTAATTTTATTTTGACTTCGTGTTCTGTCATTTTCATCCGACATTACCCCAGATCCCAGGATAAAACAAGAGGAAAGCCGGAGTGGGCTAATAAAATTTTATTAAATTTTATAGTTCTTATTGATATTAATAAGGTTATACAATGAATATCAATAAGTGTATAATTAACATATGTATATTGTTGTCAATTATGAAAAGTATATGATAACATAATGAAGTTATTATGTAATATTACATAGTTGTGAGGAACATGTAATAATAAAATAATACAAATAGCCAAGAAGCCAATAGTTATAGGGAGAGGTGGGTTGGGAGAAAAATAATAAAAAGTCACTTTTTGAAAGAAAGAGACTGGATTAAAGACTTGTTGACTGTCTTTTTGTCGGAGACCTTGATGTACGCACGGTGTGCAGCGGCCTTCCTGAGGCTGTGGAGGGTGAATGTCTTAATCGGCTGGCCTGTGGCCTGCAGAAGGCCGTTCCATTCCCTGGTCATCATACGAGACGTGATGGTTGTCCCATCGGGTAGGGTACGGGACAGAATCTGGTATTGTCCGCGGCCTCTAGGCGCATAACCTTCTGCTCCCCCACGTGCTGTAGATTTTTGGCCGCTTTGATGGTGACTGTCACGTGTCGTGCGCCAATGACCACGTCCCCTCATGTCAAATGGCGTGCCGGGTCAAACGTCTGTGCGGATTGTGGCGCCACCTCCCCCTGCCGCAGGGCCGCGTAGTAGATGAGCAGCAGACCCGCTCTCATTGCCGTATGGAGGGGGGATGCCGCGAGTGCGTCAAGAACGGCCCGGAACACATTCATCGGGACTGGCGGCTTTACATTTGGCACATAGTTCTTGTTCCTCCTCACTCCCTCGAGGGCACGTTTGACGCGATGATCCTCGGTCCGGCGATTGCGCCCCCCGTCAGTCGCAGATGCGCACGGACGTGCGATATATGTATGGCCACCGTAGCCGGCGAGGGGGCGTGGTCCGCCACATACTCCATGTACGATGTGATGAGGCTCACGGTCGGTGCCCCGGGATCCTCCATCATCAGGTTGCAAAACGCCAGGTATGTGCTCACTGCAGATCTCTGGTTGGCGAGAGTGCCTTGGTCACGTGCCTCTGACTGCCGGACAGATGCCTTCGCCTGGAGTGAGAGAAGCGCCGGATCTGCAGAAGAGACGGAGTATTGGTACAAACGATGCATGGGTACAGGGTACGATAGGGTACAGTTCATTCAGGTAATTGAGCGCAACTGCCCTATCGTAGTCCGATGTTGAGAGATGAGCCCTACTCAAGGCATCTGCGATGACGTTTTGCACCCCGGGGATATGGGAGAAGACTAACTCAACCTGTAGGCGTGCCTGTACTCTGACCTGGTATTCCTGTACAAGGTCACCGATATTCAGGGGAATATGGAGACCGGAGGTACGACGGGCGGAATGGCCAAGGTACGCGAGAAGAAAAAATATGTGTGTGAGGTATGATGCCTAAGAAGCGAATGAGGCAGAGTACAGTGTCGACCTAGCGCACTTTGATGTTTAGTGCGGCCGACAGGGGAGAGGTGGCGCAGGGGTGCGCTAGTACAGAGGTGTTTCACCAGGGGGGGGGCAATGACTACCCCTGACCAAAGGCGGGAAAAACCTGCAGCACGTAGGGGAGTCCAAGGCAGTCACGCTGAACGCCTCCCCAGACCCATGGTTCTGCCCGGTGCAGACTATACAAGCCATGTTGGCGGCCGCCCCTACGGCCCGGCCTGAGGACCCGTTCCTCATGAACGAGGACAGGACCCCTTTTTAAATTGCCTCTTAGAATTCATCCCATCATGTATAATAACTCCTAGATATTTATATCTGTTCATTGGATCAATACATTTTTCACCACATTGCACTGAGTGCTGTCTGTCAATATTGTGCTTATTACTAAACCATATCACCTTTGTTTTCCTAGTATCTAATTTCATCTGGTTAATAAGAGTCCATTTAAATATACTTTTAAGATCTTCCACCCGAAAAACCTTTTTGTTGGTTGTCCCCGATTACAATCAGAGCAACATCGTCCGCATATATTACTACTTTTGAAAAATTCAGTACTTCTGGTAAGCTATTGATAAACATAAAAAATAACAATGGCCCCAGGAGGACCCTTGAGGCACTCCGCAACTTATTTTTGTTTCTTTAAAACAGGTACCATTCAGTTTTACTACAGTCACTTGGTTTTTTAGATTTTTTTTCAACTATATTCATTAGAGTAGTATTCAAATTCAGACCTTCGATTTTTTTACTAGTTACTAGTTGAAAGTGTCATTCATGAAGTGATGAAATACTGCTATCATAGAAAAAATAAAAAGGGCACTCCTTTACTCTGTTTTTATATTGTTATATCTAGTCAGGTTCTTACTCTATGATTAGGCGAATTGATAGTCTATCAAGTATCCACCAAGTACAAAGACAATAAGAATACACACACACAAAATAAAAAAATAAATAAAAGATAAAAACATTAAGATAATTGAGTCATGGGTGAACCCTGAAGGGTTGACACCAAGACTATTGACATTGACAGACGGGTTGACAATAGGACAGCTGAGAGTCTGATGTACTAACATCTAAGATAAGTATTCACACAAAGCATCTCGGGTCACCTTTAAGACGTTTCAGATTAGAACATGTGACAGTCTGAGGTACCACAGGGTACTCAGGAATGGTGAGTGGGTATGAAGTATAGGGAAGACAAGACTAAAGTTTTTTCCCCTTAGTTTTAGGATATCATTTAAAGATGTTCTCCTATTTTTGGAATTTGTAGGGCTTTTCATCTAACTCGGTGAGTCGCATGAATATTCACTTCATACGATATCATAACGTTCAATAGAACCTATGTAGAACCCCTTTTCTTTTTCTATAGTCATCGTAGTATTGTAATTGCATCATATTATCGGTACCTTGCTCTTACAAGCATGCATTATGGCCACATCCTCTCTGTTAATGTCATACAGCTAGGCACTATACCTCTTCTTCATAGGTATAACGGGCGAGGTTCATATCGACCGTAATGGAGACAGGAAGACGGACTACTCCATCCGATTATACAGTGACAATGAATGGCATCTGTTGTACTCATGGGATGCTAATGCTGAACGACTGATACCTGCCGCAACAACAAATCTGAAGTGGAAAGGTGGACGGAGTTCTCCCCCGTCAGACTCACCCGCGTGTGGCTGGGACAATGAGTTCTGTCCTGACAACACCAGTAAGTGTTCTCTGCATTATTGCATGCAAGACATATTTGTATTTGTCCCTCTGTATTATTATACCTATGCATGAATGTCTCACAATTACTGGCCAGCAGTTTGGATTCCGTTCTGCTCACTGTGCACCAACTAATGGTTCGTTCACTCCGTACTACGTGACCTGTTGTAAAATGGCCATTTACCAGACACAGTGAGTGTGCCTGAATTACATCTGTTCTTTGTTGGTTTTTGGTCGGAAATCCCTTACACAAACCACTCGGAACAGATTTCATTATGGAATAATAATCATGTCACCATACAGTTTTCATCTGATAGCACCCACTCAGCATGACTCAGTCAATATTCCAGAATATGGGTATTTGAGCTTATTCAATTGATGCAGTGATTCTCTTTTGTACATGCATTCATAATACTTCAATAAACATAAATAATTAAGTTTTCCTTAAAGAGGAGCTGATTACATTCTCCATGAAAATTAAGGCCTTAAAACCTTGAAAGAAAGGAATTTTTAGATACAAACTTCAATAGTTTCTACCATGACTTTAATGGACTTGTTAATTTGTGATAGGCCGGAGTCCTGGTAGTTATGACCATTGTAAAACTCATTTCATTACATTCTTATTGCCCGTTTCCTTCAGAAACGGTTGCCCTGGCCATTACTCTCGGAGGAATATCCATACTTTTGATTTGTAGCTTGACGGGATTTCTGCTCTACAAGTAAGTATCGTACACGATGGCATACTTATTCTATAATAGTGAAACAATGTTTTATATCTACTTTCTATTCGAACGAAATAACTATACAGTCTGAGAAACCTGTGGGGGAAAAAGGAAATATGCATTTTTGACTAAATGGCTGAGATAGCAATTCCTTCAGTTACGCGTGATGGTCAATCATCTTGTCACTCATTTAAGTTTAAGGTTTTGTTTTCAGACGGAAACGTGATTTACGAGAACTACAGGCAATATCAAGCTGGAAAATTGACTGGAATGAAATATCGGGAGTGGTTAGTATCAAGCATTGATACTTCTCTCAAAACCTTAGTTATGCAAACCAGACAGCAGATTTATTAGAACGTGTTTGCACGCCTAATTATTCGTTGCCTAAAGGTTAGAGGGCTCTTTTAGACTTCCAGCTTGCAGCAAAGAAACTATCCCTTCACCGTGATATGGCAAAACGAGCGTCAGTGTGTCAGGGTCTTAGAGGCATGCCCGGCTGACTATTGTCAACTGAGATCCTTTTGATTCTTATTAATTTATAATTGCATGCTCATTTATCAATGAGGAAAATACCATTTGCTCCTAGTTCTACCCGACATATACCCTCATTATAATATGGTTTGTATTACATTACACAACCCTCGCAGAGTAAACACTGTTGTTATCACTGATTTTATCATCCACCGACATAATGGGTGCGGGTGTATCACAGAATGGGGTGTGGGTATAGAACGGGGGGGGGGGGGGGTCTAGGATAGAATTGAGTGTGGGTAAAGGACAGAGTGGGGTGTAAGTGTAGGACAGAACTAGGTGTGGGTTTAGGACAAAGTGGGGTGTGGTACAGGACAAAATGGGGTGTGGGTATTGTTGGAAAGAGGGTGGTATAGGTATAGGACAGAGTTGAGTGGCTGTATAGGACAGAGTGGTGTTTGGATGTAGGACAGAGTGGAGTGTGGTTGCGAGACAGACTGGGATGTAGCTAAGGGAAAACGCCCATGGTTTTCAATGTTAAAGATTTCACAATATTCAGAAACCACCAGCTCAGTAGCGATGGCGGAGAGTCGCACTCTCCTATCCATACTTTCCCAGACATAGACCTCGGGCGCCGCGAAAGATCTGGCGGGAAAATGGTCATAACCAATAGACTGTATAACGTCCCGTTAAGCTCAGATCGGCCTGGGAACAGACTATCGTAACCAATAGTGGGTGATGTCAGCGCCGAAGTAAGGTATTTTTGAAGATTCGGTAAAGCCTACGGGTCCTCAAGAAACTCCCTTATTATAACATGCATTATCCTACCCCTAATAAAAAACGCCATAGGTTTAACATTGACTCAATGTATTTGACATAGCGTTGGATAAAGTGTTATTTATGCACCGAGGTGAATAAAAAAACGGACCAATCAGGGACGAGATAACGAAAGTAGATCCGGCAGCATTGATAACTACTAACATGGATAATAACAAATATTCTCTGTATATCGGTGAGATGGGGTAGGATAAATACGAAACCGAACTCGAGTTAGCCTTGTCAATGTTTATACCACTCTGGTCAGGTCTGCTACTCACTAAACTCGGCTAACGCCTCGTGTAGTAATACACAACCTGCCCATCGTGGCATAAACATTGACAAGACTAACTCTCGTTTGGTTTCTACTAAATCTTTAACATTGAAGTCTATGGGCTTTTACATTTTGGGCTATATCTCAGTTTATACGTAACCAATATGGAGCAAATATTGGGCGCATACTATAGAGAAACAGGCTTACTGTCTCCGTACGGATAAAATACGCGGTAAAATCGGCGATCAGATCAACCGATGCCAAAGGCAGAGGTTCATCTGATCGCCGATTTTACCAAATATTTTATCCGTACGGAGACAGTCAGCCTGTTTCTCTATTATTATATACCTTAAAATATCGAATTTTTAACTTTGCTACTGGGGGAATATTTGGATTTTGCCACTGTACATGCCCCGTACGCCACATACATACCCCGTACGTCACCTAGGTGTCGTACGGGTATAAATACGACATGGGTAGGAGCGGGCAGTATGTGTAGGATATACTACCACAGGTATATAATAATAATCAAGACACGTTTTTTCTATATTTGCAACTCCAACATTCAAGGGGAAATAGATTAGATTCAGTTGATATCACAGATCTTGAACGTTTCTCCTTGCAAATAAGAGCGACGATTTCTCTAATAAAAATTATATATATATACATACATATATATATATATTCTATTTTGAAGAGAAACGAATTAGTTACTTTGTATTTATATGCAAATACAGTTTTTTTTCTGAGAGACATAATACTGTTTGAATCTATAATTCTCTCTACAGTTACAGTACTGTTACCTTTTGGGAGATTAAGTAGCAGTAGCTGAACTATATCTCTATCCATGACGATCATTTCAGAACTGCCACGTGAGCCAAGTGACGGGTGAGAAAAATATCAGTCTGAATACTGAGCACCTCAGTAATAGAACTGCCTTATACCAGGTAGGTTTTATAGGGAATCTTAAGGGTGTACTTTTGAGAATGCGCGCATGTTTACACTGCACTGTTAACATCACAATTATCCTACCTTTCAGTGACGAATCTATCCACAATTCAACTGCTAACGTCCTTAATCCAAGTGACTTGTAGTATCAAATGTACCAACTCATTTGAAGAGGAAGAGGCTGTAACTATGACAATGAGGTGGTCTGGAGTATAATAACCTATTATACAACATTTCAATATGATTATAAAACTGAGTTACATGTGCATGGCATTATGACGTATGGGTGACATGATTGAATAGATAGAGCCCAATAAAGTAGGAGAGAGATGTCTTTTGGTGTGGGTGGGTGGGTTCAAATTTGTCGGGCATCTCCAGGATGGTAGATGAGTCTTGTAAGTGGCGCCTACGTCTGTGAGGATCTGAGTCTGTTCGATAGGTGGTAGACTTGCTCAAGTCTTTGATAATGAACATTCATTAAATGATTAATCACAATCAGAAAAAGTTTATTAAAGTATGTATCATTCTCTGACTGGCCCATGAATCAAAGACTTGTCCACTATGAACAGAATCTCCTGTTCATGGCCCCAAGCCACTCTCTGTAACCCTATACTTCCTCCTACCCCTCACAAATTTAGCCTACTCCTTACTGTGACCCGATTAAGATCAAAGTGAGAGGGTATCAATCTCCCATCAGATATCTGACCAGTATCCATAATATCTGTATGGAGAGTGTTGGAAATACTGGCGCTATACAGCGCCAGAAATCTAACACCATTACCGACTGTACCAGTCCCTGTATCCCAGCGAGGAGAATAGACATAGGATGCAGGGACTGGAGCCAGTCCAGATAGGTGGCTGCTGACCACCTCGCAGAGTTACTACCAATTTTCAATTTTGTTATCTAACAATGAGGCGACCCGGAGTGTAATATTTCTTGAATAATATTTTTATAAGGTTATAGGATTGGGTTAAATGTATATTGTGTCATGCCATAATGGTGGTTTGGTCGATTAGATGCCAAAAACAGCCGATAGGGGTCGAGGACAGAATGGCGGAGGGGGGAAGGTGCCAATGGCAAAATATTTCTAGAGATAAGATTTAATCAGATGTCTGATGACATTCTCTATAAAAGTTGTGACCTTATTAATCATAACCTGTGATTACTAATCTGGCCCTCGCTTTATGCAAACGTCCTGGTGAAAATCCTTAGAAATTCAAATCATCCAATAATTTTCATCTGCGTTATTGCCAGGGCAGGATGGTGACCCTCCAGATGATCAACAACGACCCCGTGGATATCCGGGATGTTGAATTGCTCACTGAAATGAAACATGTGAGTGTGCAATACCCCAGGAAGCGATTCTCGCCTTAGCAATTCATTCTAAGGAAATATCTACATGTTCTGTTACAAAATGTCAATGTAGACTCCATTGCAATAAATTCACTAATGAATGAATTCATAGATACAAGGTTTTGTAGAAAATTATTTCCTGAAATTGTTTATTTTCTTTAAAGACCCATCTTTCAGTGTGTGTTGAGAAAGTAGACCAAGTTTATCAATGTTGGAGTATATCCTATCGTATTGATACCTGCCGTACCATAGTTATCTTAGCTGAGTAGAGAATAACTTTTGTGTTTAGGTTGTTCATTATGTGGTAAAGTTCTATATTTGTGACAGATGCGGAACATGAACCATGAGAATATCAACCCGTTTGTCGGTGCCTGTAACGAGGCTCCAAATCGATGTGTTGTTATGAGCTATGCACAGAAAGGCAGCCTGCAGGTAGGACTCGTGCTATATATATATATATCTTCATATGGCTCAAAGGAAGGTGGTTGGACAATGCTGAGACATTGTCTGACTTGATCCAGCCGCAATTATTGAACTGGGTATCAAAGCGACCAGAAACCGTTTGTATTCCCAGATATATATATATATATATATATATATATATATATATATATATATATATATATATATATGTATGCCTCTAGGCTTAAATAATATGACAATATGTTAATAATGTCATATACATATAATGCAATGAATAATGATAAGTTTAGAAGCAGTTTAGAAGTGCGTAGTAGGTTGGTTCACATGAATGGCGCCAGGTGTCGCCCCAGTGTCTTTTGTAGATAAATGTACCAGTGATATATTTCTATAGACGCCACTGACCTAATTACCAGAATCTATGAATAATCCAGCCCACTGAAGGTCTCGTTTTCAGTGGGGTCCCGATATAGTGGATATTACCTGGATCAACTTTGTGTACTATTCTGGGTGGGCCACTATAGTTGGCGTCTAATACAGATGGATTCCAACACATATATACCGGAAGTATCATTACAATTAAACAATAAAAAGTCTCGAATTTTTATACAAATTATAATGTGACAGCCAAAGACACTTGGACAATCATGCTATAGGGTTCCAACCACTTTATTTAGCGATGATCTGCCTATATTAGTTTTTTAATTTATTTTTATTTGATTTCTTTATTGAGTCAAAATTTACATACATAAGTTCCAGGTCTGATATCCAGTTTCATGACCCAACAAAACGGCAGAAGGTCTCAGCCTTTTTTTGAGGATGGGTTTAGTGACCAAGCCGGAACCAACAACATTAAGTGACATCTTTGCGTGATTTTATGAACCGGAAAGAAAAGAAGAGAAACTTC
Source organism: Alentia gelatinosa (assembly GCA_950022655.1). NCBI lineage: Eukaryota > Metazoa > Annelida > Polychaeta > Phyllodocida > Polynoidae > Alentia > Alentia gelatinosa. The sequence goes on along the minus strand of OX465579.1, from coordinate 79,824,203 downwards.
GTTGTCAACCAGCATCTAACTACTTCATAATAAACATACATGGCAGGGTTTCACAATAAACATTGACAGCAGTTTCAGAACTAGGTCTAACTTCGTAATCTGCTTACATCGAAAATATAGAGTCAAGGCAACTAGGCTAGCTTTACCATATTTTAGCTTTCATTTGAGCTTTAGTCAGCGCTTTGCACATAACAAAAGATTCAGTATTATTTACTATTGGCAGTAAACTATTCCATTTAGTTCCTCCATGAAAGGTTATAGATCTTGTATAAGCCATACCATTTGGTCTGTCAACATGGATTACTGGTGCATCAAACAGTTTAGTATTTCTGGGTGGGTTTATGATATTTTCCATCTTCCTTGATTTTTTATACATAAAGTTAAGAAGATGGGCTTCCCGACGATCTTTAAGAAGAGGAATCTCAGCTATTCTATGTAAATTTTTAATTGGTGTATAAGGATTCGCCCGAAGACAAATTCTTAGGGCTCTGTTTTGCATTATCTGAAGAGCGTCAGTGAAACCAGTTGGAGCACCATCATAGAGGACATCCGAGTATAGCAGCGGTATATACAGATAACGCTGCCTTCTTTGTCCAATAATTTCTCATTTTCGAAAGTTGGTACAATCTGAAAGAAACACTTTTCCTCAATGAAGCAAAGTGATGTCTGAAATCCAGATTCCTGTCCAAAATCATACCCCGATATTTATATGAATGAACCTGCATCACTTCACGTTTGTCAATAAAAAGCTGATACCCATTTCCATGCCTTACTCCTTTCTTTGCAAAGAAACACATATGTTTTGTTTTACCAATATTAATACTGAGTTTGTTCTGTGTGCACCAAGTAACAAGCATATCTAAGTCATCTTGAGTTTCACTATACAATAATTTCTCATTATTTCCATGTCGAAAAATAACTGTGTAATCAGCGAAGAGAATAACCCTATTTTCTTGCAAGGCACCCAACAGATCATTTACATACAACAGGAACAGCAAAGGCCCAAGTATTGAACCTTGTGGTACACCAGTCTTGATGGATCTGGCATTTGATATTGAATCATTCACTTTAACTCTCTGACTTCGCAAGCTTAAATAATCTTCAAACCAGTGGTAATAGTTACCCTGTACACCATGATGTTCCAGTTTCTTGAGGAGAATATCATGGTTGACCGTATCAAAGGCCTTTTCTAGATCCACAAAAAACTTAAGGCATCATCCGCCCTTAAAAGGTTAACAAACACACACAGATCCCCACCTAGTTTAGGTTTTTCATCATAGTTGGTAAAAGAAGTATGGGCAAAGATGGACAAAGTGATATGATGATAGAAAGGTCAAGTGCAAACATAATCCGCTAGGTAGAAGCGTGAGCAGTGCGGAAATATGGGAGTCCAATACCGTGTAGACATAACAAGTATGGATATACACAATTGGTTAGGAAACCATGAAAACTATGAATATCCACAAAATATCCACAGCCATGTATGATAATACATTAGCCTACATAATGTGGATTAGTTCTAAGCCGCGCATCCATAATGTATATATCATAGGTGTTATCTAATACATTAAACTTCTGTTGGAATAAGATGCAAGCTGGACAATTCAGTTGGTAAATTATGCAAGGTCTGGTTATAGTTTACATTGAACAGAAGAATTCATTGTAACCCTGTGTCATCTTTTGCAGGATATTCTTCAAAATAAGGATGTTAATCTCTCACCTGACTTCAAAATAGGAATAGCAACAGATATAGCAAAGGTAGCATTCTTTATTCGGTAATTCACCAGATTCATTGTATAGTTTACAATAAGGAATCAACATTTCAATATTTTCATGTTACTTTATATTACATGGCTTACAATATAGCACGTATTAAAACAAAAGAAAGGATATTGTCCTGACATATTTGAGACAGCAAGACTGGACTAAATGCTGACGCTAAACTTCCCATTGCACGATTCTACATTAGACGGCAAATACAAATCCTCATTCCGAAATTGTATCCGATTGATTCTGTAAGGTATAATGGGAATTGATCTCTATACTTACAGGGAATGTTATATCTACATGAGAGCCCGTTTGGTTCCCATGGCAGTCTCACGAGTTCCAAATGTGTGGTAGACAGTAGGTGGACATGTAAAATCACTGATTATGGTCTCGCCAAGTTCAAAGAGGGACGACATACCAGCATTTCAGATGATATAACATGTGAGTCCTTTAAATGTTTTGAGAGGAAATCTATGTCATATCATTGATTAACAATGAATCGATTTGTAATATTTATTAGTGGAAGAGGAACAGACTAAAATATGTATCATATGTATAATTACATCGTGGTATTCTTTAAATTCAATGAAGGTTCATAAATTTATATTCAGCTTTCCATGATTCATTTTACATTGCGTTATTTGTAATGTTACAGACCTTTTATGGACGTGTCCAGAGTCCCTAAGGTCGCCTGTAAACAACCCATATGGCACGCAATGTGGGGATGTATACTCGTATGGCATCATACTGCAGGAGATTGCCCTCAATGATAGGCCATACGCCATGGACGTCGACCTTCAATACGCAGGTATATCATTTATTTTCTTAAGTCATCTTTGTTGATAACATTCACAATGGCAATATTTTCTTTGAATATTTGATATTTAGGTGCGGTTGTTTAATTCAAGGAGGATGCGGCATGTCCATACATTTACATTTCAGTTGTGTAAACGAATGCTTAAAACGAGATGGTTATTCAAGATTTGCCCAGCTTGTATTTTGATGAAACGTAAATATGAAATAAACACAACTTTATTACCTGAATCAATATTTACCAATATTTTGATAAAGGGTGAAACATGATTGCCTTGGCTTTTAACAGAAATCATTGACAAAGTGAAGATTGGGTTACAAACTCCATTCAGGCCAACAGTGCCACAGGATGCCTACAGTAACTCATGGCGACAGTTGATGACGTCATGTTGGGATGAAATTCCTGGAAAAAGACCAAGCTTCAGCAAAGTGACCAAGGCATTGATTGACATAAATGGTGGACGGTAAGTGCCTACAACATTACTATTATCAAATAAACAGCTGGTCTTAAGGATTTAAAGGCATGTCAGGGTAATAATTACCATAAACTGTATTAAAGAAAGCTTATGTTACATGACACCATGCAGATAATAGATTTGTGATTTGGATTTGTTTTGAAGCCCCCTTAATCTGATCGACAAGATGATAAAAATGTTGGAGCAACATGCTGAGAACCTGGAAGACCTCGTGGCTGGTCGTACCACTGAGCTGTTTGAGGAGAAGAAAAAAGTCGAGGTTATACTCCACAATATCCTTCCTAGGTAAACATATTGTGTTTTTCCAATTTCACTTTCTTTGTTTTCCTCCAGTCAGCCAATATTTACGATGAATTCCTATCATTAGATATACTTGATACGTTGGTATTAGAAATGAAATTTTAACTACCGTTCAAAATGAGCTTGAAAAATCTTGACCTTATTTCATACAAAATATTGATCAAACTGTTTGTGCATCAGGGACTACAGTGGACCATATTGTACGGGATTAATTCAGGTTGCTACTACAAAACCGAAGCCTTTGTCATTCTGTTTGATGTTTAGAGTATCTAATTTGATTATTGGTCAAACTCATGTAACTGCAGGTCGGTAGCTGACCAACTAATGCTTGGACAGAATGTGGAGCCAGAAACATTCGATGCTGTCACAATCTTCTTTTCTGATATCGTCAGCTTCACCAAGATCTCTGCTCACAGCAACCCTATGCAGGTGATGCCATTCACACGAATTTCTTAGTTCTGACTATCACTGTTAATAAAACACCTTGGACAGTTAGACTATAGTATACTTTATGAATTTGCCGACGATATGAGAATAGTCTACCTCATAAAAAAACAATTAAAAAAACTGAACACCAGTGTCACTAATGCATGTTTCATCGCACTAATATGCATATAGTATTTCATTTCATTATTCCCTTCTTCCAGAGATATCCTCTGATGTCTATTTTAGATTTTTTTTAACATGCTTAGGTTTAGCCTAAAGCGAGTAATGTCTACAGTGCAAAAAGTAAGTCCATGAATTCCATATTTTCAATACCTACAGGTTGTAAACCTGCTAAACGGGCTCTATTCTACGTTTGATGAAATCACTGATGATTTCGATGTATACAAGGTAAGAGGAAGATGCATAATTTCAACTAACGATATCATCGACACATAATTGCTTTCATATAATTCATGAAAAGGTCTTTCAGAAATAAACGAAATTGATTCAGAATGTGATACAATATCATTACCCTATCCCCGGATTAAAGTAGAGAAGCAGTAGCTGGGAGTACAGAATTTTATTGAATTCTATGAAATAAGATTATGTCGACCTTACTGGACGATCATATTAATATGTAATATGGATATGAATGGTAAGTAATATTACATAATGGTAATTGACATGTATAATAAGGTCAATTAATATAAGTATAAAATATGATATACAATACAGTAGTATGAAAAATACGTAGGTAATTGTATATGAAAATAAAATAGCCCTACGTGAGTAGGAAGATAAAGAGAAGGTTGAGGGTGGGTGGGACGAAATTAGTGCTTGTAGTACGTGCGTACTGCAGAGCGGGTGGAGAAGAAGTGAGGCCGGGGCCTGGACCGGGCTGTACCACGTGACCTCGTGGTGTGTGTGAGTGCCGCGAGGGGGCAGGAGGGGCGCCCGTGAGGCGCGGTAGAGGGGGACACCGGGGAGGCAATGATTACCCCTGAGCAATGCCCATGGGTTTACCATTACCCTATCCCCGGATTAAAGTAGAGAAGCAGTAGCTGGGAGTACAGAATTTTATTGAATTCTATGAAATAAGATTATGTCGACCTTACTGGACGATCATATTAATATGTAATATGGATATGAATGGTAAGTAATATTACATAATGGTAATTGACATGTATAATAAGGTCAATTAATATAAGTATAAAATATGATATACAATACAGTAGTATGAAAAATACGTAGGTAATTGTATATGAAAATAAAATAGCCAAGAGCCAATATAAGGAGGGGGGGGGTGGGATAAAAGAAAAATATTAAGAAGTATTTAGGGACCTGATCAAGGCATGGTTCACTGCGGAGGCATCAGTGTCTTTGATGTAGGTCCGATGGGCGTTAGACCTCCAGCCCCCATACCGCTGTATGGCGAGTTCCGGCATACCGGCCTGGAATGCCTGCGTCGCGGCAGCCTTCCGGAGGCTGTGCAGTGTGTATGTGGGGGGCTGGCCTGCCCTCTGGAGGAGTGATTTCCATTCCCTCGACAGTGTCCTGGTCGTGAGAATCTCTCCGCTCGCTAGGCTGAGGAACGGAGCCGTAGGGTCGGCCGTAGGTGCGGCCGCGAGCATGGTCCGTATCGCCCGGACGGGGCAGGAGGACGGTTCGGGGGAGGCTCGTATGACCACTGTCTTTTCCTCCCCCGCTCTCTGCATGTTTTTCGCCGCCTTTACCCTGATCGATGCTTGTCCGGGCGTGACGACCACGTCTCGGCGCGACAGGTGTCGCGCCGAGTCGTACTTCCCCGTGGACGGTGGCGCCACCTCGCTTTGCCGCAGCGCGGCAAAGTAGATGATTAGAACCGCGGCCCTCAGGCCGACGTGCATCGGGGAGTCGGTTAGGGCCGCGAGGGCCGCCCTGAAGACGTCCATCGGGACCGGAGGCTTGACGTTGGGGAGGTACTCCTTGTTTCGTTTCATGGCATCCAGTGCCCGCTTCACCCGGAAATCCTCGGTCGCCGCGACATCGCCGCCCGTCAGCCGGAGGTGCGACCGTACGTGGGACAGCTGGTTCGCGACCGTCGCCGGCGAGGGGGCGTGGCCCGCGACGTACTCTAGGTACGCCGTGGTGAAGGACACTGTGGGTTTCTGGGGGTCGGTTCCCATTCTCCGGCAGAAGGCTAGGTAGGTCGCGACGGCACTCCGCTGGTTCGCGACCGTTCCGGGGGCACGCGCCTCGCACTGCCGCGCAGATGCCCTCGTCTGGAGTGATCGTAGCGCCGGATCTGCAGGCGAGACGGAGAACGGGGTAGAAAGAGGTGTGTGTACAAGGCATTACTTCAACCAGAGAATGATAATTTATGTAATTAACGGCCGTGACAAAGTCCCTCGAGGTCAGGTGGGCACGGCTGAGGGCGTCTGCCACGGTGTTAAGCACCCCCGGCACGTGAGTGTACACGAACTCCACCTGGAGTCTTGCTTGTACTGTCCATGCCTGGCGGGCACACTCGGCGAGGACCGGATTCCTGGCACGCCCCGACCTCAGTGCCTGGACTGTACCCATGTTATCGCAGTACACTTCCACACGAGTCCCTCGGTCGCGATCCGTGAGGAAGGTACACATGGCGTAGACGGTATTGAGGGCCTCGAGCTCGGCGATACAGTCCACGGGGTCCTCGACGGGGCAGACCCTACCGCAATAGTAGTATCTCCCATCCGTGCCCCCCACTCCACTCAGGCACGCGTCCACTATGATGCACTTGGTGGGAGGCCCTCGAGGTATCAGGGCATGGCCGTTCCATCCCTCGGCGAACCGCAGGAACCACTGTAGGTCCTGTCGCATCTCCGAGTTGACGTTGATATAGTATCCGGCCATGCCCCGGAGGGCCTCGAGCAGCTTGCTGACGAACGGTCGGGCCGGGCGTATACACTTCGCCACGTGGAGGACCCGACCGAGGACCGACTGTAGTTGGCGTTTCGTCAGCGAACGTTTGGTTGAGACGGCCCTGACGTGTTCTCGCACGTCCCGTAGTTTGTCCCGTGGGATACTGAGGGACATGTCCACTGAGTTTATGAGTATCCCTAGCCACGTTACAGCCCGGCTCGGGGGCTGTGCCTTTTCCCTGGCCTCGGGGAGGCCCAGTTCTCTGAAGAGCTCCCGCGCTGTGTCGAAGTCGGCGGCCGCCTTCTCGGCCGTCGGGGAGAGGATTATAAGATCGTCCAGGTACATCGCGGCATCGACCCCCTTGCGGTCAAGTATCTTGACGATGGCATCTGCTACGCACTGCATGTGGTAGGAGGAGGCCCGGGCACCAAACGGCATGGCCGTATCACAGTAGTACCCCTCCCCCCACGCGAAGCAGAGCAGCGGCCAGTCGAGGGGGTCGCACCGGAAGTTCTTATATGCCCGTGCGATGTCGATGGTGGACATATAACTCCCCGGCCCCGAGGCCACCAGGCGGCCGACGAATCCATCCACGGTCGGGAGGCCGTGTTCCCTCTCCTCACCGTAGACAGAGTTTTTGACGATATAGCCGTTAACGCTGGATTCCTTGGGGTACGTCATGTCGGTGATCACGCGCCTATCAGACGTACCCCTCTTTTCCCGTGTCATTAACGGCGACACGTGACACCAAGGCTGAAAGGGCGGGTCCTCGAACGGACCCATAAGGTTTGAATACCCCTTCTCCTTGTCGATGAACCTGGCTATCTGGTCCGGGTACCCTGAAGCACTGGGGTGGTTGGGCACCCCCCGCGTGTCGGTAACCGGGCCGGCGTACCCGAGGGGAAACCCGAATCTAATGAAATCCGTGAGTTCCTCCTTCCCGGGTATAGTCGCGAGGTAGCGGGTCCAGGCTGGTGTGTTGAGATCAGTGGGGATCTCGATCCGGGCCCCGAGGGCGTTAGGCATTCCCGTGCGCCGCACCCGGTCGTAGATGTCGGCGTGCCCCGGCGGCCCGGGGGCGGAGAAGTGGGGCCAGAGGGCCCGCCTATGTCCGGCGAACGTGCCGGGGTCGGTCCGTACCCCGGGAGCGGGTATTCCGGTCTCGCAGAATTCCCTAACGGCAGCGAAGTCGATTCGTGGGTTTTCGTCGCCGTCCTCCCGGGGCAATTGCCGAGCCAATTGCTCCACATCCCCGCCGTCGCCCCTATACACGGGAGTGTATTCCTGAGTGGGCGGGGTTGTTTGCTTGTGTGCGTCCCCCACGTGCTCGGCACGCGGTGTTGTGGTCACGTGGGGTGTTACGTCACGGGTGGTGCACTCCTTGACCGGGTCGCCCTCGCTGAGTGCACTCGTACCGGGAGCGAGGGGTGTTACACGCGCCACACTCACTCGCGGGGCGCGTCCGGTCCGTTTTTTGAAGCCGTTGGGTGTTGTTTCTGCACTCCTGAGAGGTCGGTGGTGCGCATGGTGTGTCCGGCCTGGGGCATCCGGCGTGGGGCAGGTGCAGGTGTTGGTGCAGCACTCTCATACCCGCCACCGTACAACAGCTTCCTGTTGCACGCGTGTATGGAGTGCGTGCACATCCTGCCAACGGAATCACAAAATGAGCAGACGTGCACCCATTTAATTCCGCCATCTTGGTGGCCGTTCCGCTGGCGGCAGCCCCTCTCCGAATTAAATGCCCGGCACGGCAGCTCCCGTCCTCCGGTCTTTCCCGCGTCTTGGCCGTCGTGCGCCGTTGTGGTTGCCGTCATGGCGAGGCGGACACGCTCGTCCTGTATTCGCACGTGGTCGGACCAGTAGATCCTACCGGCCTCGACCTGGTCGAACACGTACTGAGACCAACGCCTCACTGCGGCCCACGGCCGGGTCTGGGCATCTATCGATACCTGGGACAGGTGGCGATACATGTCCCTCCTGTCCTCCTCCGGGACGGCCCGGTGGTCCTCCATCATGACCAGAAAGGCGCTTACATACTCCATCGGACCGAGCGTGCCCCTGACCTCGAGCCTCTGATTCACGGTGAAGAGGCCCTCGCGTTCCACATACATATAAGGTTTCGACAGCAATTTAACGGTGTGAAGATCTGAAGTAAACCTACCGGCCGTGCGGTCATGTCGTAGTCCCTCACGGTCGAGTTCTTTCTGTAGCAGCTCGTCTGGGAGGTATCGGTCGCGAAGCTGACGGGGGGCCGGGAGACGTGATGTTTGGTCGTTTGCCCATTCCCTGGTCCGGTCCTCCGCGACGGTGGCCTCCCTAACGGTCGCCGGCTGCGATGCCCTAGACGGAGATTTAGCCCGTTGTAGACCTTTTATCGCCTCGAGTATCAAGGCGACGTTCCCCTCCAGGGCCGTTATTCTCGACGTCTTGACCGTCGATCCGTTTTCCGACACTGAGTCCACGTGGTCGTTCGACGCCTGTGTGGTACCTCTGGCCGTGGCCTCGGAGCCTGCGGCCGCCTGAGGTTCCTGAGACGTGCTCGCCACGGGCGTATTCCTCGTGTTCGGCATGGTACACTCTCCTCTATCGTTCTATCGCACTTTATCGTAGTATGGTGTGCTGGCCTATACTCGTGGAGTAATAGGCTGCGAGCACGTGGCCAAGAAGACGAAATTAGTGCTTGTAGTACGTGCGTACTGCAGAGCGGGTGGAGAAGAAGTGAGGCCGGGGCCTGGACCGGGCTGTACCACGTGACCTCGTGGTGTGTGTGAGTGCCGCGAGGGGGCAGGAGGGGCGCCCGTGAGGCGCGGTAGAGGGGGACACCGGGGAGGCAATGATTACCCCTGAGCAATGCCCATGGGTTTACAATTATACCCAGATGCATCTCAATGACGAGTTGTTGGAACATATTGTATATGCAGGTGGAGACTATAGGAGATGCTTACATGGTGGTATCAGGATTGCCTGTCCCAAATGGTGACCTACATGCAGCACAAATTGCTACCATGTCACTCCACTTACTGAGTGGAATCAGTTCCTACACAATTCCTCATATGCCTGGTGTGCAGCTCCAGATACGCATTGGTTTCCATACAGGTCAGTTTTATATTCAACTTTACATCTGGGAATATCCTGTGTTCATTCACAAAATAAGTAGGATATTGAAGAGAATCTAATCGATACCTTATGATATTTTCAACCTCTAATTGCACACATTGGAAAAATATGGTATGTACATGTGTATTGTGATATCTGGAGACATACACACTCATTGATCATAAATACCCGTGTTACTCACATACAGGACCAGTGGTAGCTGGTGTCGTTGGTCTGAAGATGCCTCGCTATTGCCTCTTTGGTGATACCGTGACAACCGCCTCCAAGATTGAGTCAAGTGGTCTAGGTACTGTTTATTATCTAGATAGTTATTGTGTTTTCTTATGTGTATGGATTGATACTTCACATTATTATCTAAAGTGCTGTTGGTATTTATCCCTGTGGGGAAACGTAAACTGAAGGAAAGAATTCAGGGGCGTAGCCAGGGCCCTGTTTTTTAGTCAAGATTATCTTAGGCTAAGACCGTCTTAAGACAAAAGTGTGCTATAGACAAGATATCTTAGAGGATCTTTGATATATCTTGGGCTGAGACAACTTAGGGGCGTCATAGCTGTCTTTTAGTCAAGATTATCTTGAGATATCTTAGCTCAAATTGGCTCAAAAACGGTCTCACCCCAAGACAAGGTTGGAGGTGTCCTAAAGGTGTCTCAGAGGTATCTTATGGCCATGTGGCCACATGAGAACAAGAAAACGAGATGCTCCTGTTACTCAACAGTCCTCTGTCACTAGTCCGCACTCACCAGTCCACACTCAACAGTCCGCACTCAACAGTCCGCATTCAACACTCCACACCCGCACCACACCCACACGACACCCACAACCACGCCCACACCCACACCCACATCCACAACCACACCCACCCCTGCACCAACCCCCACACCCATCCCCACACCCACACCCACAACCACAACCACACCCACACCCACACCTACACCCACAACCACACCCACAACCACACCCACAACCACAACCACAAACACAGCCACAGCCACAACCACACCGACAACTACGACCACAACCACACCCACATCCACAACTACAGCCACAACCACAACCACAACCACAACCACATCTACAGCCACAACCACAGCCACACCTACAACCACACCCACAACCATAGCCACAACCACAGCTACACCCACAACTACAACCACAACCACAACTACAGCCACAACCACAACCACAACCACATCTACAGCCAAAACCACAGCCACAACCACAACCACATCTACACCCACACCCACAACCACAACACATCTACAGCCAAAATCACAGCCACAACCAGAACCACAACCACACCATAATAAAAATTATGTGCCAGCACCGGGGTTTGAACACCCTACCTCCAACACGATTGCGGATGCCTTACCTATGTCTCCACAGAGATGGGTGATGCAATACACTCCTGAAACCCCATTAAATTTTGATATGGCTGCACCAGTGCTGGAGCTGGTATCCGGCAGGAGTAGAATTATAGAACCTAAGATAGCTCTATATTGTCTCAAGATCTACCGTGGCGCACCAAGACCTTGTCTATAGGACAGCGGCCATCTTTTGTCTTGTAAAAGGTCTTAGATTCTCTAGGATATCTTCGCAGATCTCAGCACAAGACTGTCTTGACTAAAAAACAGGGCCCAGGAGTTTGTTTCGGGAGGGGCACACCTCTGATTATTGACAAGGGTCCAGCTAAGAAGACCCTCCTATGAGGCACCAGGGCAAAGCTGGACGCACTTGGATTTAATAGATTATATAAGGTGTATCTGGGGGAATGTGGCAAGGGATCCAGGGCCCTGTTTTTCAGTCAAGACATAATCGCCCAACGATACCCTAAGATGTCTCCACGATTGGAAGACAATTTGCAAGACACAAAATGGCGGGTGTGCTATAGACACGGTCTCAGTGCGGTGCGCTCGATCGCCGCTAAAAGTGTCTCAAGTCTAGAACTGTCTCAGGCTCTATCGAAGCTCACTGTGTGTATATAGAGGATTTCCCATGCTTCCCATATGACTTTAGAATTGAAATTTTAACACGAGTAGGGGATACATTTGACCTATAACCGTACCAAATATGAACAAAATCGACTTCTTCGTTCTGAAGTTATCGGCGTTTTTATTTCGTAATAGCAATCGTCTGCTCTGGTGGCCAGTCACCCTCCCACCTCCGGATACACAGTCAATGTCAAGGTCGCTGCATAAATTAGCGGAGGTGTCAGAAAAAATACACTGGCCACCAGACCAGATGATTGCTATGACGAAATTAAAACGCCGATAACTTCGGAACGGTGGGACTGATTTTCCCTATATTTGGTACGATTATAGGTTATATGTATACCTTACTGGTGTTAAAATTTCATTGCTTAATTCTTACGGGAAGTGAAGTTGCGCATTCTGTACGACATGTCCATAGATGTCTTAGGTCTAAGACACTTTGGAAGACATTTGGAACCACGTGACCCTAAAGATGTCTTATCTATAGTACACCTGGCTGCAGTCTAAGTGCTCTTGACGGACAATCGTTGGCCGATCCCCAAAGATGTCTTATCTATAGTACACTGACAGCTGTAAGATATCTTACAAAGAGGATATCGTGACTGAAAAACAGGGCCCAGGTCCTCCTGGGGGGTCCATGGGGTAAAGTCCTCAGAAGAGCTTGAATTTCATGGATTATACAACATGTACTGAGGATTTTTTTAAAGGACAGGGATTACACATCTTCGGCTATCTGGCATTATTACCAGGGGTCCAGCTGCAAAACCCGCTGCGGGTGTCCATGGGTAAAGCCTCTGAAAACATTCAGATCTTATATATTATAAGAACTGTCCCCAGGATTTTCTTTGAGTTGGGTGGGGGGGGGGGTGTCCACATCTTAGGTTATCTGTGAATATTACCAGGGTCTAGCAGAAAAGCCCCTTCTGGGGGTCCAGGGGGCAAAGTCTTTGAAAGAACTTGGATTATATGCAATCTGTATCCAGGTTTTTTTTCAGGGATGGGGATTATACATCTCAGGTGTCACGTACAGTAGCTAAGGCCTAATCCTATAGACTAGCTAACCCAGTGACAAGAAAAGAGAATTCAGAATATCTTCTATACTAAATGAAGAAGACAGATAACCATACAAAGATATGTATTAATAACATATATTATAACAAAGTATACAGTTACATAACAATTCTCATCAACATACAAAATCATATACACTTCTGTAGTGTTCATATAATATAAGTCCTCTTGTTCAAAGCAGTACTCACAAGCTATCACTCTCAGTTATTGTTCAATGTCTCCTTGACTTGTGGATATAGATGATCCAAAGTAGTGGTAGCAGTCATCAGTCTCTATTCCTCCAGTGCTGGGGTGGTAGAAGATCATGGAGAAGCCCAATTCTCAGTAAAGGCCTCTGTAGCATAGAGTCCTATGGTGTCTCAAGCCTGACACTGCAGTGGTGGTAATGCTGAGCAGCATGGAGATGTTGACGCCACGGTGTCTGGGTTCCAAGTGAGCTGTGACTGCAAATCTGCTTCCTTATATACCCTATCGGGGGGTCAGTCCAAACAAAGACAGGGGATGGTTCAAACGCAAGGGGTGGCAGTCCAAACGGTTAGGCCTTGACCACTATCTATAGCGAGGACCTGTTAGGAAGCACCCTGTGATATTCTTAATACATACATCACACAGGGTATCTGTATATATTGCTAGGTTTCAAGCAGCAAACTCCCTCCTGGGGGTCCGAGGGAGGGGGAAGCCCCTGGAAAACCAAATGAATTAAAGGACTTGTATCATAAACATACTACATGCTGTCCCCAGGATTTTAATTCAGGGAGGGGGTTGCATATGTTAAGCTATATTTGAATATTGTCAGAGGTCTAGCAGCAAGACCCCTCTTGGTGGGCAAAGCCCCCAGGATCATTTTGAGAATGTAGTCAGAGGTCTAGGGGCAAATTGCCTCCTTTAGGATCCAGGGGCCAAAGCCCCAGAAGTGCTTGGCTTTTATGGATTAGTATTTTCAGGTTACATAATGGACATAACCTCTCTGTGGGGACAAGGGAGTGCAACCAGGCGAGGCATTTAAATTTTACAGATGATAGAAGCTATTCCCAGGATATTAGTTTTGGCAGGGGATTTACACACCTGAGACAACCTGGGAAGACCTGTGGTGTTCTAGAAGCTAAAACCCTCCTGGGGGTCCAGGGGGCAAAGCCCATGGAACCATTATGATTTCATTATATAAGCTCTTCTTAGGATTTAGCTTCAGGTTGGGGTGGCTACACACTTGGCAGGGATTCCCCTGGGTCCACCTGTATGTTGATACTGAGGCTACCTTGGAATATTACATGGGGTCCAAGAGCAGAGCCCATCAAGGGAGCAAAGCCTTTGGTCCAAGCGCTGGCCTTTTACTGTACCTAGGATTTTGTTCCCCTTGGTGCACCTGTATGTTAAAAGTTATTCAAGCTTTATCCAGGATTTAATTCCAATTGGGGTGGGGGGTGGTGGTGCACAATTGAGGCTATTTTGGAACATTATAGGAGGTCCAACAGCTAAGCCAATCCTTGAGGCCAAGGGGGCAAAGCCCCCAGAAGCACTTGCATTTTACCCTACCTAGGATTTTGTTTTCAGGAAGGGGTTTTATACACCCTGACTACAAAGGAAGATTGCCAGTGGTCAAGTGGCAAAATCCATCTGGGGGTCCAGGGGGGCAAAGCCTGCAGAAGCACTTGGCTAATATACATTATACAAGATACCTCTTGGATTTTGTTTCAGGGACCGGGATGATTACTGATCTAAGGCTATTTGTGAAGGTTGTAAAGGCTCTAAAAGTGCCTTTTCGGGGGTTAAGGGGGCCTCCTGATGAGCTCTTTCTGTTTTGGGGAAACAGCTGCTCTGTTGAATGACATACATCTGGTAAGATGGGCATGTAGCGGAACCTTTCTTTTTAGAGGAGGGGAGGGGGGCACACCTGGGACTAGCATATATATGTATTCCTCAAGGGTGTACCCCCAACCTCACCCTCTAGATAGATATCGAGATCTTATGTATGTGTAAATAGACCCTTCTTGTATATCGCGGTAGCTTTTTAACTATAATAGATAGAAACAAAATTAAAAAAAGTGCGTGTAGAGAATTTTCAGTCGGAAAAGACCATCTTGGAAAAATTTCGGGGGGGGGGGGGCACGTGCCCCCTGTGCCCCCCCCCCTGGGTACACCCCTGAAGAATTTCAGAATATCTAAGGTCTATCCGCTAGAGAAGTGCAATAAGCGATGTGCCGAGGCACCTCAACGAGTGTGGACACAACGGAATAGATGATGTCAGTATACATATAGACTTCATCTATAGGCATCTAGACAGCAAACAAACAGTCGTACTTTAGACAAAATAGAGTAAAACTGGATCCATCGCCTAAAAACCCTGGTGTCAAAGAGGATTGAACACAATGGATAGTAAATATAGATAACGCTAACAGCAATGCCACATGAAAAGATCCTATAGAAATAAACAACACTCCAAAAAGTGTGAGATATCAATCCTTTATAACCATATACAAAATTCCAGCTACCCAATATTAGCAAGGCCTGTACAAACAGACCCAGGGTAACTTACAATATAATTACTAGCCCTTAAAAGCATTGATGCCGGCCTATAAAGCGTGATTTGGACGAGACCGTCGAAACTATTGAACAAGAATAAACCGAAAATGTTTATAATCTAATGGCCCAAACCAAAAGGTTAACAAGGCTTTCAGGGATATAAAGATCGATACCAAAGTATAGAATCCTTGAAGATATCCTGTGGAAGAATAGAATCGCTTGCGGAACGAAGAAATAGTCAACTCTTAAAACTAATGTTCAAAAAGTCTAAAGAGGTTGAATATTTGGACCTTAGATCCAGAGGAACAAGGGGAGACAAGGGAATACGATTTAAGCAGAATAAACATAAAGGATGTAAGTACGAGAAGTCGCCACTGTATAGGGGTATCGGTTTGTGGAGTACACTGGACCCAAGTATACAGAACATAGAAGGTGTAGCATCCTTTAAACGAGCTATTAGGAACACTAAAAAAGTGGATAATAAGGGTAAATTAAATTGACGTATACATATGTATACTATGACTAACGAGGATTAAGGTGTATGTTTTCAAAAATCATGTTTTTCTCAGTCAATTGATCTAGATGTAAAGACACTGTATCATGGAGTAGCTAAACTTTCAAATTGACATATCTCATATCCATCACATTAACTCACCTTTACTTTCATCAATGTATAGTTTGAAGGAAATTAAGGAGTGTTTATTTCTACATTATCAATGCTGTACGAAAGAACCATTGGAAGAACTGTGCAACAGAAATGGCTAATAAATAATAAAAAAAAAACAAAAAAAAAAAAACAACAACACAACAACAAATAAGCCGAGAGGGGGCATCATACCATCAGTGAGAGTCTAGTTCCCGCACTGGCCACCAGGATTAATTTCTGGAGTGCCCACAAGTGGGTTTGAAGCACCACCTGCACAGGCGGATCCGAACCACAAATCTCAAACTGAACATGATAAGCATTTTGCGCTGTTCTTTGCTCAGACAATGAACGAATGGACATAGAGGAAATGGACCACGTGACCACAAAGAACCAATAGAGCACAAGATCCGTGATGAAAATTAACATAAGCAGGCCACAACTAGCTGGCCCTGCAGGTAGGATAGTCACTTGCTCAATAGTCGCTAGGCAGCCACATCTACCCTCATATATTCTCTAGATAGAATAATTCATTCACCAACAGATTAGGCGATCTTCCATGAAGTAGTCCTTGTCACTTACATATATACAGAAGTGCATAGGACACTAACAGGACTAAACACAGATAGACTTCACAACAAATACAATCACTCGGCAATTTCAAATAATCTACGAGACAATACCTTTGATTTTATTCTTGGATTCTTCACCTTTTCGCAGCTTTTGTACATCCAATGCAAGTCTATCTCATAATATATTATCTTTATACAACGGGCTAGATTTATATTTTCTGTGTTTGGTTTATTTACTTTAAAAATTTGCTTGTTGCGTCTTTTAGTTCTTTGCTGATTGTTCTCATTGTCGGGATTAGTTGAACACCATTTAATCATACTTAGTAGATGACACTCTCTTTTCTGATTAACGTTCTTACCTTATATAGTTTGAGCAGTTCATCAATTGTAGATATTGCTTCTCTCTACCCCAACCTTTACACTCTTGTTTAACAAAACTGAAGGTTTTGTGTCCTCCATGCCCTCATAAGATCAAAAATGAAATCCGCATACTCTTCATACTCAATTACTCGTGTAATAAGATAATTTTCTGAATTTAAATAGCTTCACGTTAAATTCCTTAGTTATTTTATCACAAGTTAAGAAAGATATTCATAACAAATCAGTATCTTTATGTTCAATGATGATACTCATTAGCACTAAAACTTCAACCGAAATGCCTCACTTTCAGTCATAATTTCGTGGACTGATCCACTGATGCCCCTTTTCCTCTCTTAATGATATGAGTTAACAGCGTAATGTATACTCACTTGATATGCTTGTAAAGATCGTTGCAGTAAATTATACCAGGGCAGATGGAAGGAAGTCCTATTAAAATGTATACATGCAAGTGTGCCAATATGATTGTGGTTTCATCCACAGCACTAAGGATCCATGCCAGTGGCATATCAGCTGCAATTCTGAAGGCAATCGGTGGATATGTCCTTGAGGCCAGAGATGACACCAGATTTGAGGTAAGTTAACTTTAAAATGAATTAACTATTCCTCTTATAAACTAAAGGAGGGGCACCGAGAGCTGGAAATAAATGACCATGTCATTGAAGGAGTATTTAAACGTGTAGATATCAAAAGGGAAATTAATACTTTGTGGAACAGCATTGATCGAAAGCAAAAATTGTGTGTGAATGCCATTTGGCAGCATTCTCGCATGGGTGGGTTATGCCATCTAGCATCGTTAGTATGGAAAGGGTTAAATATTCTAATAATGCCATTTTATAAAAAGAATAATGTGAAGAGGAACGACCCAAGGATCGAGGACTTGGGCACCCCGTACTCTTTATCCGACCAGTGAGAGGTACTGACTGTAAATTCCACTCTTTTTTCTGCCACTTTGTTAATGCCTTAGCCAGTCTATATGACACCCCTACTCACCCATTGGCGTCACATCACCATACTGGCGTCACATCACGTCACTTACTGGGAGTTTGATTGGTTCAAAATATCTATCTTGTTATATGATTAACACATACAAAAAATCATTCTTCTTTTCAGGGAAGTAAAACCTACTGGCTGAAAGGAAAGGAAGGATTCAACCTGCCACTACCAGATATTAACCCGAGCCTAAACAATATTTAACAATGAAAAAGCATAAAGGCATTTTGTATGTCTTTAGAAATCTCTTTTCGATAAAGATCAACCAAACAATTCCTGTATCTTTATATACTTGAGCCATTTATATACTGGAGTAATATAAGATGTGCATTATAAGCAATTTGTTTGTATGAAATGTGCTTTATAATGACATCAGGGGTAACGAGAGGTTAGGGCTAATGCGGAAAGAAGAGGGCTGCTAACTAAGGACGCCTCCACTCCACGTGACAGCATTGATCACGTGCTCCCACCGAGCACGTGACCATCCACATTCCAACCGGCTTACTCGGGCATTTGCTTCCGGACCGCCAGCCAACTCAGATACCACCCACTCTACAAGAACTTTCTTTTCTTCTCTTATTCCCTACTACTGTGTAGGGCTATTACAATAGATCATAACGATTTTTTCTCACTCATAATTACTATCAAAGTTCTCTCGTTATTATTATGATAGAAAAAACTCAATAAATTTTGCCAAAGGTAAACCTCTTCTGTGTTAGTCATTAGGCTGGTGTAGAATAGAAACAGTGAATAAACTGAAAGTGCATCGTCCATAAATACCATAATACTTCCTAAGGGTGATGCAATTGTGAAATTGCTGTTTATGTTGTAAAACCAGACCTAGAGGATCATCAAGGAAAACAAAGTATCATTCTCAAGGGTTTATGCTCTTAAACCTTTGGTAAAACCTTTTTCCCGAAACACCGAAATGTATTTATCTAACGTAAAAGGTGACCTCTCAAGTATGTATTCAGAGAGGTGCTTTGATCATGACTTCACTATGAATGGCCAATAAAACAAAAAAAAGAGCAAAAATCATACTACATATTTATGAACACGACCAAATTGGTTTATTTTTATTTTATCTTTTAGCTTAGAAACCACAAAGACGTCATTAAAGGTGTAGTTTTACAGACAACAGGATCCTGCGGTTAGACAGATGGTGGCATCCACACTAAAGGCGACAAAGCTCTTACATATAATCACAAAGGCCGGGTCTCAATCCGGTATAACGTCAACTGTTCTGTCAGTTCCTGCTTTCACTCCTTTCCTAATATATATATCCGCATCATTTAAGACTCCATTCCTACGGACCTAGTGCGCATGTCTTTACCTGTACGTGTAGATAATATATACATGAATGTATGTGTCTTTGTATTAAGAACGTGTGTTTGTAGGACAACTCATGGCCCCGTAAATAACATCAACTTCATCGAGTCCTATATCCTAATCTTGCTCTATATTTATTGTATACCCGAAATCTGATATTTTACCATGAAACCATGTACACAACTATTAAGATTATAGTAGGTTTGCGTGTGCAAGTATGCATTTATGCCTTCCTATGTATATGCATATGTGGCGTACTTTTCCAGATGAGTGTACGTATTTATAAATGTGTCGACATACACAGAAAAATAACAATAACTAGGGAAAGCTGCCCCAGTAGGCCATACGTAAAATCAAACTAGGAGAAATTATTCGTGCAGATATTTCTATTTAGTACGATATAGTTCTAATATAGAGTTTCGACCACCATTCTGCCCCCTCCGCAAGCATCAAGGGCCTTCAGGATAACCACAAGACACGACTTGTTTAAAAAGGACTCTTTAACGCAGGACGGGTACGCCACTCATTATTTGTACGCCAGACTCATTCAAACACAGCCATGTACATGTGTATTTTCACACACCCGAGAACAAACATACAGGGTGAGAGGTAAGATATATAAGTAATAGGTCACTTAGGACACCAATGATGGTGGCCCATTTCAGTTGTTTTTTTATAATAAATTTATTTTCGACTGTTTCTTTCACCTGACCGGTGTTTTACAAAGTAATAGTCGTACGACTATATTACGGATAGAACAGCGTATTCAGATTTCACTTCAGTTTACAGATATTACATGGCATTATCATATAGAACCATACACTGTTGTTTATCCATAAGGGATAAATAGTTCATATATAACAATTATCAAGTACAAAGTTCCAAGATAAATCTTTCAAAGTATTTTAAGCCTCTTAAAACACTGCTAATAATATCTTCCATTTTTGCTGGATTCTTAGGTTGTACAACCATATTAACTTCTTTATTTTCTCATTTTTCTGTACCTCTTTTTACCTCTGAAATCATTCTCTTGTTTATCATTCATTTATTTTCTCTTATAGAGAGGAAGATATGGGGGAAGGACTTCAACGGGTTGTTCTTAAAATATACCACACGACCTCCAACATATGTAAAGGGCATCCCATCACACCCTTAGCTGTTCCGAGCAATACCGAACTGCGCTGGGGCCAGTGACTCCGAAATCTCCTTACAGTCTCTAAATACTAGACTAGTCTAAGGCACTTTACAGAGACCAAGATTCTCAACGCGGTGGGAGAAGGTGTGACATCGGCTAAGCCTCGTCTATATACACTAGATTCTCGACATAAGTCTGGAAGCCCACGATAAATTGGATGATTATTCAATGTATGATGTCACATGCCGGCGACATCAGTAGGAAACCTGGGACTCTTTTGTCTGAAGTGAACTTCACAGTTATGTTATGTTTTACTAACTGTTTGATTGGAAGAATAGTGTACACATTAATGGCAAATAAATTATCTAAAAGAAATAATGATAAAAATCGCATAAAGTGGGATTCACACTATGAGACTGCTGTACCCCACAGGGTGTTTGTCTTGGACAGATCCTGCTGAGATTCGGTAATGGAACACAATCTCCTCATCTGAATGGTAGGGCTCCATCGCCCTGAGAAAGTATTTTCCTCTGAAATTGTCAGTAACAAGACACAGAATCTCAAGAGTCTTTGATCTTAAGTGGGATCCACACGGATTCACACCTCACAGTGTGTTTTTCTGAGACAGATCCTGCTGAGATTCTCTGCTGGAACACAAGATTTAGCTCTTTGTCTAAATTGTAGGCTTCCATTTCCCTGAGACATGAGTTTTTCCCCTGCAATTGTTGGCGACATATACCCCTAAAAAGGAACATAATCTTAAGAGATTTTAAACCCTGTGAGGTACATGAATTCCACCATATGAATCTCACTTCAAACACATAAAATGTATAGGGGCATCTTGGTCAGACATATAAACCCACTGCTTAGTCGCCTACTAAGTAACCAAACTAGTCAATAGGAGGCAGGCAAGCAGAATCATATGTTTTTTACATCCGTCACCTCAAGAGTACTTGAGTCCCAAGGTGCATGTTCGTTGGGAATATGGCTGAGGCTATGTATCAGGTGTGTCCCTCTATGTGAATCCAATTTGCCATTTTTCCTTGAGACAATGAGGAGCAAAAAGATTCAACTCGGGCTAAGATGTTTGTACCATAAGTCAATTGTCTCAGACTGAGGGAAAGGTGTGAATTGCACCTGTTTCAGGTACATCAGTTTCTACGTGTGAATACCACTTTACAAAGGGTTCTTTTCGTAAGCAAATTACCTAAGGCCTGGTGTCCACCTACTACGACATGGCTCCGAAATGGTGTACGATGTACCTCCCGATACAAAATCAAAATCGCGTCGGAAGGTAACCTCTAATCGGTGCAGTTGACCAAGTTTCTGCGATTAGGCACCGATGAAAAATGAGGGTCTACGATTTCATTCCGATGAAAAACCCGTATCGTAGGGTGTCTACGACATTTAAACATATTTAAATGGCGGTGGTTAATTGGGAGCATCGCAGAGTATTCTATCGTGAAAATTATGAAATTTTATAAGATACTTAGGATACATATATGTCCGTATGCCAGCAAATTTGGTGATTTTAGAATAGGTGTTAAGGGGGTATCCCACTATCACGATTTGCGCCTCCGACACACTACGATAGCCTTACGACAAGCGTTCCAGATGATGAAAAAAAAAGAAGAAATTTGTGTAGGAAGGAACGGCTCTAACGTCGAAGTGGGTTTTGTGTTCCGATGAGTACTACGACACACTGCGACACACTCCGATAGTGCTACGATAAAAATGCCGTGTCGTAGGCCTTCCGACAAAATCGGACGTGTTCGATTTGTCGGAGTGTGTCGGAGTGTGTCGGAAGCATTCTCTACTATGTGTAGGCTATGCACCCCCCCCCCCCCCCACCCCGTTGGATATGGCCCACAAAATAGCAATTACCCCGGGAGAGTCCCTAGACAATTGCTCTGTCACCGCATTTTGGTGGATTCCGCCTGATACCAGCATGCATCAGCGAATTATTTCATCCAGAAGTAGCAGTTATTTGAGTTTCAGAAATGATGCCTTCAGGCATCATAGCGTAAATTTCTTCCGCAACGCTCGACGAAGTCGAACGGGGAGAGATTGTCAACATCATAGCGTACTAGGCCTGGAATGCCTCCAGGCATCATAGTGTAGCCAAAAGGTTAAAAAATAATATTAATTGCTTGCCTGAGATTTGCATTGGCGCACCTCTTGAATCGTAGCCTTGTTCTATGGGCCCTGGGAAACATTATCGATGCGATATTTCCTGAATTTCAATGTATCGTATGTCAAAAAATAATAACGATAATACTTCAAGATATGCACTTTAGCCCTGGTAATATCGTAGGGCATGTTGGGACAATGGTCACCTTTCTTTTACCAGTCAGGGGGGTTCACTAATCGTTGGCTGACCCTTGCTCTGTTGTCCTACATCTACCGACTAGGGCCGACTGCGTTAGGATGCTCGCCTGAGACAAATTACGGTCTCTTTGTCGCCGACAAAGGAACATGAATGTTCCGAAATCGGTAGATGTGTATTGGGCTTAATGTTTTGTGGATTTAATTGCTGTTTGGTGGATTCGATTGTCATCAACTGCTTCATTCAGAGGCAGTTGACATTTTCATCGCGGATTCATAATTACAATTCAAGTTTTAGATTTTTGTGAAATAACCCGGATGGAAGCCTAAGAATATAATGAATAGCAGAAAGGTTTGATATCTGAATGGGGAGACCGATGGAAACATTTCTAAAACCAGCCCACGATGTCAGCATGCGTGGGCTTACCTCACGGTTTTATGCACCATTTCATTTTCACGTGCTTGTGACACGATCATGGCTTGTCTCATCATTTCGCAGACACCCTCATTATTCATCCATATGGCATAACCGTATTTTCCCCTCTGAACTTACCTTACAAGGTCAGATATTATTCGAGCTCCTAACACATTTTTCTCATAGAGTTGTGAAAAGACAACATGCGCTTGGAGAGCGATGCGTAAACATGCTCAGCGAGGCGTGCTCTCCAAGGTTAACCCAGGACCTCCGGAAGTGGCTGAGTCAAGCATCCCTAGGTAAGATCGTCTGCTAAGAATCACGCAATGGACATGGCAAGAAAGCCAAGTATGTACCACAAATCCCCTACCACGATATAAACAATCACAAGGAAATATTCAAAAGTTTCTAAATCCTACTAGTATCAATTTGATTCCACTGGAAGGCTATGCCTTATTCATTTTTAAATGAGAAAAGGCATATGCGGACGACGAATATATTGATAAGTGGCTTTAGGTATAATATTGGGTAATGTGACATAGAAAGATCGCTAATGCTGAAGGTTTAGGGTCAATACTACGAAGCGTAGTGAAGTGGGCGGGGCTTGCTAAGCTGTGAATGACTGACAGCAGTTATAAGAGTGCAGGCCATGAATGGATCCGGACATTATACACCCTTGCTGAACATCATTTTACACAGACTAACACACCGAGGTTCTTAACAAGTGAGAGCTATTTTACGACATAGCCATGATTAACAAGGCACACCTAACTACGCATATAGGAGTATGTTTGCTTCTGGTGATTCTTCTCTGGAAACAAGTTACGGCTAGTAAGTGATAATTTTGTTATATTTTTTTCATATGTATCCGCATGAATCGCCAATGTTCTAGCAGAAAATACAAGGGCGTAGGGTTTCCCATCGTTGATTATTAAGCGCTTTGGTATTTAGTAATATCATCATAGAATTGCTGCTGATCATCCATGAAAGAGGTGGAAGGTGGGGGGGGGGGGGGGGGGCTAATTGTAAGATTTTCTTCTGAATAGTGTACGAATCAGTAACTATATAGTATAGATTGTTTCTGAATCTACCGATGGAGAATATTATCAAAATAACATAGTAAATAATATGTTGGAGAGCTTTGTGGTTATTTTCTCCTCATACATATCTAAAAAAAACACAGGACCTGGTACATAACATGCCACTAGTAGCAGTATGGGCAACTCAACATTGACCCCGTTCACGAGAGGGTTGCGATCCGCATACACTAACCAGGGCAGTCATTAGCCAGAATATGGATAGTTTGCTGCAGTCATGACATTGGAACGCTATGGGCTATACATCAAGGAAAAAACATACAGTACCAGGCCAATGCGACGGCTCTCATGCAGCCGTAGATCATACCAACTATGGCCTGGGTCAAGTGGTATTTGTTTGTCCCATGTCCCTGAGGCATCATGGTATCCATCGGTGGATGGAGGAGAGATCCCGGTAGTATATCATTCTGGCATCACATCCGTCCACCCCTCCCACCGGATCTCCTCCAGGGAGAGCAGTGGGGAGGAAGAGGAGGAGGGGGGGGGGGGGTGTTCGCAGTTGTGTCTCAATCATGGTCTAGGTCCTTTAGCCTATCCGATATGATATGGACTGAAAAGGCGATAGAGATTTCTACCATCATCATACCCACGTTTTACTGAATCTCCACTGGAAACGTATAGAGCGCCTGGAATTCGCTACCTTGAGATTCTGGCATGTCAGAATTCCCTGCTGGAGATTCCGGAAAAAAAGTCCCATCCATAATGAGGTCAAATTATCACCTACTTCGAAATAGGTTTATTGAATGATCATTCAACATCAATTACTTGTAATCAGATATAATATCATTATTTAACATCCATCAGAAATTACTGTCATAACAAGTTTTGCCCGCTAAAAGCACAGGGAAATAGAGAACAGTATATAA
Organism: Alentia gelatinosa; assembly: GCA_950022655.1. NCBI lineage: Eukaryota > Metazoa > Annelida > Polychaeta > Phyllodocida > Polynoidae > Alentia > Alentia gelatinosa. The sequence goes on along the minus strand of OX465579.1, from coordinate 79,799,089 downwards.
TTGGCGAAAGTCTACAACCATGCTTGACAGTGCTGTGACGTTAGGGTGTGATAGGTTTACAACTGTTATGTTATTTATGAAACTGGCCCTATGTCTTGCAATGAATCCCTTATTGCAATGGCTTGTTCTTAATCATGTAGGTGGGTTATAAACAGTAACGACTGGTCTTATTTACCAGTGGCTACAATCTCCGCGTAGTTGACGACGTAATATCATCGGTAGTTGCACGGATATTACTACGTGTCAACTACTTGAAGATTACATACATTCATAAGAAAAACCAGTTATTATTGTATTACTAATGACCTACGTGGGTTAAATATACCTATGACTCATTAACCCGTGTGCATATTCTCTGAAATATCCTTCCACCACAGCAATTGCAGGTTCTAACCTCGCGGTCAAATTGACCAAGTCCCTGTAGCTGCCACATTATAGGTTGCTTTGTAACTATATGCAATAATTAATACTTCGGGTATTTGATGTGTCTAAATTCTAATGTAGAGGAAACCTAAGATATCTACGATATTTTGTGTTGCCACTGTTTCTAAAGCGGTGGTTAGAAGAGGGGCCCTTCACCGGTATCCTTGCCTTTGTCTCTCCACAGATGACGGTCACTACATCGGTGGCTTGGTAGAAACTAGGAGCAAATATGTTCGTCTTCATTGAATTAGCCTTGTGATTACAAGAATTCACAGTTAAAATTAAAAGGGTTCTATCTGATAATTTCCCGTTACCCACTTTTCGCGAAAAAAATATATCGACTAACGGATATATTACAGAAAATAGTGAATCAAATAATTATATCTTCGAATCTGGGAGTATATAGACAATGATGCGTTTGTTGCATTTATTATAAACCTTTTCGAATAAATTAAACCCACTAATTGCCATAGAAAAGGGGATAACAATGGGAACTATTTCTTTGCTCTTCAGCACAAAGGAGCTATTTCCCCCATATTTTATGGTTTTGAGGCCGTATACCACAGATATTAATCTGTATACCACAGTTATGGTATCTGACAGGTTTTATCCCTTTAACAGCAGGAAGATGCCTCCAGGCAATCCCCTGGCTACGACAGGAAGATGCCTCCAGGCATCTAAGAGGCATCATTGATACTTATATACAAAATTCAATAGATAAAAAGATAATTGTTTGATTTAAAAGACATTTTGACAATGTATAAGAGCCATATTGACCTTTGATTTGGTATAACAAAATATGACATCACATGACATTGCTATTTTCCCAAAAAAGGTGCCTGCCGTAGCAGGGTCGTTTGGGAAGGCATTGCCTACCGTGTAATGCTGAGCAGGGGAACAGGGTGCTGCAAGGAAAGGGTTAAATAATGGGTCATGGTTTACTGAGTCCCCATACCTTTTCAATGGGGTCTTTGTATACGATGGGTAATAAAAGTCCATCGTATTCCACACGTTATCTTCATTTCTTTCCCTTCGTGAGCAAGTCGTACTCGTGAGTATTTATATAGAACATCCTGACCATACAGTACATGCTACAAAACGAGATGGGGAATTGTCGGTTTTTACGGAACGAGCCTCAGACATCAATTCCCATAGAGTTTTGTAGTATGTACAAGCATGGTGGGTCGTTCTATATTTATTGTATACTCAAAATTAAACAAATCTTACCATATATTGGCACAGTAGACATGTCAGCGGGAAAGCCCACACACTACTGATGTTTCGACGTGCGCAGTATAACAGTGTACTGCATAGGGTTCAGTTCACAATTTATACTACATCTATAGGGAGCAGCAGTATGTACAATTTTGATCAAATATACTGCATTGGTATATGATAAACCAGCATCTTATAAATAATCAAACATAATATGATATCAATCCTATCAATTCTATCTTATTATCATGAATAACACACAGAGCAGCATTGCATTTTCACCCTCCCAGCTCCATGTATGACGCAGCGCTTCTACCTGGGTAACGTGAACCTGAGCCACGTGGGGCATGTGGAGATGAGCGGTGTGTACGCGGAACATGCAGGGCACGTGCATGATGGACGCCTCGTCTACAAGCACACGGCCAGGCACCTCTACCTCTACTTCGCCAGGTACGCAGCGGTTAACAGTACAGCTTCTATTCAAGACTATTGAATATATAGGTCCGTGTTCTATTGTACTCATGTGGAATAGATTTCTTTGCCTTTCTCATCTCTTACCCTATATTGTTATTTATATAATATTCTTGTTACATCAGTGGCGCCATTGCGTCATCATGCTATGCATTTCGTCAAAGGCCAAACTGATTTGTATTCTTGTTTTTGCGTTAAATCGTCCATTTTCTTCTGGATATTCCGTCACAACCTGTTTGAACCCTGGTGGGGGTATTGGGTGTGTGTGACGGTCTCCGAAGTCTCGGGAAAAAAATCTTTTTATTCTCTATAGACAGTTTAGTAGATATCATAATATAGGATTTCTCTTGTTGGCTCCATAAAATAGTTATCGTACATGATTTTGATTCTAGGGACCCTCTACTCTTTAGTTCCGGTGCTAATAACCTTGACCACGGACTTGGTCCGTGCCTTGAATTTTGATCCCTGATAGAATAGATAAGCTGAAAGGTCAGAAGGTTATAAGTACAGAAGTCGAGAGTCCCTAGAATCAAAATATAGTACAACAACCATTGTGCAGAACCGGCAAAAAAACCCTAGATTTTGAGATCGGCTACTGGTTTCCAAACTACATCCTTTTATGCAGGGAGGGACTTCTATGAGCCATCAGGTTGCGACAATTGCCCACCTCAAATTATTGACAATTTCCCAATTGTCCCCAATTGGGCATGTAGACAACGCTTTGTATTGCTACCGATTTTATCATTTAACATGCTTCAAGAAGTGTCAGTATCGACGATGGCGCCAATGAGCAATGGATGTCATATTTAAAAAGAGGATGAATATTCGAGGTTAGAACTAGGACCGTGGTGAGACATACACACGAGGGGTTTCCCAACATGTCTCATCTAGATGTGAAGCATTTGTGGTAAACCGGGCCAGGTCTTGAGCAATAAAAAAGGCATTTGTCAACAAGGCGAGTTTATGGAGCTCTGTGTGCGTCACGTTCACCACGGTTTACACACTTGTAATGTTCTACAGGTGTGCGTGGGAAGGCTGCACGGGGGGAGGGGGGAGCTGGGCACCGCAGGTGTACTTCCGTGAAACTCTGCAGGTGAATAATATACGTACGTATGTATACCAAGAGAAAGAAAAAATGGTAATTTTAATATGAAGTTGACTCTTTACAGGCAGGTGTGGCTGACTGGAACCAAAGCAGTACCTCACGATAACAGAGAGTGTGTCCGTGTGTCCTTAGTTAGCTACCGTTTGGAGTCTTAGGCCTGGCGTCCACCTACTACGATATGGCTCCGATATGGTCTATGATGGACCTCCCGATAAAAAAATCGAAATCGCGTCGGAAGGTCACCTAATATCGGGGCAGTTGACCACGTGTCTGCGATTAGACACTGATAAAAACCCCATACAATATGTGGTGGATTGGCATATCTAGACATATGTCTACGATTTTGCACCTTCCCGATTTGTATAGGAGCCATATCGGTAGGTATAAATTTCTATCGTAGTAGGTGGACGCTAGGCCTTAAGGTGGATTGTTATACTTGATATACGTACTAAAAAGTACACATTGACATTTTCTTGCTGTTCATTGCATTCCAAACATCCCTGCTGCATTGGTGCCCGCCTTTACACCACAGTTCAGTATTAGATTGTTGATAACAATGCTCTACTACTGCAACACGATACATATCTTGGCATAGTGGGGTATCAATAATTACACTTCATTCTATAGTTATCTTTCTTTTCAGGACGGACATGGACATGTATTGGGTGGTAGGTGCAAGTGTTACATCAAACCTCACCAGCGTCACAATGAGGCTGCCTTCATCCGCATCTCAACCAATCAGCAGCACGGACGCCAAATGGCAGCTTAAGGAAAACGGTGTGTGGCTAACTGTGCCTAAATTGAGAACAGTGTGTGTACCTGAGGACTTCGGCCCATGTACGTCAGGAACTATCAATGTATCCGGAGTGCCGGCTCAAGCCCGAGGGCGAGGCCGCTTCATGGGATCCTATAGTTTACATAATATCAGTCAATCGCTGCGACCCATCTACATCAAAGATGGTGGACCTGAGGTGCTATTTTATGGGAAGCTTGGTTTGTGGGTATTTAGCCGCAAACTGGGTTCTAATTCTATCGATATGTTCACCAAAGACAGTGCCTTCCTGCCGGAACTGATTATAGAAGACTGGATGTACTTCAACGGATATGGACTACGATCGAGGCCATTAAACATTACATGTATTGGTACGTAAACGGATTTCATAGTTTATATAGTGACTGAAATGCATTGCCATATTTATGTATTTCTCTGTAGGTACTGATATATTCCACAAATGTTTAACAATTACAAGGGGACACGGCAGCCCCCGTAATGAGTGGAGGTGGGGTTGGGGTCATCTATTTTTAATATATCTCCCTGGACTGTGTTTTGTGTGTCCTGTATTGTATGTAGTAGCATAGCACTAACGTTCTATCTTGTCCTGCTGATGGTGGCGCTCTTTCGGTTGCAGTTTACACTAAATATATAGACTCTATAGTACAGCCAGGACCAAGGCGCACAGACTCAAATTAAGACTGTTAGGAGGTGCCATTTTGAGTCAGGAATTCCTGCCTCCGCTGGTACTAAGCTACCCTGAGTGATTTGCCAGTAACCAGAGTATTACTCTTCAAGCATAGGTCCTAAAGTTACAATGTCAGCCAATCACGAAATTCCTTTCTCCCATCAGGCAGAGGGAACAGGCAAATGGGAGTTGAGCTCTGTTCGACCCTTACGGACCGTAAGCCTAAAGTGGGATTCACACGATGGGGTTTACGTACCTCACAGGGTGTTTTTTTCTGAGACAAATCCTGCTGAGATTCTGTACTCGAACACAATTTCTTCGTCTAAATTATAGGGTTTCATTTCCCTGAGACATGTTTCCCCCCCTGTAATTGTAAAAGACATTTCCCCCTAAAAAGGAACAAAATCGCATGAGATTTTGAGCCCTGTTAGGTACATGAATCCCATCGTGTGAATCCCACTTTAGGCGGCGCGGTCTGTAAACGGACTACTGAATATACCGCCTTGAGACTCCATCAGATGGCGTGGCTGTACCAGCATATCAAGTCTCAGAGGTTTCTCTCAAGGTAAAGGAGATCAGAGAACTACAGCATTAAATTCTGTTTTCGGCATGGCTAGAAATATATCATAAGAGAATATGCACATCTAAGTAGAGAAGTAAAAAAAGGAAGAGCAGGTTTGAATTTTTTTCCCTACACAAGATTTGTGCTCTCTGGGCTCTTCAGTCTCAAAGCCTAAGTTTGTTTCACTCTGTCCCTATGTGTGGGAGAAATTTCAAGCGGATCTGACCAGAATCATGGTAGGTAACCAGCGAAAGGCTGTAGTCTCATTGCTTTTTCAAAAGGAAAGGGAATTAGAAAACTACTAGCGACTTCATACGTGTAATTTGGTCGTATTTGACTCCCCCCTGCCCCAAGTCCGTCCAAGGAACATTCCCTGCTAGTTTAAATCTCCTGGTGGTAGAGATAGGGTGAGGGCTTAGTGATGCCCCCTACTATGAAATATTCATAGCTAGCAAATTGATAAAGGCACCAAGATTTGTGTTCATCATATTTTGAAATAATACATAGGAAAGAAATAAAAAATCGGAAAATTGGCATAGAGGTTATGACATAACACACTCTCCAAGCAGTACGAAAGATCCTTGGAACGCTGGTATCCCGGGGTATCCGCTAGAGGATTCGGCGGAAAATGGCTCAAACTAAATCATTAGAGTAAAGAGCATGCCTGTCTGTCGATCTGGAAAAAGGAATATTTAGGAGGTTTGAGTTGGTCGCTACACGAGAATCACACTCTCGTGGCCCATCAGTCTCCAGGCTTAGGTCTGGTTCACTATGTCTTTATATACGGGAGAAATTCCAAGCAGATCCAACAGAATTTACACGTTTTATATGTGGTAGGTAAAGATAGATATTAATGTTAATCCATCGGATTAGATAGAAATGAATGCCAATTTTATGTCCCATTGTGTAACTGCGATGCACAAAGCGTCATATGGAAGTATATGGAATGCTTCAGTGTACAGTGTATAATATGTAGAATTACTGTATATATATATATACACATACATACATTCTATGAGTAGAGGCAATGCCTTTCCCCATACCTTTTATTTGATGTGTGTATAAAAAGGTATTAATCTGTCACACTTGATTTGTACTCACTTGTACACTTTTTACGGTCTTTCCCTGGCAACTGGGGTGTCAGGGAAATACCGTAAATTGTACGGGTGACTGTAATATAATTCTGACTGTAAATTTTTACTGTCCTAAACTGCATTTTGCTAGCGGTTTGAACCTGTATTATATTTCAGACCATACATTTTCACTGTAATAAAATGTATTTTGAAAACGGTTCAAACCTGTAAATATGAAGGTGCAAAGCTGAATGAAATATACTACATGTACAGTCCTTCAATATGCATATACCAGAAATCTTGTTTTTGAGGTTCTTGAGAACTGTTACATGTAGCGGACCATCCATAAAGTATGTACACAGAATTTCTGAAAATTGTTAACCCCCTCCCCCAATATTGTGTGCAATAGAAACAAAGAAGGAGCATATGCAGAATTTCCAAAATCCTTGACCCTCCAATCCCCCCCCCCCCTCAATGCATGTTGACTTTATGGATGGCCCCTAGGGGCTATTCAAATAATGAAAACAAAAGTGAATATTTTGTGATGGATACCATCATACATTCCCTATCAATATTTAGGCTTATCAATGTCATCAATAATCATTATCAATGATATATCAGAGTTGAAAAACTTAGATGTTATTAGTGCAGACTATTTCGCAGGAATACTCATCAGAATCTGAAAGTACAAGGCTGCATTTGATATGATAGGGTGAAGTCAACCCTAGTTATGTTTTAGAAATGTCCTATGAAAGTGGTGTCTAATCCTCTGAATGATATTAATGCCATGACAACCTGAGAATAAATATGCGAATAAAACAGTGTAGACTAAGGGTGGGAGTGCTATTAATTTAACTTCTATTCACAAATAAAATGGCTGCATGCACCACATCAGATCTAACTACAAGACACCCACTCTTATAGACTAACTTTACAACAGTAGGTTACTTTCAATGTAAACAATCAACGATCCTCCTCTTATATATATTCTCTTTGAACCGTACATAGGCCTTAGTCTCTACGATTATATTGTTTTCAGTATTATAGATATGTTCCTCCTTCATGGGTACTCCCATGTTTTAATTAGATCTCTAGATCTCTCATTAATATATATTTGATCACCTTAGACCTTGAAATATTACTTCTCTTTTGACATTGGACGTTTCTATACGATGGTTCTTTACAAATATACAGATTTCTCTCAAACACAGTAATTGCCACTTTCTGATTCATTACTTACACAAATTCATATGGTATTAGAGTGCATATCTTCGTCGTTGCAGGTGGTGTACAACTTGATACTCGTGCAGCAGCAACTGCAGGAGAAAATGGGTGTGCATCTACAGAAATTAAAGCAAATAATGAATCAAGTGCTGTGAAATCTGTAGATGCTCTCAGCAGTGATGGATCTCCTTCTGACAACAATTCAATACCAGGTAACAAGACTGAGATTCGTGGCATTTCCCTGAATGATACACCTGAGAATGATCCTAACAGCACACAATCAACAAGTGACAAGTCTGTAAACACTGAACTTACTACACGCATGGAGAATGCCACTCATTTAGCAAGCATGTTGTTAAATGTAAGTAATATCTCGCCTTCGTCAGGACGACCTGCGCAGCAAATAAAGAAATCACCATCGACATTCGAAATGGTAGATGAAAGAACTCCAGATATGGCATCCTCCATTCCCCGGGGGCAAAACCTGACGTATCTACAAACACCGGACTCACATATTGCTGAGAGACATTTCGCTGACCTTATAGCTAATAGCACTGACCTTATTGGCAATAGCGCAGACCTCATCGGTAATAGTACTGACATTATTGGTAATAACACTGATCTTATCGGTAATAGCACTGACGCTATCAGTAATAACACGTACCTTATCAGTCATAACATTAACCTTGTCAGTAACAGAACTGACCTTGTTCGTAAGGGCACTGACCTCATCCGTAAAATCACTGACCTTTTCAGTAATAGCACTGACATTATCGATAAAAGTAGTTCTTTGATATCTGACAATAGTTCTACGATTAGTATAAGATATATTGGAAATAAAACGGAAACCAATTTTCTTCCCTCTGGCCACAGAGAACACAGTGAAGTGACGAATGCAATAAATTCAACTATTCCATCACCAATAACTGAAATTAATAACAAAAATGACATGTCAGCAATGATTTCTACTACCGAACGCATGCCGGAAGATGTATTGAATAATATGACCAAAGAATGGTTGGAAGATCGCACACAAAGCATGATGCATGATGAACGGAACAGTCCCGCTACTAATGGTGCTATGCAGGAATCCACAGGGCATCCCGATGTAATACAAACAGATTATTCAATGAACGATGCATTAAATACTTCTGTTATGCATGACTTTAAGTCCACCACAGAAGGTTTCCCCCAAACGACCGATGAATATGTTAATAATAATTTCATAGATCTAAGTAACTCTTCAAAAATATCGCAAATCTCAGGGGGAGTTGAAGTCGAAGCAGATATTGATGTAACTGAGCAGAAGACATATGTACAAAGAGTTAGTTCATCAGCGAAATTACCATCAACACAACCTCAAACCACAGAGTCAAATGCTTTTATGACAAATCCACAAACAGACTCTGGGACAACTCTACAAAGTTCCCAGAGCGAGGCTACGACTGGTTGCCAGCAGGAAGTGTCGTGTGAAAACGGCGCTGAAGTCGTTGTAACTGGTCCGGAAGGAAGTCGCCAGTTGAGCTGCAAATGTCCAGCTGGTTACTATGGCGTAAGATGTGAGAAAGGTACAGTGGGTTATTTACTCTTGTTTCATAGTTGGTTTATTCAAATATGTTATAAGTCAAACACACTTGTGTACCAAAGTCACATAGGTATCACCTTACATATGATCCAAATATATGCTTCGGGAACACAGTGGTACCGAGAATGTGTAAAAGTCAAGTAGATCCATTTTTATCTAAACCTGGAATAAATGTCCATTGGCTTAACGTTAGGAACTCGCTCCCAACAGGCTTACGAGTACGGTAACTCATTCTCAACGGGTGATAAACAGATAGATATTTCCAGGCTAAGATAAAATCAGAAACATTTTCGCGCTTGGTCTGATTCCCCATTCGCCATCTCGTTTGGAGGGCTTCAGAATATTCACATGGCTATCACCTCACTCATATTACTGAGCACTCCAAACACGATGGTTAACGGGGGTACAGACAAAATACTCATCAATTTCTTTCTTAGTATTGGTTATCCCACCTCCACTTCGGGATAGAATAACTTTGGTAAGAATAATATGCTTCTACATTTGAATGAACAAATACTCCCTTTTCTTTTAAGAAATACGGTGCGGCGCTGCGCCACAAGTTCCTATGGCAACATTGGAGGAAGTGGTGAGCGAAGGTATATTGGCCATAGCAGTTTACAGATGTAGTGCCGGTTACCATAGTGCAGTAGGCCACGCTGCAGTGTGTGGAATGGACACCAGATGGCTCTACCTTCCGGTATGTCGCTCCAACATCCATTCAGGATACGAGTGGAGCGAAGTAGCTCCGTGAATATCTATATTCAAAGTGCTGCAGCGAACATCAGTTATGATAAAAGTATTTATTTTCTGCTTCCCAAAGAGTAATTTTTTGCCAATAAGCTATAACTATTATACTTTGTATAGTACCTGTTGAAAGCCCTTTACGCGAGAAATGTCTATCATCAGTTTGGTTGATACTTTCTTCATGAATATTGATCAAATAAAAGCTTATTTTACATCATTATCTTCTATAGATGCATAGCCTTTTCGCCATCTTGAAATAACCAACGATAAACAGGACGGTCCCACAAGTGATAGACAGCCAAGCTAAATTACCCGTAGATCCTACTACATACTAGAAACTCTATTTGGTGAATAATATATGTTATTTGTTCACCTATCACCGTTTAAAGAGGGAACTCGTGTCGTGGCCAATCTCCATTTCAACCTCAAAAGGGCTCATGCATTGTTTTGTTCTCGATCATATTGGACTAAATTCGCTGGTTTGATATACAAGAAATATACAAACATAGTGTGCCTATCGAAAGCATAGGTTTGGTTATCTGCACTATCCAAACCTAGCAAAGAACATATATTAAAATTACCATTTCTATTCTTTAACATGCGTTTTTATTTTTTTATTTCGGTATTTATCCTGCAAGAACATTGGCTAACCGCCGGTATGATTTGTTCTTAAAGTACAAGGTACAACTATATACAGTATAGGAGGATTGATCAATCTACTTGACATCAACACTAACACTTTGAATCTAAAAACTTTTTTGCACCAATACAGAGGGATCAAGCTTTACACACAGTAAACAAAAATGTGTGCAGTTACATCTAGAACATTGAAATTTAGTTACTCAAGATTGGCTTGAGGATACACCTCCTTATAAACTAATATAAAAAAGATAGAATCTCTTTGTCATAAGAAAATTGGTATTCTCACAAATAATGTTCGATGAGTCAATGCCAGGCAGTTCTTTCTATGCATATTAGTGCACAATTGATACATTCAAACTAAGTTGGCTTATTGCCCGTAGTACACTGAATACCCTATACTAGAGAATATAAAAATTGTTACTAGAGTATTGGTATCAGTCCTGAAGATTAGCTAGGTTCCTATAATTATGACAATAAATATACAAGTTACAGGTTACAGGTTTTATAAGCAGTGCAGTCCAAAGGACTGCACCTCGGTAGTGGACACTGACTTTATATTTCTCTACCCTAGGTTTAACAATTTTAAATACAGTACCATCCGCTTGTCTAGTCTGTCTCGCCCCTACTAGTCAAATCAACCTTGGATTGTTTCCGATGCATAAAATTGAGCAAATAGCTCTCTCTCCTATGTTCTAGGCAGGGACATCTCTCTTTTCGATGAATTTGATCATCACTCATCTCTTTTGGGGCTCTACAAGCCACTCGCAGAGTTTTTTGTATGAATTGTTTGCAGCTTTTTAAGCTGTCTTTAGGTCCTTTTCCAATTAAAACATCCCCGTATTCTAGATACGGCATTTTCATTGATTTGACCATGGTAATGCCTGCGAAATTATCCAGATATTTCCTAATTTTGGATAATAAGTAAAGCTTGTGAGCAGCCAATTTTGAACAACTGTCAATATGTCTTCTAAAAGTAAAGTTGTCTCTCGCCATTGTCACTGTGATTATTGATCTATCGATATATATTCTGGGTTAATGTTTTTATGTGTAGAGACATTTTAGACATACCAATCATTCATTTAAAATCCACCCTGAAGACCATGTTTAAAGTCAAGTGATGAAGTCGCTAACGTGATGTTATAGATGTTCATCTTATTCTGTTACTAAAGTGATAGAATTGTAATCAAAATCATGGATACGCATGGAGGAATATATATGAATACATATGTCATAGTTTGTATATTCTACAACTACTTCGTTCTTAGAAAATTATTACATTTGTTTTGAGACACAAATCAATATAGGTAAAACTTCGGCTGGAAACGCGTATTTTAGATGTCCTAGTTGCAAATTGTCCTTTCTTTATGCTCAACAAAAGAAAACGATATTAAGTACGAGGAAGAAACAAGGTTCGAGAGGACACCCCTGTGAGGTATATATATACATAAGTTTTACTATCATCATATAACTCTAAATGAAGATAGATATAAGAATTTTTGCCCAAAATATGATGATATCAGGCCACATTCATAGCAACATTTACAGATGTTGTGAAGCCGACGGGAAACTGTGGGTTAAACCTACGTTTAGAAATGGCTCCTTCATCTTAAATAATGTAAATATTGAATATTTTTTAGGTATATAATTCATTGAGGTGAATTGGTAATAGGGAGCCAAAGTGAACCCGCTGACACCACAGATACCTATTTACAAAATACTATTTCCGGTGGCCAGTAAGAATGAGGCTTAGTGCTAAACCTATGGGGCTTTGAGGCTAGACTTTTGTTTTGGGTCTCGTTTGCTACTTTCGAAGTGTTGTTTACTACTATCGCCTCTGAATAACTCTGTCTCGAAGCTACGATGACAGTTGTTAAGTTTATGAGAAATATGGATCTAAAAGGTTGGAGAATGACACATATAATCTCGAACCTACATAGTTAAAGCACTGTGCGCCTATATCCGGAAATGGTATTTTGTGACCGGTTATCTGTGGTTGGAGCGGGTTCACTTTGGCTCCCTATAATTGTTGGGAAATGAAATGGTGCCGCCATCTGGCGCCTACCGGATCATCGCGTAGGAGAGGCCGCCTAGAGGGCGCCACCAGTGTTCCGCAGGATCTACGCTCAAGTTCTGTACCCACCCGACCCAACTCCAATTTTTTCTGACTGACTTTTTCATAGGGCTTTATACTCCCATGCTCGTTGGCATCATCTCCCATGTGAGGTTCATTTTAAAATTGTAATGTTAAAAAATATAGTAAACATTCTCTAAGCCAATTATACCACCTCTGTTTCAATTGATATATAATAAAACTAACGATTGGCAATAATATTCAGTGCAGAATCAATGTTAATGCCCCTTTTATTTGCGTCAAATGAGAGAATGGTACATTTATATTTCTCAATTTAAAATGTTATTTCATATTCGAAGATCAGGTCCTAAAATTCCCCACTTTTCATTTATATAATCAGATGGAACAATACCCTATGCGTACGTTATGAATCCACATAATGAATTACGAAATAGTTTTTATTGAAACGTCCCTCGAAAAATCTATTGAAAGAAAGGGGACACCAGTGTCGGTCAAGCACAGTTCCCGAGCTATCCGGTAGGTGGCAGCAGACTCTTCCGATGGCTGCAACATTGTAAGATACCAATACAGTTGATAAAAAAAAGTGTACTGGTCCCATTAAAAGGCTGGACACTAGCTTTTACGTGAAAATATAGCATTATCACCCAATGTCAGATTTCATGTGAATTTAAACTTATCGTCTTTGAGTAATTTACTTAATTCATCGGTGTATGGTTTACTAAAGTCAGACAACAGTTTTCTAGTTTCCTCCTTCATCTGGCCGACGCTGTCTGCATACTCCTTTCTCTTGTTTGCTACTGGCATTTCATTTATGTTTTGAGATTCATCTAAAGGTTCTGAAATATGAAAGCAAAGAAATTCCTTTCAATATTTGTGCTTACTTGCTCATAATGTGCGTGGGTAATTTCCTCAAGCCTTGTCTAAAAAAGGTTTACAGAAAATATATACATAACAAAGGCCAGTGGTGGCGTAGCGTCATACATGTGGGTAATCAACATTTTCCTATGTAATTTACTTTAATTACAGAGATAATCGTTGTGAATAAGGTGGGGGAGGTCTTAGAGTAGTAATGACAAAAACCGGTTCTTACCGAATCCCAAGAAATAAAAAATATCCCGCATCACTGCATTTCGATCTTTAGAATACTCTTCAAGTGTGACAAAGTGAAGCTGTTTCCTGGGAAATATCCTCAACCACTCCTTTACATACACATGATACATGTTACAATGAATATAAACCTAAAATAGAAAACACACATATATATGTATAAATATGTAAATTCAAATATAAAGTACTGCTCATATCAAGCACAAAAACAGGGAGCTGTTTCAAAAGTCGAGTGAAGTCTTGCCAGTGGAACGTTGCATTTCAAAGCAAGAGGCCGCAACAGCGAGCGGCACTTTGAATCAAAGCGGCAGCATAACCGCTACCAATACCCAATAGCGAGCGGCACCTCCACCTCGACAGCAACGCTTCAATGTGACCCTCTTCACACTGGCGCCATCTTGTAATGGCCGCCTATGCACGTCAATCGAAAACGAGGCGAGCCCTCTACACTCAGTCCTGAGCAATGATAAAAATACAAGTGTTTCTCTGACTTGAAAGATGGAAATCGCTCTAACATCTACACTAATCGGCCGATTTGTATAAACAATACATTGTTAGAAAGCTGAGACTTGGGCCTATCTGTTGGGATATACATGATATATTTGTGTTAAGGATAAAATTTCCTCTCATAGAATGAAAATCGGAATTGTTTAAATGAAAAACATTAAAACATGTTACATTCCTGTTCTCCCAGCGATTTAGTGAAAAACCTATCGCGATGACATACAGAAATAATCATCCTATCTTATTAGGCATTTCAAGACGATTAAAATAATACCAATATTACCAGGTTGTGATAGATATTTTCTGAGTTAATGAACTAATAATGTATCAGTTATTTGTCAGGAAATTTGGGAATTTGACAGCAAAGATCTCAGTTTTGAAGCTATAACAGGAAATCTTAGCCAAAGCATAGGTATATGATATGTATGCCAACAAATAGACCAGAATCCTAGCTTTCTAACAATGCATTATTTATAAAGATCAGCCTGTTATACACAAAGCCAGAGTAATTCACATTTTTTCAAGTTAAAAAATAAGTTTTTTGTTCAAAGGTACATATATAGTGCCTCACACAATCTAATACTGTCAGACCCAAAGCTCCATTATCTCAGGAAATATCTACCACAACCTGGCAATATTGGTATCATTTTAATCGTCTTGAGGTGCCTAAAATGATGGGATGTTTATTGCTATATGTCATCGCGATAGATTTTTCATAAAATCGCTGTGAAAACAGGAAGGGAACATTTTTTTTTTTTTACCAAAATAATCTGGATGTTCAATGTAGGACTGGAAATCTTAGCCAAAACACAGGCATATGATACTACACCAACAAATAGGCCCAAGTATTTGCTTTCTAACAATATTTTATTTATAAAAATCGGCCTGTTATTCACAATATAACAACGATTTTTACTTCTTCAGTTACTCTGTGCTTATGGTTCTGAAGCCATGCTGCTGATACAGGTGAGGGCTCGCCTCGTTTTCGATTTGCCAGTGTGTGGCTGGTTTCTGGCAAGCGGTGGCTAGCCACATGCAACCAGCGCAACACAGTCTCTCTGCTACAGCAGCGCCACACTTGTGTGCAAGAGGTTAGCTCTCGCTTTGGCGTTGAGTACTCTCGTTTAGCACCCTCTCGACTTTGAAACAGCTCCCTGGTCATCTCCAATCTTGAGGTCTGAGTGAAAAGCAGTATTGTCACAACCTGGAATCAAACTAGGTAACTCAATATTTAAACAGGTTTGGTCGCAACTGTGGAGTCATTTGAATTATTCTGATATTGTGCTGTTATTTTAATGTCTATACAGGTGTGAGACAAATCCAGAACCGAACTCAAATTGTAAAATACACAATACTCCACTCATTTGGACGCCCCATAATTGTCATCCCTATATACCCATTTCTGAACACTCTATATAGTTACATACCGCTGCTGGGGGTGGAATAATTATGAGTTACGTAGTGAGGCTGACGTCATCGTCCCGGGCTGAGATTTTCGTGCCGGGCTGACCATGTGATATAAAGAGCGCCGGGACGAAAACATAGCTGTGGCAGTCACTTGATAAGGGTGGTCATTTTTCTTGGGGCTATTGCCGGTAAAGAAATAACCATTTTTATCGATATTTGAAGGTATATAGGAATATGGAAACCATGTACGGGTAAGAGAAAGTGAAAGTTTCTCGGTGAGGACCAGAAAAATTACTGCCTAAGGCACAGCCGCGGGCAGTAATTTTTCCGGTCCTCACCCCGTAACTTTGACTTTCTCTCACTGGAACATAGTTTCCCTCTATTCCGCTTTGCCTCGATGATGTTTGTGGCACATCCAAACTCGCGGAGTTTATGGGATTGTATGATTCTCGATCCAGATCTATATAAATCTATTTTTCAGCAGCTCTCGTTCCTCCTTACATCTGCTTGGGGAGAACTCTAGATGGTGACAATTTCTAGCTTAAACTTTTAGACCTGGAAGGCATGATACACATATAGAAGATCCAGTGGTTGGTAAGAAGTATGGATAGGAATTGGTGTAATTGTCATCCGCAGAGAATTACATGGAACCTGTCCATGAATATATATACAAGGTGAAAAAGAGAAAGGGGCCGTAATAGGGCCCTTCAGCACACCCCCGCCCCCATTCACACCCTGGTCTGCTGTTTATCTCACCCCTGGTACAAGCTTCGCCATAGAAATAACATTAGGAAAAAATACTCAACGATCACCCCCGTAAACTGACAATACTACGCCACGGCCGTGGCACGACCCAGCCTAACACCTACGATAACATTGCCGTCGACCTCCCCCTCTACCGCCCTCGGGCCCCAACTCCCTGGTGTCCTCACCCGCGCCCTCTCCCCGTTCTGACACCCCAACACCCTTAATCCCCTCCGGTTCCCCCGTACCACATGCCCCTGATCCCCTTGATGTCCGCCGCAATCGCAAACGTGCGGCCGAATCCGAGATGCCCCCTCCTCCCCCACTGTTGCGTGGTCCGGTCTCTTCCCTCCCGCTCCCTGGCCGACCCACCCACGCGACGCGAGAGGACCTTAGAAGACGGGCTGCTCCCCCGCACAGTCACTTCACCCGTATCACGCGGATATACTAGCGGAGAAGCGACTGTGCATCGCAGCCGACGCCAGACACTGTCGCCCTCAACCTTCACCTCTCCAGCAGTGAGACCCCACCTTCATCATGTGGATATTTGTGTTGCTATTGTGCGCCTACCTCCCCCTCACCAACTCGGACCTGTTCTCAGACGATGGCGTGTTGGTCTACACGGACGGTCGTGCGCGTGCGGTCGTAGCCGCCTGGACTGTCGCCGTCACGATCCGACCACCATCTCCTCCCTGTGTAAGTGAACTAGCCCATAACCTAACTGTCGCCATGGACGCTGTCGCGGACGTGATGGAGCCGAATCACGTCCCCTACTGGCGCAGGCATCTGTCGCGGTTGCTAGGGCCTGCTGAACATTGTGGGGTGGGCCGGAAAAGCTCTGTTCGGGCTAGCGACCGACCGCGACGTCGCCTCATTGCGAGGTGTCGCTCGCGATACGCTGGTCCAACAGCAGCAAATAGCCCAACACCTCGATCAGATGGTATCGGTCATGAACCGAGGAGAAGTGCAAGCCGAGGAGAAGTGCGAGCCTCCGGCCCAGGTTATCACGTGGCTAGGATTCACGTTGGACACACGTGAGATTGTGGTCACCATTCCACGTGAAAAACTCGAAGCTGTGCTGGAAGAGTGCCGCCGATGTTTGGAGTGCACGTAGATATCGCTCAGTCACATGCAGTCGTTGCTCGGCCGTCTCATTCATGTGGCTGGCTGTGTCCGGCACGCGAGGAGATTCATGGCTCGGCTCTTAGCGGCTCTACGGGCGGCTCGCCAAGCTCCGGTCGTCTAGCAGCGGGGCGAGGGCGGATTTACGCCAGTTTTGAGTTTACGCTGTTTCCACAAATGGCCGCCACCTTGTCCAGACAATTCACCACTTGCACATAAGCGTGGCGCTGCGATCGGGTTGCGCTGGTTGCATGTAACTAGGCCCTGCTTGCAGAGAACCAGCAACATGCTTGCATATGAAAACGAGGCGAGCCCTCACCCGTATCAGCAGCATGGCTTCAGTCCCATAAGCACAGAGTAACTGTAGAAGTGTAAATCGTTGTTATGTCGTGAATAACAGGCCGATTTTTATAAACAGAATATTGTTAGAAAGCTAAGACTTGGGCCTATTTGTTGGTCTCATATCATATACCTGTGTTTTGGTTAAGATTTCCAGTCGTACATTGAACATCCAGTAAAAAAAATGCACACACTTTACCTTCCTGTTTTTCACAGTGGTTTAATGAAAAATCTATCGCGATGACCTATAGAAATAACAATCCTACCTTCTTGAGAATTTCAAGACGATTAAAATGATATCAATATTAGCAGGTTATGATAGATATTTCCTGAGATACTGGACTATTAACACAGATGACAAGTGTCTATAAGAGCACTAAAATCATGATCTTCTGATATTGCATTTTTTTACTCTGTCATGATGCTATGTTATATCAGGAAATATCCATCAGAGCCTGGCAATATAGGTATCATATTAATCGTCATGAGATACCTAATAAGATAGGATGGTTATTTCTATAGGTCATCGCGATAGATTTTGCATAAAATCACTGCGAAAACAGGAATGTAACATCTTTTAGAGTTTTTCACTCTAACAAATCCGATGGTCAATCTATGACAGAAAAACTTATCCATAAGACAGATATATCATGTATATTCCAATAGATAGGCCCAAGTCTCAGCTTTCTAACAATGTATTGTTTATACAAATCGGCCGATTAGTGTAGATGTGAGAGCAATTTCCATCTTTCAAGTTAGGGAAACCCTAGTATTTTTATCATTGCTCAGGACTGCGTGAAGAGGGCTCGCCTCGTTTTCGATTGACGTACATAGGCGGCCATTACAAGATGGAGCCTGTGTGAAGAGGGTCTATGTCGCTTGTGGTGATGCTCCACGTCAGTGTATCAAGTTATCAGGGTCGGGTCAATATCCAGGACGTCAACTTTGAGTGGGCGTGACGGGTCCCAGATATTGACCCTGACACAGGACGTGTCAGCGTTTTCATCTCCACAAGTAACAGCTGTCCTCGAGGGTGTCTTGGTAATGTCTAGACATGTTACACGTCAGGCTCCTCCCGTGACTTGGAGTATGTTGGCCGATATTGGTCGTTTATCAGCTCACTTGTCATATGGCCTTGTGGTCAAGGCCGCGGCCTTGCTGGCCTTTCATTCGCTCCTGAGAGCGTCCAATCTCTTCCCAGACACGTCTTGGATGCATCGCTCTCCTCACTACCTGGCTAGGGGAGACGTTCAGATCGTCGACTGAGCTCTTCTCCTCATCGTCAGGTCTTCCAAGACTATATCTATGGCCTATACCTATGGCCTGTGTACTGCATACCTCGTATACTCTCTATTTGTCTTTTTCACGAGAAAATTTTTAAATTTTTCGTCCACAGCTTGGCCTCGTATTTGTCATTAATATGAACATGTGAAGTCTAATGGCTAGAGGCAGCTGTCGTATTAAGCGCGGCAATGCAGCAAGAGATATCTAACGGACGTTTTGAGAACTTCATACTGTCGTGACATGTAACATCACGTGTCAGTCTCTTCAAAGACTTTCAAATACTCATCATGTTTCATTACCTCCCACCCACTCCACAGTATTTATGAACTTATTATTATACTAGAAGCTCATATATATTCTAATGAACTAGTTTCATTCATTCATGTATACCACCGTCAATTCCACAGATTTCTATGGACAAGTATGAACTCGGTAAGACAATATTTTCTACTTTCTTAACAAGGGTGGAAAATAAAAAATGTTAGGTTCCAGTTGAATATTTCTAAAGACAGCTAGCTTGTTCCAAATATAAGCTATTTATAAAACTATTTATAAAAGAGGGAAGCGTGAGCAGACCATCAGTGGATTGTATCAATTCAATTGTACGATTATGTGAAACACAGACTGTGCAAAACTCAATGTAAAAAAGAAATGTCTTCTAAACAGTAAAAGAAGAAGGAGATGTAATGTATAATATGTTTCTCATGGAAATGATGAACAAGTACAAACCTTCATGTTAGAGGTAATACCAGGGATCCAATTGTAAACACAATACCGTTGACTGTATTTATTTATACAGGATTTCCATGCATCGATAACAGACACACACTGTTTATGAAATTCTTCTTTAGTTTCTGTTCCATTGCCATAAAATAAGTAACTTGAATAAAGCCTACAATAAAAATAATATATTCCGGTCAATTTTGTAGTCAAGCAAAGTCGCAAAGGGCTGGAAGCAGAGACATCAAGATACACGATCTGTACTTCATACACTTCCATTCAGAAAAACAGGCTGATACGGGAGAAAATACAACTTTATATACTGACTGCAGAGTTTACCCCCTTGGGGCTTTAACATAATCAACCGGGACACGAGCAAGTAGCGAGAAATTGTATGAGAAAATCAGGAATTAAGTCCCGTAGTAATCTTTTAAAGACAGTTGTAGGGCGGGTGATGGTAAGAAGAGAGATGAAAGTCTTTCAAGGTGCCGCCTCAGTGAAGAGCGAGCAGTGACGTCATAACGAGAAGTGAGTCTATAATCCGGTCGTGGCAGTGAATTATTCACCAATTTGCAATTAGTGCACAATAGACAGCAAGTATGGATACCAGACTTGTTAATAAGAATGCTATCGAGCACAGATGCCATCTATATACAGTACACAGGCAAATTATATGAAATGGCCCCATGTCTATAATGAATAGATGCGTTTCACCCTATGCATTTTTGTTCATGAGCATCTATAGACTGTAAGAAGCTTTGAAACAATGCTACCAGCGGCATGTATTCAACATTTCTAGTCATACTATGTCAGCAGCATACTATAATGATACCAGAATTATTGATTATTGTACCGCAATCACCATTCAAAGAACACGGAAGGACTACGATGTACCTCATATGAACACGCTTTATCGATTTAAGGCCCATTCCCACTAGGCGATTCCTGCCTCTGAGACTACTGCCGGGCATAATCTTCGGGAAACCGCAGTCGCACAGCGGGCGGGAGGGCACAGACGGCGACTATGCCCTGATGTATTTCAAACATGCTTGAAATTAAATCGCAAGAGACTGGTGCCCTTTTAAGGAAGAATCCAGTCGCCGACTCAAGCCCGAACAACGGAGGGTAGGGCAATAGATGCCAGCGATTTTGTTATTTTGTGTTCTCACTTGGAGACTCATGAAATTCCTAGAAATTTTGGCTTATAGTCGCGATAGGTGCCCCATGAATACCCCAAAATCGCTTAGTGGGAACCGGGCTTTGGAGAAATTTAACACATCTTACCTGTGATTTATAAATGATTAACTATGGAAGTAGCCCATTGCATATTTACAAATTTAACAAAACCAGGACACTGATTGTGAAAGTATTGAACAATATAAGTTTCCTAAAAAGACTTTTGCAACATAAATTCACCTATTGTAACAATATGTATGATGGGGTTAGACATAAAACTAGGGAGAGGGGATTCACTACCCTATTTTGTGGGAGTTAAATCTTACCTTTCAACCGGGTTTCTAAATAAGACAATAATCCTAGCCTTAGGAAGAATGTGCCTTATTAGGTCTGCATTGACAACTCTTGGTTCCAATGTGCAATTACGATTCTGTTGGATCTGTCGCCAATAAAAGTTGTTCCAAAACGTGCTTGGACTTGAATCCCCTGAAACAATTCAATTTGTAGATATAGTAATTACTTGTAAAATTGTAAATTATTGTCAAGATTTCTACCTTCTCATTAGAACGTTTGAGCCATTTGAAAAAAAGAAATTCCGGATTGTTTTCAGGATTTTACATAGCACATTACTTTAAATCAACATATAACACGTGCATGTCTGCAGTACATAGCGAAACCTGTTGGCTGTAATGCGCGTGGGAGAGGGTTACATTCCTTGGAGATCATGTGACCTTTGGGCTTCGGGATTTCCCTTATCCTCACTGACTTTGCAGGACTAGCTGTCTCTGTGACGGTCCTCGTGGCAATAGTTTTTTCCATAGGCTGGTGTCGCACGTTATGTATGTGGTTACGTAATGCTTGCAGCCAAGCATACCCCTGGCAACGTATACTTTAGCATTCCCATAGAGATAAAAGTGATTGCATTGTATTCTATGGTATTCCAGCTCCAATTTGGTATGTCATAAATGCATATCAACTCAATAATGCTTTAGATATAGCTTAGGTATACCAAAATTGTATACACAATGATACATTGGCAGGCCTAGCTATGATATGCTTATCTTTCCCGTCCGTTAGGCGGCGCTGAACGGCTACACCTGTATTATGAGAGCTGCTCTCACCTCCTAAGTACCTCACACCTCGAGGGTCTCCCTCCACTCCCTGAGGCACAGGACCTGGATATCCCTGGCCTACCCCTACTAGATGGTCTTGGGTGGCTCTGCCCTAAATATATTCAGTAATCCATAGGCCTAATTCAATATCATGATAATATTTGATAAACATCATATATTCAACACCCTCTCTCCACATTAGTCATTACCTATTTCCACTTCTATAGATTACGATGGGATAATCAAACCCGATTTTTCGAAAGAAGGGTCTCAAATTATCAGTTCATTTGTTTAGGGTGCATAACTGGAAAGGTGAAAATAAGAACGAAATGACTTTCACATTACCTGTAACTGTAGGGTAGTATGATTTACCACCCTTTTTCAGCACGTTTCTCTCAATAGCCTTTGCTGCTCGATCAAATTCTTGCACATACCTTTCTATGCTAGCCCTCTTCGTATCTCCAGAAAAATAAAATATCATCTATGTAACGACGGTCATTGCACTACATATTATTAGAATTAGAGTTAGACCTACTCAATCATAACAAACAATACCTCAAAGTTATGCCCAAACAACATGTAGACATGTATTGATTATATATTCATGGAATTGATCCAATAAGCAAATTCATTCATATTAATTGCATGCCATGTACAACCTCAAAAATTATAGGTTTTCCCAAAATACTTGAAATGCTGTTTACTATAACTAATCTGATAGCGATGATATTCACTTACAATTTAGTTACAGTAACATTGCACATAAATCATATATCGAAATAAGTATCAATCAGTTGTAACCAAACTAACACTGATCAAGTTTTGTTTTGGAGGGAGACATTTAATATGCTGTATGACCTGCAAACAGTGTTTATTTTCCAATATTTCTTAGATGATATATGTGTAGATCTATGAGGTTATACTTACAACGATCTGTTGTCCACCAGACAATCTCCTTCCTTTGAACATTTGTTACTTGTGGATGTTTCAGGATGCTCTTAAATAGGTCTGTTGTTCCACACTTTTCCATGCCTGTCCAACAAAATATGTTACATATATTACACGAGGTTCATCAGATCAGATTGTAGGATTTCCATTATTTGACTTTAAGAAAATCTAGAGTACTGACAAATGTATCGGTAACCACGTGCACCATGAAATTGCATGGCACAATAAACAGAAAATATATCAATGGAAATTGATTCTAGACTTTGGTCGACTCTAGCCCTCTAAACCTCATGGAAGTGAATACAGTTATCATTGTTTGTCTTGGGTACGTAAACTGAAACAACAGTAAAGAGATGAATTCTAGTTACTCGATTTAAGATCATAGTTTTCAAAAATGAAATATGTTTCCATCAACTAACTATCAAGCTAATGGCTCCCCCAAGCCATATATGTCCTTACGGAGCTAAATCGAGGATAAAACACTTGCTTCGGTCCTTTGATGAGACTTTTACACGAAGTGGCAAGGCTTGCATTCTCTCAAGGAAAGTAGATTGGGAAACTACAGTTCTAAATCATATTTTCAATATGGCTATAAACAAATCCTAAGGATAGAAGCACATCTGTGTAGAGAAACACAAAAAAGAGTAGCCGGATTCAGTTAAGTACTGCACGAGAATTTCACTCTTGTGACCCTTCAATCTCCATGCCCAGATCTCGTTCACTCTGTCTCCACGTGCAGGAGAAACTCCAAACGGATCCGACCAGAATTTTCACGTTTTATATGTGGTCGGTAACAAGAAAACTGAGGAAATATTCTCACCAGCTATGAAGAAGTAAGGGAGGCAGCGGAGTTTTTTTCCAGTCTTAGTATATTCTCTCCAACAAGGATTCTTGAAATTTGATAGGTATGAAGGTCTCGCCTTTGAAAAATAACACATAACCATTATACAGCTGATCAAACATATAGACTGAACGTTAGACGCCTGTATATTGGACATACACTATCAAGTAAACATGGTTTTAACAATGAAAGCATCCTCATTAGACAGTACCTGTACTCTCTTGGTTATATTATTCGTTTTTCTAATACTGATAGATGGCACAACTGAACCGATCTTACTCGGAGACTTGCCTCTTTATTCAATACTGACAGAGTCGCTTACACGAGGAGGGGTTGTCTGACAAAGCTACCCCTATAATTTTTTCATATAAAATTTCCTTTATCAAGTTTCTTTCACACATTTTCCTCAGTAACATTGATATTCCAATATTGCCTAAGATTTCATTTATAGCACGTACAGTATTCGTCGTAACTCTGTACATGTTTTTAAGGTAGGCCTAAATGGGGTTTCGGGCTTCAACCAAATATTCGTTGGTGTCCTGCCACTGAAGACTCACTCTTCGAATCCCGAGGTCTGTGTTGTACTATGAGGGACCATTGATTGCCATTTTCCCTGTCTAGATGGTATTACACTGGCAACAAGAGCTGAACAAAGTTAGCTCTGGCCGGGTTAAATCCAGAGGCTGGATTGACCCTAGGCTGGTTCCCACCTGTGTAGTAGTTTGGCTACTTTAGCCAGAAATACGCCGTCTGGTGAATCTTGGCTGCACTACTGGTTACTCTCCTGCCAGACCTTTTGTACTGATTGGAGAGTATATTATCTCCTAACCTTGAAGCCAATTTACTATTTCATTATTTCCTTTTGTGTGTATATTTAGATACAATAAACATAAAGCTATGATTCTTTATCAATTTGTTAAGCTATGGATATTTCCTGTTAAGTGTTTTTGCTTTTAGACCCTTCATAGAACAAAACTACCTGGATCGAGGCTCACCCCAAGTGATCTCGTCTGTGATTTAAACCGACCAACCCCTATATCGTTGGTTGCCAAACTAAGATGGTATACGCTCATTCATGTCCACATGGTATTCTCCCCAGCCAGGAATGGCGAGTCTTAAGCTAGTGACAGGGATTTGGGGCCATACAGATTGATTCAGCTCATTCAAGGATACCGCTTTTAGTCCCTGCTATACTGACCCGGACCTATTACCAGTATGGGGATTCTGTCAATAACGCTGCGTTGTTACAGTTATACTCTAGCACAACAGAGGGCACCACCTCCGCCACTATAACTCCACACGGTGGTTGGGGACTACATGTGTCATTTTTACCTGTGCACCACATTAAAACAGACCGACTTTCTCTCAAACCAATCGACTTTTGTTCGCTGTTATCAATAAACTATTAAGGAGGATAAGACCAAGCCTCCGCTTGCCTATTTCTTCACTGTTTAAATAATGTATAACTCCTCAATATGGCTAATCACACAAACACTAACATTTGACCGTTCTATGCATGCAATCTCTATTTTTGTAAATTCCATAAGGGTCCAAGGGATGAACGGGACAGCCAACAAGGAATATTACCTTGCAATCTGGTTACATCTCAGATTAGAGCGTCTGCTATATGATTCAGGTTTGTACATGCAATTTTCTATGAAAAACAATACTGTCGTAAAACTGGATGAGGTTTAATCTTGGCCACCGTATTCCACGACTGGAGTTTGGCAAAGTGACTTCATGAGGCGAAGCCGAGTGAAGTCCGGATCCAAAACTTCAGGAGTGGAATGCGGTGGCCAAGATTAAAACGAATCAGGTTTTGATTTTATCCTACCCTATCTCCTCGATTTTGGAATATTACGTGATAATAATGCTGTATGCCACTAGTGGCATATAAAACTCTGTATGCCAGTCAGCGTGGGATACGGAAACCCAATGTTAAGCCTATGGGATTTTATATTAGGGGTAGGATAAACATGAGGACAGAACATTCAGGATAGTGGGGGAGTGGCCAAATATATATATCTCCCGGGTAATGAAATGTTGATAGCTTTAATTGAAAGCGTTCAGTATCTCAGATTTAGTAATCAACAGAATATCACAAACAAAATCCGTAGTTCTCATTTGATTTCGAATGACAATATGCATATATGAAAGTGGAAAGTTAGAATATTTTCTTTCAACATAATTGTATAAAATACCAGGCTTACCAGTCTAAACATATCTGTGACTGTATCGTCTTGATGGTTATCTTTCAAGGCCCATGGAATACTTTCTTCAGGAACTGGGTCCTCTTCATCTAGACAATGTTCATGCCCTGTCTGTGATTTTGTTGCTGATTCTCGATGCGATTGTAATTCGACTGATGGTTTCTTTGGTGAAGTTTCCGATCTCAATTCCGAAAGTTTCGTATCTAGTTCCATTTGATTAACTATGCTTGTTATGACCAGGACAGCGACAATTATTGTCACAGTTAATGACTTGATAACCTGACATCTAGGTCTGTGCACCACCATGAATAACTCCTGTATTCGATATTTGCTCCTGGAAAACATGATAGATAGCATGTTGCTTGTCTGAGGATGTCAGTAATACCTCATGGCTGTGTGAGCACTGATGCTTGAATATAATTATGTAAATGAAAAAAATACATCCGTGTCTATGTGTAACGAAATGCCTGCATAGATATATATGATACATAAACATACAGACATCGGAACCATATAGACAGAGAGTATTTATCGCATCAGCAGGAATACCAATAAATAGAGGCTAGAGCATGCGAGTGGGTGCATGTTGAAAACAGCTAGATTGATAACAGAAGATATTGGGTTCACACCAGGATCTTACGGGGAGTCCACATGAACATCCATGGATCTAGCCTATTCACTTCTATTGATTCGATTTATGTCAAGACATACGACAATACATTTGTATATAATGCATACAGGGACTATTGATAAGACTCCTGATTTCATTTACTTGAAAATCAACGGCTTCATCGTCATTCATCATGTTTCTATCTAGTAAATGTTCTGTTATTAAGATTTAATGATGTCAATAAAAACAATTTATACAATCGATTTAATTCAGGATTATATTTGCATACTATATTCATATATATACATGCATAGAACTGGATCAGGAATTGTATAGATGAAGAATAATCCATAGATAAGTTTCGATCGTTAATTCTACGATTTTAGTGCGGTTCTGCATTCATCTCACCTCTTTCGAAGACTTTGAATAGCATTACAATATCATGACGTAGTATTGCAACGTGGGTGATTGTTCCACATGATGTTTTAATATTTTGATTATTATTCCTATGCCTAAACTTGTACCACGGGTCAGATCAAATCACACAAATCAAGGCCTTCCAGTACCCTGCTTCCTCAATATAGGTTTTTAAAAATCACAATATAGTTGATTACAGGTTTTTCAAGGCCAAAAACATAGGCTTCTATAGGGTGAACAACTTCAGCACGTGGAGTCAAAATATAGGGAATCGCTTATTTTCATTTCTTGATTTCTAAAAAAGTGTACCTAATACTAAATTGCAGGACATCAGGATGTCTGTGCATGCTGAGTTTCCAACAGGCAAGCCAGACTGGCAAGAATTCACAGAAACTATTGATTCTTAAACGTTTAATATCTCTTCTTATTATCTCTTCATATTTCGTAATATGGAATTGGTCTTTTTACATTTATATTTTGCTTTGTTTTGAGAAAGGCGGCTTTGTGACCAACGAGCAAGTGACTTTTTGTGGTGGGCTGCCCAGGCTCTGAGCGTTAATCTATTCATCTGAACTGTACAAAACTCGACCAAGATTGGTACAGACGATCATATGATCAGTTTTCATTGGATGAAAAAACAGACAAAGGGCTACTAAGGGTATTCCAACAGGCTGTTGGCGTAAAATGTTAACATACATACGAAACAGGCCATGCCTGGTCTACATATGCCTACATATAAAGGAATCTGGCAAGGTACCGTACATGTAATGCATGCATAGACCGCAATTATGTGTGTCAAAAACAGAGAATGTCTTCATAATCACCAAGTCAAATAGCCATGAAGTCCACAAAGAAACGGCTTTTTTCAATATTTATATTTCTGGTTGTCATCTATGCAAGTACCAGATTCATTTCCACGGACAAAGCCACGGACAAAGCCAGTGTATCCAAACACACAGTCAAAGTGACACCGGAAATAGTTAAATGGCCAATCATTCTAATGTGGACTGTCAAAAATGGAAAGAATCTCTCAATTTCTGGGGCAGAAAGTGTTAGTTACCTGACTAGACATAAGTGTCCAGTACCTTCTTGTATTTTCACAACAGATCAAAGTCTCTATTATAAGGCAGATGCTATTATATTTTACCTTCTTGACTTCGAAGCAGATAACCATTTCCCGCCAGTTAGACGTATTGCGCAGCGCTATGTCTTCTTCAACAGAGAACCCCCAACTAACATCAACATACTTAGGAAAACCCAGTCTGCAGTGTTCTCAAAGGGATTCTTCAACTGGACTATGACTACTAGAAGGGACTCGGATATCTTTGCCCCTTATTTTAGTTTCGAGTCTAAAGTGAACTCCCACGAAATAACTAGAACAGGCAAGACACGTAATATTGCCTGGTTCGTCAGCAGATGTTTATCACACTCCCGAAGAGAAGACTATGTAGATGAACTGCAAAGGTATATTCAAGTTGATATCTATGGGAAATGTGGACCTTTACACTGTACTTACAACAAAGACAAAAGCTGTTATAAAATGCTTTCACAATACCGTTACTATCTAGCTTTTGAAAATTCAAATTGCAAGGATTACATAACGGAAAAAGTTATACTTCCAATGATGCATGCTGATGTCATACCAGTAGTAAGAGGTGGTGCAAACTATAGCCTCTTTCTCCCTCCGAACTCTTACATTGACACTGCTGACTTTCCTTCTCCAAAAGAACTAGCTCTGTTCCTAGAGGAATTGAGTTTTAACCAAAGGGAATATGACAAATATATGTTATGGAAGAAGGATTATACACCTGTATACTTACCAAATCCATTCTGTGATCTCTGCGATCGAATCTCACAGGATAAACACTCTGTAAAGGTTTATGACAACATAGACGACTGGTGGAACAAAGACCAATGCCAATAATGAATTGAATGTTAATTTGACACCTTCAGTATCTATAGGCACCTTGCATGGATTCACCTAAACATTAAAATGTAGATTGCGTTATAGATCTAATGACAGGTGTTTATGATTGTTTTTTTAACCCAGATTGTATTTTCCAATGTTTGGCTTTTCTCTGTTGATTGTAACACTGCCACAGCACATGCATGATGCTAATTCAGTGTAGACTGATGCAGTCCATATAGCTCCGTGCCTCAAGCATACAAACTGTTTTCCCGGAATCTCCTTCGGGAGATTTCGGTTGGTAGATTATCAGCCTGACACCTGTGTCATGACAGCACAACTGCCTACTGATGAATAAGTGTGTGAGGTAATGGTGATTATTATATATATATATATATATATATATATATATATATATATGTATATATATATATAGCTGAACGTCTATGAAATGCTAGCCGCTGCTAGGGGCGTAGCATAAATAATGTTTGGGCTCAGTGGGACGTGGTGAATGTTCGGGTGCACTGTACCTATAGTGTACCTCGCAAGTACATGAAATGACTTCTTTCATGTTTTAGGTATTTAATGATAAAACGCAGTGAGTGAACCCATAGTAATTCCGTTCTCTGCCTTCTGTTCCATAAAATATGTCCTTTTATCATTATTGTAGAAAGGACATACATTACATAACTGAACTAGGAGAAAAAGGTATGCTCCTCATTAATGAATGAGCGTGAAATTATAAATGAATAACAATCAGTAGGTTTGGGTTATAGTAGAGGAGCTTAAGGTGGATTTTGGGTCAAATCTGGAGCCCACTGAAAACAGGCTGCTACCCTAGTAGACCCTCCAGTATAAATAAAAGACATACAAAAAATCGTGCCTTTTGTGATATAAGCATAAGATTTGGCATGGGTATTCCTTGTAGGTGACTTTTTCAGAAAAAAGTGCTAGCCACGAAACAAATTCAATATGGCGGCCATTTTTCAAGAAGGCCACCAGATGTGCCTCTGTTATGTCATTTTGCTCAGAAGCCATGGTGCAAATTGTGATATGAGCATAAAATATGGCATGAGTGTTCCTTGCAGGTCACCCTTTCAGGTAAGGGGAAAAAAATCAATATAATGGCCATTTTCAAGATGGCCACCAAATGGATCTCTGTTATATGGTTTTGCACTTATATCACTGAAAAAGTTAAATCTGATGAAGTACTTTAGATTTATTGCCTTGATAATACTGAATTTGAGGCCAAAATACACAATAATTACACTGTTGACCGATTTACTATGATATAGGGCCAATTCCCCACTTTGGGTAATAACATAAATCATTTGTTTTTATGATTTATTTTAGGAATATCTCAGATATAGTCTTGTGATGATGAATTAATGAACTGTTTTACCTAAAAGGGCTGTTTATTTCTGATTGTTCCAGCCACAAAAGAAGTTATTTAATTGAATAGCTATAGCTTCACCCCTTACTATAAAATTGAATTGGTTACATAGTTACCCATAGTACCTATAGGCCTGATGCAGGAAAAATGATAGAACAAAAAATTTACAATTGGAATTGAACATCAAATTCAATGTCCAAATTATTTTCTGTGCTGATATCCAACATGAAAAATTGTTCAAAAATATCCACAGCTCAGATCTAATCCTGCAGTTTTATAAACCGTTTGAATTTGAATTACTTTACCATGGCTCTTCATGAAAGTTCCTTCCTACTCAATCTCACAAGGGCAACTGCAGAGCTGAGAACAGCCTGTTCAAACTTTTGTGTATTTGAACCATCCTCCAACACATTTTATCTTACATCCACACTTTGTCAATTTACAACAGCTTTTAAAATAGGTTTTAAGGAAGTCCAGGCAATTTTCAATTTGTTATGATGTTTCAACCATCCCAAATGGGATAGACATGGCAGTTCTGGCTATTGAACTATAGTCTGGCCCCAGATATGTCTTGTTTGGAATGCAGAATATTTGGCATGTTCCTTTAGTGCACCTTGTGTTGGAGGGATGTCTCATATGCCCTCTGCTTCCTTGCAAACAGATCTAACCTTGCTTCATCTACCGAAGTAGTGGCACTTGACTGGTCATACATCAGAATGACAAATCTCTCTAGATATTGTAGATCAGACTCCTCTATTTTAGATGGAATATTTGTGATGAAGCCTCAGCTACATTTGTGAAACTCAGTCAGTGTCCATGTCTGCCATGCTGTCTTTTCCCCTTTGCCATTGATCACCAGTTTACCACATCACATCCAGAAAATGCACAGAAGAATAGTCTCCCATTGGATTTTTCAGGTCCAAAAGAAGATGCTAGGTCATGGATTGGGATCCATAGAGTGTGCTCCCCCTTGGCAAAGATGACCCACATTTTCTCCATGCCCATTGCAGAGAAAGAAGGCATGAGGTTCAAGGCTATGACTACAATGTCTGTGACTACAATGTCCATGTCATTTGCTTCAATAATGACAGAATTGTATCCATCTCTAGCTGCATTTATTTTTTATAGGATGTCTTTATTGTTTTCGATTTCATAATCGCATGCCAGGCATGTAGAAATATCTAGGTATCCGCCACTTCATGTGTGCTAGGACCCAAGTATCAGAATGGCTGGAACTTCATTTTCCTCTACTGGTAGAATGACTTCATTCATTGTAGCCACTTTACCCATTTCATCAGTAAGGGAATTGAACAAGCTCAGTACATTTTGATTGTGCTTCAGAATTCAGACTAGATAAATGATAAACATAAAAAATAATATCAGTCCTCTTGTAATTGCATTGCAGATGATTCTGGCACATTGATTGAGGTGTTCATTTAGTTTCTCAGTCATCCCTTCTTGCAGATTGGAAATCTTCTTCTTCTTCTTCACAGAAGAAGCATTCCACTTTTGGAATGTCCGCAGATTTTCTTCTCTTGCTTTGAGGCTCATCCGTTGCTCCGGAGGTGCTTGGCATAACCATTCTTGTTTGAATTCTTTCTAACTTGGTGTGATTGAAGGGCAATCAGCAACTCTGGTGATAATTAGCTCCTTTTCCTATCAGAGTGGCTTCTATACATTCACCTTTATTTAACCTTGATGGGTTAAATGCTAAGGGCATATCCTTGGTGGCTTGAAACAGTGGTACATTTCTTGCAATATTACTGTACCCAGCATAATCTTGCTTCCTCTGAAATGAACTGGTGATATGAGGGTTTCATTGTTCTTTTCCTGCTGACAAGGCAGCATTTACTCCAGTCAGTTGTTGGTATGGAAACTCCATCCATCATTCGATAGAAAGGACCGAGGGTTTATCCTCTTATCAACTTTTGCTCACTTATTATATTATATTATCTAATATCTTAGGGGTTTATTAGATAGCATTTGGGATACTAAACTTGATGTTTAGCTGACATTCAACCCTATGCTGAGTTCCACAGTAGTATCTGTCACCAGTGTGCCCTGGTAGCGAGTAACATACATTCTCTTCATAATTCCCCATCACCGTTCAATCTAATATGTTGTTTCCTTGATGAACTGCCACTACTCTGCCTCCTCAATGAACTACCACTACACAGCTTATGAGTTTCATCTACCCAGAGCAACTGATTTTGAGGTGCAAGAAACCTACCTTTCACACCACCTCTATCTGCAAAAGTACCCCTGCCCCGGGAAGGCTAGGGTGGACACTTGACAGCCAGAGGCTATGCGGTTTGCAAGCCATTGGGGTATTTTGTAGGCAATGAGAGCTCATCCTCATTGTCACCCCAGTATTAGCAGTCCATTTTAGGGGCACAACCTTTCAATACTGGTATCGGCTTAACCATAGCATCTAGACCAAAAATGAAAAAAACGACCAATTACTAGGTTTTTTTTATCATTTTCAAGAAGCACTGGCAGCCATCTAGAAAAAATGGCCACCATATTGATTTTTGTTTTGTTGTTAGCACTCTTTTCTGAAACACTCCTGCCAATTTTTTCTTATTATATTACAATTTGTAGTATGGTTTTTGAGCAAAACCATGATCAGAGGCCTGTTTGTAGGCCATCATAAAAAATGACCGCCATATTAAATTTTCTTCAATACTAGCATTTTTATCGAAGAAAGTGACCTACAAGGTACATTCCTACCAAATTTCACAGATACAACAAATGTACATCAGAGGGCAGCACCTTCGACCCACACACACCACTGAATAGGAGAAGGGAGGCACACACAGCAACACAGTGTAACACAGAGCACACTGCTAGCAGAGTCTTAAAGTTTAATAAACATGGGGCCAAACTTTTAAAGATGATCAATGATAAGAACTGCATTTTTAAACGCATTAGAAAATATGTAAATAAAGAAACAGCTCTTAAAATTGTAAAAACCTGTTCACTCCCGGTAGTTGACCACTGTTCATTTCTGTTAAATAGCTCTACTCAACAAGTAAAAAACAAGTTAAACAGTGGATTATTCCGTGCTTTAAGAATAGCCATAGGCTCTGAAGCCTATCAAGGCGACAGATTTGTTAATAATAAGGATCTGTTAGACAAATGCAAAATCATACATCCAAATATAAGAAGAAACGTGTTGTTGGCGGGAATCATCCGGCAGTTACAAATGATTGATATGATAAATGTAAATAACAATCAATTAGGGGAAGATCAAAGAAGGACGAGATTGCAAAATAAAATCACATTGTACTTGCCAAGGCCTAAAAAGGAAAGATTTAGAAAATCATGCGTATATACAGGTATTACACTATGGAACAACTTATCAAAAGAAACGCAAGTTGAAGCCTCAAAGAAAATATATAAGTCAATAATCACTAAAAAACTTTCTGAAAATGAAGGAATGTAATAAGAGTAGAAAATTGTAATATAACAAAGACCTGGAATGTAAACCTGTTACAATGTACATATTTGACTGCACCTTTCTGTATATACTTTTCATTTGTATAATTAATCATCAGATGGGTTGTAAAATGATAACGTATGTTTCATCAGTATGTTATACCGACTACATTGTATATATCTGATTCATGTTCTGTTCCTGTTTATGTATTGCCTGGAAGAACGGTCCTCGGACCGAACTCAATAAAGACATATAATTTTTTTTTTTTTTTAAAGTCACACAGACCCACATCAATATAAATGAGGGAGCAAAACCAATAGAAAGGGTGCAAAAACCACACCATGAGACGCACATGCAGCAATAGGCGCGTGCAGCTTACCTCCGGCACTTTTGGTCGTGTCAGCATACAGATCAGAGCTGCATTGAACAGAACTAAATTTTTAAAAAGTGACCTTTACCTGTGTTATCCTTACCGTATCAATGCTCTTACACTGTAACCACATTGCCATCCTAACCCTGTTACCATTCCAACCATTTTACCACATTACTGCATTGGTACCATGTAACCTTTACCATGTTACCATTCTAACCCCATTACTGTGTCATTGTTCTAACTGCATTACATCTTAATCCTGTTACCGTCACTGCATTATCACATTACCATTCTAACCCGGTAAGCGCATTACCGTTATGTGTTACCGTTCTAACCCCAGCATAGCATAACCATTTTAACATGATTACCATGTTACCATCATTGCATTACCATTCTAACCTTATCACCCTGTTACCAATACCGTGTTACCATTCAAACCAGGTTACCGTGTTACAATTAAGCATGTACTCCATTGTGCCGGTTCACTGGAGATTGGGGGGGGGGGGGGGGGGGCGATCCTTTGGTCGCGGACCAGCCGGCCCCCCTGTCACCGATAGTGGAGCAGCAGTGGTGCAGTAGTGGAGCTAGGGCACCGATCGTCGGCACCCGAACTCCACATCATCGGCACCCGATCTCCACTGAGTTTTGCATGGTTCTTGACACATTCTTTCATTGGTCGCCCTACCATTGGCGATTCAGAGGCGATCTCATCGATCTTGACCCTCTCAGTACGGGGAAGAATGGTTTGCGATGACATTAGAAAAATCAGATATGGTCGGGACCCGCGATCAGCAAAAATGGAACATATTGTATAATTTTAGAACCAGAGTATCCTATAAACAGTCATAACATAAGGGCTTACCTTTATTTACCTTCATTTTTCGATAAATCGCAATATTAAGCGGAAATTGAAGAGCTCTCGATCATCCTCCTGTACAAATCCAAGATGGCAGACACCGGGCAAGTCTGGTAGTGCTGGCATTGCTCAAAAACAGAAAGCTTTCATTTAAAAAAAATCAAAAATAATCGGCCAAATGGGCCGATTCAGTCCATAAAAGAGAAAAATCAAAGCTATTTGACGGAAATTGCCGAGATTGACCTGCCCGTCCCCTAGCGACTGAATGAGGAACAATATATATTAATAATATAAAATGTAAATGTGTTAGATTGGTATTGGGGAATGGTAACAGGGTAACCAAGTTAAAATGGTAACATGGTTACTGGGACAGAATGGTAACGCAGTAATGGTACTCTGTAATGGGGTTAGAACGGTAATGTGTTAGGAATGGTAATATGCTAACGGTAATGTGAAAATGGGGTCAGAATCGTGATGATAAAACAATAACACTTGGTTAGGTTGTAACTGAGACAGAAATATTATAACCCATTATTAGTAATAGTAATGGTATCACGGTAAGGCCCGGCATGGCACCGATACAAAATGTCAAAATCGGTGCCATATCGGGAAGGTGCAAAATCGTAGACATATGTCTAGACAAGCCAATCCACCATGCGTTGTATGGGGTTTTTATCGGTGTCTAATCGCAGAAACGTGGTCAACTTCCCCGATATCAGGTAACCTTCCGAAGCGATTTTGATTTTTGTATCGGAAGGTGCATCGTAGACCATATCGGTGCCATATAGGTAGGTGAACGCCGGGCCTTACGGTAGTGCAGTAACGGAGTAACATCATTAAGATATTAACATGTAATACTAACGTGGTTAGGGTGTAACGCGATTAGAATGGTAATGTGGTAATACAGTAGAGAAGTAACGGGTTAGGCCCCGCACCCACTAGTTACGACATGCTACAACAAGCGTTCCAACACACTCCGACACAGAATTTCTCTGTGGTAGCGCAATCGTAGCACTCTTGTCGGAGCGTGTCGTAGCGTGTTGGAGCATGTCGGAAGGTGTCGTAACGGTTTTTGGTGAAAAAAAAGGAAACCACAGAACCGACAC
The DNA here is from genome assembly GCA_950022655.1 of Alentia gelatinosa. Lineage (NCBI taxonomy): Eukaryota > Metazoa > Annelida > Polychaeta > Phyllodocida > Polynoidae > Alentia > Alentia gelatinosa. The sequence continues at coordinate 79,762,879 of OX465579.1, read as the reverse complement.
GGGCTACGACATGGGCTACAACAGGATACAGTTTTCCTCAATTCTTTCAAAAATGATGAGAGTAACCTATGATTTTTAAAACCTTAATATGGAGTATTATACATAAACTATAGTCTGGTAAAGTTTAAAGAAGGTGGCATGGGTTTTACTAAATGAAATTGAACTTTTTAGAATTCTTATATATTCTATTATCAAATATTTTAAAACTCTTGGGTTACGGAAAGGGTACATCGTGATTAATATGTAACTGAAATTTTGTCGAAATTTTCAAAGTATTAACGGAGATATAGAGGAAAATACAAATGCACATTGACTTACCATTGCTTCCATAGGCGCCAGTGTTAAATATCGTGACTGTGTCGGAACGCTGTCGTAACACTTGTAGGAAGCCTGCCTCCACTACTGATGAACGCTACGATAGCGTTCCGACACGTTCCGACACGCTCCGACACGCTCCGACACGCTCCGACACGGGCGCGATGTCGTAGGCCTTGCGACACGCTTCCGACATTTCCAACATGTCGGAAATGTCGGAAGCGTGTCGCAAGGCCTACGACAAGGCATCCGTGTCGGAGTGTGTTGGAAGCCATGTCGGGGTGTGTCGGAAGCCAGCCTCCACTACTGCGATAATTTACACGCTTCCAACACGACGTTCAATTTTATGTCGGAAGCGTGTTGGAAGGGCTATCGGGGCGTGTCGGAAGCGAAATCATAATAAGTGGGTGCGGGGCCTAGAATGGTGACACTGTAATGGTGTTAGAAGGGTAACGCAGTTAAAAATGGTAACGAGGGAAAATGACAGTGCGATCTGCTTCAGTTACAGCTGGTATGTGACTAGACTCTTTCCGCTGCCATATTCAGACTGAGGAAAAAATCTTAATGTCTGTTGTCAACCTGATCCTTTTTGGTCTTGTGTGGCCACATGTACCAGATGCTGCTTTTTCATTGGTCCAACTAGTAGACAAAGAAAGGCGGGAAGGGCTCTAGGCCAATCCTGGTAACTGGGTTAGAATGGTAACGCGGTAACAGTACGGTGTAATGGGTTAGAACGGTAACGCGGTTAGAACAGTAATGCGCTAACGGTAACGTGAAGATGGGGTCAGAATTGTAACGGTAACGCGGTTATGGTAATGCGGGAACTTGGTAACAGTCAGTCACACTGGCGTAAAAATCAGCGTTTTCCCGTGTACGCACTTCTACGTTCTTCTATGCATTTTGAAATCTACAAATACGCGGTGATGCGCGGAAAAACGCGGAGATGCGTAGCCGTAAGTGGGAATGCGTAAAAGAACGTAAAAAAAACCCCGGAAAATATGTAGGCAGAATCAGTTTTAAAAGTTTTAAACTTTTCTCTATGCATTTTTAATGCGTAAATGAACGCGGTAAAATGCCACAATGCGTACAGATGCGTAAATTAGCGTTGAGAAACGTAAAAGAACGTACAAGCTATGAAAATAAAAACGTTCACAATCCGTAGCAAATACGTTGTACTCAACGCCTAAAATATGTAGTAGATACGCCAGAATTTATGCCAGTGTGACTGGATTGCGTACTAAAATATAAAAGTGTTGTATTTGCGTACTAAATACGCGGAACTCGCATCCTTTGAAATACGTAGAAGAAACGCCAAATTTTACGCTAGTGTTACTGGAGCATTAGGTTGTAACCCAGACAGAAATATAACCCATTCGGAGGTAGCGTAACGCAGTTAGAATGTAATGCTAAGTAACTCTAAGTAACGTAAATGCGGTAACGCGTTTGTCAGTTTGTCAGGTCTCGATAGTTATGTACAATTTTGTTTAACTTATGGACATTTTGATAGTTATGGACATGACGAATGTTTGTAAGTCTCAAACCAAGTCTTGGACCGCACAAGCCTTGCACCAGTCTTAAAAGTCTTGTATCAGCCTTACAACTGTCTTTTATCAGGCTTACAACAGTCTTGCATCAGCCTTACAACAGTCTTGTAAATAAGTGAAAAACATTTTTTTTTATTATTTTTTTATTAGGCACATTCAAATTTTTACATTCGGTTTTCAATGAGCCTACCTTTCATATGGCATCAGCTCAGCGCTATTCCAGCAAAATCAATCTATGTGTATTATTGGTAATATTAATAGTAAAAATGCTAACGACAAATTACCAATGGTGATCGAATTAGATGGGTATGAGTATGGGTATGGGACGATGACATTACTTCTTATGGCGAAAGCCAAGTACTCTGCCAACTATTTTAACTAGTGTGGCAACACTTATACAACTGCAATTATGATTTAATACATATATATATTTAATAATATGCTATACTATCACCTATTTGCAAGTTGAGTCAAATACGTGGAGTCATTTCCACGTTCGAGTATTTTCAGACATATAATATATAGTAATAATAATGACAATAATAATAGAATAATAGAGTCACTGCGTCAATACAGACATCCGAGCGTTGAGTACTCCAGTCGGACTTTCTAATGATATCGGTATTTTACTTTTACTTTCTCATGGCCATTTATCGGGAATGTGCCCAAGTGCCTTAACATGCTTTTTGAACGTATATTTAGTGGGTTCTTCTTTAAGTTCTGATGTTTGTGCATTCCATAATTTAAAACCTCTGTATTCTGGTGCTTTTTTATAAAATTCCATTCGGGGTCTTTTTAGAGTAAAATTATGATGCTTTGTTGAGTGTAAGTTTCTGGTTCTCTGTGTTACAATTTCCAGATCGTCGTGAGTACTCAATTCATTTTGGTGGTGTATTTCCACAGGACCATGGGCCTTTATATATACCTTTCTCATATAGGACAAGGTCAACTCTTGTCTCCGCCTAGTCAGTAATGTGACTCCTGTTATTGCATGTAACTGTTCGACAGTGTGCACCATGGCCCCATCATCCAAAACTATCCGCAAGGCTCGGTTCTGTAGTCGTTGCAGTTTGGCCAACCATATTTTATTGGTTCCTTCTGTGAGAATGGATGCATAATCAAACAGGGGTAGGACTGCCTGTTTATAGATCTTTAAAGCTACATCTCTAGTTATTAGCGATCGTATACGTCTTAGTATAAATAACTTATGGTTAACCTTTTTTATCGTGTTTCTACTATTACGTTCCAATGTCAAGCTCATATCTAAATAAACACCTAAATACTGATATGAGCTTACAGCCTCAAGTTTATCCAGATACATAAACAGGTCAAATTCCTTAGTCTTATTCAGTTTATTCTTTGGTCCAAACCAACAATATTTCGTTTTTTTAATATTTATAGTTAGTATATTATTATCTGCCCATTCCGAGAAATTATCAAGTGCTCTTTGCATTACAGTCACTATTGTTATAGGGTTTTTTGCAGCATGATAGATCACTAGATCGTCCGCGTATAATATATATTTTACTTCATTAAAACAAGCAACTACATCATTTACAAAGTATGTAAACAAAACTGTGTGAAGTAACGAGGCTTATCAATTTCCAGAACCGTCTCCCACCACTTGCGACCACTGAATAGAGAGACCAGGGAAAAGGACGCGCGGAGGTTCCCGCGTCCTTCTGCGTACCCTACTTTCGGAGTCGTTGATTGGCTGAGGCGTGCACGTGACCCTCAGCGCTTTTTTCATTGGTTGGTTGTATCTGGCACGGCCGGCTTGAGTCCGCCGGACGTTCGACTATATGTCTGCGGCTCGCTTTTCAAGCGGGCGTTCGACTATTCGTCTGAGGCTCGCTGTATGTTGGTCCATACAGTTCCTTAAGGGTTCTCTACACAGAGAGCCCAACGTAGGGGTTGTATCGATCCCTACGTACCCAGCTTTGTTCAAGGCTGGGAGGAGGCCTACTTATACGTTGTGATTCCTGACAAAAGCCCAGTTCGTCAGTATGACACTACGGTGAACCAGCACCGTAGCGTTATGTGCCTTGTGTTGGATTCAAGTGTTTCTCTCGTGGTTTCGACTGTTATCCAGTCTCATCAGGCAAAGTGTGGTAGGTGTTCTTCTGTGGTCTTTCCTGCGGGGTGTTCTCCCCGTAGGAGGATACGGCAGTCCCTCGTTTGTTTTTTTGCATGTATATAAACAAAAAACCTTCCTTTCTTTCTCTCTATTTCTGTGCAGTCCTAGTATCGTCTGGATTCGTCCCCCTGGTTTTGGGCAGTACTTTTCGTGTAATTTTTTCCGTTCCGATGGATGGTTAATTCCGCGGTTGGGGAAAAATTTTTTGACGTGGCATTTTTCGGGGGCGGACCATCTCTGGCGACTACTAGCCGTACCTGTTGTCCAGAGTGTTGAGACCATGTGGAGAGTGTGTTTTTAGTCGGTGTATCCAGTTGAATTCAATTTTATTTCTTAGACGTGCCGCTTCTTTCGAATCGGGGTGTCTGTATATGAAGTCCAGTATGTGTACCTTTACGTCTAGGGTACCGTTGTGAGTTTGTTGGTTGAAGTGGCTTGGTATTTCATTCTTCCTTGTGTTGTTTTTGATGCAGTTCAGGTGTTCTCTGATTCGTTCCTTGATCTTTCGCTTAGTCTGCCCCACGTACTGCATGTTGCAGGATTCGCACTCGATACAGTAGATTACGTTGGAGCTGTTGCACGTCACATTCCATTTTGTTTGGTGTCTTCGTCCCGTGGTTTTGGATGTGACTTGTCCATCCATGTTGAGGATGCGACAGTACTTGCAGTTTGTCTTGGTACACTTGTTTTCCTCGTTGTTTTTCTGTTTCTTGTTGGTTTCTAGTTTATCTTCGGTGTCGTCCCGTTTGTTGGGTTGTTCTTTTTTCTGTTTCTCTTTTTCTCTTGGTATTGGCTTGGGTCGGTCGGTGTTGTTTTCCTGAGGGTGGCTTGGTTTGTAGTTTGTTTTTGCTTTTACTAGGTAATCCTTGACGTTTTTTGGGCGTTTGTATCCGTTGATGAGTTTCCTCTTGTGTAGTTCTTTGGTTGTGATGGATCGTGCCAGGATATCCCAGTTATCTGTGATTATTTTCCCCACAGTGTTTTTTTCGGGTTGGTAGGTGGTTACTAGGACCACTCCATCTTGTTTGTTGGTGTCCTTTCTTTTTTCCGTTAGTAGTTGGTTTCGTTCTTTCAGATCTACTTTTTCCTTGCATTCGTTGATGAGTTTCTTTGGGTAGCCCTTTCTCTCAAATTCCCCCATTTTTCTCTCGCAGTGTTTCTCGTAGTCGTCGTCCTTCTTGCAAATTCTTCTCAGTCGGAGGAATTGTGAGTACGGTAGGCTCTTCTTGGTCGATGGTGGGTGCGCCGAGTCGTATTCCAAATAAGTATTGGCATCCGTGGGCTTTGTGTATAGGTCAGTGTATAGTTGGCCCGTTTCCTCGTCCAGTGTTACTAGGGTGTCCAAGAAAGCAATTTGTTTTCTTGAGTGTTCGCTGGTGAATTTTATGGTCTGGTGTTGTTTGTTGAGGTTCTTCACCCACTCTATGAGGGCTTCCTCCCCGTGTTCCCAGATCATAAAGACGTCGTCAATATAGCGTAGCCACACTTTTGGTTTGAGGTCTTGGTTTCGTAGAAGTCTGATCTCCAAATGTTCCATAAAGAGATTGGCGTATGAGGGTGCCAACCTAGTTCCCATTGCTGTTCCGCTGACTTGTAGGTAGTGTTTTCCGTTGAACTGTATGTTGTTATTTTTGAGGACGAGTTCTAGTAGGTCAGTGATCGAGTCGTTGCTCGGATTCAGTCGTTTACTTCTGGTGGCGTTCAACTTTTGGTTGATGGCTTCGATCCCTTCGTCATTTGGTATGTTGGTGTATAGTGATCCCACATCCAGGGTAGCCAAAATGGTACCTTCCTTTAGGGTCCCTAGGTTTTCTATCTTGTTGATGAAGTCGTTGGTGTCTTTCACGTAGGAGTCGATTTTTGGGACTAGCGGTTTGATGAAATTGTCCACGAAGGTTGATATTTTCTCCGTGGCGCAGTTGTTTGCGGAGACTACCGGTCTCCCCGGTGGTGGTTTCTGTGGTTTGTGTATCTTCGGTAGGAAGTATACATGTGGTGCTCTGGGTTTGTCCGTCCTCAAAGCCCCTGCCATTCGTTCGCTGATTTCGCCCTCTGTCGTCATTTTCTCTATCTTCTCGTTGATGTCTCGGTTGATGTCCTGTGTGATGTCCTTCTCCATGGCTGTGTATACCTTCTCGTCTCCTAGTTGTCGTTCGGCTTCCTTTAGGTAGTCTGTTGTGTTGAGTATCACAAGGGCGCCTCCCTTGTCTGCCGGTTTGATCGTTATTTCCTCATCCTTTGCCAAATTCTTCAGTGCCAATTTTTGTTTCTTAGTTATGTTGTGTTTCTTCTTCGTATTCCGGGTTTGGGCGCTGAGTTGGAGTTCGTTGACGGTGATGAAACCCTCCAGGTTTTGTGACCCTGTTGGAGGGTTCCAAGTGGATTCTCCCCTTAGTTTTCGGTTGAGATCCTTGTCTTCGAAAGGGGTGAGGGATCCTCTGTATGCTGGAGTCGGGGTGAGGCTGACCAATGGGACATAATGTCCCATCGGCTCTTGGGGTGGTTTTTGAGGTTGGTCGTCGAAAAATTGTCTAATTCGTAATTTGCAGTGAAATTTGTCCATTTCTATTTTTCTGTCTCCCTCTCCTACCCCCCCTTGTGTTGGGCAGAAGTTTAGACCTTTTTCGAGAATGGATTGCTCTACCTCTGTAATTTTTCTATCCGAAAGATTCACTACTATGCTATTGCTGTTGGGTACTATTTTGGGATCGGCCGACGGAGTGTTGGTCTTACCTGATTTGGTGTTTCCCGAAGGGTCCCTATTCAAACAGTTGACAGACGCTGGGCAATTGTTAACAGATTTATTTACAAAAGGTGTTTTACAGTTCTCCTGCTGGTGGGCATCTCTTTCCTTGTCGTCGTTGTTTTCGTCGTTGGGATCTAGTCGGCGAAGTGGTTCCCATCTATTTCGGCATTCTATCTCATTGTCCTGGGTTGGGCGTGGTCGGAGGGGCTTCTTCTTTGGTCGTTGTTTCTTGCTCTTTTGGTTCGTCCTATTGTTGTCTATCGTCATCTCGTCTGTAGTCTCGCTGTTGCCTTCCGTCGTACCCTCCACGATGGTGGTGTGGCGGGTAGCCTCCACGGTATGGCCTGCTTGGTCTCCAGCTCTCCTGGTAGTCCCGTCTCGGTCTATATTCTCGGCGTTCGGGTTCGTCTTCTTCCCTGTTCCATTGCCTCTCTCTCCCATAGTCCGGGGTGCCCCCCCGTGCGCTGGAGGTTGAGCTCGGGGGGATGGGTCGAAAGGGTTTCTTCGTTGGTCGTCTGTTCTCAGTATCAGACTGCCGTTTGGTCTGCCTCTGTATGTAGCGGACGTTGTGTACTACATCTTCTTCCTTGTAGGTCATCTTCTCTAGGGTGGCCATCCTTTTGTTGAGTTCGACTTGGGTGATCAGTTTTTCCTTCCCCCATTTGTAGTCGAGGTAGCTCGTCAGTTTTTTTATGTGAGAGTTGGCCTTTTCCTTGTTCTCCCTTTCATATAGTTCGTCCTTCACTGTTTCTAGCGTTTGGTCGATTAGGGTCTTGCTCCGCTGTTCTTCCTTTTCAAGGTGTTTGGCGGTAGCTCTCATAATCTTCATGGCTGTCTCTCGTCTGATGTTGTCGATGATTTCCGTTAGGGCGTGGCTGTCCTCTACCCATTGCGGTACGTTGTCGAGTCCGAGAGCCCACGCCGTCGGTAAGTTGTTTTCGACCGCACTGTTGAGCCAGTGTTTGCGTAGGTTGTGACGGATCGAGTCGACGCCATTCTTACGTACAGCCCTCCACGACATCTTGAGATTTTCGCCCAGGAGTTCGTCGAAATCCTGAAAATATATCGGGTTCGACTCGTGAGGCATGCGTCTGGGTGGGCTTGTATTGCGGGAGGTGCTGTTTGTGTTGATTGTTGTGTGGTGGGGTGTTGCTTCACTTGGTGTGGCGTGGTTAGTTTCTACATCCTCTGTGTTCAAATCTAGTAGTATTGAAAGGTTGTTGTCGATAGTGTTGTAGTCGGTAGTGTTGTATGATGCTACTGCTATTCCTTCTCTATCTCGTTTCATGCCTCTCTTTGTGGTGTCATTCGGTTTTGAGTGTGCATTTGCACGTGTGTCAGTGCGGCCGTCGTAGGCATTGGTGTCTTTTTTTCCGCGTGTGACTGTGTTTTCGTTGGCCTGTGGAGTTGGCGCGTGGCCAACTATGTCGTGACCCACATCGCTGCCTGCAGCGGTGTGTGTTGACATGTTGTCGCGTGTAGGCTTGTCTTTTTTCAGAAAAACATCTATTAGTGGTTGGTTGTTAGCTTTAGGGTTTCGTGTCGAAAACAGATTTTTTTCGGTATATTTCCGACGTGATAGGGACGGTGTGAACTGGTCACGCCGCCCCTTGTTCGATGTAGCTGGGCGTCTGTTGGTTTGTTGTTTTGATTTAGAGAACGGACCACCTACGGCCGCTCGTCGTCGTGTGAGAGTATCTTGTGAGCGTTTACTTTTGTCTGCGATATTGTATTCAGTACTACTAACCCCCGATTCGATTTGGACATGTATATCATCACAGGCGATTGGAATTTCATTTGGAAATCGAACGGTTAGAAAGGCCCTATGGGCGGTTGTACTCACTCCGTCTTGTTGTTTATCGCTGACGTCCGTCGTTGCTTCCGCGTTTGCTTTCTTGAACGGGTTTGTGCTGGATGTCGGTGGGTTAACACGGGGATTGTCGTCCCCGTGCGTCGATTTTTCTCTCACCTCTCTTCGTTGTTTACGCATGTCATCCGTGTCCTTCTGCATCTTTCGTAAAGCTTCTACTTGCCGTCGGAAAGCCGCTTCTTCGGCGGCTTCCCGTGCTGCGTCATCGGCTTCGTTGTTGACAGCCGGCGGGGTGTCGATGTCAAACCGCATCGCCGTTTCACGGCGATTCGGGGAGTGATTGTCTTTCTCTCCTCTCCGTCGTTTGGTCTCGCGCTCTTGGCTCATGGTACAGTTGTTTAGGGTGAAGGTTTTGGAAGTTAATGTCAGAAATGTGTGAAGTAACGAGGCTTATCAATTTCCAGAACCGTCTCCCACCACTTGTAAACAAAACTGGTCCGAGGACCGAGCCCTGCGGAACGCCATAACTGACTTCTGCCCATGAGGATGAGACTTTTCCAAAAGTTATTCTCTGTTTTCTATCATTTAAGTATGATGTGAACCAGTCCAACATCCCGGGGTCGAGATCCAGCATCTTTAGTTTCCGTAGAAGCCTACCATGGTGCACACTGTCGAAAGCTTTCTTTAAATCAATAAATACTGCACAAGTAAACTCAGCTCGGTCCCGAGCAACATACAAATCATTGACCAATGAGTAGATTGCGTCTATTGTACCACATTCACTTCGATATCCACACTGGGCATCTGACATTATATGATTATTCTCCAAGTGTGCGACGAAATTAGCATGCACAAGCCTTTCCAATATCTTCCCGGGTACCTGTAGCAATGATATGGGACGCCAATTACTAGGGTTAGAGTTGTCACCAGGCTTTGGAATCGCTGTAATATTAGCATATTTCCATTCTATTGGGAATTTTCCAACATTCAGACTCTGTTTATATAGGTACTCAAACTGGTCTAAAGCTAAGAACATATATTCCTTAAGCACAGATGCACGTACGTCCGCTATACCAGAGGTCTTCACAGTGCTGATATCTTGAATAAGGTCATATAATGTATGTCTATCGATTTGAGCCGGTGTATGTGGGTGGTTTATAATATAATAATTTTCCATGTCATCCAGGTTTGTGGCATTTAATAAGTTTCTATTTTGTGCAAGCTTATGCCCTATCGTACCGAAATATTCATTCAAATAGGCTGGCGACATGTCAGGGGATATTTCTTCATTGGTAGTTATGTTCTTTAAGGTTGGGGCTATTACGTTATTACGTGGCTTGATAAGTTTATTTATTTCACACCAAAACTTCTTTGGATTCTTTTTGTTTTCATTTAATTTTGTCAGGACTTCATCTGATTTAGCTCCTCTAATTGTCTTCTTAACCTGTCTCTTGATATCTCTAACTCTACCTAAGTTTTCAATAGTTCTATCTTTCAGGTAGGCTGTCATTGCCAACTTCCTTTCTTTGATTAAAGCTCTAATCTCATCATTCAACCATGTGCTACCGGTCTCCTTAGTTTTCCATTTTTTCTTAGGGCATTTATAATCAAGATAATCATTTAATATCAATAGAAGCTCCTCCCATAATCTGTCTGGGTCAGTTAATGACCAATAGTTCGTCCAATCAGTATGTGATACCCAGTCTCTTAAACTTTCTATCGTGTGATTACTATAAATCCTACCTACAACTGGTATACTATAACTCTCTTGTTTATATTTGGTTTTTACTACATATACCGGTAGATGGTCGCTACAATAAAAATTGATAACACCACTGTCTAGTATATCCAACGACGAGGTCAATATATTGTCTAAACATGATCCAATTCTAGTGAATGGTCGAGTACATTGGTTAATGAGTCGCTTTAAGGTAAAATCCTTACAGAAGTCTCCGATTCTGTCTTGTTTTATCCCTGTAGAAAAAAGGAAGTTTATATTATAATCTCCTAGTAGATAGAACTCATGTTTCGAGAATTTTGCGTCAGTGAGTATTGTACTCAAGTACTCAATGGCTCTATCTAATCTTCCTCCATGCGTAAAATACAACGTGCAAATTAACATGGGTTTGGTATGTGGTCTTGCAATTTCTATGGTAAGTATTTCCAAATCCTCTGTCATATCACAATATTTCTTGATTTGTGAAGCGTGCCTGGCTAAGTTGTTTTTTATATAACAAGCTACTCCCCCGCCTATTTTATTTTCACGATCTACTCTATAAACCTGCCTATTTTCCCATGCTATCATATCATCTGTGTAATTAGAATTTAGCCAAGTTTCGCTAAAGGTAGCGATGTCGGATCGAGATAAGGAAAGAAAGACTTCATCAAATTTGTTACAGAGACTCTGACAATTCAGATGCGTAATACACAGACCTTTCAAATCATTAAGATGATCAATGCTTGTTGACATAGCAAGATGAACAAGATGAGTATTATGAAACAAGATAACACAAATATTTATAATAAGTGTTCCAAAAAAGCAAAGTCAGCTAAGATGGAAAGAGAGTTTTTGGCTTAAGTATACACTGCAAACACAGTATATATTTATCCTAAACTCAGAGATAGTATACAGGGGTGACGTAAGATAAGGGCTGGTTCTGACCGGTCGACATTTATATGGTCATGAGAGCACGACTGCATTCGAAGAATATGAACGCAGGTTAGTCTCAACCAAGACCAAGCAACTTCCAATAGTCTCACAAATTAGACTATATTTATTTATTTGTTTGTTTAGTCCCAATGTTGATCAAGACTTATTTTCATACATTCATGCTGGTAAGTCTAGCCAAGACAAGGCATGTTATTATAATTCTTGGTATAATAAGTTAAGTGACTAACTACTCACAGTTTTGGGCTTCTAATGATACAGTCAATACAATATTTTCTCTGCTGGTCATCAACTTGTTACCTTGTGAATGCAGGTTAATCTCAGCCAGAAAACAAGGCGTCTTCTGTAGGTCGTAGTGATGGCCTAAAAAACATCCATAGCTTGCAAGCGCATAGGCCTATATTATACATTTGGTCCGGTGATACCTTCGCGTCACGCAAGTAAGTCTAGCCAAGACTAGGCATGTGCTGATGCATCACCAGGACTCAGTATAACATGTTATGTTGTGTAAGATAGTTCCAAGTGATCATCATTGCATCTTCCTCGTGTTCATGTTTCAGTCTTGAACAAACATGTAACTTGCATTACTCTGTCACAATATTATACCAGCGTCATTTTGCTATACATTCATGCAGGTAAGTCTAACCAAGACTAGGCATGGAACGTATAACTTGCATAGTGACATATTTTAACTTAGTTTGTGCCGCAATGCACACATATTACTCGTAGTACACACTAGTGTAGTCCTTTAGTATACAGTGTCACATATGAAGACTCTCATGATCTCATACAGTTAAGTCTAACCAAGACCAGGTATGAGTCAATTTCTCCCACAGTTATTGACATTATATATATATATATATTGTGATACGTTCCTTATAAAAAGAGATTTGGTGTTGTATTTGTTTTACAGGTGCGTCCAATATCCGTATAGTCTGTTGTTCTTCAGCATGTACTGATTTAACACATGATGTTTCTGTGTTGTCGAGTTAGAAGACGCATTTGACTCACACAATTAAGCCTAACCAGACTAGGCATGAATCAGTGCGTCATAGTCAATAGTTAACTTTTAACATTGCGCGCTAACTTGCTTCGGAAATATCCTAATATGTGGACGCAGATTTAGTCTCAACCAAGACTAGGCGTTCTCAATAAGTTTGCAATACATCATGCAGGTAAGTCTAACCAAGACTAGGCATGGAACGTATAACTTGCATAGACTCCTCATCATATACGCAGTGATTTGCGGATCGTTCCCTCATAGTGATCGGTTATTTTCGGTATCACTGGGTTTGAAATATCCTAATATGTGGACGCAGATTTAGTCTCATCCAAGACTAGGCGTCCTCAATTAGTTTGAAATACATCTAGACTCCACATCATATACGCAGTAATTTGCATATCATTCCACCATGCATGGGGCGCCACAAATAACAAGGGAATGAGACCGCTCAAGTTAAGAACAGTTGACGGGAGTGAGACGAATACACTGAGAAACATATTGGCTACACTGAGACGTGAACTGAGGCGGGAGGTGACACAGGCGAGTAAGCAGGTAAATGCCTATTAAATCGACGACCAATGGTGTTATGCAACCTTTCCTAGACTGCTGGCACCACGGACCGATGGCACCTGGACTGATGGCACCTTTTCGGACCGATGGCAACATTTTCCGTAGACCGATGGCACCACTACCTAGGCTGATGGCACCACTCACAAAATCATAACTCTTGATCAATATTCTTGCTTCAACCTTACGGCAATTTGGTAACTCGGGGAGAAGTGGTGCTAACTTTTTTCTTTTTATATTTCCCCGGCCGTTCCACATTCCTCATCCCCAGCGCTGGCCCAGTCGGCGCCGGCAGCGGTACCGCCCGGGGTCCCGGCCTGCCACACGGCCTGCCATACCCTCACTTAAACTTTAAATTTAGATGAATTACCACAAGGTTAAATGATGAACAACAGATTAAAATAATGGGCAATGAATCCCCTCAGTCTATGCAAGTGGTATCGTCAGTCGAGGCAAGGGTGCCATCAGTCCAGGTAAAACTGAAAAGAGGTGCCATCAGTCCAGGTACTTTCGGTCCATGGTGCCATCGGTCCAGTTACCAACTGAAACATGGCTACGTAAACTCTATGATGACACCATGTTACACATGCCTCAGATGAAATTATATAGAATGGACCGAAATTATCTTGATAAAATGGGGGGAGGTGCACTCTATATGAAACTAATATGCATAACAAATTAACAGATAATATGCGTAACAAATTTACATATTCGGTTACTCAACAGCAAAAACGAACTTTGAACTCATATTGCCAAGCAACTAAATCATAGACAAGTGCTTATCATATCGATTTACAGGCCTCCGCACAAGGATGCGTCTGCATGCTATACCAAATTGACGGAAATATCAACTGATACAGAATTTTAAGAAGCAGTGAGAAAAATGGTTTTGAGTTAGTTAAAACAGGAAACACCTACCTGCTTAAGTTTGGAAGTAGAATCGATCACATTTACACCAGCTGTAAAAAAGTACAGCTGGCAGAAAACGTGAATATATATATGTATGTATCGGTCTGTGGTATTCCGATATTTGGCACAAGGAAGCCTACTTCTATTAAAAAGAACTACGATAATACAAGCTAAAGGGAAAATCTTATAAAATAAGTAATTTCAATATAACACTCAAAATGGATATAAAGCCACAAAGATGTATTAGACCAGTTCTCATTTTTGGTCACCAGTTGTCTTTTTTTTTTTTTTTTAAATCTTAGATTATTGAGATTGTTGAAACAATGATTCCAAATTATGGAGTTTGAGAAGAGCTTTCAGGGGATGTATAGGTTTGCATATCTATCATGAAAGTTGTGACCTACAGAGACAAAAGAATATGTTTTTCAGGTGATATTTTGGACGAAAATAACAGAATATCCTTGTATCCTTTAATAATAAAGTTATCTACCACATGAAAAGGGATTCCTTTGATATCCATATATATAAAGATCATATCAAACATTAATCTTAAGCAAATTAGTGAGCATTTAGTCACTTAATCTTCGAGTGTGTGGGAGGGGTGTCTTAGAGTGAGGGTGTGTGTCTTAGGGTAAGGGTTTGTGTCTTAGAGTTAGGGTGTGTGTGTCTTAGAGTGAGGGTGTGTGTGTCTTTGATTGAGGGTGTGTGCCTTTGAGTGAGACTGTGTCGTAAATGGGATTCACACGGTGGGACAAATGGACCTGAGACTGGTGTACTTCACACCTTTGCGCTAGTCGGCTACTATTTCCAACTGGGAACAAAGTTTCACAGATTGGGGTGTTCTACAGTCTCAGGGGAACATGGCGGATTCAATTCACATGAGAAGATTTAACAGGTACATAGTCTCACCCCTACACCCCTACACAGGGTACACAGGGTACACAGGGTACACAGTCGCCGACTCAGGGTACTTCCCCGTGTGAATAGGTGTTATTTGAGACCACTGAGACTCGCAGATTGGGGGAGAACGTGTGAAATACATTTGTCTCACCAAAATGTCCCTCTAAATTTTAAACCTGTTTAAAGTCAAAATCTCATGAGATTCTGTTCCTTGTTAGGGGCGATTGTCGCCGACAATTGCAAGAGAAAAAAGTTGTCTCAGCAAAATGAAAGCCTGTCATTCACACGAGGAGATTGTGTTCCAGTACCGAATCTCAACAGGATTTGTCTCAGACAAACGGCCTGTGAGGTACATGAATCCCACCGTGTGAATCCCGTTTTAGGGTGAGGGTGTGTCTTTAAGTGACGGTGTGTGTCTTAGGGTGAGGGCGTAAGTGTCTTAGAACTAGGGTGTGTGTGACTTTGAGTAGGGTGTTTGTCTTTTTTTTCCTTTTTTTTATTCAGTAGAGAAAAAGATAGGACTTGGTACATTCACCCGAAGGCGTTCTTCCACATACCGGTCAACGGTTGCAAGGACATACAAGACAGGACATTTACAAAGTGCAAGTGTAGATTGAATAGCTAGTCAATTTTAACATATAAATAATTAACTACCATATGATATTGAATGAGTGATGTGTGTAAAAGGAAAATCGACTTCGAATCATTTATAACATATAATTACAAGTGAAACTAGCGAAATTCCTGAATGCAGATTCCCTGATTCAATCCACTGTTTCACCTCGAGAACATTATTTTTCGGATCATTTGGTCTGTAATAACTTCTCTAGGGCATGCTACAACCGAAAGGACTAATAACAGTCCTTGACTGTCAGCAAATCTTTATAAACCATGGCACTACCTCCCCAGCTGTATTTTGAATGTAGACTGCCTATCAAGTATGAAACTATCTCACTTCCTCCGTAACTGGAGCTATTACGTTCTATGTATGCTGACACATCTACTGGTTTGCTGCATGTTTAGGATACTATTGTAGAAGGATAGTTATCTATTCTATTCACAGCATGTTTATAATGCCACTATCACTCACTTGCAAGAAACATCTCAAACGTTATTTACTATTTTGCTGCATCAAACATAGGAGGAGTAGGCATCTCCAGTCTGATTGGTCTTCTAGGGAATATTGCCATTATAAGGATCTACCTGTGTTACATACACTGTGGATATTGGGCGATTATATCTAAATAGAGTCACAATGCAAGTTGATAATACTCTCTCCCGTAGGCTATCTCTTGCAAACATCTGTTATCGCTATAATTTGTCAAGCATTCGCTTTAATGTACCAAACATTTTAAATGCGATTCTTCTGATAATTATATGTAAATACTGTTTCCAGAAAAGGACCAAGGTGTTGAAACAGGACCTTTATGGTGACAATGATGATAGGGTAATTCATGCCCGCATTATAGGTAACGCATTGCCTCCCCTACATTCTCCGAATCAAGGTATTCTAAATCTCAATTTCATACTCAAGCATGAGAAACCTCATGCAAAGGTTTCAAGAATATGGATACTGAACAGAATAGTCGACCGGGTAGCCTTGCTCAACCTGACTCGTGCTCTAGATAAAGAACGAGATACATATTTTATCATATGGTTTCAACGACAGAAATACGCTCTCATTGACTTCAACTATAAATTTACCCCATGGATTATTTCAAATAATTTAACCCTTCAGGATATAAATAGGCTACCATCCATGACAAAGACAAACCTAAGCTATGCCTATCTTGAGAAGAATTTGTATGTCATGAACAACAATGCTGCTCGTAATTATGCTTTGCAGCTTGGAGTCCGGAAAAACTTCAGATGGATATTTCCTTGGGATGGAAACTGCTTTTTGATTAAATCTTCGCTGGACGATATAATGAGGAAGCTCTCAATATTTGGGCAACGACAGCGATATTTTATTTCATACATGGCAAGGGTTGCAACAAACAACATGATCCTTCAACAGACGAATGATATAAATGCTACAGAAGAACCACAGATTATTTTCAGGTCAGGCTTCACAAATATTTCCAATATTGAATTCAATTTCCAGTATTTAAATGGAATTGAAAACAAGTCTATGTACATGGACCTATATAATTCCATACATAGGAATCGATTTGGTTAATTCATGGTAATAAGCATCGTCAGTATTGTCATTCTAGGGATGATGTCAAGGAGAGGTTTGATGAAGCGGTTCCCTATGGCAGGCGGAGCAAAGTTACCATGCTACTGAAGTTCGGAATTCCAGGAATCTGGGATAATTTCAGATGGTATCCCTGGGAAACTCCTCCCTTTTTCCAACACAGGAATATGAGCAGCTCTCAACATCCAGAGGTTCTTGAAGTCGGATGGGTAGCTAGACTTTCTCCTGGCGAAGCTACTGATCCCTATGTCAAACATGTTTCTCAATGGAATAGATTCAATTTACGCTTGTTTGCGATATTGAATTTCATTGATTCTCTAGACCTTAAAATACTTAGATCTAAAGTCACTGGTGAGAGCCTCTTACATCTTGGTGAAAATTTCAGGAATATGCTTATTCATATTCGTTCTGATGACGATCTATTTGTTTTGCACTTTGAGACATATCTATTGTTTCGTGACTATTTAGAAGGAAGGTATGTTATCAAAATAAAAGGAATCGAGGACCTATTGCGTTTACATATAAATATCACAAGCATGCTGTTGGCGGAAAATATCAAAGACGTGTCAGGATTCAGTCTATTCAATAAGGTTTTGAATGTGTATAACTTTGTTGATCATCGGATAATGATAGACGTAAACTACACAGACTTTTGCATGGATATAGTTCACCTTCCTTTAGTTATATCTCTTGAGGCATTTATCTTGAATACTTATAATAGGAGCACTCACTCAAAAGGTTTCAGTCATTTCCTAAAACATCTTAGAACTCTGACTATTCGGGAGTGTTCAAAATCAAAATCTAGTTATTTCATTCAAGCAATAGCATCACTGGTAAATCTCTACATAAATATTTTCCTCGGTCAGTACTCCGATGCTTCTGTACAACTACGAGAGGTTGTTTTGAGGACAAACCTACTCCATATTTCACCCCAAAATGATTTGGAAAACTTTACTAATTATCTGTCACATTTGTTGAATATGATTAGCCATTACAATATGAATGCATTTACAAAGAAAGTGAAAATTCTGATTAAAAGAAATTGCAAACGAATGTTGAATTTTAAAAGGAATGGGGGATTTCCTTTTGTGAATACCGGTCGTCATTATATGAACTTTATTGTGAGACTTATGACGTGTTGATGCGTTTATGACATGCTCTAGATAAGAGTTGGTTAGTTTGAGAATATGTCCGAATAATAAACACATATCTAATGCACACGCTGCCCTCTATTTAACACCCATATAACATCAGATTCAAAGTCCGTGAAGTATCAATGCTCTTTCTATCTGCCAAAATGATTCACAGACGCAATTCACAGGACATGTAAGTAACAAAAAAGTAACAATTCAACATTGCTTTGAAGAAACCCTTCTTTTATCACTCAGTTGCGTTTTTACAAGGTTCGAACTTCATGATAAGTTTAGTTTAATATACAAATAGTATTTCAAACCATTGGTAGTATCTATCATTTCTAAGCAGATTCATATAATTACCACTCTATTGATTAAATAAATAAATAAATATATTATGTTTGCAACTATCTCATCCCTTTACACAAACAATGCTTGAATACAAATTTTTTTATATATTTTTTTAAGCAGTTTTATTGTTGGCTTTTGTTATGCATACAAGTAGTACCAGTACAATGAGACAGTTTTAGACAGAACAGTATTAAACAAGACGATTTACTCCAAGACGATTAGAATACTATAAACATTATTGTACCCTGACAGTTGATATACACATGTAGACCTACTTCCTGATACATTGTCCAGATATTATGGAAGAGCTTATCTCATTAGCTCAAAGTTACATTTGCTTGTCAATAGAGTTTCTCAAGTATTTTTTCCCATCTCTGAAATTCATTGTCTTTCCCTTCCATTTTACATATCTGTTTCTCTACTCTCAGTCTGTTTCTGAAATCTATTGTCCATTCATATACATCAAGTTTATTCTGGCTGAACAGTTTCTGTTTGTAGATATAAAATTTCCCTAATAAACAGATATAGTTGTACATTTGACACTCCTCATCTCTTTCCTGTATATTGTAATGTATATTTTTACGAACAAAAAATCCTTTCGCTCAATAAAAGAAAAGAAACCATTAAACCTGGTTGGTGGTGAAGTGAAGATGATACATTTAGTTGACAGTAGTCTTCAGTTCTAGATCCACTACAGTCCAGATTTGAATAAAAGTAGATATTATCAATGACGATGTGGGCAGCATCGTCATTAAGTTTTACTTTATATTTTTTATCTGGTCATCTGGTCACTGGCTCGCTGGTCATCATGCAAAAGCATGATGACCAGCGAGCATAGGCCTCATTGCTGCTCATGTTGCATACTTGTGTAAAACGACCAAGACTGTCGAGGTCGTGCACATGATACTCTCTCGTTTATTAAATTACCCATATCAATATATGTTATTGACGTTTTGGTACTTTTAAAATTCGCAGTTTGAATGGAAAACCGCATGTTTGAACTTGATTTCTATGACACTGATAATTACACATGTATGTTTGATAAAATAAACTTTTCATTAAAGGAAGACAAAATAAGGTTATCAGTGATATAGGTAATTTATATGGTCTGACTATGGCTCATTGGAGGCCCTCAACCCCTATTCCAGCAGCCAATCTAGGTTAACGATTTATTCCGGTTTTTGATTGGTGTACAATGGGTAGTTATGTATATGCAGTCTAGTTCTAAAAGACATCATATATGTGAGTTTTTGAATGCGATTCAAAGCTTTTACGCCTAGAGTATGGGCGGTAGGTGTGAGCGCAAGACTATTGTTTCGGGCAGGATATGATAGCTCGGGCAGACTACAGTATTGTACCAATGACTATGGATTGTCTTAACTTAACAGTTGATGACTGTCTCGGTTTTTCCAAAAATGAAAATAGGCCTGTCTTGACCAGGTTTTGGCCATTGTATGTCTACTACTGGTGTGCATTGCTTCTCTGTTTTCTTAACAATATCTGAAGTATTACTGAAGCGATATGCATGCATGACACACAAAATTGAAGCTGGTATACCATAGAATACGATGCAATTGCTGTTATGTCTCTAGAAACCATGTAGACAGGTATTATGAACATATTACGCTCATACACTCAGTGATCCAATGCAAAATAATACGTTGCCAGGTGAATGTTTGGTTTCGACCATGGTGTAACTAAGCAGATAAGGTGCGACACTAGCCTGTGGAAAAAGGCCTATATTGCAAAATATAGCAAACCTTCCACCTATCTATATCATTACTGAATGCTTAAAGGTCTATTGTAGTTTGATTTTCATGAAACCAGTGCAATTGCAATTTCAGCCGTTTCCTGGATCCCAGCATCTTCCCAATGTGTAATATGTGTTTTTCTGAATTAATAGATGTATCTCGTTGAGTGCTCGAGGGAGCATAGGGTTTATGGGTTAAATACCTATATTAAGAGCACCAGGGGCTCCAAATAGGTGAAAATCGACCAAAAATGATAAAATCGATCCTTTGGAAAACCTTTTTTTAACTTTTTTTCTATAAATGATAAAGATATAATCAAATGGGAGGGGGTTTTCTTATTTTTTCCTAGGGAAACCGCGTTCAACGGATATTTCTGGATAAAAAAAAACAGTCAAAATCCACTAATTCTTAAAGAAGTACTTAACAAGTGAAGCGTTTTGAAACATCAGGTATTACAGCGTCCACGGACAGGTCGTTCGAACGTCCATAGGTTAATTGAGTAATTCAAAAACATTAATCACCAACTCAGGAGCATAGATGATGGTGCCAGATACTGTTTTACCAGAAAAACTAAATTTTAATTCAAACCGAATTCTATTCTTTCCTACAATCTGAGCAATTTAGGAAAAAAAACGTCAAGTTGTGATTCTTTTGCACGTGAAATATTTAAGAAATCAAACTGTGCGAGCTATTTTAAGGCTTGATTCCATATAGCCAAATTCACTTCCGATGTGGTCAAGATGTACTCCAGTTTTGGTGGTGAAGCCCACATACCCTATTCCATTGCGCCGATGGCCTCCAGACAGACACTAGACATAGGCTAGTTTTGGTGTCAGGACCTTAACTGGAGTAGATCTTGACCGCACCACTAGATTTGCTAAACACCATTTAATTCCCACACACTTTGATATATATTTAAACACCAGCATATTCTAAACACTTATTCTATTACTTAAACACTTCACACACTTAAAAACTTTGTCCGAAAGTGGTTGGCCGTTTAGCGTTTACACACTTTTGGAATAGTGTTTGAGCGTGTAAAAATAAGTGTTTAAGTAGTATTTATCTGCCTACCCATCTACCTGCCTAGCTACCTGCCTACCCATCTCCCTGTATACCCATCCACCTGCCTTCCCATCCACCTGCCTACTCATCTACCTGCAGGATGATTAAATTGTACTTTAAGTTTTTTTTACATATTACAGTTTGCAAGAGTATTGCCATGGCAATATTCCCTTCTCAGGAATCATCACCTTTTCCCTTTGCTGCAACTTTAGACTGAGTGTGGTGAATCACATGAAATAAAACAAAATTAATAGAGCATTTGCGATTTGTGATAACAAAATATAGATAATAATTGGACAGTCCCCTTTCAAAATAAGGTTCTTTGGGGACTCATATTTAGTTTTATGTGCTTGTAATGATTGTTTCCATGGCAACATTGCAATATCTGCGAAAATCAATGGATAGTGAGCTTATTTTGTGATAACTGTGTTGATATATGCGTTTTATAACCATATTTGACAGACAGAAATGCCAATGTAGTGGAGGAAATCTAAGGTTTAACCTTGAAAAAATTGCAATATAAGGTTTTTCTGTGGATTTGTAGGCCCAAGCCTTTCCTGAACAACATATACAAAATCTACATAAATTCCATGGGGGGAAATGCCCAAAAAAGCCAAAAATCAAAATGGCCGCCGTTTTACCTGAGAATTATCAATTTTTGCCCCCCATCTCACATCCATTTTCACATATATAGTCATGTGACCCCTCAAATTGAAGCATTCTGAGAGAACTACCTCATTTGGCAATTTCTGCCATTGTGTAGGGGATCTGGTTACCATAGCAACTATTAAATCACTTTTTTCTGGTTGCTAGGGTGATTTTTAGAGCCATAATATTGACAGCATTTAACCAAGATGAGAGCTGGAGTCTTTTGTATATATTTTTAGGGACAGAGATAGAGAGAATTGATAGAACAAGAAAATATATTCTTTCTAGCTGACCATGACCTTTCCTCAAGGTCAAAGGTCAAATGAAACTAATGGGAAGAGTAGTATTGTTTTTATCCTGATTCTCAAATTTCAGCATTCTTGGCAAATTTAGGGCCCAACCTTGAACGAATTGCAATATGAGGTTTTTCTGTAGATTTGGAGACCCAAGACTTGCCTGAACTACATACTAAAAATCTACATAAAATCCATGGGGGGCAATGCCCAAAATAACCAAAAAACAAAATGGCCACCGTCTTACTTTAGAATTATCAATTTTTGCCTCCCATTTCACATCCTTTTTGACATATATTGTCATGTGACCCCTTTGATAGCACTATTTCCTTGGCCTATTATATAATGGTTCATGATTTACTGTGTCTCCATACATTTTCAATCTGGCCTTTGTATATGATTGATAATAAAACCTATTATATTGCCTAGAAGTTCAATATATATTCATTACACTCTACCATGTTAATCTTCAAGTACATGGTTTTGTAACTTCTGTGTGATTCTGTCAAATAATGGTATTATTTTGTTATGGAAGGGATACCCATTAAGCATATAACTTCTGAAATTGGAATGTTCCAGTTGCTAAAGTAACCAGACCCCCTTTAAGTGACCGTGGTGGGGAGTTCATCTCATAGATTCCATCACCATCAACCCTAGAGTAAGTCTAATGGAATATTTTGGATGTTTAACTACCCAAACAAACTAACAAACAATTATCTGATTATACGGAAACAAACGGAATACATATTGTTATTTTTTCTCAGTAATCACAATAGGCCCTTTCCTACTAGGACTTTACATTTTTAACTTATTCAGTGTAATTTAAGTAGCTCTATCAGATGTTGTACAGGATAGGAGGGCGGTAACATTTTCATAAAAGTGGCAGGGAGTACCTGCAGGACACTGGCGTTGTAGTTCATGTTAACATATTACTTCTCAAGCCCATGTTTTTGTCATTGTATAGATTCTTCACTATTTTCATCATCTCAGTTTTGTCAGTAGATAGGCTACAGGTTGAGTTTCCTGATGATCATAATCAAATCCGAACTGGCATTATTGAAATGTATCAGACATAGAAATTTAACGGTTTGCAGTACATGTAGAATAATGCCGAGGGCATGCAGGCAAAATTAAAACAAAACCTAGCAGGGTAGAATTGTTCATCGGTGTGGGTGGGCGGGTTCAGAATCCTGCGCGTCTGTAAACGGGCAGATAGTTCACATGATAGCCGCTTGGCGTAAACGACTTCAGGCGTAGACGGTAGAGAGCGTAAACGGATGAGTTCTGCCTCTTTGGAGAATTGAAAATTCTTGGTTATTCTATAATCGTCCTCCTTTAACCTATTTATTCGAATTACTACTTTATTGCATGCATCTGTATTTGATCTGTCACCAATTTTACCCCCTCCCCCCCCCGTTGAGTGTGTCCAACCTCAGAAAAAAGTTTATTCATATCATTTCAAACATCTTGAATATTTTTGACTATCTTTCATAAGAAACGATTTAACATCATGATTCATTCCTCCCATGATTCATTTAGGGTCCTCCGAAATTTTTTTGGATTCTGTTTGTTTTTCTCCAGGTTCTTTCGAACCTAACTGGCTTTAGTCTTACGCACTCCATACTTATTTCAGTTCGCAATGCTCGTATTCTCTTTAAGTCCTTTTTGTACAGTCCACTGTTACAATCTGTTGTAGACAATTTCTTCAAGCATCTTTTCCTTAGTTCAAACCATTATTTGTTTTCAGAGCTTTAGTTTTTATCGGACACATTTCATTAATACCTCTGGCCAGACATTCTGTAAAATTTCCTATTATTTCCACGTTTTCCTCAGGCTTATATTCGTTACGAAGCACATTGGTCCAAATTTCATCACTTTTATCATTTGTTAGGTTATTGTTCACCCTATACTCTATCATTTTCTTAATATGTCGTTCTCTCTTATTCACCCTAACACAAAATATTACAACATGGTCTCAAAGGTAATAATCAATATTCCCAGAAAATTAGAACTAGTATGAATATGATCTATTGTACTTTTACCTTTAGGTCTAAAAAATGTTTCTTTTGTTTTAACCACCTTTAAAGTATTATCTAATAAAAAAATCATCACGCAATATTTTGGGCACCCGGGCTATTTACTCTCAACGTTGAAATCACCCAATAAGCCAAAGTCTATGATCTTTGAACCTTATGTCGTTAAGAATTACATCTAAATATTCATAACAAAAGTTGAAATTTTTATGCTTTGGTCTATAAACTGACATTATCAATACATTTCTATGATTCGGTCTTCGTACTGTACAAACTAGACGTACAATTTTTTCATCAGAGATCATGTATTCACTATAAACTCGTACTGCTGCTAATGCTAAACTGGTTGCAATCTAATTTAAGACAAGCAAATATACACATTCCAATTATGTATCTTGTCTAAGGCCTAGGCAGGTGCTTGGGGTCGGGTTTAGAGTCGGGGTCAGAGTCGGGAGCCAGGACTTCAATGTTTTTTTGTTTTTTTTGTGTGTACGATTTCCTTTATTGAATTAACAGAAGTTTACAATTTGGTTGTTCCAGATCATCTTTACCCCGTGGGGATTCAATATAGGTGGCATATAGCCTCAGTTGTTAAACAACTGGTTTTCATGGCTACACCAATAGTATGGTTTATCCCAACTTTCCACCATTATAATGTTGATAACATATATACATAGAGCACATGTTGAGTTTTGTAGATAACAAAGTCAATGTTCTGCCAGAAGTCATGAGAACTTCAGTGTGTCCTATAAGTAGGGATATTCAAGTCCTCCTAAGTATATGTAGCATAATACAAATTTAATAAAGTGTACTAACAAAACAATTTGTGGCTTGTTACAACAAAACACGACATATTGATACAGGTTAGGCTTAAACTTTTTCAAAACTGGTGCCATATACAATCTCGTAGGTAACAATTCTTGTGAAACATCTGTAAGGTTGTGCAGACTGGGCCAACAGAGTTATTAAATTGCTTTTGATGGTGGTAAAAAAATTCAATTAAGTTATAATACATATTTGTAGATGTGATGTTTCATTACCCCATCCCTGGATGAAAGTAGAGTATAATGATAATAAAGTATTATGACAACCTTATTGGACGGCATATTAATAAGGTGGTTATTGATATGAGGTACAATAATACAATGGATAATTGACAAGTAGAATATGAGGTCAATTATGAAAATGATATATAGAACTTATGTAATACAATGAATATAGAGTATATGTTTATAAATTGTATTGATAAAAATAAAATAGCCCTACGAACATAAGAGAATATACAATAAGGTTGAGGGTGGGTGGGGGAAAATAGGTAGCCCATGGCCGTAGGGTCAGGGGCGGTCATTGCTCCACCTGACGCACTCCCCTCCTACTAGCGCTCCCTGCGCGCCCCCTCGTGTAGGCCACGTGAACCACGCGGTCACGTGGTACGCCACTACACTCACCTCTTCCCATTCTCCTGCTTTTCTTCACCACGTACGGACATACTCTACAATTTATCCTTTTTGGCCTTCATCGCTCGCCGTCCCTATACTCCACGAGTATCGGACCGAGCCGTACGAGGACAACTACAGGTGATTCGAAAGTACAGATACAGTGAGAAAAATGCCGAAGACACGGGCGACGCCGGGACCCTCGCAAGCACAGGAGGGAGACCAGGTCTCCGTTTCGACCGTGAGGGCCAGCGAGGACCACGTGGAATCCGTATCCCAGGTGGGAAGCGTGAGGTCCATGAGGGCGACGGCCGTTGACGCGAGCCTCGCGCAGATGAGAGCGGACATCAATGGCGTGGTGAAAGCCGTAGCAGAACTGACCAGGGCGCGGTCCCAGGACCGATGTTCCCGGGTGCCCTGGAGATGGAGGACTGCGCCGAGGACCAGGCCTCCCGGGTACTCCCGGAGCCGAGACAGCTTAGGGAACGCTATGCCCCGGACGCCTACATCCAACGGGAACTGGACCGGGAGACGATACGCCACGACCGTACGGCCGGTAAGCTTTATTCAGATCTACATATTGCTCGCCTTACATCCAAGCCGTACATGTTCCTAGACCGAGAGGGAGTGTACACTCTCTCTCAGAAGTTGGAGTTGAGAGGGAGTTTGGGACCGATGGAGTACGTCAGCGCCTTCATCGGACTTCTAAGCGACTACCGAGCCGTGGCCCCGGGGGACCGGGACCACATGTTTAAGCACCTCCGCCATTTGGAGCCCGCGCGTCGTCCTACCATATGCAGTGCGTCGCCGAGACCATAGTGGAAATTCTTGCCCGGGAGGGTGTCGAGGCCACCATGTAACTTGACGACCTTATAATTCTCTCCCCCAGCAAAGAGAAAGCGGTATCGGACTTCGCCGCAGCTCGCAGTCTTCTCAAGGAACTAGGTCTCCCAGAGGCCCGCGAGAAAGCGCAGGCACCCAGCCAGATGGTGCGATGGCTGGGGATACAGATCGATGCAGCCGAGATGACACTCACAATCCCCGAGGACAAGCTGGAGGAGGTCCGACAGCACGTCGCGGCCATGGCCCGAAAGCGGTCTCTGACGAAGAGGCAACTACAGTCCATCCTCGGGCGGATACTCCACGTCTCCCGATGCGTCCACCCCGCGAGGCCCTTCGTCAGTAAGCTGCTCGAGGCCCTACGGGCGATGGAGGGCTACTATATAAACGTATCCTCCGAAATGCGCCAGGACTTCAACTGGTTCTCCCAGTTCGCGGAGGGCTGGAACTGCCGTGCACTCATCCCCCGGGGACAGCCCACGAAGTGCATAACGGTGGACGCGTGCCTGACTGGGGTCGGGGGCACCGACGGCCGACGCGCAGGTGTGCCCGCTGAACGACCCTGTCAACTGCATATCGGAGTTAGAGGCACTGAACACTATATATGCCCTAAATACCTTCCTGACCGACAGGGACCGAGGCACACGGGTCGAGGTATTTTGTGATAACCTGGGCACCGTTCAGGCACTGACGTCAGGCCGGGCGCAAAACAAAGTCCTCGCCGAGTGTGCCCGCCAGGCCTGGATGGTGCAGGCCAAGCTACAGGTCGAGCTGGTGTACACTCACATCCCGGGAGTGCAGAACTCGGTCGCGGACGCACTCAGTCGGTCCCATCTCTCCTCAACAGACTATCGAACGGCGGCGTATTACATGTCATTCCATAATCTTGTTCATGTAGTACCGTGTAATCACGCTTCATTCGTCCCTATTCTTCGGCTTTTATGCAGATCCGGCGCTACGCTATCTCCAGCAGAGGGCATCTGTGCGACAGACCGCGGCTCGTGCCCCAGGCACGGTCGCAAACCAGCGAAGCGCCGTATCGACATACCTCGCGTTCTGCCGGAGGATGGGGACGGACCCTCAGGCACCGTCCGTGGGTTTTGTAATGGCCTACCTGGAGTACGTCGCCGACTAGCCCCCTCACCAGCGACCGTGGCGAATCATCACTCCCACCTACGGTCGCACCTACGGCTCTCCGGTGGGAACGTCGCGGCGACCGAGGACGTACGGGTGAAGAGGGCCCTCGACGCCATGAAGAGAGACAAGACATACCAGCCGAATATCAAGCCTCCGGTCCCGATGAGTGTGCTCAGGGACGTCCTCGCCGGCCTCACGGCCACGCCCCTCGACCGGACACTGCGCGCGGTATTTCTGGTACTGTACTACGCCGCACTCCGGCAAAGCGAGGTCGCGCCGCCAACGGTGGGGGGCTTCGATACGGTCCGACACCTTTCACGTGGAGACGTGGCAGTCACGTTGACTCACATGATAGTAAGGATCAAAGCCGCCAAAAACCTCTAGTGTGTTGGAGAGGAGAAACGGGTGGCCCTCCAACCCTCACCGGAGCCGGCCACATGCCCCATCACGGCCGTGAGGGAAATGACCGCAGCAGTCCCCACGCGATCCGATCAAGATCCGTTCCTCATGAACGAAGACAGGACGCCGATAACGACCCGGTCGTTAACCAAACAGTGGAATAGACTACTCACCAAGGCCGGCCACCCCCCAAAGACCTACACCCTACACAGCCTGTGAAAGGCCGCCGCCACCCAGGCCTTCCAGGCCGGGGTACCAGAACTGTCTATTCAACGTTACGGGGGGTGGCGCTCAAACGCTCACAGGAGCTACATCCTGGACGCTAATGCCACTGAGGTCAACAAATCACTTATCAAATCCATCAACAAGTGATTTGCAAACTTTTTTCTTCCCACCCACCACCACCTTTCATGGTATTTCGGGTTATTTTATACATATTATACAAATACATATACGTATTACTTCATAATACTCGTATTAGTAGAGGAGCAAATGGCCTAAAAATGGGTTAAATTTTGTTTTCCTTCTGTTACCATGGAAACGAGTATGATGCTACACTTTTTGGAACAAACGAGTATCAGATTCAGATTCCTGAGGTCATAATTGACTAATATGGCAAGTTTCAGCCAGTAGACTTTCGGGGGTCAATTTTACCCATTTTTAGGCCATTTGCTCCTCTACTATATACCTATACCATAATTGACACCTGTCAATTACCATATGTATTCTTCAATATGTATCTTATCTTCATATATCATATTTACCAATATGTATATCCTTGTATCATATTTACCAATATGTTATACCTTTTCATATCATATTTACCAATATGATTATTCTTATCATATCATATCTAACATATGGATATGTTTAACATTTACGATATTTCTACCATTGTATAAATATCTCATGTCGGATTGGTTCATAAAATTAAAATAAATTTTATTTATCCCACTCTAGACTCTCCTTCTATTGTGTTCAGGGTACAGGGTAATGAAGGTACATGTGTACTGAGTGATGAGTGAGGTAGAAGTGAGGGAGGTGCAAGGGCCGAGGGGATGCACGTGCCTGCGCAGTACGTGCGAAAGCTGTGAGGTCGCAGGAGGGGCGCACATGAAGTGCAGTAGAGGGGGACACCAGGGGGAGCAATGACCATCCCTGACCAGAGGCCATGGGCATCCCATTACCCCATCCCTGGATGAAAGTAGAGAGGCAGTGTTGGGATAATAAAACTTTATTGAAATTTAAATGATAATAAAATATTATGACAACCTTATTGGATGGCATATTAATAAGATGGTTATTGATATGAGGTACAATAATACTAATGGATAATTGACAAGTAGAATATGAGATCAACTATGAAAATGATATATAGCTATGTAATACAATGAATACAGAGTATATGTTTGTACATAAGGAGCCAATTGATATTAAGGGAGAGGTGGGTGGAAAAGTTTGTAAATAATTGATGTTCAATTATGTTGATTGATGGAGTAGCTGTATGGATAGTTCCGGCATGCCCGCCTGTAATGCCTGGGTTGCCGCAGCTTTCCTCAGGCTGTGAAGCGTGTATTTCCTCGATGGTCGCCTAGCCGCTCGGTTCATCTAGTCCCATTCCTTGTTGAGCATACGGGTGGTGATCGGGGATCCGTCCTGGAGCATAAGGAATGGGTCTGATGGCTGGGCCGTAGGGGAGGCAGCGAGCATTTTCGATTCGGCCCCCACTGGGCAGAATTGTGGGTTTAGTGAGGCCTGCAGTGTGACCGCCTTGGTTTCCCCCATGTGAGGTTCTTTGCGGCTTTGATGTGGACTTGCACGTGTGTAGTGGTAATCGACACATCGGCCTGTGTGAGGTGTTGTGCCGGGTCGTAAGCATGTGACGATGGCGGGGCATTCCATCCATCAGCGAAGCGGAGGAACCACGAGAAATCTTGCCGCATATCGGATGAGACATTTATGTGGAAGCCCTTCATGCCCCTCACTGCCTCCAGGAGTTTGCTGACAAACGGCCGGGCCGGCCGTATGCGCTTTGAGTCATGAGGGACCTTCCCCAGGACCGACTGGAGCTGGCGTTTTGTGAGGGATCATTTCCTGGAGGCCACCCTCAAGTGGTCCCTCACATCCTGTAGTTTTCTCTCTGGGATAGAGAGAGTCATCGTCTGGGCATTAATCTCTATGCCGAGCCACGTGACCACCCGCCTGAGTGCCTGGGCCTTGTCCCGGGCCTCGGGGAGTCCTAGTTCAGAAAAGAGTTCTCGAGCCGTACTGAAGTCTGACCTCGCTTTCTCAGAGTCCGAGGACAGGATTATGAGGTTGTCCAGATACATTGCCGCTTCCATGCCCTTTGACGCTAGGATGTCTACTATGGTGCCTGCAATGCACTGCATGTGATAGGAGGAGGCACGGGCACCAAACAGCATGGCCGTATCACAGAAGTACCCGTGCCCCAATTAGAAGCATAATAGAGGCCAGTCGAGGGCGTCGCATCAGAAGTTTTTGTAGGCTCGGGAAAAGTTGATACTCGACATTTAGCTTCCTGAGGCGACGAGGCGACTCACAAATCCGTGAACCGTAGGGAGGCCATGCTCCCCCTCCTGGCTGTACACTGAGTTTTTTTATGATATATGCATTCACACTCCGTTCCTGGGGGAAAGTCATGTCTGTAATCACCCTACGGTCAGCAGTATCCCGCTTCTCCCGGGACATTAGTGGGGACACATGGCACCAAGGGGCGAAGGGGGCATGGTCAAACGGTACGAGTAGGTTTGAATTTCCTTGTTGATGAATGCATCGGTTTGCTCCGGGTACCCCGTGGCACTGGGGTGGTTTGGTACCCCTTGCGTATCGGACACAGGGCCGAGATAGCCGAGGGGAAATCTGAACTTTACAATTCCTTCTTTTCCTCTTTCCGGGCATATTAGATAGGTATTGCTCCCACAGCGGTATGTTGAGGTCCGTTGGGAGCTCTATCCTAGACCCGAGGGCATTGGGCACCCCGGTATCCTTAACTTCGCTATATATGTAGGCGTGGCCCAGGGGGCTGCCCATGGTGAACCAAGGCCAATTGACATCTGTAGCAACACTGTTCTCCATGGGCGGCCCCGGGTGGCCTTTGATGTATATGCGGCCTGGTGCGCGATTCGCACGTGTGCACATGTGGGGTGTCTCCTCAGCTGCACGGTGACCCGGCACCGGTCCCCCTGCCTCCGCGGCAGGTGCACATGCACTGGTGGGTGAGGGGTCTGCCTGCGCCTCGCTTAGTCGCGGGGCGCGTCCTGTCCATTCTTTTAACTATGTTGTGGTAGCTCGGTTGGCTGCACTGTGTGTCTGGCCTGGGGTGTCCTGCGGGGTGCCGGTGTCGGAGCGGGTTGATTGCTGTCATAACCTACGCCGTAAGACAACTTCCTAATACAGTTGTGCCGCGAGTGTAGGCAAGTCCGGCCTACCGAGTCACAAAATCAACAGATGTGGAGCCATTTTGACCCCCCCCCCGTCCTGGTGGCCGTTTCTGTGCCTACACCCCCTCTCGGAGTTGTACCCCCGGCAAGGTGCCTCCCTGCTGCAGGTCTTGCCCCCGTCCGGCCTGTTGTGGAGGCCTGTGGTGGCCGTCATCGCTAGTGGCACCCATTCGTCTTGGATGCTGCTGTAGTCCCTCCACGACATCCTCCCAGCTTGTACTTTGTCAGGCTCTGGGAACTAACCACAGGCCTGGACTCTTCCGAGTCAGAGGCCTTCCTCGGAGTCTGTCTACGTGGGCGGGCACGGCCACGCCTCGGCGTTTCATTCTCTGATTCGGAACCTCTAACGTCCTTCATCACTACATCCGAGTCATCAGGGTTCCCAGTTGACACTGAGCCCTTCTTCGGACGCGCTCCAGAAGAACCCTTAGCAGCCGGGGCTGCCTCGGAACTCTTCCCTTTACAAATTTTCCCCTGTCCGGGTTGCTCCTCTCGGGTTTCCCCAAGAAGTGTGGAGTCCTCCACCTCATCCCCTTCCAGGTCAAAATCGCCATCGTCTGAACCGATGAGCAAAGCATCATCGTCCAGTTCTGTCCCCCGCTCAGCCGAGGCTGAAGATCCGGGCAGCTCTGAGGGGAGCTCTCGCTCACCCTCCACTTCGGGGGTACAGTCAGCCATGCTGCTACCGCCCGACTCCTGTGGTGCTAGGCACCACTCCGAACACAGAGTGAAGACCACTGAAAAAACAGGGCCTTATATACTCCTATTTGACCCAGATTCAATTCCTTGAACCAATCAACCATGCCAAGACAGACTCAACTGAGCGTCTCAACACCGCATGCGTGAAGAAGCCAAGGGTCAGCCGTTACGCTTGACCTCATTTGCTCACACGACTCATTCTCCAAGCGACTCATTCTCCAAGCACAGGTTCCGATACCCGAGTTCTCCACCGCGTGGGGGTTTCCCTCAGCCGTCATGTATTACGTGCGAAGTGTGGGAGGCTGTGATCAAATTTCATCAAAATGGATCATACCTGACAGTGCATTCGGCAATTCTGCAGCCTCTAGAGGGCCCTCGACAGGGTCCCTTAGAGCAACGTCTGGGCTGCGGGACACAATGACTTGCTCAATGTGAGTTCTGATCAACATTTTGATTCCATTTGACACGCCACTGACTCCTAATGCTTTACACTCCGTACTAGTTTTCCTGTGTGTTTTTCCACAACCCCAGCACCACTACTCTTTGTAGATAACCACAGCTTTCGTTTTTAGTCGAGAGCTGCGGCGTGGGGACAAGCCCGTTAAAGGCTTCTTTCTACTTGTCGAACCATGCTTTGTATGCATAGCTTGATCAGTAGACGCTTTGAACTTAGCCGCTTCAGGTTGTACATCTACCCACACTTTCCTTTTTAGGTTAGTGTAAGTAGCAATCACCTTCTGTGGCCATCCCGGTTTCCGTCGTATTGACGGGCACCCATCACTCGGAACCCCGGTAACCTTTGACTGGGACTTCCCTGCCGGGCTCCGCCTCTGCTGTTTAGACGGGGGTTTGACACTCTGCTTCCTGGCTCTTTGACTCCGGGCCCGACCCAAGTAGGGAGGTCCCGGGTTCAGAGACACATCTCGCTTAGTAGCAGGGTGGGCAACTTCAAAGCCGGAACTACCATCATTTCTGACAATACTTGAACAATTCTGAATGGTCCATCCCAGTTAGGAGCGAGTTTGACATTTACCAATGTAGTGTGGTATCATACTGCCCGGTCTCCTACTCGGAACATGCGTTGTTTCAAATTGACATTATGGCCAGTCTTCTGCCACTCCGCTGCTTTCTCCAGGTTCCGTCTTGCAAGATAATATCCCTCAACAAAACGTTCCCTGAGCCATTCAACAAACCCTATGGGACAAGGATCATCTGTGGACATTCCAGGAACCCCATAGACTAGGTCAGCGGGCATCACTATAAGTTCGGTGAACACCCCGTGCTGGAATGTACGGTTCCATTATAAGCGTGTGCTATAAACGGAGCCAATTCATCTGGTTTTCATCGACCAGAGTACGAAGACACTGGATCAATGTCCGGTTGAATCTTTCTACCATACCATCTGATTGGGGACAAGATTCAAATTCTTGTCCCTGGTCGGAATGTAGAACACTCGGAGTTCCAAAAGGCAACATCCAGTTTTTCACCAAAGCTTCCGCACAAGTGGCAGCTTTGTGATTCCGAAGGGGATAGATCTGCACATATTTTGTGTAGTAATCCATCACCACCATCATGCAGGTATTCCCGTCGTCGAACTCGTCGACACCAGATATGATATCTAGAGCGCTTCTGGCAAACCTGACTCCAAACAGTTCCTGCTGTAGCGGCATCTTTCCCAGACCTACCCCGGGTTTGACTCGGCCACAGACAGAACATCCAGCTATCCATCATCGGATATCAGCACCCATTCCAGGCCAGTAGTAACGATGACTTATTCTGGCAACCGTCCTTTTCCGCCCTAGATGCGCTGCACTCCTATGCTCTTATGCGCATTCGAGGGACCACTAATTGCAAAGTATGCTTCATTGGTTGCAATGTGGTTCTCCAATGATATAACACTCCATCCCAGACTTCCAGTTCCTTCCACTGACCACACAGATTCCGAAACTCCCTACCTTCAGAAGAGATCTCGGGCCCTGTAGGTCTGTAGAGCCCATTAGCTACCAGCTTACTGAGCCGGAACAGATCTGGGTCACCCTGTTGACCTTCCTTAATCTGATCCAGAGTCCACTGATAGTTATGGGGCGTTTTTACCTTCTGGGAGCGCAAAGCAGCGATCACCGCTCTATGCTCACCACAATCTTGGCAGTCTGGACGTCCACATTTCCGCACTGGTCTCCAGGAGAGACAATCCGCATTAATGTGGGACTTTCCAGCCTGATGTTCAATCTGGCAGTTAGTCAATCCAAATTTGGAAAGGGCTGCCAGCCATCTTCCAATCATTCCCTCGGCATCTTTGAAGTAAAAGAGCCATTTAAGAGAAAAATGGTCGGTACATAAGATGAAATCTCTACCTGCTAAGAAGTGTCAATATTTTCTCACATATACTACTACAGCTAAGAGTTCTCTCTTAGTGGTGCAGTAGTTCCGTTGGCTTTTGCTTAAGCTATTGCTGGCAAAAGCTATTGGAACCTCCACACCGTCCTGTATTTGAGACAAAGCCGCTCCGATACTCTCATTACTGGCGTCAGTATCAAGAGTGAACCGACCCCAGGGCAGAGGGTACTTCAACACGGGAGTCTCTGTAAATTTCTGCTTTATTCCCAGAAAAGCAACCTCGGCTTCAAGAGTCCACTGGATCTCTTTCGGCTTCCCTGCTTTATCTAGTACTACATACTGTTGCAATGGGTGTGCAATTTCAGAAAAACCCGGGATAAAGTCGCGATAATACGAACACAATCCTAGGAAAGACCTTACATCCTTTATATTCTGGGGGTGTGGCCAATTGGCTACTACCTCCAACTTGGATGGGTCAGCCCGGATTCCTTCTCCGGAAACTATCCGTCCCAAGTATTCCACAGACCGTCAGAACAACTTGCATTTCTGGGGTTTGAGCTTCAATCCATTCAATTTGCTCAAATACCTTTCGCAGGTTTTCTAGATATTCAACATAATTTTTCCGAAGATGATTATGTCGTCCAGATAAACCAAGCACCTTTTCCATTGCAAGCCACGCAACATTTGATCCATCATGGACTCGAATGTTGCCAGAGCATTGCATAGGCCAAATGGCATTACGGTTACGGTGAATTTGTAAAGCCCTTGATGAGTAGTGAAAGCCATTTTTGGCTGGTCTCCATCATTCATTTTCCAGGAGTCGGAAAGGTTGGTGCCCCTCGGTGTCAATTGTATGTTCCACCCGATCAGTACGTCCCAAGGGATCTCCTGGTCGAGCAAAGATTGACTTCATTTTTTTAACTCTTTCAGTCCAAGCCCTAGCGGGTAGCGCGCGCACTATAGGACGATGCATAGTAATACCGCCTCAAAGTAATTCAGCTATAATATGGATTTTACGGGTTGTCATTGTTCAAGTTTACGATCACTATTTAGAAGAGACATTTCTGCTTGTGATACTTGCTAGATATCTTCGAATTCATCAGAATACAAATAGAAAATATGATGATAACTGCAAGTCACGCTTTGACATCTTGGATTTTACGAATACAGTGCCGCACTGACAAGAACTCGCACGAGACAACACACAAGGTTATAGGTAGGAATGGTTTATTTTACATATATCGGACAGTCACCATCATTAATATGTATGTACATATTCACTTTCAGGTTTAAAAAGACTCTTCCCATCCATAAACCGCATTTCTTTATCTATCTAACCCAACCTAGCTGAAGCCTGTGGACGCCTAACGTTCATAGGCAGCAGCCTCAGCGTATCTTTCGCCAGGCAGGACGCATCTTTCGCCAGGCCTATCGCAAATCTATTCCTCTGAAACAATAGTATAATTCTCTTTCGTATGGTAAACTGCAAAACAATAAGGTAGACAAAGGTGGACACAACATTTATCACATCCATAGCGAGTTTGCTTTTGTTTCTCCATCACACCAGCCTGTACCCTGTAATAACACACATGACAGTATGTTTTTCTCTCCAAATCGATGGGTAGGCATCTCGATGTCAGTCTGTGCTCGGAACTCGTAGGGCCAGCTGTCGGTGTTGGTGTGAGAGATGTACCGACTAGTTGATCAACCAAGGTAACAAAAAAATCATATAGTGTGCACTTGCTATTGGCCGGAAGAGACTTGAACATTACATAAGAATTCAATTTCATCAGTTCTAGAATATAAAAAAAGGGTTTTTTAGTCCATTTTTTGCTTTTACGGCCGAAGTAGTACTGGTACAATTGATCTGAAAGATCAACCCCCCCATGTATTGTGTATAAGCACCAACAGATTCTGGCATGGGTTTTTCCTGTACTGCAAATTTCCCATCTGATCCTTTGATCTTTATTCTCGTTGTTGTCATCTTGGTACCATGAAAATTAGAAAGAACATGTACAACTTTCCTTTCTTGCCAAACTGTTAATACATTTCTCATATTCTTAGAAAATATAACCTGGCCCCTTCTTTTTAGTTCAGGAATTTCTTTTTGCATTATACTTTTTGGAAAGCCTCTTCTTTTCTTTCGTACAGTGCCACAACAATAGGTTTTTTGTATCTTCAGGTCCTCGAACAATGGCAGAGACGTGTACAGATTGTCCATAAATAAATATAAATTCTGGCCAAGCACTTTGCCACCTTCTAGTAATTTGATAACTATATCCTGATAAATATTAACTCCGACGCGGTCCTCTCGTCCAAGGAATGGGAAGGTATTGATGACATATCCTGTACGAATGTGAGAAAACAATTTATAATCAATTATTGTGTACAGGATTTTTTTCACCCACCCCCCCAAATTCAAAATTAGGCACAAATAATTGCCATATTACACAAACATATATTTATTTTGCAAATGTATACAGCTATGGATTCGCCAAGCAGTTTATCTATATTTTTTTACCTGTTATACTTTCTGCAAGCACCCAACATTTCAGTCCCCATTTCGCTGGCTAAGCTGGCATGTACTGCCTATGGCGTGTTCTTCCTTTATGCTTTACCATTGATTCATCTACAGCCAGCTGTCGGTGTGGTCGATATACTGTATTCGCAATTCCATTAAATCCTCTAAAAAACCAGCGAACCATTCGCTTAGGATCACGGGAGGGGGGGGGTAGGGTTTGCCGATGCGCTGGAAGTTGTGTCCGTCTCTGTAGGCTCTGGATCCCCAAAGTGGAGGTATCTTCAGAGAAAATTAGGAAAATATGAAAAAAAACTATATAAAGAGATATATTTTTCAGCAGGGACATATACAACTGATACGAGTGAAAAATGTTAGAAATAAAACAACATAGTGACAGCAATGGTTTGACGCTAGTGACTCCTATACAAAATCAATGACAGTGACAGTGACAGGGACACTCACCGAAGTATTTGCTGGAATCGATCTCTTACCATACTA
This sequence comes from Alentia gelatinosa, assembly GCA_950022655.1. Lineage (NCBI taxonomy): Eukaryota > Metazoa > Annelida > Polychaeta > Phyllodocida > Polynoidae > Alentia > Alentia gelatinosa. The sequence continues at coordinate 79,725,481 of OX465579.1, read as the reverse complement.
GATTTAAAGTATGGTGTGACAATGGTGACCAGGGTAGACCAGTAATCTCGTAGTCAAGGTTTACGAAGAATTCCCATCAGAAATGTTATTCCTAAATACCTTGACAAATCATCGGGGGTGACCGGGCTCCATTTATTGTTTGGTTTGTTGACATGCCCTACGCAGTTCTTCGCAGCATATATGCGTTTGTCTTATCGGCAAGCTGACCAAGAAACTCAAGTGTAAAAAACAAACGAAAGAAATCGACTATTCGGGTTGTCTTCGTTAGATCCACACAGTCCTGTATACCAGATTTAGTATCATCAAAGTTTCTTCTAGGTTCGGGGACATAGGCATCTTTCGGTAACTGCACCCATCGACGTGTTATACTGTCACCGACAGTTTCTTCGCGCGTCAAGATTGTTGACAGAGGCGCGTCATCCTCACTGTCACTATCGCTCGTCACAGGTGTTCTTGGCTTTCGTTTTTTGTTTATTATCCTCAATGTCGCTAGGGGAAAATCATCAAACCAGTCTTCATCGTCTCCGCTCCACTCATCATCCTGGTCCATGTTTTTTTCGCTAAAAAAGCGACCACAACTTGTTTTCTTCGCTATACACACATACACTGCTGTCAGTGAGTGATGCACGCGATAGCACTACGCATCGATTGACGTAATACCGTCACCTAGAAACCCTACTACACGCGTTACTATAGATACAAATGGAATGGTGACTCAGTATTATAATATTCATTATGTTTTTTATTTATTGTGAAAAAATGGCGTAAATCTGTGCATTATTTCTTATAGAAAATAACGTTAGCGATGATAACGTGTAAAAGAATGCCTGGAGGCATTGCTCGTCCCCTGGGTGGGAATGCCTGGAGGCATTCATCGTCCCCTGCGTGGGAATGCCTCCAGGCATTGCTCGGACTGAAAGAGTTAAGAAGTGTTCTTAGCTCCTGTCGTTCCCCACTATTTAGTACGTCTGCAGACTGAGACAAGACTTCCAGAGTTTCATGCAGCTGATCCAGAACTGGAATATTCCCTCTCCCTGAATCAATAGCACTCACTCTCACTTCTTCATAATCAATTCCCTCAAAGTCCAGCTGTCCCGGGTCGGATGTCATATCTTTCCCGTCTATATCGGACACTGGAATAGGTGTGATTCCCTGCGGACCGGAGTCTACTAGGCCATCTACATTAGCTAGGGTTGCCCAGCCCAATGTATCACCTTTCTTCAATTTAATCAACCCGGAGGGGTTATTACTTATAGGAATTGATCCATCGCACGCACTACCGATCAAAGTGGCTTGTATTCCTTTTAGGAAAAACAGTTCTGGGTTTGGCACGAATAATGCATCGCCACATGGCAAGTCACCCTCCCCAGCTATCAGGACATTAACCATCTGCTGAGGTGGGATGCCCACATCTTGTCTGACTGAAATCACTGAAGAGATTCGTCAACAACTACATTCTACCTCCATTAACTCAGGATACTTGAGTCGGAGGGTACCATCCTGTAGATCCACAGAGCCTCCATAGAGGGTGAGAAAATCTTCACCTAGTATTCTGCTTTCTTTGATATCACTTAGTATGGGACCCCACACAAATTCAGTGTTATCTATCGAAACCGGAATGATTACGCTGCCATAACACCTCATTTGAGCACCATTCGCAGCCTTTGCAGTGGCTCCAGGAACATGACATTCCTGGGCGAAGCCGAGAGACTGATAGAGCCCATTGTTTCATACAGAGCGACTTGCTCCAGTATCTCGCAATAAGTCCATCTTTCTTCCCAGAATTCTAGCCGGCACATACCAGCGTCGCCAACCTAAGGGAGACGGCTGTCTTATAAACCGGGAGATCCCATCTAAGGTTCCGAGATCCCATCCACATTGACAAAGCCATTGTAGACAGGGATGCCTGGGTGAGAGATACTTAGTACAGATCGTTGCGACCGTTCCTCGTATTCCTCCCTTTTCTGGCAAGGTTGGATTTGATTCCTTCTGTTTTATCTCACTGGTTTGTGTACTTTGGCACACATTACCGAACCGCAGTGTCGCCACTCTCTACAGTCCTCCTTAGTTTTCCAGATCACTTCTGGAAGCAACCGGTAACGCGGGTAGACTACGAGGTGTTTCCACTGTAGTTATATTCCGAGTCTCTGGACAATCTGGAGAGATATGTCCAATTTTGTTGCACCTCCAGCAACGTCTGGCATCCAGCTGGTTTTTCTCCACCTGGTCTAGTCGTTCATTGATTTCAGCCAAGAACTTCATTACTTCGGAGGAGTTCTCCTCAGGTTCCGCAGTTTTGGGTTTTACCTCAGCCGCAGAAGGTACATTACTGTTCCTCCCAAAGCTAGTGGGTCTACCTCTTCTGTGTTCGCCTATTGTTCGCCCGGGTTCACCAATGTATTGTTGGCTGCAGGCAGGACAGCAAATTGCATATACGGCACTGTGTGTTTGGCAAATGTTGTTGCTGATTATACGGTGGTTTAAAAAAAAAAAAAAAAAAAAATCTTTTTTATTCAGAAAAGACAAACAGTACAGACATCAACTGTCGTCCAAAGACGTTCTTCCCAGTTTTAGCCAAGACAGACAACACTTGTCACCCACACATGCATACAAAAAGTAAGCAAAAGACAAAAACAGAAAATCAATAAGAAATAAAAGGATAAACACACATATTGTAACGCTCAATAGCTGCTATCTAATGACAACAATCAGATATTGTAGTTCATCATCAACTATCATTCCAATATACAATTACAAACTAAGTCAATGATTGAATAGACCGATGTAATTTAGTCAAAGATATCAATATTTTCCCTCTCAAAAATTTCTAGTAGATTAGTTTTCGCACTTTCTTTAAAATTATCCATCTTTTTTTTTCTGCGTTTTAGATCCCAATTTATTCCAGTATTTAATACCTACAAATATCGCACTGTTTCTAAATTTCTCTGTCCGTGGTCGTTTTCCCTTAAAAATTATTTTATCTGTTCTTCTTGTTGTATAGTTCCTGTTTTCGTCGAGATTATAGGTATTGCTCGACCACCATTTGATTAGACTTAAGGTATGCACTACCCGTCAAAATTTAAGACTCCGAATTTTACATTTCATGTTTAGTTCTTCATTGTGTATATCTCTTGGGTTATGTATCTGCAGACTACAACGTAAGGCATGATTAAGATTATTTCCATGCGAAAGTCGCTTCAGGTTAGAGAAATCCCATTGAATAAAATCAGAATACTCCAACGCTGACAAAAGCATTTGTTTAACAATTTTTAAACTTTGATCGAAGTCCAACAAATATATAATTTTTCTAAATTTAAAAAGCTTCCATCTAAATTCACCAATCATCTTATTTAAGTGATCTTTATATAATAAATGATTATCAATATCCACACCTAGATATCTCATGGTATCTACTGACTCCAAGAGATTTCCATCCAGGATTACCTGGGGTTTCGCCTTGTTAGACCTTCTTTTATTTGAAAACCAGATTAACTTACTTCTTTTATAATTCAGAGTTAGCTGTCTTTCCTTTATCCAATAACTAAAGTGTTTCAAGTCGTTAGTGACTTTTCCTAAAATTTCAGCGTTGGTATTACCTTGTTGAAACAAAACCATATCGTCAGCGTATAAAATTATTTCTGATTTAATAGGTAGATCTTTGATGGAGATAATGAATAAAATTGGTCAGAGAATGGATCCTTGTGAAACGCCAAAAGTAACTTTTCGTGTATTCGAGATTGTTGACCCCCCCTTGATTCTTTGAGTTCGCGTTTCTAGGTAGTTTATTATTAATTCTATTAGAGATAAATTCAGATCAAGATTAATCAAAGAATTTATTAAAATTTTATGGTTAACACAATCGAACACTTTTTTAATGTCGAAAAAGATTTCGAGTACATTATTGTTATCATCAAAAGATTTATGTATATAGTTGGTTAGTGTAAAGATGGCTTGTTGAGTCGAACGTCCAGGGATAAACCCAAATTGATTAGAAAACAGAATATTTTTTTCCATCAATGTTTTCAACAATCTACTATGAATTGATTTTTAAATTATCTTTGAAATAAAAGGCAAAACACTAATAGGCCTCCAGTTAGCAGGATCTGTTAGTGGTCTCTCTTTCGGGATTGGCGTTATCAATCCATCTTTTTGGTGGTGGTTGGTGGAATGTGATTTGATATGACAGCTATGTGGAATATTGTGTCAATGTTTACAGCTGAGTATGTTACAGGGGGTGCTCTGGTTTACCGTTTGTTGCCGATGGTAGGCGGAGTGTGTCAGTAGGTCCCTGAGGTTAGCAGCTCATTTGTATGCTACTAAAATTTTGTTTAGTTTGAAGCGGGCGAGGTCTTCGCTTGGTTTTAAAAGGGTTTGGGCGTGTTTTACTAGATCCTGGGCTCTGGTGTTGTGGGGGGTTGAACTGGATAATGAATGGAATGACTTTCTTCGTTTTGTTGTCAGGTGTCTGCAGTAGTGTGCTGCGGTCTGCTTCTGCGGCTTTCTGTATGGCCGATTTCACGTGTTTGTGTGGGTGTCCTCGAAGGGTGAGTGCCTTTAGGAGTTGTTTACATATGATGTCGAACTGTTCCTTCTCTGAGCAGATCATTCTGTATCTGACTGCTTGGCTGTATGTGATGGCATCTCGTTGGTGCCTGGGTTGGTGTGAACTGTAGTGTAAATAGATGTTGGCATCAGTGGGTTTCTTGTAGACTTTGGTTTGTAATCTGCGGTTTGCGTCTACGTATACTGTGGTGTCAAGGTAGTTGATTGATGTTTGGCTGTGTTCATTGGTGAATTTAATACTGTTGTGTATTCTGTTGATTCTTTGCATTTCTGCGGTGAGGTCTTCCGTAGTACATTTGTAGATTGCGAAAATGTCATCCATATACCTTTTCCAAATTTTGGGTTTTGTGGGGGAGTTTTCCAGTATTTTCGTTTCTAGGAAATGCATAAAAATGTTTGCATAAGTGGGTGCCACTTTTGTTCCCATTGCTGTACCCTGAATTTGATGGTAGAACTTGTCGTTGAACATGAATGTGTTGTTTTGTAGGACTAATTTGAGAAGTCGTACTGCTGTCGTAGAGCCTATCTGTGGGTGTGGAAAAAGTTCAAGAGCTGTTTTAACAGCCTCAAGTCCTTCTTCATGGGGAATAGACGTGTAGAGGGCACTAACGTCGATCATGACGAGATGTTCTTCTGGTTGTAAGTACTCAATGTCTTCATGTTTATTATTAATTTTGTCTTTGTACTCTAAATATAAGGCACTACACAGTATTGCCAGTGACAGCATGGTCCAAATCTTTTGGGCGTTCCCTAAGAAAAATAAACTTTTGCTGTAGCAAGTGTAAAAAACGGAACCGCTCGGAGAAAGTCAGTATAATTGGTATCTATGTACAGCTGAGATGTTGTTCTAAAAGAAATAAAGGTGTTTTAATTTATTATTTCAAATTCTTTAATCTTGTTTTGTGTTGGCCCAGAAGTCCGGATTGCATTTTGAGAAAATCTTATCCATATACACAATGTTAACTGGTTTCAGGTACAAGCTGCCGTAATCTCCGAAGGCTAGATGCATATCAATATCTGATAGATTATTTTGGATGTCGGGGACTTTTTTCCCCATAATCTACACTGTGTGTAGGGCATAGATTATGACCATCTGTAATAGCTGCCCGGGTAATTACACACTCCTATACGTTTAGTATGGGGACTTGATATTAGGTGGATAAGAAATCAGTTTTTTTTTCTTTGTAGTAATGCCAAAATTGATTCATGTCCGATACTATCCTGAAAACAGTTTTATTTCAATCAAGAATATAAGGATTCTTCCCTCACACTAGTTTGATATGCAGGGTACTACATTCTACAATTTGAGAAATGCTTGGTATATTTTTTAGTGAATGACGGCAGGTCTTGGGATTGTTCACTGTGAGATGCCGGTGGGTCTCATGACGTCACATGACCTTCATCTTTAAGTAAACCTGGCTTCTAAAGACAAAATGGTGCCCCAGCCTACCAGAAACTACTCAATAAAGGTATTCTTAAATCACAGAAAGATGGTGTTACAGTCAAAATAATCGCAGGAGAATCGAATGGAATTAAGGTATGTATTATAACTTTCTACTACATGGCACTTGCATAGTGTATAGGCTTGTAAGAACAACAATTGCACCTCACGTCTTACGCAATCACCTCAGGTTATCAAATATGCATGTATATTCATTATGCTATTGCTCAATATATGCATGTTGCCGTATTCTTATCCAAAGGCGCCTTCATAAGTTTAAATGTATTGAGACTACAGCCACACCCAGATGGACTGGTGATGAAATAAACTGTATTTCCTTTTCTGATTAAAAGAAAATCAGAACGGATTGGACTAAAGTATTGCAGATTTTGCTACTCGTCTTCAAGTTCCCAGTCTACAAAGACACCAACCATGTAATCGGATTCTAAATTAGACACTGGAGCAAACCTTTCACAGAATCTTATTTGTCTAAATGGGCGAATAGTATACCAGATTGAAGCTATTAGACCACAGAATAATACTGAATTTTATCTTTATCAACTGTCTGGTATGTGTTATTACGATGGCAACTAAAGAATAGACGTATCAAAAAATTAGGAACAGTGACTTTCACTGCACGAAAACCACTATTTTACATATATATACGCCATTGCGATAACGCACATATCGGCTGTATCGTGGATTATTTATACTTGTATACACCTCTTATACGCGTCTGCGTTTCGGGCGTCTACGAGACAGTTTCCATATGTAGACGCGCGCGACTTGGCTGTCTTTCACGCCTGGCGTATTTAAGATAAAATATCCTCTGCGTGACATATATACGCCAAGCGTATATGTATAGCGATAGAAAATAAAAAAGGAAGTCCTCCACCCCCAGCACCCGCTGCTGCTATGGGTTATCAGTGTGTTGTTTTTGCACTTTAGGCGGGAGCTCTCTGTGAAGCCCTGTTGCCCTATTGTCTCTGGGCAGGCCGGCGCATTGCTGTGTGCAGACGGGTGTCAAAGCGGCAGGTGTCAAATCGGCGTCGGCAGCAGATGTGTGGAGGCACTTGGGGTGGTAGGTTGATAACTGACCAGACCTTGTGTTATATATACAGTACCCAAGGTATGACTTCAGAAGAGTGGTGTTTAGAAAAACCTTAAAAACGTAAAAAAAACCGTTTTAAAAAACAAAAAAACGCTTGGTTTATTATATGTATTTAATGAAAAGATAATAAATAGGATTTTAGAACAATTTTATAAACAGAATTGATAATATAACATTGTATTTTCATAAACCAAGGACTTTCAAATGAAATATTCTACCACTGATGTCCCAAGTGGCAGAGGTCGGAATTATTGGAGAGTGGCATAAATAAACAGAATCAGGCGTATATATGACGTATATAAGACCGCACCATGGACACGTATATACGCCACTAGATAAGGTGTCTCCGAGACGTCTAATAGGTCGAACTTCTAGACACAAAATCCTACTGTTAGACGCGTTTCGTATACATATGTAAAATAGTGGTTTTCGTGCAGTGTTTACCTTGGCAAAATGTCATATACAGTAAAACCCTGCATAAGCGGACACCCTCCGTTCCGGGACAAAGTGACCGCTTACACGAGGTGTCTGCTTACGCGGGGTTTTCAAGTTTCCTCCGGGCCAATATTGAAGTGTTATATACCGATAAGTATGGGGGATAGAGGGGATGGTAAATCTGAAATCGATTTTCCAATATTTTCATTGGACCTGAAGTTATTCAACTTTGAATTATAAATGTATTTTTCATGAATATACTCAGACTCACTAATGAAAAACAAAGATTAATCCATTTTTGGTAGGGTGTCCATCTGAAGTGACCGCTTACACAGGGTCTTTAGGCCTTTTCATACCGGAATAACTGTCCGCTTACGCGGGGTGTCCGCTTACACAAGGTGTCCACTTACACGGGGTTAAATTAAACATCTAATAGAGGGGAAAATTTCCATTCCGAGCAAAAGTGGCCGCTTAAGCGGGGTGTCCGCTTACACAGGGTGTCCGTTAGGCGGGGTTCTACTGTACATTTGTATTCATGTGACAGGGGTGAAAATGTGACAGGGGTGGTAATGGGCATATTGAAATCGAATGATGATACACTCACTCTTCTGTATGAATTCTCCATCTTCTGTTAGTGAGCTGCTGGATTGGGGAGTACTGGGTCCCTGATGACTGAGTTGAAAGACTTAGCCCAAAGCCTCTACAGTAATCAGTGTGTGGCACTTGTCACTAACATCGTGAGAAGCAGTGGTTAACTGAGACTGACAATATCATTGCCTGAAAATCCTTGCTTTTAAGTACTTGTGTATCTCTAATTATTCCATTATTTAATAGGAACTCTATGGTAGGATGAGTTTGGCAGATCCTCACATATCATATACCTGTGCTTTAGTAGTGAAAATACAATGCTATACCCTATTCTCTCGAGGGAGAAAAGATGATGGTGATCACAGTTGGAGTGAAATTGAAGCGGTGTGAATCTGACAACCACAATTTCAGGAGCTGGCAATTGTCCCCACACCCACATTACTTGTTGGTAGCTGAAGGCTAAAGGTGACACGGTGATAATGGGCATTTTGAAATTGAATGATGATACGCTCACTCTTCTGTATGAATTCTCCGTCTTCTGTAAGTGAGCTGCTGGATTGGGGAGTGCTGGGTCCCTGATGGCGGAGTTGAAAGACTTAGCCCAAAGCCTCTACAGTAATCAGTGTGTGGCACTTGTCACTAACATGGCTAGAGGCAGTGGTAAACCGAGACTGACAATTTCAATGCCTGAAAATCCTTGCTTTGAAGTATGTGAGTCTGAAAAGTCAGTCCAGTAAATTCTGATCTCTATTTATTCCATTATCCAATTGGAACTCTATGATATGATGAGTTTGGCAGATCTTCACATATCATATACATGTGTTTTAGAAGTGAAATAACAATGCTATACTCAATTCTCTGGAGGGAGAGAAGATGATGGTGATCACATTGAAGCGGTGTGAATCTGACACCCACAATTTCAGGAGCTGGCAATTGTCCCCACACCCACATTCCTTGATGGTAGCTGAAGGCTAAATGTGACACGGTGATAATGGGCATATTGAAATTGAATGATGAATCTCACACTCACTCTTCTGTATGAATTCTCCGTCTTCTGTTAGTGAGCTGCTGGATTTGGGAGTGCTCGGTCCCTGATGGCTGAGTTGAAAGACTTAGCCCAAAGCCTCTACAGTAATCAGTGTGTGGCACTTGTCACTAAGATGGCGAGAAGCAGTGGTAAACGGAGACTGACAATTTCAATGCCTGAAAATCCTTGCTTTGAAGTATGTGAGTCTGAAAAGTCAGTCCAGTAAATTCTGATCTCTAATTATTCCATTATCCAATTGGAACTCTATGATATGATGAGTTTGGCAGATCTTCAAATACCATATACCTGTGCTTTAGAAGTGAAATAACAATGCTATACTCAATTCTCTGGAGGGAGAGAAGATGATGGTGATCACGGTTGGAGTGAAATTGAAGCAGTGTGAATCTGACACCCACAATTTCAGGAGCTGGCAATCGCCCCACACCCACATTCCTTGTTGGTAGCTGAAGGCTAAATGTGACACGGTGATAATGGGGAGTGGGGATTGGGGAGGGCTGGGTCCCTGATGACTGAGTTGAAAGACTTAGCCCAAAGCCTCTACAGTAATCAGTGTGTGGCACTTGTCACTAACATGGCTAGAGGCAGTGGTAAACCGAGACTGACAATTTCAATGCCTGAAAATCCTTGCTTTGAAGTATGTGAGTCTGAAAAGTCAGTCCAGTAAATTCTGATCTCTATTTATTCCATTATCCAATTGGAACTCTATGATATGATGAGTTTGGCAGATCTTCACATATCATATACCTGTGTTTTAGAAGTGAAATATCAATGCTATACTCAATTCTCTGGAGGGAGAGAAGATGATGGTGATCACATTGAAGCGGTGTGAATCTGACACCCACAATTTCAGGAGCTGGCAAAATGTGACACGGTGATAATGGGCATATTGAAATTGAATGATGAATCTCACACTCACTCTTCTGTATGAATTCTCCGTCTTCTGTTAGTGAGCTGCTGGATTTGGGAGTGCTCGGTCCCTGATGGCTGAGTTGAAAGACTTAGCCCAAAGCCTCTACAGTAATCAGTGTCCCTGATGACTGAGTTGAAAGACTTAGCCCAAAGCCTCTACAGTAATCAGTGTGTGGCACTTGTCACTAACATGGCGGAGAAGCAGTGGGAAACTGAAACTGACAATTTCATTACCTGAAAATCATTGCTTTTGGAATTCTAGAGTCTGAAGAATCAGTTTAGTAAGTTCGGATCTCTAATTATTCTATTATCTAACTGGAACTGTCTGATATGGCAGATCTTCATATATCACAAACCTGTGCCTTAATAGTGAAATAATGATGTTGAAAATACCAAATTCTCTTGATGGGAGAGAATATGATGATGATAACGGTTGGAATGAAATTGAAGCTATTTGAATCTGACATCCACAATTTCAGGAGCTGGCAATTATTCTCAGACCCACATCCTTGATGGTCGCTGAAGGCTAAATGTAACAGGGGTGATCATTACCCCATCCCTCGATGAAAGGAGAGAAGCAGTAGCTTGGGGAATACAATTTGATTGAATTTTATACGTAGTAAAATGTAGTAAAATATTTATGTCGACCTTATTGGACGACAAATGAAATAAGGTTATGAATATGAAGTACAATAAGAGATAAGATAATATATAATTGACAATAAGAGTCATGAGTCAATTATAATGATAACAATAGAATGTTGTTATGAATATACATGATAATAACAATAGCCCTACGTGAGTAGGAAAATAAGAAAGAAGGTTGTGGGTGGGTGGGACGAAAAAGTGTAGTACCTGTGTACTGGATGAAGTGTAGAGCATAAGTGAGGGGTAGGTGAGTGTTGAGCGCACGCACTTTGATGCGTGGTGAGTGTGAAAGCCGTGAGGTGGCAGGAGGGGCGCCCGTGCGGCGCGGTGCAGAGGGGGTACACCAGGGGGGGCAATGACTACTCCTGACCATAGGCCATGAGTAACCAATGGCCATATTGAAATTGAATGATGAATCTCACACTCTCTCTTCTGTAGAAGTTCTTCGTCTTCTGTTAGTAAGCTGCTGGATTTGGGAGTGCTGGGTCCCTGATGGCTGAGTTGACAGTGAGAACTAAGCTTCCCTAGCAAGTGGAAACATCACCGCTTTAACGTTCCCGTTTGCAGACAGCACATTCATGGATTTAAAATCCCCCCTCCTACCCTGCGAAATAAGCAAAATAAACTGTCTGTTTAACATTGTACTACATTCAAGTTACATTTGAAGTTCGCAAAATATAAATATACATCCACGACAAACCCCTTCGCCTCATTATAGGCCTTCTGCAGCCCAGTAACAAGTTCTTTTCTTTTATAGCAGTACACATACATGATCTCAGGCCTTCTGTCTTTTTTCTGCTTTTGCAACTTCTTTCTATAAATTCTACTAGCATCCCTAATGAAATAACTACCGTAATAAAAAAAGTGGTAAGATTAATTTTCTTTTATATATATTTCAGGGGATACTTTGATTGATAGGAAGCTATAGTTTATAGTTAATCCTATCGATGTTATGTTGGTAATCCTCTTTAATCCTCCAAATCGCGTTTCTGCAATTAGATAAATAATTTATTTAGAGAAGTTCATTTCCAACCCACTGACCGAAAATATTTAACAGAGGTTGTATCCGCTGAGGGGCGAGATTTGCCTCGATATCCTAATTTCTAATTTGAAAACTTTCTAATCCTTATTATCCTTTACTATCGATATGAGCCATAATCCCAGAATGTATCGATGGATACCTCGGCATTAGGAAAGGATTCTCGATCGTTGTCACAACGGGAGAGCGGGATGGAACAGTTTCATGATAGCCATGGGTGACTGTCTCATCTGAGATGCATGATTCATTACATTGTTTGGCCTGCTGCTGCATCACATAATCGAGTCCTGTAAATGGTACGTGCAGGCCCACTTTAAAGTCTCAATCTGACGGTGATCTTCCTTCTGATGTCCCGACCTGCCAACCCTTGGTTTCACGCCTTAGTTCTGACAAACATAGATGTCGTGTTCAACCCACATTGTAGCATCTTTTATGTCGAACAATACAACATGCTCAGTGCAGTAAACATCTAGGTAACTATATTAAAAATAGTAATCTTCAATCTCGGATTCCTCTTTTATAATATGTGATATGTTTCAAGCACATTATGAACTTTGTATTTCAAACGACATTGTAAAGCGATGTTATGTAAAGTATGTATGTATGTATGTATGTATGTATGTATGTATGTATGTATGTATGTATACCCTCATCATAGGTATGTAAACGAGTATATCTGGAAACATACATACATTCCTTCTTCTTTGTCATTTGCTATTCATGCAAGTGTTTTAATATCAATACAAGTTCACGAGATGTCGATAGATACCTGACTGCCTCACATTCAAATATTTCTAACGATGTTTACAATATACCGGTTTTTCACAAGATCTTTCGTTGGAGGGAACCTTCCATACCAACAAGATACCTTTCATTGAACTGCTAAGATAATATATTACTCAAAGGTGGATAAAGGTAAGGATTTTGATTATTATGAAATAGGATTACAGTTTTCAGGTAGTGGCTTACACCTTCAATGTGAACCATATCAAGGCATTTCCTTTGCGAAAACGATACATAAAGCCAGTGGCACAGATTCTTTTTCTACTGTCAAAAAACCCATAGAAATTTGCAATACAGTCATTACAAGGAAGAGAGAGAGAGAGAGAGAGAGAGAAAGAGATAGTATGAGGATACTTAGGCACTACCAATTTTCTCTGGACACATACTATCTTTATTCATATTAGGATTATACAACTTTCTACCGGATAGGGAGAGACTATTAAGCCGTACTTTGTGACCAGTCTGGTGTCCAGTGTTTCAATCGTCCTCGGCCTTAGTCCGTTCACGCACCGCGCCGCCTCCGGGTTACGGTACGTGAAGGTCTAACAGAGCATGGCTCTGACTGGCCAGCCACCTTTAGTGAGAGGAATTGCAGGGTTGGCTGTTCTATTTATGAAACCGCATTAGTGGGACGTCATTTTACCTGCCGAGAGCGGGGTTTCCCTACGTTCTGGTGCCAAACATTGGGATATGCCTTCACTGAGTACAGTGGTCGGCGAACCAAAGTATCTAGTGCTGCAGAAGTGTTCTATGGCATTGGAACAAATGTCCCAACATAATAACTTTCTCCTGACCGTAGTTATTAGTGTTGTCACACTTTCAAATATTCGAATAACAACTTGACAGTTATTGAGACTCGATGGTGCAAGGTTGGCACCATTGTTATGAAATCAAACATGGGTCTGATTTTAGTCTTACGACCAAACTTACCATTCTGCCAGTCATAGCTCAGCTCAAAAATATATTTTCTGCTAAATACATTCTCAACTTTCTTTATCTTTGCTCGTTTATAACAGAAAACATTCGTTCATTGACAACAGGAGACTCCCACCGACACATCGTGTTTGCGGTGCTTTGCGGAGTTTAGACTTGTTTGGCACCAAAATGCCACGTGGTAGGTGGGGAATCCCAATGATGACGTCAGGACTAATGCGGTCTTATTGCTGGTTACTGGATCGCAATACACACGAGGTTAGAACCAGCGATCCGCCATTTTCCAGGTGCATGTTGGGAAGAAGGTAGGAATTCCCACCTTAAAATGGCAGCGCAAAACAGTCCCAGTATGAGAGCCTGTGCGCCCTGGCCCTGGCGACAACGGGCTGTACTAGAGTCTACCTCGGCCTCTGGTACGTCGAGCACGGGTTTAATCAGGAATGAGTCGGGTGGACACTCCTATATCGCTGTCAATAATATCAATAAAGCCAATTCTATTGATACAGGGTGGCCGTTGTAGTTGAGGAATGGTATTATAGAAGGTGGTTGGAATTAAAATATAAATCAGATGTGAGGCAATTATCTCAGCGGTCATACATCAGAAATGGATCATAACAAGTCATGTACAAGAAATGTTACATATGGTAACTATATATCATGTCTTGCTTACTGTCAAAATGAATTCTTGTTGTCTTAATATTTTCTGATATTGAAATCTCCTGCGACAGCTCTTAAATAAGATTTAGGTTTGAGCAGACAAAAGATATTGAGGGGTACGGAGGATGCCTGCATATGTAAGTTAGAAACTAATTAAGAAGTGAAAATTTCAGTTTTATTTCATAGCATGCAAAATGAATGAATAGACATAAATGCGACACAAAGGAACCTTCAAGATATGTAGGAAATAATCTTGTAAATATGATACATCCAGTTGTAGAATTTATCTAGACATCGTTCATTGATCAGTACTGTTCCTTTCCGATATTTACATTTTTGTCTGTAGAGGTACAATGATTAATGTCTCCCTATATGTATATGTATACATCTGTATACATACATGCATGTAAGTATACATACATGCGGTCACTTTTCATCTAGTCCTTACCATCACACCAGGGAAGTCATTTATAAAGAGCTGCTAACCAGGAGTATCCATCCGAGACAAGGTAGCAAATAGTAATGCGTTTTGATCATAAGAGAAGGTAGGAAGAGGGTTTTCCTCTCCAAAACGTCTATGGAGATGAATGGAATCGTGAAGAACTCTATTGTGCAATTCTCTATCCAAGATAAGATAACTCTCCCACATTATAGAGGTTCTTTAATGAATACAGTCTAGTTACTCAGAATTGAAATCCTTTCATTCATATTTTACGTTGATGATATGAATACAAATAGAGACTTATCAATTGGAAATTTCTGATAGAATCTTTTCTCATGTCAAAAATATGTTAAATTGATGGCTTTAATGTTGTGTATTTTGTTCAAGACAGCCAGTTCTACTACTTTTGGTAGATCTTCCACTGGAAGTCGTGTGCTATCAGAGTCAGTGATAAAACACAGTATCCAGTGTTAAATTTCTTTTTAATGCAGATCATACAAGAATGGACCTCAGGAAGCTTATGGTACTACGCCGCCCGAAGGCATGGAAGGCATGGATCGTCTCAGTATGTGCAATAATTTTTCTTATCTGTACCTTTTACCCTGAGCCTCCAAACCAAAGTATGGACATCAAGAAAAGTGATAATGGAGTTCTGGTGCCCATGACACAATTAGATCCCTCAACAGAATTCAAAAAGAAAAACTTTAGAGGAGGGAGGAAAACTGCACCCAGAGGTAGAACTAAGCCGAAACCTAAATCGAAAAGTATCTCGAAAAGTAGGGCTAAAGACAGTATAGGCATTGATGAGAAGGTTGTATTTCCCAACATACTACCAAAGTTTAGATATTGTGAGGAACTGTATGTGAACAAGACAACTCAGAAAATGGAACTCCCATGGATGTACCTTGCTTATAGAGAAAAATGTAAGGATAATATAGCAAAGACAATGAAAAGTAAAAAAGAAATCCTTGATTATAGCGATAAAAAGCAGAAAACGCTACTGGCTCTATTTATCTTGGCCAGAAGCAAATTGGTGAAGGTCGTGTGTGAGACAGGCTTCAATGGCGGTTACAGTTCTATAGTTTGGTTAATAGCGAACCGTCACACCCGTGTTCATGCTTTTGATAGAGGTCTACAAAAATATTCTAGGCCTATGGCGGCCTTCTTAAAAAGGAAATTCCCTGGGCGGTTCAATATTTCATGGGGAGACCCAAAAGTGACTATTCCTGCCTTTAACAGAAATAATCCGTCTGAGAAATGCAATATTATCGTCCTGGATGGATCACATGATTACAGCGAGGCAAAATCAAACTTAATGAACCTACGTCCACTTGCTAACAGGAAATATCACATCACATTAATTGATGACCAACCATCAGTGACACTCAAAGGTATGAAGAAAGCATGGAAGGAAGAACTTACAGCAAACAATGTGAGGGAGTACTTCAGATGTACATTCAAGTCATCTGCAAGAGAAGGGATGATTGTTGGAAAATATACACACCTTTGAAATAAGAATTCAAACGTTTGGCTTGATGAGAAAGCGTTAGTATGAAAGAAGAACTGACGACAGACAACGTGAAAGAGTACTTCAGATGTAAATTCAAGTCATCTCCAAGAGAAAGGATGATTGTTGGAATATATATCTACACACCTTTAAAACAGGATTTTTAACTTTTGGTTTGATTAGAAACATTTCTAAGACTATATACATGTATAGTAATCATTCATCTAAAGGCTACCCTCACGTGCAAAGTCCGGAGGTACCCAGAAATATTCGTTGAGGCGATAGTGATACTACCCCCAGATGGGTAAAAGGGTATTGATTAGGGTGGGAATTATGAATAATATTAGAATAAGGCCGGCGAAGTCTCCGAAACTTCTCCGCTCAAAAGTCAGTTAAATGATGATTTGAGATATGAAATACAAATAAGAAAACCATACAGTACTGGCAGTTTTGACACTGTATTGGTGGTGTATAAAAGGGTGATCAGTGGATTCATGAAACCCATTGGGTTGTCTAGATACACTCGTTTACTTGGAGCCAATTCATTATAAGTAAGTTATGTTGTTTCTTTGAAATTATCTAGATGTTTTTCTTGATCTTGATGTTGGAAAGCCCCCAACCTTATCCTCCACTCATTAGAGTAATTGAAGGACCATGTATCCGTTTACTACATTGGGCCTTAGCTATCCTACCTACCCATTCAATTGACACAAGACATATATATCCATGATAGAAATACACTGCATTATCGATATTTTCAGATTGATAGTTATGTTATCCGTTGATAAATATTGTAATGTATTGTTGACACAATGAACACGAGAATATAACCAATAATTCACCTACGGTCATGCTTCATTGACTAGATGACGTAGTCTAACCAAAATAAGGCAGCATTTGTAATAACTTGAATCCAGCACCGAATTCAATATACTCTTTTCATATTAGTGTAGGCATATAGACATTTCTCTAAGTATCTATTCTCCATTGTAAAATGAGACTTGAAGCATTGGTTTTGAAACTTTTGAAGAAGTAAGATTCAGCATGAATAAAAAATACTGTTGCGAAAACAGAACTGAGAAAAGGTGATTTCATTTGTTCAACGCTCAGAAATAATGGTAAATAGTCGTTTCTCAATGACTCACTCACAAAGGAATCAAGGTCACAAGATAACCCCTGTGCAGTCCATATTGTTTTGTCACTAATACAATGTTACACCAAAGCTACTCGATTCAGACAGTAATAAGACAAGCAACTATCCCTTTGGGCGTACCTACCGGATACAATGCTTTCCACTTCCAATGTCAATCAAAGATGCACTATTGTGGTATACTCTAACAGGCAGTAAAGCTTATCTTTTTGCACGTATTTGTTGTAACGGCCACTGTGTGTATTGGAAGGAAACCATGCCTATATGATACAAGGCTTTGCAATACTGAATATCAAACCTTATCCTTCTTTTCAGATTACAACCTAACGTCACGGACCAGACCCTAAATATTTCATAATGGAAATTAGATGGAATGTCCTTTTGCTATTTCTGTTAACTGTATGGACAGTATTCGTCCAAATTCACTTAAGAAACTCAATCTCTACACTAAACAAACTCGCACATAGACGGGCAATAGAATCTGAGCCATCGGTTGGCTTAAACGTTGGAGCTAAAGCTTTCTCTACATCTATCCATATCATTCGGGATCAAATTATGCAAGAGCTAATGCCTTTTGCAAAGGAAATAGAAAGGGCTGCAGTATATCTTCCACATATTCAGAAGCGGACAGCTACCAAGGGTGCGAAGGTGATTTACGATGCTTTTTCAGAGGGTTATATAAAAAAGACGCAACGTAACCCAAGAATCAAGACGGTCGTCTTCCATTTGAGTACGTCAATGTTCATAAATGCCCTTATTTCTGAGGTTCTGTCAGGTGCTAGTAACGACTGTACACGGTCGGAGGAAATAGAGAGATTAGCAGATAATCCCACAGCGGACTTGCAGTGTACAGAGGGCGCAGCTGAACAATACTTTACTGCTTGGACAAAACAGGACATAATCGATCGGTATAATTTTAAAATAGGACTTTTGAATCAAAACGAAGCAGTCAACAGATCAAATGACAAATCATTTCCGGTCGGATATGTCCACATCATACGAGATGCCTATCTCAAGAAAAATGGAGATGTTATTACAAATCATGGATACTTTCGTATTGTACGTTGCAGCCCGGAATCCTTTGAGAAAGTACGGCAAAGTGTTCCTACGTATGACAAAATATTCAGCATTTCCCAAATTTGGGGAGACCAGTATTATCATTTCACCATAGATAATCTGCCGCGTTCTGTCTTCGCGCTACCGTTTTTACTCATGAATAAAGACGTTAAGGTCCACGTGCATACTAAAAATGCATACACCAAATATTTTTTGAATGACCTAGGAATATCAGAGGATCGTCTCATAACTGGACCAGTCAGGGGTAATATCGTTTATCTTCCCGGAGGCACAGCATGTGGGAAGGGATCTGTGGTCCCTGTTAACATTCTCTCCGTCTTTCTCAGGACGTATTTTAAGGAAGAACACAAAAAAGACACGATTGTTTTAATCAAACGTTCAACGAAAAGGTGGTTTGGAAGTCATACAGAGATTCTCAAGATGTTGGAGACAGTTGCCCAAACATTTCACTTGCGGATAGAACTCTTTGGTGACGATCCTACTCCCTCTTTAAATGCCACAAAACATATGTTCAATCGGGCTGCTTTAATTGTTGCACCTCATGGAGCAGGGCTATCGAACATCCTCTTCAGTCAACCTGGAACGTGCATAGTTGAAGGTCTTTGTGTGACTCAAAATGAGAAGGTAGTATTGTGTTACAGACACTTAGCTCAGTATCTTGGTCACATCTATCATGGAGTATTGCCCAAAACGCAATGTATGGATCTTGGGGCGGAAGACCTAGCCCCGTACATATACACGTGTATGAAATGGGTTTACCAGAATCGTTCTACGTAAGTTTGTTGAAGCTTTACTGTATGTCTCACCTGGTATACATATGAGGAAATGAACAAGCAGAGGGTTTATTGAAGTATAAGTGGCGAGGAAGGTGGCGGGTCGATCAGGCAGGGATAGGGGCGACATCTAGGGGCGAAAGGAGGAGGACCCTCTAGTTTACACTGGCCACCACAGCTACACTACGTTGCTCTGGTTGGGTTAAAGCTGATATTCAGAAATTATTCTAGATGATAATTTCATTAAAAATATAGACCCGCCCCTCACACAGTGAGAGAACGAGCCGGCGTATGGATCAGTGGTCGTGACCAGTCAGGTCAGCAAGACCAGTCAGTAGGGGTATATATAAGACAGGCGGGAGGGTGGCCTACACCTCATTTACATTCAGTGACCACAACAGTTCAGAGCTAGGCCACAGACTTTATTCCCTGTGAGTGAACCTTTTTAATTAAGCGTGAAGAATGGTGAGACATAAACCAGATTAGGCAGACAGGCAATGATACAGAGATACATATACAGATATATAGATACATACTACACACAGAGTTTCATATATACTTCCCCACACACACACACTAGTACTACCTTTTTTTTTTTTTTTTTTTTTAATTTGAGGTATTTAGACTGCAAAGGCATCAGCTTTCGCCGGTATGAGTGCCCTTATAGTGACATGGTACACCCACCTTGACCTCATCTGTCATGCCTCAGTACACCTTTCTCTCACCTGGCCTTGTAAATTCATTAGAAAACATGCAGATACAGATACAGAGACTATAGATACAGAGACACAGATACACATATAGAAATACATAGAATTAGTTTGTATAGTGTATTAGTGCTTGTCATGGTCTGTAATCACGCCTCTGTGTGTACACTGCTGCGTGTCAGATCTGACTGACTGCCCTCAGCTGTCTAGGTGTCGGTTTTATAGCTCCAGTCTGACAGTCGGCGCAGGTAGCAATGCCCTTACACTACTCCCATGCTTTAGCATTGGAGCAGTGCTCCTATAGACGACCTTTGCCTCAAGGTTGTCCAGGGTACATGTACACGTGGTAGCTCCGCTCTGTGGAGGGCGGGGCTTATTTTTTTGGATTGATTAACTGAGCTTAATTGCTTTATATAAGCTTTAAGATCCAAACCAACTTGACCCACAAGCTGTAAGTGTCCGTGCCTCTCCTTGCCTAACTTTCGTGTAACCTGGACCTAGGTTTGGAGAGTGACATATTTCTCACTCTTGAAGCCAGTTTTACATATTTATTTGTGTGTGTATTTTGAATAAAATAACCATAAAAGTAGATTTTATTATCAATTTGGTAAGCTGTGAATATTTCTTGATAAGTATTTCTGCTCCTAGAACCCACCTTTAAAAATAATTCTTGTCTGAGAGTGAGAATTCGTGGACACAATCTGGGTTTAACCATACCAAACTCTAAGTTGGAACACAGTGAAGACAGGTGGCGGCCAATCTACCTCTAGTTTGGTAACCAACCCCGGTCTACGCTGGCCTAATAATAGGGGATGGTCGGATTAAATCCGAGACAGTATCACTCTGTGTGCATCTCAAACCATGTAATTTTGTTCTATGTAGGCTCTAAAAGTAGAAATGCTTATAAGGTAAGATTCATGGCTAAACAGATTGGTGCTGGGTTAAGGATACCGCGGGTTTAACCTAACCAGAGCTAGCGTAGTGTAGTTGTGGTTTTCTGTACATATAAATATATAAGAGAGGCTGCTATTGTCAATAACCCCACTACGGAATAACGGTGAGAAGCGAGGTATTGAGATAAACAGAACATTTCAATTCGGATTGGTTGCACTGACTATATAGCACTGTGCATATATACGATGTTGTTCTTTATGGATTTGCTTGTTGTTTATGACAGTAACAATCACAAGGAAGCATGAACTAATGTTTAATGAATTTGCCCATAAATCATATTTTGCACAAGACATTCCGAGACTCACACCTCATGTATATCATATGCTTACTATTGAACTACCTATGACAACAAGATAAACTTGTGCTGAGTGGCTCAGGAAATATTACCCTTTTTATATCTAGGTCTTTAGTGGATATTCGCAATTTCTATGTGATAGATATAAGATAAGATTAAAAATAGATATATTCTGTATTGTAAAGTCCCTAAGAATGGATATTTGTTTTTGGAAAAATAGAACAGTACTCGCATATTATATAAACGCAACAATCCGAGTGACCCCCTACTTGAAAAAGCATTATGATTTTGCCACCTCCCAATTTAGGAGGGTGTTTGATGTAATTATACGATGGTAGATAAGGCAGAAGCCAAGTATTGATAACCGGTAAGTATCGTACTGATATCTACACTATGAAGTTAC
Source organism: Alentia gelatinosa (assembly GCA_950022655.1). Classification (NCBI taxonomy): domain Eukaryota; kingdom Metazoa; phylum Annelida; class Polychaeta; order Phyllodocida; family Polynoidae; genus Alentia; species Alentia gelatinosa. The sequence continues at coordinate 79,704,018 of OX465579.1, read as the reverse complement.
TATTTACAGTCGCTGTTTTGATTGATGACTTCAAGAGAGATAATAGATGCATAATTTGTATACTCGATTTAGACGTTTCGAATTTTGATTCCTCTATATGGTAGGTTATATCTCTATATTTTAACGTATGTACTTTTCACTCGGACAAGTATTCTCCACTTCTTGTTCTACCCGTGTCACTCGTAAGAATACTTCAAGGGTCGCTTCTACCCCAATAGATGTACATTAAAAAGGATGGATCGCTGCAAATGAATAGTCGTACTTTGTATTCATCAAAAAGTTATTTAGTAGTTACGCCTCAGGTGTTTCTCAAACAGGTGTCAGCCCTTCAAAAAAGTATTAAATAAAGAGCAATCAGAAACTTTCATGCTGGGAAATACTTTTTGTGTTTTTTTCTTTCAACAATTGTCTATCATCAAAACTAATTCAGCCTTCTTTACTAAACGCAAGATGCAAGTTTGACTAAGAAATCATACTGAAATGTATTGGAAATGTCTTTACATAAGGTTTGATTTCCGTATACATGTGTATTCAGTTGACCTTCCATAGACAATTAACGATGGTTTTGCGGCCGTAACCACGAGAGGTTAACGCGTTGTAATACACGAGCGCTAACAAGTGTATTACGACATCAGCCTCGAGTGATTTACTTGGTCTTAGTATGGTTGGTTCACTGTATTCTGCTTTTGTGTCGTGCCTGGTTTGTTGCCGAGGAATGTTGAAATATCTTCATTTCTAGAGGTTGGGTTATATAGAGGAGTTGATCATTTATGAAATCACGACTTTCAACAAAGTTTCGGAGCAAATGATCTCAAACATTTATTTACGGGATTCAACAATGGCCATATCCCTAGGACTTCAGTGATGTTAATCATTTGATGTGATGTTTTTGTCGGAATGTTTCAGTTGACACAGTAACGTGATTATATTAGAAGGTTGGCATCATTACCATATGTACCCCAAAAGGACCTATTGGCTCTCCGAAAAACAAACAGCCATGGTTTTGTTAACTCAATTTCGTAGGAATATTGTCATCTACATTAATAAAAGAATATCTATTGTACTATCATTTATCATGACTCCGCAATGCACTACTTTATGTAACATACTATTCGAGGGTGGTTGTGGCCCACTAGATTCTAGGTCAAATCTCAAGTGTAGAACTGTCCCAAGGCGCCATAAATATCATGTAAGGAGGTCAGGGTGAAGGTCGGGGTTTACTGCGAATGCAGTCATTGGCTACTGGGTCTACTCTATTCCTTATATGGCAGTGAGTGTAATGGGACAACTCCATGCAGATTCTATGTAATGGACTCTGCTATATACATTTTGTAAATACACACGACATACGATCAGTTGATGAACTGACAGATGATGCAGCGATGAGCTGAATAAATGATGTTATGCAGGATACATATGCATGTGGATACTCAGGATGAATCAAATGGTACTTACTGGAACAACAGAAGAGTAAATGCACCGAGATAGAGAGCCATGTTTCGTAATAGCTGTAACAGCACAGTTAACAGCACAGTGTGATCCCTGCCAATAGGTTGCTGCAGGTCTTCTGTCTCAGGACCGTGGTCAGGGTCGCTTTTTTATTTCAGTCATCCTTCTTGTCCCTCGTCTTTCACTAATTGTCAATCATCACATCAGATCATCAGTTCGGATGCCTCAACATGCTGGACTCTCATTGGGTATGTCCCCACGCGCACCATGCCCAAAGTGACCACTACATTGGCAACCAACCTTATTCTGACTTAGGGGGTGGTCTGGTCCAATCGCTTTCTGTCCCTTGAGCTCGATACAAACTCAAAGCAAGGTACACTTTTGGGAAACCATGGAATATAAGCTATGAATATTCACTACAAATCATTATTTAACTTAGGTAATTGATAACAAAGTCTAACTTCATTGTCTCTTTTACAAAATACACAAAAAAGAAAATAATAATATGGATAAGGGGCTTCGAGGGCATCTCCAACCACGAAAATAGCCTGTTGTTTCAGACTATTGCGACAAAAGATCTGCTGGATGACTGATTCAGTCTTCCAGCAGAGATTCTGACTCTGTTGGTAAGAAAATCCGCTAGGCGAGTGTAAGTCAAGGTGGCTGCAGATGGGATTCCACCAGAGCTCACGTGAGTGTGCTCTCATGGTCAGAGTATGTGACCACCTTCAGTCTCCACTCGCATTTCTTTGACTGTTATCAGGGACCTGTTTCAGTAGTCTAGTGACATTAGGCCTAGACAGACATCAACAGCGGCACAAACAGTGCAAGCAACAGCGAAAAAGACTAGCAAATATCTGAAGATCGAAGTGGCCAATCTTCTTCATATTTGGAACGATTATAGGTTTTATGTACCCCCTACTCATGTTAAAGTGTCATTGTTTAATTCCTACAAGAAGTGAGTGAAACTCTGTGTGTCATCGACTGCAATCTTGTGGTCTGTCCGTATGGTGTCACAGACACCATCTAGACATGTCACGAAACTACTGAAACAGGTCCCTGGTGATACCTAGCATATCCGTTGATGGTCACGTAACCGGCAAGAACCTTTACATACACATTGATACCCACAAATAAACTTTCAACTTTCAATATATTTACGCACTCGTCCTAGGATGACCGACAAAATATTAGCGATGTGATCACAATATTTCACACATTTTATACCAGCCGACCCTACAATGAAAAACCATCAATTGGATTCAATTGGTGATTTATTGTTGAGAATTACCAATTCAGTGACTACCTCTCTAGCTACAATGTTTCGTACTCAATTTTGAACTGCTTTGACCTATCGTACTACATGTACTCTTGTACCCTAGTTGATGTTTTGATTCCTTTCACGCGTTAATGAAGCATAACGCCAAGAGTAATCATAGGAGGCCCACAATCATTCCCATCTCACGTGATCTTCACCTTTTCACTATGCCGATTAATTATTAAGGAAAGTGCATAATTATGAAACCCGTCATGGGTAATCGCTGGTCTATTGACGTTTGTTATTGTTGCCTTATTGATCAGCCCACCTAAACCTGCCAAGGAAGCATCTGGCCCGTTCATTTCCTTTTCATAGCAGTGTTTATTTCATCGCATTTTATTTTTGATTTTCTCAAACACGCCACTTTGTGGAAGGTACTTTATGGCAGTTCGACGTATTCAGATGTGAGGATTGGATGTTACTGAATTGTATCTATATGGTGTTTCACAAGCTGTGAAATAGTAATTTTGCATGGTATTAAGGATGGAGTGCCCCTTCAAGTGTTTGTTTTGAATCTCTATGATCTTAGTCCAATATCCAGAACTCAACGGATGAAAATGATTCTGAAGATATGAGATGTGGATCATTTACATGGGTATAAACAAAGAACACATACACGAAATTCAAAATGGAATATGGTGTGGATTAAAATGGCATTTCCGTTTGTAAGAATCTGTTCTATTTGAACGAAATTGGAGAAAACAAAAAAAGTATTTATTCTGTATATTGATATAATCTAAAATTGAAATATATGGCATTTTACAGACAGAATTTCCCTGGGTACTTACACAAGTATAAAGAATAAAAATTCATAGGACATAGAAAACAATCTCACTCCCCCAAGATGAAGAGAATATGAGGCTATCCGAATGGAAGCAATTTTTACTCGCTTACACAATTATAATCCATGTCTGGTAGCTTCTTTTGAAACTGCCTCGGAAATGTAATATTATCAGGGTTTTTTTTATGAAAAGTTGTAAAAACAGGTCTAAATCAATGTAGAAAATGCCGATTTATAATCTGCCGAATACCAGATCTCCTGATCTCAACATTTTATATTTGACAAAATTATGTCAACACAAGACTATAAGATGTAAACAAAACACAACAAGCTGTATTATGCATCTTGCTTAGGTCATGAACTGTAACCCATGTATGTTGCACGAGAACCTAAAGGCTGAGTCATGAGGAAGGCTGTATTGGTATAAAACAAGTTGTTCCGCTTCATTTATCACGAACCGAGTGCGGTGCGTGCGCAATATTTTTAGTGTGCCATGTAAACTGGGTACACCCACGTGCACAAAAACCCTGGATTGTCAGGGGTCACTTGGTCACAAAGAGCCACCTGTCGATCGGAACTCATTTCGGTGCTGTTCCTCAGGGTGCAATGCTTTACACTTCAGCTGAGGTCAACGTGCCATAAAAGGCATTTATTGTTCGGGCCTTAGGGATTTATTTCATTCTATGATGTCAACGTATGATTGATGGAACCAACGGAGATTCTTTATTTCACATGGTTTCATTCTTCTTACGTTGATTGTTTTTGCTGATGAATAAATCATGTTTGTCACTAGAACGGCACAAACATCTCAGAACACTCGCACGGCTTCATGACAATTTCAGCAGCCTTCAACTGGGGATAGTGGCACCAGCATATCAAAATATCCCAATAGTCAGGTTTGTTTTATACCTTGAGAGTTCATCAAAACGCATGAGATAGAAGCATTGTAGATTGAGAATATCAAGCAGAACCACCCTTTGCCGTCGCGTTGGATTCTTTAGATGTGAGGTATTCTTATACCTATTTTTCAACAAATAGGAACCCGGTTTTTCCGAACGAAGAGCTACCATATATTCAATTATATAGCAATATTTCTAGCCATAAAGAAATTGAGGCTGATTATATAACTAGTAGGAATGTAAGGACGTCAAAGCTCTCCACAACATAGCATGTCATCTGCCTTAGGGATTACCCGCCATTTCATTAGTGACGTGATTTTACCCTCTAGCCCCTGCACGGAACTGGTTCAATTAATAGTTTTTCATGGTCAGGGAATTGCCTTTATTCCTCTCTATAGGTAAAATACTTTCCAAGTTAAGAAAATGACTTGTCGACTTGTATCAGTCTGTTGCTGGACATCGATGCCATATGGTTGGCTCTGAAGTATAGCATCATATGATGGTATAGAGCTCTGTCAGTCATGGATGATAAGTCCACATTGAATATCACACGATTCGGTGGGCGAGGCACTCGTGTGGGAGGAACACAATCCAGTGGTGAACACAAAGCAGAGGAACACAGGCTATGACTACTATCATGCCATGCAGGTCTCATCTCATCGAGCTCCACGACTGGCTTGACGCCTGATCAGTTCAATTCAACTGCATGATCATCGAAATCACCTTTTGTGCCTGTTTCGTCAAAGAACCTTGAGAAAGTGTGTTAAGAATCTGAAATGGTTAACTGGACCTTAAATCAAACAAATCAACCGTCTCGTCCAAGCAAAATACCATCTGTCTTTAAAACATTAGAGAGGTTCGATGATGTGAATCTCATTGGCATACACGGCAACGCTCATTAGAGGCCAGCCTTGAGATCACGACCTAGTTTGGGACATCGTCGGGTCATGCTGCAGAGGCCGCGAAGGGGTGCTTCATAAAGTGGGATTCACACGGTGGGATTCACGTACAGATGGTTTGTCTGAGACAAATCCTGTTGAGATTCGGTACTGAAACAGCTTATTTGGAATAGTCTCTCTGTGTCCATTCAAAAAAGTGCAACATATAAACTGTTTAAAAAAGAGATAAAAATGGTATATTCAGAAAATGATTGGCGAAGATAGAACAGTCTACCTTATTCTCCCATCTCATCCCATCATTGTACTTCTTCTCACCTTGTATTCTCTATTTGTTTACATATTCTGCTGACTAAGAGGATATCTCGATGTACTACGGCTACTCGCATATACTGCAGTGGAAGATCTAACCTTGTGTTAGAACTGCTTTTTTCTCAATAAAAAACAACAACAACAAAAACAACACAATCTCCTCATCTGAATGACAGGGTTCCATTTTTGCTGAGACAAGTTTTTTCCTTGTAATTGTCAGCGACAATCACCCATGACAAAGAACAGAATCTCATGAAATTTTGGCTTTAAACAGGTTTAAAATCTATAGAGCAATATTGGTGAGACAAATAGATGTGCTGCAATAATTTACCTGCCCTAGCCAATGGGAGGCCAGCAAGCATGATTATGTGTTATGTAACACCCCTCATTTCAAGGGTACTCGAGTCCAAGGGTGAGTGTTCACTGTGACTATGTCTGTGATTATGTACCAGGTGTGTCCTCCCATGTGAGTCAAATTCAGAATCATATGCTCTCCAGCCGAAAGATGGCAGTACGGAAGTGATGGATTTGGTCGATGCTCTCCCAGCCATGCGTGAACCGGCACATACCAGGGATCAGTCCGAACCTCTATTCGGGGGTCAGGATCGAGAGCATCTTTGATCACTTCCCAAATACATATTGCGTTAGGCGTGGCTTGATGGCTTCGTGTGTTCTTTATCTTCAAATATTCATTCTTGGATAGATAGGGTGACAAATAACAATCCCTCTTTGCGAAGTCCTCTGAACACATACTAACAAGTATGGCGATAGGTACTGCACATTTTGATGGCACCGCGTCAAACCGTCCTGGGCCCTATCGTTAGAATGAATACTGAAATGGATGACTTGCATAATGATCTATGATTGAGCCCTAATGATGTTTGTCCCTCGTGTAATCAGTCCTTTTGTAAACTAAATAATGTGGCTTTTATAGAAAAAACTACCGATACCATGCACCCAGTACAAAAGTTGTCCGGTGGTTTTTCGGTGCGCGGGTCTGCTGGACGGCAATTACCAATGTGTTCACCCTCTTGGTCACCTCGCCTCCTCGTGGTGCAGACCTAATATGCATGCAAGCGTAACTAAAGCGACCGGGATGGGGAGCTAGCTCAGTGGTAAAAAGCACTGAAGATGTAATCACAAGGTTTTTGGACTTTGTTAATATGAGTGCCACTGCAGCCACTTTTCTCCTTCACCCACAGCAGTAGTAGATTTACTGCTATATCAAAAGCCAATCCTTCTCATACCATGTCTATGCGGTGTGGGAAGTAAAAGAACACTCACCTCGGTAAATGTGGGATTTCTACCTACATTCATCTTATAGATTCGGTCAAACCCAAATTAAGTCTAATTGAACAAATTGGACGTTAAACTACCGAAACAAAAAAAAACTAAAAAAAACTTTGGTGCGCGTAATCGGTGGTGGTCAGCAAATATGAAAAGATGAAAATTGAGTAGTCATTGACCACTTTATAATGCTCTAGTTTATTCCGCCATCGATGAATTTTAACACCATCGTCGCTGGTACAAAAACTTGGTAAGTGGTGCAAGATTATCATAAAGATGGAGAAGAATTCGTCGGATGGAAACAAAAAAAGTCGACGATCATCTCTCCGAAAGTGTCACATAATCGGTCGGCGGTGCTAAATACCGTAGTCGGTGCCTGCATGGATCAAATACTTTTCAGATTAGCCACGTCTTAGATTACGTCTAATATCACAAAGTCATGCCAGAAGGGGCACACCTTCTTTTTTATATTGCGATTAGCCCCCTTTCCAACATCTCAGGTTTCCTAACAAGATCTCACCGCAAGAAGTACTTTCAATGGCACGCTTCCCCCATGTTTTTACAATAGACGTATAAACGACGGGGATGCATGTAGGAAAGTCAGCAATCAGTGTATAAACGTTGTACATGAGTCGGGATGTCACACTACCTATACCCGCGATGGCGCCAGGTAGAAACATGGAAGACAGGTATAACAATAAAGATCGGGGGCTCGTCTGTGAAACTAGATCTATTCTAGTGGCAAAAAAACCCCTGAAAATTGTGTTTTCTCCTTGCTTAACAAAATTTAGCACTTTCAACTTAGTGATCATTGCTTGTATTTAACCATAAAAATCATTTCCTTTCGAATTCCAATGTATAGTTCATGTTGGTTACATCAAGGCACAACTTTATTCCTAAACAAGTTCGTCGACATCTTGTTCGTCCAATATGACTGCCAAGGAAATCTCCCGTTCGTAGGCGAATACAAGTTTTCACTTCTTGTTTTCTTCAGTGATTAACACAGCCTAAAATGCAACTTCAACCTGTAATACTTAAGAATTCAGTTTCGTATAGCACAGACAAAGCTGCGATGTCTTATCATCTCTTGACACATTCTCTGCATTCTTTCACTTAAAACAAGGCATTACACGCCTGAACATCAATACATGGGAATTTGTGGTCTCCGTCTTGCTCCTTTTTTAAAGAGTCTTTTCTTTTTATAATTTCTATGAAAGGACTAGAGCTGACTAATCAAATCCAAGTCCTATATTCACATTTCAGTGAAACCAAAATGTCTTAAGATCGTTCCTGTTTCTTTTGTATGGCTATCTTATCCGCGTTTCTTGCTTAATTCCTCTAATATTTCTTTCTTACCCAATTCAAACTGTATTTTCTATTCAGATTTGGAAGGCGTCCCTCTGTCCTCATTAGCATTAACAGCTTAGTCTAGCTATTTCTTGAATGAAGTATCAAGGTCAGAAAACTTGTAGAATAGTTTTAATGTTTGGATTGAATAATTCTCACTTCATATATGAATAGCAGCATGTATTGACATCAAGAGGATTCAATTACAATGGGATATCATGATACATTTCAGCAAGTTGTTAAAGGCAGAACAGTTGATATCAACTACCAAGTACCAGTTCAAAACAACGAAAACTTTTGAGAACCTGAACCATGAGTTAATTTCCAGGCATCTCTTGAGGATTATTAACCCATCCATGAAATTTACCAATGGTAGCTGAAGCAATGTATAGCTGGATTTCCTACCATTGCAGTAAGAGGAGAATGTAATTCCCTTGGTGACCTATGTTTTTGTTCATTTTATATACAGACAATATATCACTGTCTCGTCAGATTCATTTCACCTTTTTAGATACAATCCAATGTTGGTGACATAACAGAAATATTTCAATACAATTACATTTATACTTATGAAATAGTACCATTATCTTGTATTTGCATGCAAATGTACCATATAAAGTGTGGACCAAATGAAGGACACAATTCCCAAATAGATTGTGCCTACATGAAGTTGCGGTGATTAAATATGAATGCAGCAATCGGTGTGTTCGACCCGGGGACCGGTATATAAAGGTCAGATACCGGTCAACTGTTTCACTCCTCACCCAGAGTGCCACCAGCAGGTCAGCGAGTGCTGTACGCGCCCCACCCCTCCTTGTGGATCACTAGTTTCCTTTGAAGATGTGGGTTCAATGTGTGACTGATTTATTTATCAATGCATTCTGTGATCCGATTGGCCGGAGCGCATATGACTGGACGCTTTCCATGTGATTGGCGAGTATAAACGCCCCCTGGTCGCCACTAGCGCCACTTGTGACCGGGACGCCAGCGGCGGAGGTCTGAACCACCGCCGACTCCCAGGCGTGGGTGTCTCAGTAGGTACTGCATGTCTGTTTTTTTGAAACTTTAATACATTCTATATTTGAAGCTCTATCGATTTTCCATCTCTTCGTATGCTGTTAACAATTATGTTTGAGGTAAATGATTGTAAAACTTGCACGGTTCTGCTTTAGAACTAAACTGTTTCATGAAAAAGAATAGCTCGCTTAAGGTGTCTAAATCTGATCAGATTCGTTTATAAAAGTAACGTATTTATTATCGAAGGTTGAAATAATCAATATATTTGAAACTATGCTAATAATATGAACTATACTATCAGTTATATGATAACGGTATGGAGACAAGAAACGAAGTCTCTAAAGTACACAAGTCTCTCCTTTTCTCCTATATGGTTCCTAAAATGACTAGATACACCTTTGGGAGGCACGAACTATACATCTATCCCAACTTCGATGAGGGATGACCTTGAATTATGTAGAGCTATCATAAAACCAACAGCACATCTTAATTCACTCGGCATATGCTAAGATAGTCTCATGTCTCATCACGACAAGTTTTGATTTCTTCCCCTTTTTGAATTAATTTCGAATCAAATTTTTTTTTTTTTTTCAGAATTGAAAATCACAAAAAAACAGGCACAGCAATTTTTTTATAATCGTGGTATTATTAAACCAAGTAGTACAGGTAGTGTGGTATATTGAAGTATCAAGATTAGGTTCACGACGTTTCGCTAGTATTTATCTAGCTTCATCAGGTGATTTTTTTTATTTATTAGGTATTATTCGTCAGTACAAGTCTGCGATCTGCCATAATACCCTATGTGACAATTTGTAATCTGTTTCGTTTTCCTCGTACATTTGAGTGTGTCACTTTGTATGAGTATAAGTATAGAGGTCTTAGGCCTCAAAGAATGTACAATGCACAATGTTATTGGGTATAATATACTATTTTGATAACAATAAGGTAAATAAACCGGGTGTAGTATATGTCCAGGCTTAAAGTCTATCTTATAACTAAGGGTGAAGGAATGACAAGTGATAGCAGTGTTGATCTGGTGCTGGTTTGGGGACATTCAGTTTTACCATCTCTTTTGTGGATCTAAACTCTTGGAATTCCCTCAAGCAAAAGTTAGTTTCAATATTCCCATGGTGATCTGTGAGTGAGGCTGAAGTTAATCTCTTCCACCTTATGACAGCATGGACATCGTCTCTTGATTCTGCGCCGTCACAGGAGTGTTCTTGGGAAATTGTTCAGTTCTTTTTTTTTCCGGCCTCTCACCATGTATATATGCTTGTCGTCAATATCGGTATGCTTGAAAGGAGTACCAAGTATGACTCAGGCAGAATGCCCATGATTGAGGTAGAAATTATAAGCATACTTAAATTTTGATCTGACTCAAGTTTATATTGTCTCTTTCTAGTGGGATATAGATAAGGAGGTTTGCATTTAGTATTCATATTCGTTCAAAAAGAAGATGAGATAAGCACAAATTGTTGATTTATATAATGGGCAATGCTGATTCAATCAACATTTGTGTGTGTAAGTGTACGTACCAAAAGTCTGCGAAGTCGTTTCAACGATGAATACAAGTAGTACCGTTTCTGACCAGCCTCAGTGACCTGAATGGGCTTGGATTATTAATGATATCTCCATCAGCATTAATCTTCCATCAGCATTTTGCAAGCACGCCTTTGTGAAAAACTTGCATAATTTCACACAGCTCAGTTCTGCTCATCTTCATCCGTTACAACATTATACACTGGACAGGGGAGGGTGCACGTTTTTTAATTAAGTGGATGGCTCTCACAAAGCCATTCCGTCTTGACGTGTGTAGAACCCACCGAAATCCAATAGTACTTCGACTGACCGAGGCCCACAGGATATCGTCCATTATGGTGATTTCGATACGGTCTCTTTTATCATATTGTTTGCTAATGTAGTATGTGCAACTATGGAATGCATTACGGCTTATCCGATCTTCCACTCGGGCTCCAGGTCATTATTTTCATATCAGTCTCGTTATGCCCAGTTAATGGACGTACAGACGGACTAATAGATACTTGATACAAGGAATAACAAGGACTTCCCAGGACTTACATGCAATACCAGGAGCACCCATAAAAGAAATATGAATCTTTCATGTATGTTACCAAGTTAACACAATATTGGTAAATACAGTTTTGTTTAGGGCACATTGCATACCACGATAAGCACAGATGTTCCTCATGTATGAAACACAGCGTATACTTCTGCCTGGGAATATTTTCAGGGATGTCCATTTTACTCAATAGCTATGTTCTTAGCCTACTTTCCAGGATATCTATTGGCTGATATTTGCCATATATAGATCGTTGGTCGCCATCAATAGAATTTATGTGACTTTAGGACTAATTATGTGTCAAGGCAAACTAGGCATACATGAATACACCGATCGATTTCAATACCGATGATTTTGAAATTGTGCACTATCAAACAATTGAAATGTAACCAACAATATCAAACCAATATGATGCTTTAGCTAAAAATGGTACCAATATTCGGTTGGTAGGCCCCAAAGAATTCCACTGGAAACATGGGCCCAAAGAGTGAGCGTTGTTGAGGCAATGAACCCAACCACTGACCGATCTATCATGGGAAGAAAACAGAAACCGTTTTTATCGGTCGTATATTATCTGAACTAAACCTTTGCGGCCTGGGCAAACAAATTAGTTATTGGCAAAAACATTTAGGCAATCAGAATTCTTTAACTTACTATATGTGCGGCTGGAAGAAATACGACCTCATGAGACAATGTCCTAAATATCCAGCCCGATGATTGTTCACAGAAATGACATGGTAATATATCAGCAACCCGTTCGATCAGAAATTCTTTGTAGCACTTCTTTTCACCTTTTGAAAAAGGGGTAGTTATAATGAATATAGGCATTCTCTTGAATCTTTTGTAATCTTTTGATCTCTCTCCTTCAGGAATATCACAAAGATATGGGAGGCCTTGTAAGAGGAGCTGTTAACACATCTGTATTGACAAGAAGAGGATTTATCATAATATGACAGTACTTGGATGGTTATCGATAATTCCATACTGGTCGAAGTCTTGTAAGCCTTTCTCGGAAATTGCTTCCAGGAACCTGCCATCGTTTTAACATGATGCAACATTGAGCTTTTATTTCAGGTATGCCATATCTTAATGGATTTCCATGTGGCTTTCAGGGGAAGGTAAGGTTTTGTCGAGAGAGGTGAGGATAAGGGCGGACGAAACGTATGCTGAGTACCTGATTAAATTTAGATGCTCATCCATGTGGACAGGACCTCAGGATGAGAATTCTTTGATACATATTGCATACATTTTGTAACCACTTCTGGGACAACTGTCGAGTATGTTTACAAACTGTGCGTAGTGAAGTGATTATTGATTGATTTTGTTAATAACGAAAATTTCGCAAAGTTCTGTGTTTTTACAGGATGTTGAAGCTTGATGAGTTTAAATAGATTGCATTGATCACTGTTTTGATACTCTACAGATTCCATGTAAACACTGGCCCCCGTTTTTTAGGCTGCATCAATGAATTCTTTGACCAAATGGAATGAAGACGAAGCATACTGTATGAAATGAAGCTGTATACTATTCCTGTGAGAATAGAATTCCGAAACTATGTTCTTAGTTGTACTTGATGATGTCTTATATATGACCACTGAATCATATTCCTAACCATTGTCTGGCAGGTATATATCGCTGATATTTAACTAATTATATGGCCGAAGGTTGTTAGTGGTTGGGAGTAAAATTGTATCGGAGTTGGTTTTATGATATCAAATGATGTAGGTTTAGACAGTTGTGATGGAGGTTAGATTGTAAGAGGCATGTTAAAAATACTATATGTTGACTGGTAAACCATAGAGGATTAATCGGGGTACGAGATCCGTGGGGGTGCTGATAACTGTGGTTTTATTAGTGTGAATGAGGCTCAATTAATATCGTGTTTGTCATTCATAAAGAAAGGTCTAGATATTGAAAATTGGATTTCTATGAAAACATGGAAAACTGCCATTCCTGATTGATGCGGAGTCTCATGCGTCAATTCCTTCATTTTTGTCCTATGTCACGTAAGACGTATTAAATGTATGAATTTACTTTGAAGATTGACGAATATATAGCCAAGCAGTGAAATAAAAATATGGATTAGATTTGTATGGCTACTCATAGCTTGTTTACCTGGTCAAGGCATCACTTAGGTGTACTCTCTGTACTGGTAAAGCATATATACGATGAATCTGTGCACTCTCTGGAGGAGTCATAAGGCCACCCTGGGGTGTGGCTCCATCTGTTGGATACTACAAATACTGCTCTTCGTCGAATCCTCCCTATTGTAACCAGTACTGCTTTTCACTACCTTTGTGTGGAGCTATCTAGGATATCAATAAATGCTCACTGTTTTGACTTATCTAGAGAATGCATTTTTACAGCAGTATGTCCTCTGATGTTGAATCTACTTATCCAATAATGTCACTCTAATTTCTTTTGTATAAAGGATGCCAATACAAATTTCCTTTTTCATCTGAATATTATATATTAATTTTTGCATGTAGTCTTTCAGGTGCACCCATATTGTGATAAAGTCAATATGAATTGCACTAAGGTGCATATGGTCAATGAATGAAAGATATCGTAGCTTTATCATTCTCTAAACATTTGAAAATCGAATCGTACCAGTGAAAGAAACCGATAACCTTAAATGTACCACCCTAGGAAAACTCTAGCTACAAGAAATCATTCTTTACTATCTACTGGTATAAGTATAAATACATGAACCTTAACGATGTTAACACCCAACAGTTTTTAATCGTGTCAATTGTAAGTGGACTTAACAATGTGTGATGAATGACTAAGTTACAGTAATGCTTTTATATCTCTGCTTAACTGTCCTCTTTAAAACCAATGTGCAGATCGAATTATTTAAGATACCTGCACACTTATTAAACATTAAGTTATATAATTCGACCATTACCTTGCACTTCGTTACACTCTAGACAGGTAATTCCCAAAGGATGTATACTCAGTTGAAGTCTGTGAGCCTTTTATCCACTTTGGCCACTCATATGGCCTATGGGTTACCGGTATCAAATAAACTAATGAAATGAAACACTAAGTCACTGTCAATATATGATACGGCATTCTGCCTGACCTTTATTGGTTTGCTTTATATACCAATATTGATTTCAAATCAAAGGCACGCTTGTGAGCTGATTTCTAGGGGTCAATAGGCGTAGATCAACGCTAAGTGCCTTGTAAAAAAGGTGATGGATCAAGAACATCAGCCGCAAGATGATGACCTCTCCCATGGCTACAGCAATGTCAGCATCCAGCATGACGCCTATACCCTCATTATGTCCACTCACGAATAGCAGTGGGAGTCAGTCGAAGGTAATACAAGATCAGTTGACAAGATTGCACCAGGAGGACCACATTTTCCACAAGAGTTTTATAACTACTAACTAAATGGGGGTTATCATAATGTCCATTTCACTCAAATTGGAATCGTTTGATATGTTTCAGGATGCTGTTATTATCAAGGTTGAAAATAATCACATTGGTATCAATTTAATTTTGTAGAGCTTTGGTCATAATATAAATCGGCTCCAAGTTTCCTTTACAAGAGGAACAACTGTAGAGATATTTACAATTGGAATATCTCGGGCTAAGTTATTTGAATGAAATTGCAATGCAAAAATGTTTTTTAATGGCATTTTGGATCTCGAAAGACCTTCATTTTAGGATGTGTTGTGATTGCTGTTACGATGTATTTCAAAAGGCCAGAAAGAATGATGCTTAATTTTAGTGAGACTATTCCTTATTGGAAATCTGCGAATGGCAACCCAATTTACCCCACTGATGATAAATCTGGTTGTTATGCTGATATCTCTTGGTTTATATGATGAGAAAAGGACGTGCAGATTTTGTAAAGGTTTCCAAACCTGCCAGATCATGACAGCAAAAATGATTGTTATTTTTCATTTTCCGAAAAAGTATTTTCATAACTGATTATGATTATGTACCTCACATACTTTACGTCCGGGAACATTTCAAAGAATGTCAACAGGATAGAAATATTTTAATACATATTGTTATGTTCTTATGGAAAGCCGTATGAGGCCATTTGTCCATTAGCCTGTATAATTGGTAAACATATTTAACATAGATGAATTTACTGTAATATGGTTAGCGCATTGTCTGTGTTGAGGTCATTTCTTCCACTACACCTTCCATGTGTGTCCCGTCACATACTTCATAATTTGAGGCAATATATTGAAATGTAATTTGCTTCTATGATTGATTCCCTTGAATGGAAACCTTTATATGTTGCTGTGTTTCAGTCTTCATTTCAGGCCTCCCTGAGGACGGATTATATGTGATGCAATTTGGCGTGTTTCCTTGTTTAGAATCAGCCGGCTCAGTAATAGAACTGCCATCAATTTAGAATCAGCAGCTGGGTCAAGTGATTCAAAATGAGGAAACATGCCTATCACTTTTCTAAAGCAGGTAAGTGAAAAGTAGGTAGATCTTTATCAAAATGGTCTACAGGCTGCACTTAAATACTACTACGAAACTGCATTGATAGGATTCAGTAGGTTTGGGAACGTCACATGTTCTGGTATTTATTGATTTCAAGAGACAACAGCCTAGTAAAATATGAGAGTAACCGAAACAAGTGGCATACCAAAACCTTCTGCCACCTTAGGTGTTACAATATAATCTTGCCCCGACAATATATGAATAACATCGTTGATATAGAATAAGACGATCGAAAGCTGTTGTGGCCTTAGTTCGTTTTTTCTTGAATAGTGTAATACGAAGGAATAGTAAATACCAAGGGTGGGATAGAATGCTATACAAAAGGATCGATAGTACTCATTATGTGGTAACGCATCTTTTCTGAAAAATAGTATGGAGAGATATACAAAGATAACAAAATATAGGTCTTAAGCCAGTCATAACTGTAGGACACGATTGCAATTTTATACTTAACCGATGATCATACAATCAGGACCCATCGTCCAGGTTATCCTTGTAGATATGAACAAGAGTAATGATAATGAATATAAGGAACCTGAAAATAAGAGGCGATTAATCGGTATTGGGAGACTCATCCAGAATTTGGGAGGCAGTGTGAAGGGTTTTAGAAACAGATGACTGAAATGAAGATACAATGATGATGAAGTAGTGAGAGATGTTGTGCCACTACTATTAGACTAAACAATTGTTTCAGAAGGATGCTCACAGGAACTGAATCTGAAAAAAGAAGTAAAGAGAAGTAAGGAGATTCTGACGTTTATTGAGTCTCACTAAAGAGAGAGAGATATATAGAGAGAGAATAAAAAATGACATAGACAGTTCATTACGAGGGGATTGAATGAGAGACTAGAAGACGGAGATAGAGCGAGAATTACAAATAAGGGGACTGAGCCCAAGAAAGATTGGACGATTGGGAACTAAAGTGGGATTCACATGGTTGGATTCATGTACCTGACAGGGTTTTTGTCTGGGATATATATCCTGCTGAGATTTTATACTGGAACATAATCTCCCTATTTGAACTATAGGTTCTATTTCCCTGAGACAAGTTATTTTCCCTGCGACAATTAGCCTTACCCAGGTACAGAATCCCATGAGATTTTGATTTTAGACACATTTTGAATTTACAGGGGCATTTTGGTGAGGCAAATGGACCTGCTACGACTATGTACCTCCCCTAGCCAAAAGAAGGCCAGCAGGCATGATGTCATGCTTGTAACACACCTCATCTCTAGGATGCTTGAGTATCAGGATGATTGTTCAATGTGACCATGTCTGAGATTATGTACCAGGTGTGTCCTCCTGTATGAATCAAATTCACCACTTTTTTTAGACTGATAAAAGCATTTTGCCATGAAAGAGAGACTGACTGAGATCGGCAATATAGACAAGGGATAAACAAAATTGATTGGGAACAAAGAATATAATGCGGGATTCACATGATGGGATTCATGTACCTCACACGTTGCTTGTCTGAGACAAACCCTGCTGAGATTCTGTACTGGAACACAATCTCTTTGAAAAATAATATCTCAGGGTAATAAAATTGGGGCAAAGTAGGATTCACATGTACAGACCAATGTACCTGAGACTGTCGTACTTCACAACTTTCCCCATGTCTCCATGACAATCCTCATTTGGTACAAAATTCTCATAGAAAAGTGCTTTTACCAGCATCAGGGATATATGGTGAATTGGATTCACTTGGAAGGACACACCTGATACATAGTGCCAGACATAGTGATAGTGAACACTCACCCTGGGACTCAAGTACCTTTGAGGTGAGGGGTATTACAAACATGTTAATCTTGCTTGCTGGCTTCGTTTTGGCGAGGGCAGGTACCTAGTCGACGACTCTGCAGAAAAATGACCCTATAGATTTTAAACGCGTTTAAAATAAAAATATCATGGGATTCTGTACATTGTTTGGGATAACTATCGCCGACTATTGCAGGGGAAACATATCTCTGCGAAATGGAACCATACTATATAGATGAGGAGATTGTGTTCAAGCAAAGAATATCAGCAGGATTCGTCTCAGACAAACACCCTGTGAGGTACGTGAATCCCATCATGTGAATCCCACTTAAGAAGGAACAAAATCTCATAAGATTTTGAACCCTGTGAGGTACATGAATCTGTGTGAATCCCACTAAACAGGGAAATAGCGGGGTAGCTAGAGCCGAATGGTTTGTCATTCCTAAACTCTAACAAACTAAAGACTGGAGGAAATGATGTTCGGACAAAGTGAATGAATGAATCGAAGGACGATTGATACAAGATAAATCCAAGGTATGTAGAGGTCATCCATAAAAGTATGTACGCAGATTTCTGGGAGAATTGATCCCTCCACCCCCTCACTGATTATGTACCTTATGTGAGGCCGCTAAGAAATGAAGAGAGGGCTCGAAGATTAAATAAATAGGATAATAATGGAGAAAATCAATGCTGTACGTGGCGGACTCGCGACCATCGAGTAAGTGATGGAGAAAATATTACGCACAAGCACTAAAAAGGCTGTGGAACAGAAAACAATAATGAGTGAGAGCAGTAAAAATTAAGGAATATCTCTCTTGTCAAAGATTAGCTTTTCAAAGTTTGAACTTTAGATGATAATGAGGCATAAGATTTGACTAGGAATATATTTTCTGCCTGAGACAAAGATGACTAACAATCCCAAGAGGTATTCTTCATAGATTCTGAGCTCCCGATGCACTACGATAATCCTTCCGATGCGTGCGACGGCGTGCATCCTCGGGTGCATAAACTAGGATTAAAGTTGACTTTCCAACGCGATATAGATTATATCTAGGAAGGTGCACTTTAGTGCATTGGGAGCCAAGTGGACGCCGAGCCTAAATTTGGATGATTACTCCTAACATAAACATACTTATCAATGGTTGTCCTACATTTCCCCCCCAAGTCTAGGGGAAAGGATAGTGCTGTAGATTTTTCCAGAAAACGATTACAGTTGTCGTTCCCCGAAGAAGAGAACTTGTGATATTCTAAGCCAATAGCAACCTACTGTTTGAGATCGTTGTACAAATGTAGTATCCCAAAACAGAAGGCATTTAAGCCTGCCAGGAGCAAATAGAGAGTCTTTTTCAGGTATTAGCCAAATTTAACAGATTACCAAAACTTTTTTTCCAGCTTGATCCTATATTTCATCAACCTAGATATTTAAGCAATAAATGAGAACATTTCTAAAGGTTACAATAGAATACGCTTTAGAATGTTTAATGTTTAGATATATAAACAGTCACGTGCCCCATCATATTTTGAAATTAATGGTGTGGGATAGTGCCTATAGGGGATAACGTTGCTTTTGGGAAGCCAACAAATCCGTTTACCTTGACAGCAATCATTAACGTTATACTCGACCTTCGTTTACAACTGAACGCATGTCGTGCTCTATCTGCGGTAACTCTATTGGGATACATGATTGTATTATGGGCCCCATGACCTTAACTTGACGTGCTTATTCCACTTGCTGCTCTCTCCCAGCCCCGAACTCCATCTCTTAAGTAATGTTTAAGAGGAGTAGGAACTATCAGTCAGAAATAGGCTTTTTAGTTCCACATTCTTTCCAGGCAAGCTTAAATACTGTTAGGCACAATTCGGCCCATCACCTTGTCGCAACCCGTTGCCCTGGTCGGGCAGCATAATTATTTTGATGCGATGGGTGAAAACAAAGATTCTTTTCCAAAGCAAGACGTGTGCAAATTGTCTCTGACCAAGGGTACCTGGAAGCCTGACCGGAAGAATATTGCGAGCCATTCTCTGCTTCATTGTGGATTCGACCTGTAAAGATAAAAAGCATGAAATTGATGGACTTGGAATCATAGACTATTTCGCACTAAGCACTTTGGAACTATCTGATAATCCTCTATGTTGTATATTTGCTCTCAGCCGATTGCCATGACATTTTTCTCACACAAATCACAGTTCAGAAGTATGCAGTTGATTTCAGGACGGTTTCTATTTTGGCCGTTGGTTAATACTGTTTCGTGATATTTAACCTATTTACCAGAAATGAGGGGTAATATGTGGACAATGTAAATGATAATACTCTATAGAAGTGAGCACTAATGCTGCTATCATAACATAGATTCGAAGACATATATGTTATCATGAAGATAAAACCTACCTCCAGTCTATTAATTTATATCTCAGCTTGAGAGTCAGGAAATGGTGTCTCCTACCATCGATTCATTTGTAAGAATTGTTTGAAAAGAAAAGGAAGACCAGGAGAGATATAAGATACCTATTGACCAATTTTTTGGGGGGCTAATTAGTTACGTAATTGTTGCGGTTTCCTGATAAATTACAGATATTTACCAGAAACAGGTGACCATAATTCATTGTTGTGAATGTGAAATCACTCGAGGAGTGACTATTAAAACTACATTACTTTCCTAATTTAGAATCCCACTTCATCAACTACATCGTTGGTATACATCTTCAATATCTGTCATGACTGATTTCTGCTCCGTTTCATTGTCATGCCAGATGTGTTATTGAACCTTTGCACAGAATCGGCTTCAAGACCGCAATGCCGTTGAACAAAAGGTGTTTGGTGAAATAACTCATTATTTCGAAGTAGGCGCTATTGTGATCTTTTTATCATTCCCTTTTAATGGACCCATAATGGCCTTGATTCTTGCAATCGAACACGTCTCTGCCATTGGGATCCAAAGCCTAATTGGACGATGATTGAAAGTGCCTCCAAAGAATCGACTTTTGGTTAGAAAACGAAGGGGGCTTCTCCAGCTGATGGTTGGGGTATCTAACTGACGGACACAGAGCGGGGACGATGGGGATTTAAGCCTCACGTGTGCTTGTATGGTCCATATAGTACAGGAGCAAATGGCATGAGAAAACTGGGATTTGTGATACCCGACTGCATGGAACTTGCCGCATTGGTCAATGCTGATCCCATGAATCTGAATTTGGTGATCGCTATTCTAATATTAGTAGATCAATTGCAATTCATAACATTCTTGTTCAGGAAGACTGACAGAATATCCCCAGCATCCCAAGTGAATTCTGCATCAATGTATTGTCTTTGTTCCTAGTCGTACGTAACGGTGGTAGCTGTTTTTAGCCAGAGACAGCTTTTTAATGGAGGTAGCTGATACCACATACTAATTGTTCGGTTGAAGGGTGGGCCCTAAAGGATCTTTGATAGAGCTGGTAACAAGTCATAGGTAATAGGAAATAAGCTGTGAATATTGGTTTTCGAGGCATTTTCTAAGTCCAATAAGCAATTGGCTGTGGCCTTTTTAAGTTGATGAGACTACAATGCAGGCTGGATGTCAGAGTGTGATAGTAGGATTCATGTCCAATAGTTTATTGCTTTATACCTGTCATGGAGAGAGTATGTAATAAGTAAGGCCACATCAAATTTGACCAATAATTTTCATATACAAAAGGATTACTGATTCCCCTTCCGCCTATTACTGTCTGCCGGTATCTCGACATGGCACTGACAGTTATGTATAATTAAAGGTTGTGGTTTGGCTTGTGACTTCGGAATATCTGTCACCTTTCATGACACACTTGTCAGTAACTGCCTATTTTAGGAAAGCTACTCGGATCGATATGGGCTTGTTTTTCCGACTGTTAACACGAAGATTGGAGGCTCCTGGAGGGCATAGTGGCATGTCAAATCGCCTTGACAGCACATGCGCGCGGGGAACTGGGTCAAGACCCCGTGTCTCGTGTCCGTCGGCTAAAGCCGGGCACAGTAGTCCGGCACACATACAGAATCATCATGGCCCGACAGGAAATGTCTCATCTTCCAATTCCTATCCTCGATATACCCACTACATCCCCGCCAACTAATATTTCATTATTTCACACTTCATTCGATACTAAGAGGTTCGAACGATGCATCTGTAAACCAAATTTTCATTACTTCCATGATTCCTACCTCATTCTTATATGATATTACGTCGCCATTCTACTAAAATTTCAGTAAGCAGAATTTGTGGTCTTTTGGCTGTGTGCCCTGATTCAAATGATAGACCAATATCCAATTGTGATATCGCAAGGTTCCCTTCCCCTTTATCAGAATAATATGACGCTTTCCTGATGTTTCTCCCTCTTGTCCTCCTTTTATAAAGTGCAGAATTCCAAAATTGACATTGAGAAGGTGAGTGGCTCATGGAACTTCTCGATATACAGGCTCGATATCATGGTCCGTTTCTGTATAAAAAGGAATAATTGTTTCATGCTGGTATTCTGACCTAAGCCTGAGGGCAAATGTGTTTTATTCGCTCCATGCAGGGTGCCTACTTGACATGTATTTGCTTTTGCACCTACTGATTTGTGGCTAGGATGAGGATTGGAACTGCCAGGGAAATTCATAGAGAGCCCAAGTACAAGAACGTGCTGAATTATTGGCTGTGACGATCCAGCCTGCACTTTGTTTCTTAATGTCCCAGTCACACTGGCATAAATTTTGGCGTTTCTTCTATTTATTTGAAGTGGTGGGGACCACGTATTAGCTACGGATTTGGAACGTGTCTGTTTGCTTTGCTTAATATGCCCCAGTCACACTGGCGTAAAAAACGGCGTTTCTTCAACGTATTTGAATTGTTGGAGACCACGTGTAAGCTACGGATTTGGAACGTATTTGTTTGCTTTTCTTTAACGTTTTAGTACGCTTCTCAACGTTCATCAACGTTCATCAACGCTTATCTACGCTTCTGTGCGCATTGTGGCGTTTTTCGGCGCATTCCGAATTTCCTTTATGCATCTCCGCGTATTGCGGCGTTTTGCGGCGTATTTTGAGATTCCAAAATGCATAGAAGAACATAGACGTGCGTACACGGAAAAACGCCGTTTTTTACGCCAGTGTAATGCCCCAGTCACACTGGCGTAAAAAACGGCGTTTTTCCGTGTACACACGTCTACGTTCTTCTACGCATTTTGAAATCTACAAATATGCCGCAAAACGCGGAGATACGTAAAGGAAAGTCGGAATGCGCCCAAAAACGCCACAGTACGTACAGAAGCATAACTAAGCGTTGATGAACGTTGAGAAGTGTACTAAAACGTTATGCCCCAGTCACACTGGCGTAAAAAACGGCGTTTTTCCGTGTACGCACGTCTACGTTCTTCTACGCATTTTGAAATATACAAATGCGCGGTAATGCGCGGGAAAACGCGGAGATGCGTAAATGAAAGTCGGAATGCGCCGAAAAACGCCACAATACGTAGAGAAGCGTGAAGAAGCGTTGATGAACGTTGAGAAGCGTACTAAAACGTTAAAGCAATGCAAACAGATGCGTTCCAAATCCGTAGCTAATACGTACTCCCCATCAATTTAAATACGTAGAAGTAACGCCGAAATTTACGCCAGTGTGACTGGGGCATTAAGCAAACCAAACAGATACGTTCAAAATCCGTAGCTAATACGTACTCCCCACCAATTTAAATACGTAGAAGAAACGCCGAAATTTACGCCAGTGTGACTGAGGCATGACTGGGGCATAAAAAAACCGTTTTAGTACACTTCTCAACGTTCATCAACGCTTAGTTATGCTTCTGTAGGTACTGTGGCGTTTTTCGGCGCATTTCGACTTTCATTTACGTATCTCCGCGTTTCGTGGCGTATTTGTAGATTTCAAAATGCGTAGAAGAACGTAGTGTACAGGGGAAAAAAAGCTGTTTTTTATACCAGTGTAACTAGGGCATCAGAATTTGCTTATTGGACTTCAGAAACCACTCAATTCACCATAGCTTTACAGACATATACACTCATCGATCGTCTGACACCTTGCAGGATTAGTCCCGGCGTCCACTGAGCCCCTGAAACCCTACGACATATATAGACCTTAGGATGCGTACATCGGTGAGCATCCTCAGGTGCATTGCCTATGATTAAAGGGGCTGTTCCATCCGGCCAAATTCTCACCTGAATCATGTTTCTGACAGTGTCTGATTTTCTATTCGGGTACCATCGGTGTTGTGGACACCATAACCGGTGCCGTTACCGCCCTGTTTCATTATCCTTTGGGTGTGCGAAGCGTGCCGATTCTAGTTCATCCGTTTTCTGCTCGGCTTTTTTACTGGTGATATCCTCTAGTGTCCGATGCCTACAACTAACACCTTGACCCCTGGAATGTGTACTCAGAGTGTCTAGTACAAGGTAGGTGGTGTGAATAAACGTTGTGTATAGTGATTATTTTGAGGGATGATGGAATCCTAATTGTAATCATGGCATATTACAGTCTATAGGGCTAGAACTGTGGAACTCGTCCAAAGTTGCGATCGGGTGAAGTTAGAGACACTGCACGAAACTAACCACTTTATTCATACATGCGCCATCGCGCAAATGCACGTATCGGCTATATAGTGCCTCGTTTTCATTTGTATACACCTGTAATCCACACCAGCGTATGAGGCGTATACAAGACCGTTTCCTATTGTATACAAACGCGTATGACTGTATTTCACACCTGGTGTATCCGAGATAAAACATCCTCTGTACAACATGTATGCTCCAGTCGTATATAAATCATATCCGTTTGGCGTATATACATGTATGTATACTGATAAAAAAATATCAAAAAGGTTCCCCACCCGACCGCCCTGCCCATGCTTGTGTTGGTAGAAGTATGCGTGGTGTCAGTGGGAAACCTAATAATAATAATTCTATTTCCCCAAGCCAGACATCTCCTTTACATTTCAACCAGGTGAATACGATAGTGACAAGAGTTGCTTGTATCAATGCACGTACTGGCAGCAAATACATCAGCGGTATTCATCTCTTTCATTTTATGTAGAAAGTAGCTAGATCTGATAAAAAATATTTACACATACTCCGTCTAAACATGCTATATCCCGGCATTGTATATTAATGTGGATCTGAAGTGATACTTTAAAAGCATAGGAATGGAAGCAGATAATGGGAATGGCATTCTAGGAAGTGGAATAAAAACCTGACAGGACATGGTGGCAATTGAGCTTAAACCGCAAGCATGGGGCATCACCTGGTGGTACCTGCTGGCCTATGACCCATTTTGTTGGCATCAAGACTGCCATAGATATATAGGAGCTCCGGTTTCCATCACAGAGGGGCTAGTGATCGCCTTACTAATTTAACAGTTATCACAGAAACTGCCTAAGAGCCTGCAGGTGTTTTATATGTGGTGCAGAGGATCACTGGCGTTGATATAAGATGCATTCAATACATGTTTTGCTGTTTGCTAAGGACATCCTGATGTCCTGACAGGTCTGTTACTCACTCTCATGGTATATTGTTCGTTGAATTTGGCGTGAAGGAGAATCTCCACTAGCGGAATCAGGGTTATAAATAAGCAAGTATTAAGGTAGTATCACTTGGGTAACATGATCCAGAAGATGTGTGGTGGAGCAGTGTGAGTGCCATGAATAAGCAATTTATGGTATCATCACTTGGGCTACATGATGTGGAATATTTGTTGAGTGAATTTTGCCAAAATGACATTCCTCTTTTCGATTGTCATTGGCCTTTCATTTCTTTGTATGCGAGGATATCATCCTCTTCTGCAAGAGTTTCGATAAATAATAGACAACTCCAACGGTCATGGACAAAACAATGTCTAATGTTTTCATTTGCAAAGATACTATATCATCAAGTCATGTCTTTTTGTCAGTTTGGACAACTAACGTATACACCAAGCGGGAAATAACAACCACCATCAGTTTGATGTTTTAATTAGAACCAGACGACAAAGGCTTGAGATCAGATGGACTTTAACAGTTTGTATTTAACTAATCCGAGGATGATTCCCTCGTTACGTACACTGTTTTTGTTGTAATAGTATAATCCGGGAGATTGACGGCATCAAATGAAGAAGACGTCCCCACTGCGTCTATTCCAGACTGTAGATTTCCTATCAAGTGTATCTGAGGAGAGAGGATTGTCAACACTCAAATAAAAAAAGATATATAGGCAAACCTACTTTGCTGGATGGCTTATCAGCTCCTTCAGTGTTTGATAGTGAAAGAGGGATTTGATGAGCCCATTGTGCTTTTGACTAGACTAGGTTCATAGAAAAGAGAATCTCGTTGTAGGTCAATTTGAAGCAAACCAAATTTGAGAACTAATTTCTGACAATGGAGCAATAATTCAGTTGCTTTGATTATGACATAAAAGTTTGACATGAACAATTTTAGGGCGTGACGATTAACTGTATCGGAGGAGGGGTTGGTAATAATATATTCAACGATGAGAAAGCAAACCCGTGACTACGTCGTTCAGGTCTCCCCAAAGTGTCCTTTGGGCTGAATTTGTCCTAGGTGTGAATCGAACGAGACTATAAACGAGGCTTCCTTTCCCTATGGGAGATAGGGGTAATTAAACGCGATTGACAAGCTCTTGCCGAAATTGTCGTCTGTGGAGGTCTCAGTCGTCCGAATTGTCGTGCACCAAGAGATTTCAAAATCAAACAGGCCCCTAGACCAGCTGGAGCGACAATGTTCTACAGCCCCTCTGCCTGGTTCAATGTATAATTGCGTGACTGCGGGGGCTGCAGGTGTGGCTTGCCGGCAGATATATGACCCTTGCATTCTCCTCCAGGGTTGACTTGGTGTCACCAGGTGGTTAGGTCACATGTCACTCCGGAAAGCTCGTGACATAACTAGGTCCCCATAATAAGGCTCTTTTATCACTGCTCTAAACAGGGAAGTCATACTCATTATGCGTCACGTATAAAGGTCATTCAAGTGCAGTGAGACACGTGCACCTTTCTTAACCTTATGTACCTAGACTCCACTTTCTTTATCATTTCGAGAATGGTGATCACTGCAGTTTCTCCAATTAAGGATAATCAAATCCAAAGCTTCAATCGATGTACCCTAGCCACAGAGCAACCCTATAATCAGCGAGTTGCTATAATAAACTGCAGAGTCTTCCATGACCTGTGCATGATATACCATCTGACATCTACTCACCCAGGAAAAAGAACAGTGATAGAATGAGAAATAGAGAGAGATGACACTGACAACATTCCATTCAAACCACATAGGAGATGGTATCATGGGCCGATCGATTAAAATAGTGATATTTAAAGGGAAATACATGTAAAACCAATGCTTATTATTCCTATCATGGATCTTTCTAGCGAATGTATGTATGTATGATGAAACAGCTATTTCTAAGTAGCAAGACAATTACTGAATGGGCACAATTCAGACCTTGAGGTTTTATCTCTACCCCATACATGCCACATGGTATGACTGGCCTGTATGAATTGGCAGTGTCAATGTGCGCTTCATTCTCAAGTCACTCAACTCAGCATGTCTATTAAACAGCAATCGACTACTTAGTTTTTCTCTTGTGACGCCTATTAGGATTCTTTGTGACAGAAAGCGATAGAGGGAGGAAGAAAGAGAAGGAAAGGGAGATGGTTATTCTCACTAATTTACGTGATTCCAGACTGAAAAATTGATATAATTAATCTTAATTATGCAAATGAGAATTTATTGAACTACCGATATTCAGTCGGACATGTTCACCGAACCAAATGAAACTCTATATTCAAATTCGATATTCAATATTTAGATGGTTGCTGTTAACAGTAAACGAATCATAGGCTCAGGTGGACTTAACCTGCGGAATGAGAGGCATCTCCAAGTGCAGCCAAACACACATGTGAAAATGCTTGGCGTTGTAACAAATCTGATTAGTACAGGGATGAAGCCCTCATTAATATCGCCTGTTCCATTTATTCTGGGCCTGGCTACTCTCTCTAAAAGCATGTTACTGCTCATGCAAGACAGGGATGATGTTGTGACCGAGGTTCTACCGCTCTTGGGGGAACCAGAAGAGGAGTCAAAGATATGCATACGGGTATTTCTTACATATTAAGATGTACCGTGTACTTACTTACCAAAAGAAAGAGGTTGGCTTTCTGCACTCTTGATACATGTTCTTAGATTTTGACATCATTTGAGGTCTATTTAATATTTCTCTGGGTATTCGATGTTTTTCTTAATTCGAATGGGCGTGTCCGTTTTTGCCGCATTGTACTGTATAGTGTATTGTCTATTCTGATGGTAGCCTTATGGTCACGTGTCAACCTAGTTGTGAAATCGTCAACCTCGGCAATAATGCGTTTCTGCAATATCTGATATCTGACCGAGCTTGGATCATGTGACAGGTCTGTAGCAAGTTTGGTGACTAAAACATTATCATTTGACAATCGTTTATTTGACGAATTATCTAAAGTGTAATGAGTACCTGCTATAAATCAAAACTCAGGGAATCTAACATGCCATGACTGTCTGCTGAAGTAAAAAGGTTACACTATCCCCCTATTTTGCGATGTCAATTGCGATATATCAGACTTCACAACTGCCCACTCGTTTCACTGTTTCAACTTTAAACGAAACAGTAAATTAGGGGCCTGTTTACTACAGATTGGAATGGGTCGTCGTGTAGGAGTGCACATGAAACGTTCAGAGGATTGCCACGCTCTCATTTGAGCTTCCCCATCCTCTCAGGACTTCCGAGGTGGCAATACATCTCGTCGGGAAATCAAAAGCAATGGGATTCCGTAATTTGTTTAAATCGCTTCTCCCTTACCGTGAGTCAGTTACCCATTACCTTAAGCATGAGATAATTGATGATAAACATTGGTCGAATGTCAGAGTATCTAAATCACTTGTATCATGGACTAGTAAACATTAGTTACCTATTCTGTCCACAGCCAATTAATAAACTAATTGCCTGTGGTTAAAAATACATTAGCTCTGAGCGTATTCCAAACTCCATCTGCTCAAACATACATGTATTTTTTTCGTAGATAGGTAATTGAATGTGAGGATAGATTGTAGAATTGTAAATGTTGCCCAGTATGGAGCGGTGGCACCTTCTTCTTTAGCACTTAGGTGCTGGGCCACAGCCATTGAGTACTTGCTCGGGTAACAGAGAACACATGTTGAACTGAATCACTCTCAAGGCGTTTGGCATAAGAACTCACTAAGTGTTCACCGTGAGAAACCTAACGCTGAGCAAGGAGTGAAAGGCACGCATTCCTTGGTGTGAGGATCAAGATCTAGCTACATAATACGAAATCGGTTCGGTGATAACGCGTTGAAAGATTGCAAGGCCGGCATCCAATTAGAAGGTTTAGTGATTGATGGTTCTTTTGCACTGCTTCCACATATCATATGCACGAGACTGATGGTTTCCATGTGAAAAGGGAAATGTAGTTCTCTGTTGTTGAGATTTGTGTGATCAAATATCTAGACTTTGTGTAAGAAATTCAGCAGAGAAATAAAGATAAAGAGCAGATCCATTGTAGGGTTGTTGTTCCCCTCAGTCATCATCTTTCTTGGGCTTTTTGTTTTGACGAGAACATGTTCCGAAATTCAGATGATGTATGACAAGCTCTGACAATATCATGCAGTAACTGTTAAAAGATCAGTGGTGGGGATGAATAACCAAATCCCAGTTGTTAGAGAAAGATAAAATTTGAAGGCCTCCGTTACCAGCAAGGTAGCTGTTGACTCAAGTAGGCTAAGGTTGCTATTTACTCATGGATTCCTCTATTCTTACGCTCTGAACCTGTCACTGGTACATACGTATCCCTAGGGATTTGTAACCTCACTGACAGCGGCGAGCGCGAAGAAATTACTGGGTTGCTGCAGCCGAACCCATCATTTCGGTGACATCACAAGGTGTGTAGCATCGGCAAGACGCCATTTCCATTAGGAATTTATGAACCTCCAGCTGTTGGCACTGATGAGAGCAGTCTCACCCAAACCTACAGTGCTGTCGTTTAGAATATCCCTAAATAACATCTATATTGACTGTTTCCTTTAGACATTGGAATCTGCAAATCTAGAATGAAGTTCACGGCAGGTAGTGATCCGAAAAGTTGAGCCTCATCTGAGTATGGTTGGGGAGAGAGATCTAAGTGCGTATTTTAGGAACAGACCCCTAACTCTGAGGTGAGAGAGGACACTCAGGGAAATGACCATCTAGAGGGCAGGAGTCGTGGTCAGCGGGCGTCTCGTAATGACGGTCATACCGTAGGGGATGATGGTTACGTTGTCACCGCGCCACCGTACCGCGTCGACACCAAAATGTACAGGGACTAATGCGGTGAATTATGCTGTAAACATTTTCTGGCGTCGAGGCCAGCGTGGTCTGTACAGAGCGTCTAGTTGGCGGATTGATTATAACTGAACAGCAATTTCAACCTCCTGTGTCGACTATTGCTGGTAATGACGTGAAAGGTTCGTGATCTCGTGATGCCATATTTGGTCAGTTTATAAACAGGTGTTGTTTTCTAAGATCACATTGGGAATTGAACTGGAGGTGGGAAAGCACAATCTGTTCGGCTGAAATCATCCAGCTGTATCATATGGGCTTCTGCTCTATGTGTTAAAGGGATTATACTGACATCCATCTGCATGCCCTTTTTGGTCATTAATTAGGGCTAGTTATTAGTGACACTTCAAAATCATGCTTATGCAAGCTTTCCACCTGCCGACGAAATGGGCACCAATTATATATTCGGGTAATGGACAAAAGTTTGTGGGTGGTTCTATTTGGAAATTTATCCCGGCCAATCATTAGTGAACTCTAAGGCACACCCACTGATTGATACCGACGTTCTCCTGTAGACCAGTTTCATTCTGCCATAGATTAATTGTGCCTGGAGACATTCAGTCAGTCGACCTGTAACTTTTATGTCTGATTTACCTGACGATTAAATCTGAACGAAAGTGCCACATAGTCGGCAGGTGAAGGCAAATACCATAAAATCGGTGAGCAAAATCGTAAGATCAAAAGCCCGCATAAGCAAGTACCACAAAGTGACCGAGTATAACGATGAAATACTATGAACTCATACTGCAAAGAATACTGTTTTTGAATACTTGAACATACTATTGTATGAGCTGTGAGGAAGCAAAGCTAGCAATATCACTACAACGGGATTATACTATTCTTGATGTAATCTGTTGTGAAACTCAAGATTGACTTACATACCTTCACATAGGATCTACTACCAGAGCACCTGTCGCGTGCACCTGGACCTTGATATTCTCCCATAAACCTCAGTAAAGTACGTTATGTAAGCTCACGGCAGCCTTTCCCCATCCAATACCTCAGTTAGCACACAAGTTCTTGCCAGGATAATAGTTTTAGTTTCCTTTTCTTCATTTCTCCAGATGGTTGAACCTGAATGCCCACGGAGCGTTGAGTATGACCGCAGGGCGGACTCTGAAAAGAAACTATGAGTACGTTTCCCAAACGTGATCAAGATCAGGTTAGGGTGCAGACCGTTACACCCGCGGAATGCGGGGAATGGATAAGCGCTATAAAAGAGAAGAAGGATGAGCTCAGACTCTTATTGAACGTCTGCCGAGGGCAAGACAGGGGTTCAACAGTAGAGTGGGTGGTGAGAGGTAAAATACAATATAAGAGGGGAGCTGGGGTTTACTATGACAGTTCTACAGACAAGCAGTGATTATGGTATTGTCGAGATATCATCCAATTCGCTGGAGATCATTATAGAACAATCACACTCTAGCCTACAATATAGACTGGTGGCACATGGAAACAATCAATGTTATTGTTGAGTGCTGCCAGTATAAATAAAAGTTTGAATGGTACTGTATCCAATCGAGGAAATCAGTGTCGATACCGAATATAAATCCACCTGAATATTGAAGGGTCAAAAGTATGATAATCCTTCAATGTGATCAATATACATAATGCCAAATTCGAGGTAACTATGAAATTATCAGTAGTTGGAAGACAACGACACGGGGTCCCATCTACCGGACTTTCCTGATGACACCGAGGAACCAGGGACCTATTTCACTAGTTTCGTGACATGTCTAGATGCTGTCGAGATGGTGTGTCCGGTTTCATAAGAACTAGACATTAGACTTCGTTTTGTCCGTTCTTGCTTGCACTGTTGGTGCCATTTTTCATGTCTGTCTAACACATTTGTCACAAAACTAGTGAAACAGGTCCAAGATGTGTAGATTTGTCTAATTCTTATGTTTTGGGTCTGTCTTTTCCTAAGGGCAGCTACTTGTGTTGTCACGAAACTAGACAACCCCAATGTTTGTATGGTGTCACAGACATGTCACGAAACTAGTGAAACAGGTCCCAGTTCACTCTTAGCGCGCTGGGCCAACTATATCAGAGAACTTTTGATCTCTCTGACGGAAAGCGATAAGGGATGGGTAAAGCCACGGAGAAAGAGGCGGAAGAGGAAAGAACAACACGACCTGATGCGATGAATAAAAATATTGCGGATGGATGCGGTAGAGTGGTCAATTCGCTTCTTTAGAGCACTCTATGGCTCTGATACAGTCCTACCTCGACACCTTAGTGTTACAGCAGTATGTGTCAGGTTTTCTTGTTGCTCCATACTCTGCACAGTCATCTGGCTATGCTCAACCATTGCACTAATGTGGGATCACACTTATTGTTAATGAATTTAAGGCAAATAAGTTTTTCGTAGAAGTGGAGGGAAACTATTGTTGTGGGTACTTTGGTTTGTTACTAAAAGAAACACAATTTATCACATTACTCACTCATTACGTTTCCAAGGTTTACATTTATAAATATGAACAAACATAACGATGAAAGTTTTGGAACTCATTGAGCTACTTACCAAGCTGCTCAACCACACGCCTGCAGGCATGCTATTAAACCTGGTATGCCCTGAGAATATAACTAGCAATGGGTCACAGAGTGCTACAGGCACAGTTCTGGGACACGGACTGAATTCTTGATTGAGATTACCGTTGGCGGATAGTGTCAGAATGAATGTGAGCTGCTCTACCAGTTGACACTGGATTAAGTTAACGAGTGACCTACCTAATCTGACTTGATTCAATGAAGGCTCCATCAAAATAGCCCTCACATTATTCCTGAAGTGGAGAGTACAGTGTGAGAACGTCCACTGTGATTGCGGTCTACTGCACGATTGTTTATTTCTGTGAGTTGTGTCTTATTTATAGGAATGTGTCACACTATACATTATTACCATTGACTCTCTCCTGACTAAGACTCGGTGAATTTCTGGGCCATGCTAATGGTGACGCCACAATGCGGTCAGAGTGCCAAGGCATGCCTAACAGAAAACATTCTATTATTGTAACGTATAATTACAACAAGCAGGCCGATACGCCCTTTATTTCATGACACCATTACTCGCTCAATCTAATGATTAACTAGAGAGCGCATTATAGTATATGGTATTTATTATACTTTGGACAATTTATACGTAGTATAACAATTGAGTATAATAATACCGTTGTGTAATACAATGTGAAGGTATTACGAATTGTATTAAATTGTTAACATGAAAATTGAAAAGTTGAAATTGACAATTGTTATACAATTACACACGTAGTGTATGAGATTGATAAACAGAGTTGAAATTGACATACGATAAATGTTGAATTTATCAAAACAAGTACCAACCGGAAGTCAGTTTTGCAAGTATGTGGCCAAGGTCTGCTCTGAAGACCACGTTCCGAGTTTGCAGATGTCGGATGCCGGGATACCCGGAAGGAGTGAGGCGTGTAGGCGGAAGAGTGTGGGACACTGGCCCGGTGGAGCAGGATATGCAGCATACGTGGGAAGGCATCCGACGTGAGGGGTACGCCAGGTCTGACCAGGAAAATGGGGTCCAGCGGGGCCGCAGGGGCTGCCGCTCTATAAGACGCCCATAATTCTGCAGGTGAATAGCGAGGATCAGGTGCTGCAGGTACCACAATAACCTGAGGCGGCGATGAAGGTGCAACAGTTTTAGACGATATAATCCGTACGTGAAGTGTACCCTGACGAGGGAAAACGTCCCCCCTGGTGATAACGTGATGGGTATGTGAGGAGGGTGAAGCGAACAAGTTGGAAGCCCTAAGCAGGGAATAAAACGCGAAGACTGCTGCCGTCTTGAAAAGAAGGCCTACTGTATGCCCGTCGGCCAGGTCGCATATCCGATGAAGAATGTCCACCGTGATGGGGGGGACTCTGTTGGTGACATGTCCCGATAGAATAGCTGACCCCGGAGAACTGCAGATGCTTGCGATGACTTGTTCTTTATAGTCGAGGTAGCTGCCGCTGCCATGAAAGATGAAGACATCTGGCTGTGTAGACCCGGGTCTGTACCTGTAATCACGTAAACTCACTTAGAACTGCATTGAGGGGGGGGGCGGTCGACGGTGAGAGTGGGAAAAACGTCCTCAGGTATCAGCCCCTTGGCCAGGACCACCTCGGAGTCCACCGAAGCCGCGAGTAACCATAATTTGCGGGCGCAAGCGCCCACAAAACCATCCTTGATTCTGCGTGGAGAAATGACCTGTGCTGCCGGGCTATCGGTGACTATAAGTATAACCGAGTGCTTCACCGGACTGTCCCAGAGTAACGTGGTCGCGATGATGATAGCTAGGGCACCCATTCGCAGACTTGAGGGCACCACGTTGGCATCTAGGTCATTCCAATGCCACGTGACCGCCTTGGCGCTGACTGGGCGGATCCTTTTTTACAATTAGCGCCATGAAAACGTTGTTACAATTAGCGTCATGAAAACGCTCGCTTGTGGTCGCTGTATCAAATGCTTGCCATTGGCCCACTCTGCGTAATGAATGAAACAACTGACGTCTCCCATCAGGGCAGGGCTATCCATATGACGTCACAGAAACGAGCTGCCCGTAAAGCCGCGAAGATCCGCGTTGTGAAGCGCCTCACGTGCCTAACGCAGGCGGCGATATGCACCACCCATCCTGCCAATGATTGAAGCTAACGGAGTGTAGCATGTGTCTTGTCTCGCCAAGCGCGGCAAATCTCAAATACCTTGTGGAGTTTCTCCGGGGGAATTGAGACAATCATGGCGACTGTATCCACGTGAAAGCCTAACCACATGAGGCTCGTAGTAGGCAGGGAACACTTCTCTCTAGCAAGCTGCAGAACCAAGTCACATGCTAAGGCCATAAAGGTCGCGTAGGCCTGGTCGGCTTGTTCCTTAGTAGGCGCTACCCCAGCGTAGTTGTCTAGGTAGGCCAATGATAGTATGCCTCGTTTGTGTAGCATGTATATTACCTGGCAACTGGCGACTCCGACGTTTGTTGGAGCTGCTTAGGGCGACCCACGTGACCAATATCCGGGCTGTCCGCCCCGTGGTCACTGAGACAGTGTGGATCCCCCCCCCCCCCGGGGGGGTACTCAGGCTGAGTTGAATGATGTTATGGGAGACTCCCAGCCTGCTACAGGCCTAAAGGGCGTGGCCTTGGCAGGAGTAGCTGGAGTAGTGGTGGTTTGATGTCGCTGCTTAATACGACACTCCTGTATCACGTGAGGGTGGTGAAGTCCCAGAATGGAGTAGCAATATTTGCAGATATGGCTGACGAGCGCCCCCTCAGCATTGCTATGGGCTGTATTGTAATCCGTGCAAGGGGGGTTGGTGAGCACTTGCTTCGACTTTTGGTGTTTGGAGGACTCATCCTGCTTTTGTAGACGGGCACTCTCAGAGTGAGATATAGCCGTCCTGAGGTGCTGAATTCGCTGGCCCAGCCGTCCGGGAAACGTCCCTCCTGTATCCTCGCGAAGGTCTCCTCGCTCCAGTGCCACACCGAAGCGAAATCATAATCGAGGGAGTCTTCCACCACCTCATGGAAATGCTGAAGTAGATGCGGCTTAATGGCCTTATCGGTGTCCGTGTCATCTATCATTCATAGTATTCCCCAAACAAATTCCTGAATATCTAGGGAGCCCAAAGACGTTTTTTCTTTTTCGTAGTCCTTTGAATACATATTGAAACGGTTGATAGCGCTTACCGTTGATAGGACCCAAAACGTGGCTGGGGTGTTGGAGGATGCGCTGGATCTGGTCATCGAGCGTGGTGTCTGGGTAAAGTGCAGCTGCCGCGCTCTTGGCCTCCCAGGCACTCGGCTGGCGCGCGAGGTATGACGTCACAAAATCCTGTTGGCTTCCCATGCTTCCTGGGACCTGGATCTGGGTCCCGGTAACGGCGCCATGTTGCATGTTTGTAGCTGCCGCCATTCCTTGTATGAGAAATGTTTGACTTACTGTATTTCCCTGCTGTAATTGCACCTGTGCGTTGTTCGTAGGCTGCTCCTGCACCGTGACTGTCTCAGAAACGTTTTTGGAGCTTCTGGCACTCTGGGTGTTAATGAAGCCCATGATGGCGGTTTTCATTTCCTCGACTTGGTTCTGGAGAGCGTTGATCCTTTTATCGGCTTTAGTCGGCTTCGCAGATGTAGTAGCCGCGCTTTTCTGGACACTAGCCTTTCCCGCCGGAGTCGACTTCTTTGGTGACATTTTGATACATTTTTCGGACAGTTCTGTATCGTTATGCTGGCGTAAATCTCCGGAGCAAAATTTAAATGCCTTCTTGAGAGAAAATTTGAAGTGAAGATTGAGGGTCATGTGACCGAGCGCGGTCCTGCAAATGTGCGCTAGGTGGCGTATGCGTCTATGAAAGCCCTCTGTATTCATTACTGTTCACAAGTTTGCTCTAATTAGGGGCTGAATTTTTCATTTCTTATATTACTTTTGCTCTACAAGTGGACATTCTATGTGAAAATTCCCAAACTGCACATCCAGTGTGAATAATGATATTGAGATTCTGTAGGTGAATAGAAAGCCTAGGTGCAAGATAACTTGCATTATTGCTCAAATTTGTAGCAAAAAGACAACAAACAGCCTATGCAGCCACTCAACCTGGCTAAAATGTATAAAAATATTTATAAAAATGTTTCATTTTATGCCTGAATAAGGTCAGAATCTATGAAAAATGGGCTAAAATTCACAACAAACACAAATTTGATCAATTTGGTTGCCATGGTAACCAAGGATCTGATGCGGCCTATTGCACATTTAGTGCATTAGAAAAGAATTAGGATATATAGAGGGACACTTTAGGTGAAAATCAGGCCTAAATGTTAGATATCTTGCATTATTGCCCAAAACTGTAGCAAATAAGGCTACACTTGAACCCAAATAGAATGTTTCTAGCCTACCTGTTGCCAAGGGAACACTCTGATATTCCACTTTAGTATTCTGAAATTTTCTATGGAGCCCCCTTACACCATTGTGGGGTCTAATTAGGTTACTTAGACCTGGGATTAGCTATTCCCTCTTACTTTTATTGTTCAATATCTCTTCTTAATTTGTGACTTCCCACCGCTGTGGTCAGAGGTAATAAGGACGAGCAATGAAATCTTGATATGTAATTTCGATATCCTGAGAAGCAATGCATCGATATGTAATCTTGTTGGAGCACTACAGTCATGCTTAACTCATGGTCAAGTTATATGATTACATTAGCTCACAGCAAACTCTCACTCATAAGTAAAATAAGTCAAGTTCATATTGATAATATTGACATGCTGAATGTTAACCCATTCATGCCAGGTGATGCTTTGAGGCATCCACCAGGGCTGTCCGGGTGATGCCTCAAGGCATCATCCAGGGCTGGCAGGGTGATGCCTTGAGGCATCATTTACAAAATATTCGTTTTTGTGAATCGAATTGGAAGTATTTGCTCAATAAACAAAACTTTCACAATATGTGGGTATAACATCATGTTTAGTATTCATATACAAAATAAAGAATAGAAATAATGATCACTTGTCATGTCACACGATGCAAAGATAAAATATTCACAATATAGCCTATATGCCCAGCCTCTAGCAGTGTTCAGTGGCCTAGTACCCAGCTCCATACCTGAACTATTGCCGTGGGCACCCGGCGAGATAGGGTTAATGATCAAACCTGTATAACCGTTTATGATGACTTCCTGAATATAAAGATTGTCCCATTGCTCATGTGACTATTGCTTCATCGTTCCTAATTTGTCCTTAATGAATGTCCATGTGCAATTAGTAGGGTTCATGCCTCACTCACTATTTAGCAACACAACCTGTGATGTACATTTCCAACATTCTGATACTATAAGTCTGATGTGTCCTCTCTGTGTTCTCTCCCATTGAGAGATAGTTCTTCACACGTCAGTTTGTAAGTTATTCACAGAGTAGGCGAATCCACACAACAACCTTTCTCCTGTAGGCGACTCCACTCCATGTAGAGTGAAGCCTCCGGCGCCTAAAATAAGCTCTTCCTCCAGCGCGGAGCGGCTTTTCTCCCTAGTTTCTCTACCAGATCTTAACCTCGTACTCTGTTCTGCTCTCAGCAGGAACCGCAGAGGTATACCCCTCTGCTGCTATGTTAGTAACACACATGATCATTCCCTTCCTTATACAGATAATCTGCTCTATGTCTTACTTTCAACCATCACCAACTTACTTCATGTCAGGGGCTCTATTCACATGCTATACATTATTACAATGGCCAGTTAAAATACTTTTTACCAAAATAAAAACATAACTTTGGACAAGGCGTAGTACACCCTCTTATATGTCTGTTTGTTTGGGTAGTTTAACGTCCAATTTGTTCAATTAGACTTCTCTTATAGGTGATATCAAGTTATGTACAATGAGTAATAATTCTCTGCATAACTTATGGCAGGGACTACAAGAGAGTAGGCCCATATGGGTCCAATCCCCTATTTCAGTGTGTTTGGTTGCCACGGCAACCATGTAAAAGATTTTCATAAGTCAGCTGCTTAAAATTGTAGATGTATCCACAGTTCATTGATACAGCTATAGAAAACTACATTTTGACGCTGTTAGCCTATGAATATTCACGTTAATATTGGGGCTAACTGAAGAGTTGGCTGTAATGCGAGGCAAGGCGCGGTCGTTACGGTCTCTTTCCTCGTCGTTAAGGACTCTTACGTAGTCCCGGTCACGTGACCACGCCACCCCAACCCGCCTGTGTTCACTTCAACCCTGGACTGCCAACGAGAAGGAACCACCCACCCACCCTACAAAAACCTTTAAATCTCTTTTCTCAACTTCTCCTACTTCGTAGGGCTTATCAATAGCTCGTCAACTATCTCTTATCTCTTACTCGTACGTTATATTGGACTACTGAAACTTATCTCGTACTTCTACTCGTACTTGATAAATTTTATGTCCATATATCTCACTTTCCACCACAACCCTCCGCATCTTCAAATTATGATAAAACCAAAATTGTTTAAATACTAAGTGAAGGCTAATTTTGTGACAATGACTCGAGATCATAAGTTAGACCAAAGCCTCCCAGCCTTCCGAGGCTCTCACAAGAGCAAGGCACAATAGACCAAACCACTCATAATCATATATCGGACTCATATACATACATAGATCTATACATGTTTATTTATACAAATCCATGCATAGCCTACATGTATATCACACAGCCGTGATCATCTGGTGATATTCGCCAATCTCTGCGGGTTTTCTTTTTCCTCTCCTCCCTGAATAACTGAAACAAAGGCCGTGCTGGGAATTAGATATATTTATTGATTTATGATTTTTACGATTAACCTCACTGATTTGAAGTTATCGAAGTGATAATGAAGTATAAGAGCTGAATAATATTGACAAGAAATACGAATAAATATCTAGAAATGAGAGTAGTGGTAGTAAGAGGAGGAATTATGATAAAATTGGGATGTTGGATGGGTAAATATATATGTATATCTTCGTTGTTTTGTTGGGTTTTTTTTTTGGGGGGGGGGGGATAAGGTTTCTTTATTGAGTCAAAACAAAAATACTCAGTTACGTCAGTTCTCTCGATTGAGTAACGGACGCACAGGCCCCAGCCTATTCATAAGGTCGGTCTAACGGCCTAGCCCTGATAGATTTAGGATAATAAATCTTGAAAAAGGAATAAGATTGTCGTCAATCCAGGTTGAAGGAATAATTTTCATGATAAAAGTAATTTCAGCACGTACACTCAATTTGAATGAAACAACAGGAAAAAACGAGTGTCAAGGCGACAGTCAAATCTTACTTTTCATATCCGCCTTCGTTAATGCATCAAACATCACAAATGACTCAGCAATCCTTACCAAAGGACCACCATGGAATTTTACAGAGCGCATACGCAGTGCAGTTGATAATATGTGTGGTAGAACGGTGAGGGTGAAGTGGTGTAATGGCGGTGATGGTTTGGTGGTGTAATGTATAAGTAACAGCGGGCGACTGTGTAGTGTGTATTAGTGATAAATTATTATCGATGGAGGGGGGGGGGGTTATGACCTCCTCTCCCAATCGCAAGAATGTGTCACCAATTCGAAACCTCTGGATATTGTTTGAAGTGATTTACGGCTGTATTATCACAAAATGGCCACCAGGATCACTATAGCTCATGGGAGTGGGCAAAATAAAAAAGTGGCAGGAGGTAGAGAGTGAATTCCTAGAGTTACTGTGGTTCTCAGTATGGCTGTCCCTCATTATACTAAAGGACACTTTTGTATTTCTCCTGTACGCTCATCGTGCACCCTTCTTATAAGATCTCACACTCTCTAAGTCGTAATCTGTACAAGGTTCCCACTGCGCTCTATGGGAGAAGAATTCTTGACAAACTAGGCTTAGAGCCTTGAGAATCCACTGGCCGACGGTTTTCCCGCTAGATGGCATCATTGAGATTATAGGAATCTTTGGTTGCATTGATGTACGTCTTTAGCACGGGAGGCAGGTCAGTGGATTCTCAAGGCTCTAAGCTTAGTTCGTTAAGAATTCTTCTCCATAGGGGGTAGTGAGAGTACCGAATACAATTTAGAGAGTGTGAGATCTTATGAGAGGGGTACACCCACAACCTATTTTGTACCTTACTATTGGTTGATCTCCTTGTACAGCTTTCTCACTGCATCATATATTAAATACATGATGTGGAGTTGTGTACCCTTGTCAAGATAGGTAATAGATAGATAGTGTTTAGCTCTCACAAGGTCCTGTTTCTGTCAAACTTGTAACAGATTTCTTTCTCACTGCCTCATGAATTGATATCGTAGTATTTATCATCAATTGGTGAAATTGTCCATATATATTTAGAATTGTATTTGTAATTCACTTTCATAGTTAAATTCTAAATATATCTATTCAGTTTCGTTACTAGTATATTTACCTAGGATAGGACCGCAACCTTCAACAGCCTCTATTGCAATACAATGGTTTTTTGTGGACCGTGAACCAATACAATTTAACATATATGACTTGCTACTAGCTGTAAACAACGAAGCAGGATAGATACTTGGTGGAAATCACTCGAGGTAAGAGGCAGTTGGGTGGATTCCCAAGACCTAGCCCTATCTTTCTGCATATATAGGAGCTGATAAACTGGGGTATCATTACGTCCATTCTATGGGAATGATGGATCCGAAAGCTTCTATGCTATAACATGGAGATTGTATTTCGCTACAAAATATATCCTCAATTAGATTGCCCTACATTGGTTTTCGGTGAAATACAGCTTCAGATAACGCCTTTATCACTGTCGGAGTAGGCTTACACATCTGCCATCATAACTCGTCATTTTCCTTTTATAAGCACTTACTCATTCTTTCAAGTTTTGTTTAAATCTTTTTTGGAGAAAAAAGTAATCCCAGGTGTAATTGAGAACCATTTTTCTTATGGAGTGTCCCATTTGCACACACCTTGTTTCTCATAATTTAATGGGTGCGATTAAATGATGACCGGGTTTCTTTTTAAACCTAAAATCGGGTTTGTGAATTCCCTCTTCCAATAAATACAGTGCTTTCTTCTTAAGAACTGAGATTGGTTTCCAAAGACAACGGACGCCAAGGAAGGTTTGGAGGCAAAGATGAATCTAGGTAAAGATAATTATGATTATTTCCTTTAAAGTGTATTTGTAAGCCTATGATATCAAGACGATCTCTTCCATAACACATTAGCTATCCGACTTAAGCCCGGCAATCCCCATCATTATCTACTATAGTCCTGAGCATTTATTATGGGTAAAATCACAATATCTAGTACAATGAAATGCAACATTTGTAAAAGAGACAATTTTCGAAAATTAAGTAGATAGAAATCAAAAGAACTTCATAAAGAATACATAACAGAACTTTTCAGGCCTAACATTTTAAAAATCGTGGTGCCATATGTCATTCTATCAAATCACTTTGGCCTGAGGTCATATTTCTGCTTGAATCACTGACATTATAAGTAAGCAAGTAAGACTTGATTTTCCTTCAGTCCTATCTCAGTCAATTATCAGCATAGATAATTCAAATAAGGAGTGATTTGTAGATGAACCACCACAGAATAAAACTGGTAGGTTATCTTATTAATTTAATGTTTTCTAGAGGTAATTATTGGCAGTTTCTAGCTATGCCATACGCCAAAAATGCAATAATATCAGAAAATCACGTTTTTAGGGCTCTTTTGGCTCTTTGTGATCTGTCATAATGCCCCTTTATCTATGGATCTATTTATCATAGCCCGACAATATAGGTATCTTTTCAATTGTCTAAGAAGATATAACAATAGATAGGCCCAAGTTTGAGCTTTCTAACAATGTTTTGTTTAAAAAATCGCCCCGTTATTCAGGACACAACAGCGATTTGCCCCTTTCAAGTTAGAAAAAAATAGTTTTTGTCCCATACTAAACGCTCAGGATTGTAGACGAGTAGTCGACAAGAGTGTGTTAGGTGCGACTGTATTAATATCTACCTTGGGCTGCTCTGTTCAATATATCACCATTCATGGTACAAAACTCATCAATGAACATTCAATGCTGTCCTAAGCATGCCCTATTACAATTCCCATCGATGGGAATAGTCCTGTTAGCTGAACAATAGATTAATTCCTAGGCACCTGCCAGCTTCTTGTAGGTTTGGAGAAACATTTTTGTCGGCCTAAAAGTTCAGTTATCATCACCAAGATGATTACAGAGGTGCAGTGCTGACCACGTGTTATACACTCAGCCTGCCAGGATGATATATATCTATGGCAAAATATAAATCCTTGTAAGAAAAGGGATCCTGGCGCAATAGCAATCAATAACC
This sequence comes from Alentia gelatinosa, assembly GCA_950022655.1. Classification (NCBI taxonomy): domain Eukaryota; kingdom Metazoa; phylum Annelida; class Polychaeta; order Phyllodocida; family Polynoidae; genus Alentia; species Alentia gelatinosa. The sequence continues at coordinate 79,661,253 of OX465579.1, read as the reverse complement.
AAATGCAGTTCTTTTCACGTTTTGCTTTTGAATGATATTTTTTAAAGGGAGGGCAAAACAGAGGATTTCGTGACCTACGATGGGGTGTGTCCGGAGGTGAGATTGTGAAGCACCTGCGGGGAATTATCACTGGAGTAAGCCATGCGGGATTCCACGGAGGGAAACACATGGCAACCGTGGCCGACAGACAGCAGGAAGGTGAAGGTGATGGATAACCTTCTACTTGCACGATACTCGTGCAAAAAAGACAACCGAAAACCAGGTTCTTCTGTGTATGGCATGCCAGTTGCTGCACCTCAATCCATATCACCTATGGTGTGGCCCGCAAGGAGTCCTGCTAGTTCAACAGCCTGTCAACTGCTTATTTCTACCAGGTGCTTTCAGGAGGGAGCTCTATTTTTGATTGCCTGGTGTCTGGTACAAGGTAGGTGTAGTCTGACGACTAACAATCTGAATTCCATTCTTGCACAGCATATGTTAATATATATATAAATACCGAATGAAATGTATCTTATTATTCACCTCGGATATTTCCTACTTCCGTTGTCTAGGTGGTTGCTGTTGATAATGCGATAACTACGGTGATAATTCGTTACGCGTGGTGGTGAGCAGCTCACAACCGTTATTTCCGAATTCTTCATCTGCTCACCGACCAACTCACTTGTACTTTTCTCACTCACGTGGGAAATTTTAAATTTTAAATTTTGGGATTTAGCCCAACTGTTTGTATTGTATTGTGGCAGGTTTATGAGTTTTATACTCTCTGTATATCAATTGAATAAAGCATGTTTTTGTTAATTACTATGTAATTAATTCCGCCAACTACTGCCTTGTCTCTTTTATTATGTAAGGAGGTCAATATTATATATATATATATATATATATATATATATATATATATATATATATATATATATATATATGTTTTAACACAGCTGATCCAAGCGAGATCAAAGGCGGATTAACCGTTTATAGTAATAGAAGACAACGTCACGCATCCAACGACCGCGCAGTTGCTAAGATACGTGACGACACAAAAGCGTGACCTGGATTAACATAGCTACCGTTACTTGGTGAGTAGCGTAGTGTTGTCTTGCGTCCTCACCTATATTAATATATTGAAATATATAGACATATATACATGCAGATCTGCAGCAGGTTATTTTCAAATTATACTTGTATATCGGCGTTGGTGGGTGCCAGGTTTAAAAGTGTGTTTTGGAGGAAGTTATGAGTGTTGTCTAGAAGCTGTATTCTATATTGTCTCTGGCGGGAGCTTTGTCCCTACTAACGCTTCTTCTCAAATATCTTTACCATGAGCAAATAATTTAGTTTGAAAGTTTATCATTGTAGTCACAAATCACTTCTCATTTTCAATCACGCCCTAAAGGTTGTGCCTAATTTGATATTATCAAATAAGGATGTTTGAATTTGATTGTCGGTACCAGTGCGAATTAGGAACGTGTGGTGACAGGCACTTAAACCTCGGGAATTAGAAATAAACGCAACTGAAGGCTAGGGCACCCAATCATAAGAAAGTAATACCAATGGTAGCTACCAAGATTGGAAATTAAAAACTCGATACCCTTTATAATGATAAGTCCATTATAGATAAGATCATATACCGGTATATGAATGTATATGAATGCAGTGTACATTCCGTTTGTCTACGGAGTGGCACATAGTATTAACATAATTCTACTTTTTCTTGTATAAAGAAAATGTGTATACCAAAATATCGAAGAATGACTGGTGTCTGGTACATAATTCTACTTTTTCTTGTATAAAGAAAATGTGTATACCAAAATATCGAAGAATGAGGTGATATCACTGCACGAAAACCACTATTTTACATATGTATACGAAACGCGTCTAACAGTAGGATTTTGCGTCTAGAAGTTCGACCTATTAGACGTCTCGTAGATGCCTTATCTAGTGGCGTATATACATGTCCATGGTGCGGTCTTATATACGTCATTTATACGCCTGATTCTGTTTATTTACGCCACTCTCCAATAATTCCGACCTCTGCCACTTGGGACATCAGTGGTAGCATATTTCATTTGCCATTAGTCATTAAGTCCTTGGTTTATGGAAAATACAATGTTATATTATCAATTTTTATTTCAAATTTTCTAGATTGTTGGTAGTGGATAAAGATCAGTTCCCAAATTAAACTAAAAAAATACAAGCGAACCGCTAACGGGTTCATCTTAGGTGTTAACACGATGCTGACACAAGAAGAACTACCAGACATCGCGAGTAAACACAAGGAGACGGCAAAAACGAGCATGAAAACTCTTATTGCCTCTGAAGAGAAGAAAGAGAAGTCCGCGCTCAACACAAAGAGTAAGAAAATGGCGGCAAACAGGATAAGAGATGCCGACATTCAGGATCCAGCGAGCTGCCTGCAGTCACAGTTCTACAAAAAACAGCAGGCAAAAGCCGACCGGGAAAACACCCAACCACCGAGTAACCAGCTTCAGGGTACCTCGGCTGGGGGTAGTGTCCTAGAACGCGGCCAACCCCAAGAGACCCACCTGGATTTTTCGGGGCGCGGCCAGCGCGGCCAGTACCGACCTCGCGGGCGCGGCCCAGCGCGCCGAGGAGGCCGGCGCCCGTACAGGGGAAGGCCCCGGTACTGAACTTGAGGTACAACAAAGACTGTAACGAAAAGAATGCCAAAAAGAACGGTAACATGTACAGGCAACTCAGTGAGGAACAAAAGAAACTCTCACTGACTGCCACCACTGCCAATAACATGCGAGAACCGATCAATAAAGAGCCGATCAGTGTTGAAAAAAATGTGTCAGTTTCTATGTCAACTAGCGAAATCTCAGGTCAAAAGATAATTAACCTGTCAAATCATGTCCTCACAAATGATGAAAAATCTATTCTAGGGAAGGGACTGAAATTCTGCCCAACCCAGAACTACGTAGAAAAGGGAGAACTAAGGAAAGACTTAGATACTTTCTCGAACAGGCTTAGAACCAAACAATTCATGGCTAAAATTGATTCTGAAAAAACAAAAAACAAAAAAATCGGTAGCCTACCACTAGAAAATGTTCTAACCAAAATAAGCCCATATGGCAACACCATAGATTTCATCAAAATGAAAAAACAAAGTCAATGGAAACCACCACCTGGTTCCACAAATCTCGAGACTTTCATAAGCAATACCGAAACCGATATTACTAAGAGTAGTATTAAAAGAAACAACAATCAGAATGTGAAAAGGACAGAAAAAGATGCCCTCAGAGACCTAAAACGCAACAAGGAGATAGTAATATTTCCTGCGGACAAAGGGGGAGCAATTGTAGTACAAAACACAAAAGACTACATCAAAGAAGCACATAGACAACTAGGTGATGAAAACACATATGAAAAACTAGACAAAGATCCAACTAAACAACACACAGAAGTAGTGGAACAGCTGGTAGAGGAAATGGTGGAAAATGGAGACATAACCAAGAAAATGGCAAAAACAATACTGGTAATGAAACCAAGAACCCCACAAGTATACTTCCTACCAAAAATTCACAAGAATATTCTGCCCCCCCCCGGGGAGGCCAATCGTATCGGCAAACGACTGTCCTACCGAGCGCATCTCCGCATTGGTAGACGTTTTTCTGAAACCGCATGTATCAAAAATGAAATCATATGTGAAAGACACGACTGACTTCATCAACAAAATCGAAAAGATTGAAGAACTGGAAAAAGACAGCATCATAGGGACAATGGATGTCACCTCTCTATACACCAATATCCCCACGGACGAAGGTATCGAGGTAATACAGGAAAAACTGAACAAATGCAGAAATCACCTGGAAAAACCATCCAATGAATACCTATGTAAAGCATTAGAAACAGTCCTAAAGAAAAACAATTTCCAGTTCAATGGCACAAACTACCTCCAAAAAAGTGGCACAGCAATGGGGACCAGAGAAGCCCCTTCTTTTGCAAACCTATTCATGGAGAAAATAGAAACAGAAATCCTGGGAAAAACAGGAAAAAAACCAAAAACATGGTACCGATACATAGATGACATTTTCTTCATCTGGGAACATGGAGAAAACGATCTAAAAAAGTGGTTACAGTCAACCAACGAACTACACCACAGCATCAAATTCACAGCCGAATGGTCAAGTGAGAAAATAAATTTCCTAGACACCTGGGTGAAAAAAGATGTAGATGGGAAACTATACACAGATTTGTATGTGAAACCCACGGATACAAATTCATACCTCAGGTACGAATCGGCCCACCCACCGAGCTGCAAACGTAGCCTACCGGAGAGCCAATTCCTCCGAATTAAAAGGATCACTCAAAAAACAGATGACTACGAAAAACATGCAGAAAAGAAAACTGCAGATTTCTTAGAAAGAGGATACCCGTTAGACCTTATCAATGAGGCTAAGGAAAAGGTAGCAAAAAAGAACAGAACTGACCTTCTGAAACCCAAACCAAAAAGAGACGAAAAATTGGATAGAATTTTTCTCACAACAACTTTCAGACCGGGCAAAAAACATGTCCAAACAGCTGTCAGAAAAAACTGGGACACCCTGGGCAAGTCAGCAACAACCAAACACATACACCGGGCTGATCTCATGATGGGATACCGCCGCCCGAAAAATGTACGTGACCACATAGTGAGTTCAAGGCTGAATTACAACCCAGATGAACCCCTGAAAGGCGAGAGCAGAACAAACACTCTAAACGAGTGCAAAAAATCAAACTGCAGATACTGCCAAACACTTGACAGCTCGGGAACTATCACCCAAAAAAGCCGAAAAATGGAATGCAAAAAGAATATAACATGCAATAGCTCAAATGTAATCTACTGCATAGAATGCAAAAAATGCAACATCAGATATGTTGGTCAAACCAAACGGAAAATAAAAGAGAGAATCCGTGAACACATGTACTCTGTGAAAACAAAAAAGGACTCGGACATCGGGTACCACTTCAACAACACCCTACATGAGGGCACCGCAGACATGAAGGTCTACATATTAGACTTCATATACGAGCACCCCGAAAGTGACAAAGCAAAAACACTCAGAAACACTATTGAGCATAATTGGATCCATCGACTACAAACTGTAGCACCTTATGGTCTGAATACAATGGACAACAAATATGGATGAGAGACAAACACAGCCACGTCAAAATTTTTTTAGTTTAATTTGGGAACGGATCTTTATCCACTACCAACAATCTAGAAAATTTGAAATAAAAATTTCACAAGTCTCCCAATCCAGACTCACACGATGACCAGGTACACCATATGGACAGTGAACATACAAAACATGACAACTGCCCACTGAGTGTGAAGGAAACAACCCCCCACACCCACATAAGCAACACACAAAAATGCCAACATAGACAACAGGCATGACAAAAAAAACACACAGAAGTAGGATAACACATACACCTACCCACATAGATCCGAAATGTATCTGATGAGCCAGATGATGGCGAAACTGCACAGATAAATCAAGTTGGGAAGGGGAAACACAACCTACAAGACCACCATAACAGTGGCCACAAGGTGAAGGTCGAACAGAGAGAACACACCCCTCCATTCAACCAACCAAATCCCCCAACCAACAGTGTGTACATGTAACCAAAGACAACCACAGTCTCACCCAATGAGGACGGTTTCAAAACCGGAAACGCAGCGAAAATGCGCGAATTTCTGTGGTTCAAATCACTTACCTGGTCAGATGTGCAGTCATACCTCGGATTCACCACATGCCCCGTCATAAGATATATTTATATTATCAATTTTGTTTATAAAATTGTTCTAAAATCCTATTTATTATCTTTTCATTAAATACATATAATAAACCAAGCGTTTTTTGTTTTTTAAAACGTGTTTTTACGTTTTTAAGGTTTTTCTAAACACCACTCTTCTGAAGTCATACCTGGGGTACTGTATATATAACACAAGGTCTGGTCAGTTATCAACCTACCACCCCAAGTGCCTCCACACATCTGCTGCCGACGCTGCTTTGACACCTGCCGCTTTGACACCCGCTGCTTTGACACCCGTCTGCACACAGCCATGCGCCCGCCTGCCCAGAGACAATAGGGCAACAGGGCTTCACAGAGAGCTCCTGCCTAAAGTGCTAAAACAACACACTGATAACCCATAGCAGCAGCGGGTGCTGGGGGTGGAGGACTTCCTTTTTTATTTTCTATCGCTATACATATACGCCCGGCGTATATATGTCACGCATATTTTATCTTAAATACGCCAGGCGTGAAAGACAGCCAAGTCGTGCGCGTCTACATATGGAAACTGTCTCATAGACGCCCGAAACGCAGACGCGTATAAGAGGTGTATACAAGTACAAACAATCCACGATACAGCCGATACGTGCGTTATCGCAATGGCGTATATATATGTAAAATAGTGGTTTTCGTGCAGTGTATCTTTTTAGCAGATTCAATTCAGTCACTCTAACTATGTCTCTATATCAAGTCAATCTGTGTACAAGATGATAACCCATTAGGTTGGGCAATAGATTAGATTTTGATGTACATTTCTATAATAACATCTAATTGAGTATTGCAATATTCATTTTAGTTATCTTTCATAACCGCTGTAGATGTTTGATACTACAATTATAATTCTATAATTAACACTTTTGTCCCTGAAGAAACTTCATCGTTTTTCGAGGTTTATCAATTGATATCATTCCATCGAATGAATGTCACCATGCGGTGGGTGTTCATAGTTTTTTTTATTGTTTTTTTAAATTAGTACAACTTATTTTGTTTGCACTTCTAGTGCGCCTTTCTGTCTGATCTAACAGGTTGACATCTTAAAATCTTTTATAAAACAAGTTAAGTAGTTGCACATCCAGATAGTCCACTTTTAAAAAATCATATGACTTCAACCCATTGAAATTTCAATCGTTTAGACTGAATTATTCCTAGGGCACCTAGGGTAACATTTTAGCATGCAATGATGGCTAAGCCCTGACCTTTCTCCGCCTTTTCACAGATTCACTCCACCTTTTGTTTCCAATTTACTAAATAATCTATAACCCAGTTCATCAAATTAGGAGGGAAATTAGTTATATTACTAAGTTTCTTATATACATGTTCAACTACCTAAACTATTGAGGTAGACTAATAACAAATACTATCCACTTGTGTCTCTTTTAGGCCTGGCGTCCACCTACTACGATAGAATCCTAGACCTCCCGATATGGCACCGATACAAAATGTCAAAATCGGTGCCATATCGGGAAGGTGCAAAATCGTAGACATATGTCTAGACGTGCAAATCCAGCATGCATTGTATGGGGGTTTTATCGGTGTCTAATCGCAGAAACGTGGTCAACTGCCCCGATATTAGGTAACCTTCCGACGCGATTTTGATTTTTTATCGGGAGGTGCATCGTAGGGCATATCGGTGCCAAATCGTAGTAGGTGGACGCCGGGCCTTATTAAACAACTCTGAACCAATACCATCAAAGTGATTGTTATTGTACTGGGCAGTCTTGTCATAGTTCGAATAACACGATGCCATTCCCTTCGAGAATAAGAACCAGATGGGATGGGCGAGATATCTTAAGGCACTTTGTGTCAGTCGTAAACAATATCTTCGGTCTCATATGGACCATTGAAAACAATACTAAATTCTCGAGGTGATTCCCATAGTCGTCTCCGGGTGTAATTCCAGATACAACATCACCCTTTCATATAGTTCTCAGCAGTACAGATATTGACACGTACATTGCACATTCCTGAATCCTATTGCCAACAAAATCTATTATACATCGATTACAAAGTGTCCACAGAAAACACATTTATCAACATACCCAGCGTATACGGATGTGGTATCTGTGCTGGGCTAAGATAAAGTGCGCATACTTGAAAATAGTGCATACAGAAAAAAAACAGTACATAAAGCGAAGTAATAGAGGCATGCCAGCAGTTGGACCAAGGTTGATAATGAATACAATGTAGACTGGTTTCAGATAAACGTTGTCTGCTCCTCGGAGTTGAACCTACGCAATGTGCTTGGATATTACTATCGTAAAACTGGATGAGGTTTAATCTTGGCCACCGTATTCCACGACTGGAGTTTGGCAAAGTGACTTCATGAGGCGAAGCCGAGTGAAGTCCGGCGCCAAAACTTCAGGAGTGGAATGCGGTGACCAAGATTAAAACGAATCAGGTTTTGATTTTATCCTACCCTATCTCCTCGATTTTGGACTATTACGTGATAACAATGCTGTATGCCACTAGTGGCATATAAAACTCCGTATGCCAGTCAGAGTGGCATACGTAAACCCAATGTTAAGCCTATGGGATTTTATATTAGGGGTAGGATAATTTACGCGTCAACTCATCGGAGCATACGGCCGCTTGTACAAATATATCAGGAACCAGTCAATATTGTATATGTATCCTCTCCTGATCATTTTGGTTTATGTACAGCCAAGCCAATTATTCTCACTGCTCACTATTATTTTCCCACTTTATAGATGAGCTATTCTACATGGATCAGTTATTAGGAAATCCGACCTAATTGGCGGCTTTAGTACTGCAATGAAATTACTGATCTATACTGAGACTTCTTGCTCGTCCAATTATCTTCTTTTTCTCATCTAATCACTGCCACCATAAATAACCTAAATTGAGGCGTAAAGTGGTCTTTAGTGTGCAATCTGGCTTCAAATATTGGAAGATTACTGTTATCATCTGGTAATATATAAGAAGAGGGATATTGTGTAGATTAATTATATAGAATCAATAACATCGAACTGCGCCATAATATTCTTATATGGATATATATGAATAAGCGTCCATTCTGTAATGTGGCTATCGCTCATAAGAGCAGAAAATATTTCACAAAATTTCGCTACATAAAGTTGTTCTAGAAACGTTCAGATTCCCTGCCGCAGATTAACCCGGCAATCCACATTTATTGGGGCGATATATTCCAGTAACCAATTGTGACCTAGTACTCTTTCCATTTAAGATATATCTGGTCTATATGAACAAACAGGAACTCTTCAATCTTCTTGCTAGAGAGGCATTGAATATGCACAGAATTATCAAGGACAAGCGGAAATAACACATGACTTAGTCTTAGGATCGTCAATTGAATCGCCTTTCCTTTTCTTCGTAATAAAGCAAAAAGTGCATGCGAAAAGCTTTGGCAGCTGTATCCTGTATACATGGCACACTTATTATAGTTGGTAAAAAGCCCGCATGATATAAGTAACACCACACTACTCAAACAATGAGCTTTCCCCGGAGCCGCTGGGGGAAGTTCAAGGAGGCCGGGGGTACACCAACACGTAAAGCGGTGATTATTTCTGTAATGTTGCAATGTCAGGAGGCAATTGAGACCACCCATCCCCCCGCTCAGCCCGCTACTTGCCACGATTGATCCGGGGCCCCTTTCCTGTAATAAACCACGATTAACTGATGGTTAACTGCCAAAAAAAACACCTCCGCCTGTTCGTGAAGGGTAAACCTACCGCCCCAGGGCTAATTCCTTAATGTAGATTTTATAGGGATATCCTGGAATAAGGCTTGAATTAGGAGCTGGACTTTGAGGATAGTCCTGATCTGTCTTCCACATGGTGTTATGGGCGTTACCTAAATGGCAGCAGAATAACCCTGCAGTATGCATAGATCGGTATGCATGTTCATATCTAAATCTTTGATAATGAGAGGTTGCTTGCATGATTCATCCAGAATCAGCGGTCTATACATATATATATTATATATGCTTATATATATATATATATATATATATATATATATATATTGTAACGACAATAAAAGAGAACAAGGTCAGATGCGCGGCACTAGTATTGTATTCAAGGAAGCACTTTAGTACAGCAATTCGGCTCAGACGGGTAACCCCAGGAGCGTAGCGTCGACGAGAATAATAGAACTAGAATTACTAAGTATAAAGGTTCGAGGAGCCGAGTTTGGCAGCTGAGCTCATCCGTCCACAAGCTCGAAGCCACAAGTGACGCACCAGAGCAGCTGCCGTCCTCATATAGGATGTCAAGATCACATGATGGCTGATCACGTGGGGCCGAGACCTCCGCTTAAGATCCCCCAGGGCCGTGTCCAGGGCATCTGGTTTATTATCCACCTAATACAAATTGTCCATAGAAAACACAAAGGGAGCTTGTATGGACATACCCGGCGCATACTGATATGTTGTATGCTCCGGGTGACGCATACGGAAAGTAGTGCGTACAGAAAAAAAGTGTGTAACACTGCACGGAAACCACTATTTTACATATATATAAGCCATCGCGATAACGCACATATCGGCTGTAAAGTGGCTTGTTTACATTTGTATGTACACCTCTTCTCCGCGTCTGCGTTTCGGGCGTCTATGAAACAGTTTCCATAGGTAGACGTGCGCGACTTGGCTGTATTTCAGCCTGGCATATTCAAGATAAAACATGCTCTGCGCGATATATCTACGCCAGGCGTATGTGTATACATGTGTATGTGTACCGAAAATTTTAAAAGTCCGCTACCTCTAGGTACCATGCCTGTTGTTGTTTTTAGACCCGCCGACCCCCATCTCCTGCTACCCCCCGATACCCCCCGACTCCCCCCCACCACCCCACGCCAACCCCAGCCAGCCTCAGTGAGAAGCCCCCCGCTGCCCACCGTCCACCGCCCACTGCCCGCCGCCAGCCGCGTTTGTACAGGTTGACTCAGTGGGAAACCTTCCCCCACCCCCCACCGCCCGCCCATGCCTGCCGCTGCCCGCCGCCCGTTCTTATAGGTGTCTGTGCTACCGCCTGTTACTCGGCTGTGGCGTAGACTAAATGGTATAGGCTTATATATGGGAATACCCAGAACAGTACAGAAGTGTTTTCAAGGTAAAATCTATTAAAAAAAACATTTAAGAAAAACCAAAGAATGCAGGGTTTATTATGTGTAATTAATCAATTTATATTCAATCAGGTTTTATAAAGGTTTTATAAAATAAATTGGTAATATAAGATTGTATTTTTTATATAATACAGACTTGTATGATTAATGGAAAATGAAATATGCTACCAGTAGTGTAACCAGGTTGCAAAGATTGGAACTATTGGATGGTGGTGTATATACAATGGAATCAGGCGTATATATGACGTATATAAGGCTGTACCATGGACATGTTTATACGCCACTAGATAAGGCGTCTACGAGACGGATAACAGGTCGAACTTGTAGACGCAAAATCCTACTGTTGGATGCGTTTCGGATACATATGTAAAGCGGTAGGTTTCGTGCAGTGTAACTAAAATGAACTGGCATCGACATGCCAGTTGCCCAGAAAAGGTGGATAATAAATACAATATAGGCTGGTTTCAGATACAAGTGGCTGTATGCTCCTCAGAGTTGACTATGCGCAATATCCTCGCATACGCTCGGAAATTACTACGTGTGAACTCCTCGGAGCATACGGCCGTTTGTACCTGAAACCAGTCAATATTGTATGTATCTGCTCAGCCATACTCGCCACACTACATCTATATTATATATATATATATATATACATATATATATATATATGTATATATATATATATATGTATATATATATATATATATATATATTTATACACACACATGTAGATATAAATCATGTCTGACTCCTACATGGCATGCATCATGTCGGAATTGACACTGCTGACAAGGGTGTCATACAGCATTGGCTATGCCTGTGATCCATATGAAAGAAATTGTTATATATATATTTTTTTTAATTTATTTATTAGCCATTTCTGTTACACAGTTCTTCCAATGGTTATTTCGTACAGCATTGATAATCTAGAAATAAACACTCCTTAATTTCCTTCAAACTATACATTGATGAAGATAGAGGTGAGTTAATGTGATGGGTATGAGATATGTGAGTTTGGATGTTTAACTACGCCATGATACAGTAACTTTACATCTAGATCAATTGACTGAACAAAACATGGTTTTTAAACCACACACCTTAGTCCTCTTTAATCATGGTATTCTTATGTATACATCAATTCAATTAACCCTTATCATCCACTTTTTTAATGTTCCTAATAGCTCGTTTAAAGGATGCTACACCTTCTATGTTCTGTATACTTGGGTCAAGTGCACTCCACAATCGGATACCCCTATACAGTGGCGACTTCTCGTACTTACATCCATTATGTTTATTCTGCATAAATCGTATTCCCTTGTCTCCCCTTGTTCCTCTGGCTCTAAGGTCCAAATATTCAACCTCTTTAGACTTCTTGAACATTAGTTTTAAGAGTTGACTATATCTTCGTTCCGCAAGTGATTCTATTCTTCCACAAGATATCCTCAAGGATTCTATACTCTGATATCGGTCTTTATGTCCCTGTACTATTTGTAGTGCTCTGTTTTGTAATACATCTAATTTACTCAGATCTATGATATTTGCTCCTCCTACTATAAAACCACAATATTCTACCACCAGTCGAATGGTTGTGGTATAAATTCGGAGAGCTGTCTCACGCGTTATAAATCTTCTGATTTTGGCCAAATGAAACAACCGGTTATTAAAGGATTTAGTGATCTGGAGAATATGCTTTGAGAGGTTTAGTCCACTATCTAACTCAATACCCAGAAACATGTAAGACTGTCTAGTTTTTATCTTAAAGCCCATACACACTGTACGATTTCGGAACATGAATGTTCCTTTCTCGGCGACAAAAGAACAATCGTAAGCTCAGGCGAGGCCTAGAAAATGTGTCGGCCAGTGTGGCACCCCCCTACAGAAATTTGCCTAAGATTAGGAAATCCCACCCGTGGCGATGTACCTTTGTCGCCGACAAACTGCAGTCCAATGTTCCGAAATCGGGAGCGATAAATTAAGGAACGTGTTCCTTCCCGTTGTCGCCCACAACGGAGTTTAAGAAATACCCCCCGTGGTGCCTACCAACTTTGGCCCATAATTAGTCGCTGGGTGAGCAGAAATGCCCCTGCCACACACAGACTGAGGCCAGCTCACCGATTTAGCTCCCATATACTGAGATTTATTACTTGTTCCTTTATCGGTGGCCTTGAATCACCGAGAAAATCAGAAGTCAGTCGTCCAGTGTGAACAGAATTTGCTTAAGATAAATTCCCACTAATGACCTCCACCCCCATCTATAAATCCTGCTGTGATGGTCGATGCCCAGTGCAAATTCGCCTGAGACAAGTTAAAATGCCCTTCCGATTTAGGGAGTTAATCGGTGGGAATGAAATCGTACAGTGTATTTCCCCTTTTAGTGTCATCGCATCGTATGTCCATCTCGGGCAGATGGGGTCTCCTTCGATCAGAACAATACCATACACCTTTCGTTTTCTTTTGGTTTACAGCTAAACCGTTAGCTTTACACCAGTTTAACACTTGATTTAATGCATTTTGTAGATTATCCATGGCTATTTGAGGTTTCTTATGGCTACTGTACAGTATTAAATCATCTGCATATTGGATGCCGCGACAACTAATTATATCTCTACACATTTCATTTAGGAAAAAAATAAACATCAAGGGGCCTAGCACCGAGCCCTGGGGGACGCCACTTTTGACCGTTAGTTTATGTGAGACCTTCCCATTTATCACCACTTTTTGTTTTCTGCCTGTTAGATACGAATTCATCCATTTAACAAGATCTATAGGCAAGTATAGTTCCTTTGACATCTTTTCTAGCAGTAATGCGTGTGGTACCGTGTCAAACGCCTTGCGTATGTCCACATAGCAAGACGCCGTCACTTCCATTTTATCTCTCTGCCAGTATAAATCAGGGATTAGACTAAGTATTGCGTCTTCCGTTCCCATACCGGGTCTGAAACCATATTGATTCTCATTCAAATACCCTCCCTCTTCTAACAAGTCATATACTCGGTTGTGGATAATTTTTTCTGATATCTTGCTGGTTATAGGAAGCAGAGAGATGGGCCTCCAGTTGGAGATATCTGTGAGGTCACCTCTTTATATAGTGATCCATTTTTTGTGAGTCGACAAGAATGGTGTGATTGCATTTTGTGCTCAGTATCTTGCATCATTTGCTTTCCCTACAGTATATCGCAGTCTGGGAATGCATCTATCTATAACCTGTCATTGATACCTTTCTATGCAGTTTAAATCTAAAAAATATACAAACATATAAGTCACTTGTATTATATCATCCAAATTGAAAATGTTTTTCCGAATGCATATTTCATATCTTGTATTATCTTCCCTTACATACCAAATCCCTAATTCACTGTATATTATTAAGAATAGGGGGCAATAGCGACACGCCCTGTTCCTAATTAACGAGATGACTACATTTCTTCTACCCCTGGAGAGTAAAATGAAATGGCAGCCTCAGGAATTAGATATCTAATAGATAATATTAAATATGGTAATATGTTGATGATGATAAGATAAAAGTTGTTTATCTAAGTTCAGCCTTTTACGAGAGGGCCGCACCACTCAATTCGTTGGGAGCTAGGGAGGGCATCTTAGACCTTCTGGCCAGAAAATACATCAGGTATTGGTGTACCCTACTGGGGCCCTCAGGCAGCTGAATATACATAGATTTCAAATTGGGTTGGCATCAGGTCCTTGTAGTCTGAGGCACACTGCTCTCATCTCGTATTTCACCCTCACTCTCATACCTTACCTATGGTACTCCTCTTTCCTATTTACGTTGCAATTATACACACAGAAGCATCGCTAGGATTTACTTAGTTTGTAATTGAATGGACATGAACCTACTTTGTAAGTTAATGTCTGTATGGAAACCTGACGGTAGGGCGGCAACTATTGTATAATCGGAATTCGGATAGATCATCAGGTACGATTGTGAGGTTGATAATGATCCTTTATCCTACCCCTAATATAAAATCCCATAGGCTTAACATTGAGTTTCCGTATGCCACGCTGACTGGCATACATAGTTTTATATGCCACTAGTGGCATACAGACTTTTTATCACATAATATTCCAAAATCAAGGCCACAGGGTAGGATAAAATCAAAACCTGATTCGTTTTGATCTTGGCCACCGCGTGAAAGGCCATTACATAGAAACTGTTTGCTTTAGATTTCCTTATAGCACTTTGAATGGCGTTTATTTGAGTTATTTCACTGAGTACCAGTTTTTCAAATAAAGTATTTTTTCCTAGAGCTGTGCCGCTGTGGAAAAATAATTATAGAGGTGCACCAAACCACCCCAGTCTTAAACATGACCAAACAAAAGATCGTTTGATATTATAGAGGCGGGGGTGCAGTTGGAAATACTAGGTTTATAAGCTGCGAAGAAAACGAGTAAGGAGAGAAACAAAGCAGCTGTTTCTTGACGCTTAGTCCTGAAAAACAGATTCGTAGAACCTGCTTAAAAGATCGAGTTATTGACATACACAATGCCCTCCCGAACTATTTAGTGTCGATGCAATGGATATTAATGAGAGTTTTTCGTCACCCTTGCACATGTAAGTAATTGAGGGCCACAGTCCGTGTGAGTGGCACACACATCCACTGTAACTTTCACACATACTCTATTCAGCCAGAGGGAAAACCTTTTTTAAAGAAGTAAAAGAGACAGAGGTAATTAGATATGTTGATTGTCTTTTCCGTTTTTTCTTGTACCGACATTACATATGTTTATGAGTCCCAATCAGTAAGCTACTTTCATAATTTGTACAAGCAATATCATTTCTGAGAATCCCTCTAACAAATTTTGTTTGGGGGGGGGGGGGTAAAGATCTCTATTCAGGTCCTTCTTGTGGATTTTAAGGGGACTAGTCCTATTGATATTCACTGTCGGGTATTGTCAAGTTGGAATTGTCCCTTTGACACAACAGCCAACAAGCAGTAGGGATCTCCTTCGAAATATATATAGGGGGAGAGCATCACCTATATAGAACACATGATATTGATTCAGTACCACTCGTGCAGCTTATCAAACCCTGGTCTCAGGCGTTTGTCATGGAGTGACCACCAGTTTGAATTCAACCATACACCCATATGTAAAATCTTTTACAGTCTATGAACTCACATTAAACCTCTCTTCTAGAACGTACAATGATATATATTCATGTACCTACTCTTTTACTAATTCTCATTCAGCCTGATATAAGGGGTTTCACCTCATTGCGAGCACTCAAATCTTTACTGTATTTCTGAATATTAAAATTTCAATCTTCTTTCATGCCCGTAGAACAGACGAACTGGCTTCAACCTAGGCCTTGCTCCATGCATCTCAATGTCCGCAAAATTATCATAGATAGTCACACCTAACTCTTACGAAATTACTGAGTTATCAATGTGTAGATAACTAAAAAAGCTGGTTAGAAAGATTGGGAGATGCTTACACACAAATGGAAATAAAAGTGAAATAGTTCAAAAAGACCTTGGGGTCTGGAAAGAATTTAAAAATCTGGATCCTCAGGATTTTTCACTGGAAAACCAAGGAACCCAAAGGGACACAAAATCTACCGCAAGAAAAAAACCAGTGCACTTAGAACCATAATTTAAACTGTTCCCTCCAGGTATATACTTGAAATCGACACTGAAATAGTTTATTGATGCCTTGGGGTATGGGAATCACTTGAAAGTACTTTTCTTCCAAGACTGACTACCTAAAAATTAGGGAAATTTCTGGACCGGCCCCAACTAATGTTATACAAAATGTGTCGCACCCCAAGAAAAAACAGAGCCATGATTCTAACATGATCCATGGTACATACTTGGAATCGACAGTGATCTTCTTCAATGTCATTTTGAGTCAGGGTGGATATTAATATTTCCTAATTTCAAGGTAGTTGGTCTTGGAAAACTGATATTTTCTGAATTATTCCCATACCCAAAGGCCTTATTAAACTATTTCAAAGTCGACTCGAAGTATATACCTACATGAAACAGTTAGAATTCATGATCTCCAAATTGTGCAAAGTCATTATGCAGAGTTCTGAAGTCGTCTCAGTATATTGCTTGCTAGGAACCCGCCTTATTAGATATATTGATTATTGCATTTAGGCTAATTGGAAATTAGCATTAATGCGGCGGCATCCGTACTCTCGTTGACCGCACCACTGCAGCTTCTCTCATACTCTCGGAAACCATTGCGCCCATCCAAGAGGAATCTAACTTATCTCTCCACCGAACCATCTCGCAATTCTTCTTCCTCTGCAAGTATTTTACAAATCACGCATGGGAAAGGTCAGAGAAAAAGACCCTGCCACTAGTGGTAGGACGAATACTACAAAAACTGCTAAAGCCCCATAGTGTTCCATTTATGGGTCATAATAGTTGACGCCCGTGAATTCAACTGGCAGGGTGGTAGATCATTCTCTGAAGAAATATTTGTTCAGATTCCTGACAGCCACCTCTCCTGGTCTGACACTACAAGATTCCAAATTATCTGTATGGGTATAGCAAGAGTACATACAGCGATAATTGATTACACCCAACAGATGCGCATGGCAAAACAAAGATCTGATAGACCAGACACTCCCTGGTCCGCATATAACACAGAGAAGGGCTGTAATAACCACGGAGGCGATGTTGTTGTTGGCAAACCAATAGGCCAATATTGCAGATTCTGCAAGGCCTCTCTGCTGGTCTTACTCCATGACCACTCAGAACATGAATGCCGTATTAAAAGGGGCAAATCTAACAAAGATTAGCAGCCCTTTAAACAATAGGCCAGAGGACATGACTCTAAGCGCCTACTCTGGCAACCACCAACGCACACACGACTACCAGGCTCAAGTAAACACCCAAACCACACCCCACCTTCTGCGGGGTCGCACATTACGAGTGAGGAGTCTTCATCAGGTGTAGTTACACTCAGTATTTCCCAATGAGCTCTTTCCTAGAGCATGAGGCTTTACTATTACAAAGGATTTAGTGGAATGTAGATATTAATTCTATTATATGTACATTGATAATCTTAGATGGGTCCTGATTAAGTAATAATTCATCAACGCCCAAGCTTTGATAGGAGGTGTAGCCTTGACGTATCATGCTGACGGAAAAACACTCATTTAACCACAGATTATAGATATTCTTTCTCGCGTTGTACACGTCTTCCATTTCAAAACACTGGTAATTTTATGGTGTTCAGAAGCGTGTAGAGCCTGGACTAGACTTGCTCAAGTCTTTGATTATAAACATTCATTAAATGATTAAAGAAAATCGGAATACAATTCATTATAGCATGTGTCCTTCTCTGACTGGCCCATTCAGAAGGGGTAGAGGGGTAGGATACAGGGACTGAGGCCAGTCTAAGCCTGGACAAGCGTTGGGTGAAACCGCTAGAAGCAATATATCTCAGTTTGAATGAGGACTTACATGATTAGCTTAAGGTGAAATTGTTACAATCAGGGTGTTAGATCAAGGTGTGACATAATCGCTCGGACAGACCGATCAGATACACTGCCTTTAACTATCGCCTTTAAAGCGGCATTGCCAGACCCAGCGTGCTGTGAGTGAATCCGACTTACAGATGTGTAAAGGGTGAAGGACTTATTATCGCCAATCTCCCCTCACCATCCCTGCTGTCTGTCATTGCTGGGCTAAAGGCAGCTGCAGATTATCCAGTTAGGACTTTAGTGTACAAATACGTAAGAAGGAGTAATTGAGAGGTGACGGAGGCCATGGGTAGGGAGGCAGGTTGGCTAGAGTGCGTGAACAGGTCTTGCTCCGCTCCACCATATCTGCCCAGTCAGTCTCCCTCCCCTGTGCACTTCACCCACCCGCCCACTCCAACACGCCTCCAAGTGGCTGGAGGAGGAACCATCCCGTGGAGGGGCTGTCGGAGAAGGGGACACTGTGGAGGCGGAGTGGTAGCGGCGGCTGGGGCTACAGCAGCGGCGACTGTGGAGGTGGTATATCAAATACTGACAGAGGGTCAGTATAGTATGACGGCTGTCTCACTGCTGAACAGTCGTCCACAGGTGCAGTAAGATCTACGGATCCATCTGGAGTACGCTACTTGGACGTTCACCATGCACGTGGATCACGGGCGTGTGGGTTGCTGAATGCAGAGGTAAAGGGGTTTTATCCCCCGGGGATGCCGCATGGATTGAGAGCCACGTGTAAGAGGACCTCCTGACTCAGACCAGTCCCTATCAGAGAAAAGGAGTGAGGAAAGGTAAGCAAGTCATCATAACATACGCCCCCGGCTTTTCTGTCTTGTCGTGATCGCTATATTTTGGCAATTGTATATATGCTTCATGTTATTTCTATATTGATCTTATAAAGATAGGATCCCTTTTTACGATCACAGCCAGGGGCGACTGCATGTGTAATATTCCCCTTAATGTGGTATTAACGGTATCCCAAACACAGCACCCCAAACACACCACCCGCTGAATGCCTCTCTCAAGCACCCCCGGCGAGCATTAAGGCTGTCCTCCGCTGCGCCGGGGGTCTTTTTAAGGGCAACACACAGACTATTAAGTGCGGTGTCAGCGGGAGCGTGACCAACACGAACACAAGTCAGTAGGAGTCATGAGAACACTAATTTAACCACTATAGCCCTTTTCACACAAGCGTGTTCATAGCACATTGAAACACCCACCAGGGGCGCCACAGTCTCCCGCCCGCTATGGTGCGTCTACTAAAAAAAAGGTGCCCTCTTTTTGACGGCGTCTGCAACTAAAGACATGGGGGTTTTTACGGAGGTCTGACAACTGCCCTGACATGAGGAGAATGAGCGCATGTTTCGCGCCTCTGTGTTTCCCCGAACTTGACTCAGTCAATATCCCAAGCTGATTTTGAAAATAAGCATGCCCTAATGTATCTCTATATTTTAGTGAGTGATTCCAGTCACCGATTCTAGTTTTTCTCCAAATCAATATCTATTTGGAGAATCCGATTTCATTACAGAAATAAACAAGTCTTAAAACAAATTATGTGAGTTCGTTACGAGAGAAAAGGACATCAAAGTATATCGGATATAAGCACCTATAGATAGGTGATGGATATAAATCAATTTGTATCACTCATGACAAAACAAGCGAGTTCAAAACCTCCATTGTGCGATGATTATAACAACAATTCTATGGTAAGCTTAATAAAGAACAGTGACAAATAGGGCCCTTACGGATATAGAAGCATCAATTTATAGTTGAAGATAACATTTTTACAAACAAAACGGGAGGATTTGCGCAATGAAGCCCTCAGGTTTCTTTTTCGAGTATTGTTCTGCTCTCAAAAGCTATACAACCGTTACAATATCCGTGACCTGCAGGAGTAAGAGGATCAAGGACTTCAGTGATACGGTTCTTACAAGTGCTGATGGGCCAACAATACATGCCGCATCCGCCAGCTAATCCTGTCTGAAATAGAATATGTGTGGTATGCCTGACTCGAGCCATATCTTTGATACAATAACACCAAAGAATAGTCACACAAAGTCTCCATTAACCCTCAGAAAAGACATACTATACGGAAACGGGGTTACTGTATCTATACGTGATAAATACATCGAGTTTCTGTGGTTCGAGTCACATGATAATGTACCCCGTACGTCATGTATATGTGGGTGGCGTTAGGGTATAAAAACGACATGGGTAGGATCGGGTAGTATTTATAGATGATATAAAAGTAGGCATGTAATGATATATGATATATAATCTATGTTTTTTTTTTACTTTATAGGGTCAGCTGGATATATACAGGAGCTTGTCACGAACAATTGAATAGCTCCTGTAATATTCTGCAATTTTCTAACAACGACCCTATTTTAAATTGGAATAATATTTGTATAAGAACATGATAATCTCTCATCCTTACTGACGAATGCACAATGGCCAATATGTGATATAAAAATCAAGCCTGATTAACATAAGCAAAAACCAAAAAAAGGACAGAGTAGCTCTAGTGAAACAATATCATCAGTGTGAGAGGGTCAACAGAAACAGCAGGCATAGGGTGTGAAGAGGAGGGATGTGTGGCACACCATCAGACGATAATGTGTGTGCAGGTGCGAGTGTGCATGTCAGGCTGTGCATACGATAATGTCCTGAATATCCATGTCTTTTATTGATGCTACATCGCTTCCATTTAAATGAATACAAGTTCATCAAAGCTGTGTGGTTATAATACGCATTTCTACTTTCTATTTCGTAGTATCTCAGATCCGACATTTATACGTATTAAGCTCTTGCCATTGAGTTCTATTTTCCACATTTAGAACTATATATTACAACCGATGACATATCCAATTAATCGGAAAGGCAAAAGATTGCCGGGACATATAGGTTTTGGTCACACCATATGTGTGAGAATGCACTTTACAACACTACCAAACGAATAGGGAAAACAGTGTTATGAATACTTGACTGATCCGTGGGAACGACCATGTGGTTATTGGCACCAGCAAGTGTGAATCCATGTGAATGTAACGACGGCCAACCAGGTCATTTGCACATACCAAATACCTACAGAGATATTGGGCAACACGGGTGGTGCTGCAAGCATCCATTTCTTCATAGGAATAAAGAGCAATCTGAAACGATTTTGACAGCACCTTCCGTATGACTGGTAGCCACTGTAGTATTTCAAGTCACAGAATGGTAACCTTCCAATTGCACATTATATTCCAAAAGGGTAAATGGCAGAACTAAGGTTCCGCAGAAATTTACTCGGAGATTTAGACAATTGCCGATTATTCTATGCTACTTAAAGGGGTCAAAGAGTTTCAATTTAAGGCTATTAGTTGAAAACGAAATATTGAGAAGGCCGGGTTGATATTGTACCCAATGTTATACCAGGGTGGCCATTAATATGAACCAGGATGTAGCAAAGGCATATCAGAACCGTTATGTAGTCAGTTCAGCTTTTCTGCCAGTTGGCAGTGTCATTGTGGAAAACTAGATATAGGTATCTTTTTCCCCAGAATAGGGGCATACGTCCAATGGGTAGAGTTAGGGTAATTACTCATGTTCTTGGGACTGATTCTATTTCTCGATAGAACTGGTTGAACTGGTTATTTTTTCAGTTAGGGTGTCTTCATTTGGTTACCTTTTTAAAACCAGTGGAAGCTGACCCACACCATTCCATAGAGGACCTTCGACCATAAGCAATCCCACTTTTTAAAAGAAATTCCCTCCAGTCTTAATAATGTTTTGCTCTCAGGATTGGAAAAAACCTGGAATCATGCAATTACGCTCACCCTTTTAAGTTGGGCTTTCAAACACAAAGGGACATGAAGTGCTGAGAAACCGAGAATGTTGTATGATATAAGTATTTAGAACAAGAGGTCGAATCCAATGACACTAGCTCTGTCAAAATACCATATTTATTTTTGTGTGTGATTTAACATCCACAAGAAAATATTCTATTTACAACTATTCCAAGTATCTGGAAACCATATATTGTATTGCAGTAAGGTTTCGCGTGATATTTGAATGGCAAATTTTGATAAAAATCAGACTAGATTGTAGCACCTGCCGAATGAAGATAGCATTTGTAGCAATGTGTTGTCACTTTGCTCGATAACTACTCCCAATCTATATTCAAGAATGATTAATAAATTTTGTTCCCTTCCAAGTCATGGGAAGGTTGCGTGATTGAACTGATTATTTCACAGATAGACCATAGAAACTTTTAAAGAATAGCTTCACATGATTCAGTGAAAGGGACGAGGGAGGTCGGAATCATTGTTCGTTTGGACGTTGTCGACTTCACAAAGGATTTTTTTTACTTTTTTGCCAGTAATCAAAGGCGGTTTCTTTTAAGATATTTCATTTTCAATACTATAGTTTTATGCCAAACCGAATGTGATACCACCATATAAAATATCATCACGTTCCCTTTATGATTAGGAAACGAAAGGGAGTGGGCTATTGAAAAAAGTAATACTTCCCTCATAAGTAGTGTGTATCGAAATGTACCCGTTTGTATCGTTAGCCTCGAGCTGCACGAACTAATAAATATACAGTTGCGAATAAAGTAAGGTTCTGTTGTTTACTGATGTGTCCATATTTCTGTGTGTGGACCTAAATATTTCACAGGGGGTAGGATTAGCGTAGCAAATGTCTGTTGAGGCAACATCACAACCTCTGTTGACGTAGATCATTGTGTCAAATAGCAGCTGGTAATATGGCAATCAAACAGGGATGTCGGCCAGATGCGACCTTGCATAAGTGAATGATTTCTTATAATGTTAAGGCTATGAGACAAAGGCCCTTTTGTGGCAATGCAACAAACCGGTGTCCAATAGTTGCGGTTCAACTCGTTGCCTTTTCTCCTACTTGTGGAGGAAGAGCCTCCACATGTCCCCAGTCGTTGTTTGTATTGACGATTCTAGATATCGCCGCCTTGACTCGCTTGGTGTGTCCCCGGTTTTACCAGGACAGGGATTAATAAATGAGTCTTAGCACCCAGACCATAGACCAGTGATAATCTCAATACTGGTGAACGTATTGCCTTTATCTGGGATGCATACAAGGTCTTCGCTGCTAGTCTCCGAACATGCTACAGCTCTCAGCAAACATCAATCCTATCATCTACTCTATCCAGGCGAACGCAAAGCCCTGTATGGACCTTTGTCCTGTCTACAAAACCCGTGCTTCACGTAAACGTAGTCTTCGATCAATGAGTTACGCAATGCCAACATTTCTCCCCGAGCACCATTCACACATTGGTTGTCAGTGTATTCCCAGGGACAATACTTGGCGCCATGCCTTTGGGGAAAGAGAAAAGGATTTGCCGTGAGCAGAATAGAGACTGAGAGTGAGCATAATGTCAAAATTGTATTGTGCGGCGACTTGTATTGTGTGTTTTGCCTCTAGCACGTACCAAAGTCCGTATTATGCATTTAATCGAATAACTTCTGTTATAATATTCCTGCTGATTTGAAAGTTTTTCCAATGGGCAGTTTGTATATTACATGAAATGAAAAATAACCTTATCGGATCTAATTATATAGGTCGGCCCGATATAGACATATATGTAAAGCGCATAAGACAGCGCACCGCGACATCGAACACAGGTTCTCCCCTGGGGTGAGATTGCCGTCGGGGAAAGTCAGAGAACCTTAACGTTTTCGGGTACTATCAGAGGGCTGTCAAAATAGGAACAGATGATCCCAGATACAGAGTGACGTTTTAAAGCCTGTTTTCATCAATAATTAGCAAATAGTTCCGGCAGACTCTGCTAGGACCTGGCCGACGATCACGAAAAGGCCGTCTCTTTGATGGAACAAACGCTATAGTGTGTTCCATTTCACCGATGGTCCGACACCTAAAAGATGATCAGGAACCTTTTTTCGGCTGAGAATTCGTCTTGATGGAATAGCCCCACTACACCAATGGTATCTGTAAAGTAAATCAGACACTGTCAGAATCAAATCAGATGCCTAAAAGACGATCAGGAACAATATTTCGGCTGAGAATTCGGCCAGATGAAACAACACTTTAAGGATATGGCGAAACTACACGTATTTCCAAATGATTTTTGCTCCGTATAGAGAGCCTTCCTGGAAAGTTTCAGTATCACATTTATACTTATTACTGGGTTTTGATTAAGCTCCCTATGTTCTAGTCCTACTGCATTTGCGGAATTATTACATGTCAAGAGTTCAAAGCAAAGTCCTTTCAACCGGGTATAAAGTGACATTGACTTTCCTAGGTGGACATCTGAGACCGAAACAGCCAATTGAATGAATTGATATTGAAACGTCAGACAATAAAGAAAAGAAGCTATACGTTATCAATATCCTTATGTTTTCTCCTTTTGGTGTCAAAGAGATTGTCTGAAATCAGCTTTTAGAGTTAATAGGGACCATCTGTAGACAAGAGAAAGTCGAAATCGTAACGGGAAAACAACTAGCCCAAAGCTTGTCTAGTAAGGGAGACTGGAGGTTAAAAGTGACAAAAGCATTGGTAACAGCCATTGAGTTGAAGGTCATTTATGTCTAATACAACCGAGGCAATGGGAAAAACCTGTCACAGGTGGAAAGCATGCTCCCCAATGGCTGGAGCTGGAGCTGCTGAATAGATAGCTCTCGTTGCGCCTTACAAACAAAGATTAGACTACTGCGGATAACGTTGTTTGGATATGGGCAGATCAGTTATAGGCTCAGGCACATATACATATGTAGCAGCAGAGCTGTTCCACCACTCTTCACCTATAAGGCATTTGTTTCTGTTATCGACAAAGGAGCATAGCCATACTATCCTGAAGAAACACGATCATGTCAAGCATCGACATGTAAACCAATGTTCCTTTTTTTAGCGCGGTACACAACGCTCGCTATATATATTGCAACACTACATGCTGCAGGATGTAAGTCTTTTCTGACCAGGGACAACTGTAAAAACGCAGCGCCGAATCGATACATGCTTTAATAGATGCCTTCGAACAACACTAGGAAAAAAGGCGTTCAATGAGGGTATTTTCATTAGTAATGAGGAACTTAGATCAAAATGTGGGGTCACACTTCCCAGGCACAGGCGGCTAGTGCTCCTGTTGGGGGTAATTAGGAGCCTCTTCACAACGAACTGCCTGTCTGCCCAAAACCAGGTAGGAAACACTCGTGAAACCAGACAAACAGTTAAGCATAACTTCTCTTTGAAAAAACCCAATACTGAACGGTTTCGTAAATCAAGTACATATACGGGACTGAAGATCTGGAACACGCTTCCACTGGCCGCCCAACAGTCAAGTGGGGGCAAGACCTTCAAGAGAGAGACAGTTCTGAAAGTGAATGCATTTTTATCTGGATAAAAAAAATGATGAATACATTTGTTCGAAGAGTATGAAAACATCACTAGCACAAATACGTAACAATGTTGTACCTGTACATTTGCTTACCTGTAGCCTGTTGAAATATCGCCAGATATTATATGTATACCAGAGCAATCGTGAGTAATGTATAAGTAATGTAGAGGAAAATACTGTATATACTATACTATACTACATGTCTCGAAACATTATTGTTAAGATGCTCTTGCTCAGATCTGATCTGAGAAACGAAGATAAATGATGTTAACTTGGACCAACAATGGTACTTATATATATCTGTATAAGCACTTCTGCAGTAATATTGAACAATTGCCATCTGTATATTGTCATTCACTCAATTACCATTTTTCTTCACCATTCACCCACAGACGTGGAAGATCGACGATGTATAGTCGAATGTCTTGTGAATAAACCTACTTAAAAAAAAAAATTAAAAAAATGGAGGTCTCTAAAAATAAATCTCCCCTGACAAAGATATATAATTAAATTATATATATATATTATAATACATTATATAATATATTGATATAAATGATGAATGGTATCAATTGTGTTATTAACTGCGATACTCACTTCTCTTCCGTAGCCACGGTTATCGCCAAGCATGATGCGGTATCTAGGCTAACCTTCCATGTTTATCGTCACTGAGCTACTCATAACGGTTTGAGCTCACTCTTCCTGGCTCCACCCAGCTGCTCAGACGTCTCGCCAGTGTTGGCAGGAATAAATTTGAGTCTTTAATTTTATATACACTAACGTTATATTCCCAACGCTAGCAAAGGCTCCGACTACTCCTTATAATGTCCTTTGGTAGTGCTGTCTAGGCTTCGCTGACAAAACGCGACATTCTAGTAAAAGTGGAGAGCCCAGTTGCCATGGACAGAACATGTTTATCTTTCTTAAGGGATCAGCAAATATAATAACAGTCACTATGTAATAGTATCTTACCTGATTTCCTGCCGGTATTTAGGTACAAATCTCTAGGAAGTGTATTTCTCATAGAACTTGCAGTACCTTGTTCCTTGTGAGTGTACTTTGCACCGTGTGTGGGGTATTTATACCTTTTCCGACTGGAGTGGGGCTCAGGTCACACGTAACTCATTGCAATAAATGATGATGAATTTATAATGAAAATCACCTTCCTCTTTGAAAGATCATTGACAACCTCTTCCATGATACAAAGGTAAAAACAGATGATATTATCATTACAATATACACATACCCATAATAGCGGCAAATGTTTGAAGGCAGGTGTTTGGATATCTAACACTTTCCAACAATTATTCTTTGATTTTACCAGAAAGTACACTTACTTATTTGGTGTTCTAAGAGAAAATGTAATTATTGAGGTAGGAGCGATTGTCCTTCAAGGTCTTATGTCCCATAAAATATGTCCAGACACGTTGTAGGGATGTGTTTTATGGGACAATAGGCAGAAAATAGAATCGCTATGGGTTCGATGAAAAACCACCATTCTATGTATACGCGAGGTACACCACGGGCACAGTGCCCCTGAATATTTACTATATCTCAGTGAACGCGAACATTACTTATACTACACCCCTAGCATCTATAGGGTAGTATTTCTTAGACATTTTGCAATGGGTGTATGATAATAGCATGTAAATACTTGTGGAAAATGAACTTATTCGAGATTTGTCAAAAGCGTCGCTGTATTCATGTTAGGCTGACCTTTAAACTAATTACATACTTCCCGCATACCAAGATTTCTTATCATCTACAGAAATCTAAAGTTCTAACTTGCATTGATATGGAGAACTAATTGGCTTTCGCTTGATGAATGGCACTGCTATCATAGACATAAATCTTGTAAAATGAGGTCATTAGCACCTAATTCTAGTAATCAGCTGTAAACGATTACGCTGATTGGTGTCGAAAATAAATAGATATATGTCACACAGACACTATTATTTCGCTTCATCCTTTTTTTTTACTGGAAATCGGCTCTGATGAATAAACATTGTAAGAAAGAATCTGAGAAAGGGCACCCTCTTGATACCACACCATTCCTACCGTGAATGGGTACTGAACATATAGTAATTGCAGTAGCAGGTCAGAGGCAATAAGTAGTAGTTAGAGCTGAACCTAGGATCACAATGTTGGTCACAGTGAAATCTGCATATCCCATGATATAACGCATAATACATGCAGATGCAAAGGGAAGCCAACCTGAAGCATGACCAGTCGTGGACAAATCAAAGCTATCTATTCCTGGTCTCCAATTACATTCAGAAGAAAGATATCGTGAACCTCTTGCAGAAGATATATGAAATGATATGAGCTACCTTCTGGAAGTTTTAGGATACACCGCTATGTTCTCGTCAAGAGCCCTCATGCTAGGCAGTGGCCCTGTACTCAAAGGAGCCCTTGGCTGATGGCATAACCTTTGTTTTAATCGGGGTGGCTGGTATAGATGTTATGAACCCTTTAGGTTGCGTTGTCTTTAATCTTACTGTATGCGCTTTAATTAAACATCACACTAAAGTTGAACACAGTGCCAACTGCTACAAGCACGCGCAGAATTCTTTATGTATTTATCATTTCTAGTATTTTCCCTCAATATATGAAGAAGGATCAAGCAATAAGGCAGTGTTGAATTCGGAGGCATCTACACCCAAAGCGCTGGCGAGATGTTAAATTAAATCACACAAACAAACAAATGTACCCCCCAAGTGAGTTTGCAAGCTAAAATGTACAGGAAGCAAATAACTGACCTATACCTCCAGATCTAGCACTCACTTGCTTATTTCATCCCACCTGACAACACGAATCTGAAACGTGACTCAATCAATGATTATAACATATTCAAAACCGTTTCTCATCGCCTACACATTCCAATCGTCCGGGACGACGCGGCTACCCTTGCCTAGTAACTTCAGTACGCTTACACATCTAACCTGCATTCTGATTGGTATTTGTGTATTAAATTCCGGTTATTTTGATACATTTCTACATGGGGGTGCGTCCATATTACGTCGCCTTTTATACAATACAGTGCGTTAACCAATCATATCGTCGGTGAATGTCACGTGGTCACCATAAGTATGAACACATCAGCCTTGGCATGTGACCTAAAATTACTACATCCCCAGCAGCAGTATGTAACTATAAATTGTTCGCCTATAGATACCTAGTAATGGGCTTAATGAAATTTATGATTATATATATATATAACCTCCTTGTTGCGGAGACCTTATAAGATCACGGGTTAAGTAGACCTGTTTTCTCCAAATAGGCCCGTTATTAGTTATCGACGTAGTCAATGTAGCGAGCAGCTCTCGACCAATGCCCTAAAGCGAGTTCCTGAAGCAGGACCTCTGCCACGAGCCACCGAGATGCTGGTCTATTATGTACAAGCTGCGCCCAGCCCACTTACTCGAAGATGAGCAGCTCGGGGGACGATATTTCATGATCCTACAGCCCGAGTAGCTCAATTAACCCTGAATTATATACAGTGTGAGACGACCTCGGAGCCCTTCTCCTAACTGCCCTCCCCGGACCAAATCAACTGAAATGTCTTCGTAGATAAGCCCTATGGCAGGATGGGAGCTCGCTTGAGTGCAAATCATGCTGTCTGAAGTTGGGCTTTGCCCCACTGCATTTTTGTTACCCCATCTAGTCGATCCGACCTGGAACCTTACCATTGACCCAGTACGATTTGAAAACCTTCATAATATTCGTATCCGAGGTTCTCACGTACATGTATATGCATATATACGTATATATATACGTGTATATATTGCACTATGCGCTTGTCCGAGATTATGTTGAATGTACATCATATGGAGACGAGGAGTAAGATCTAGCAGAGCTAAGAAAACCCTGCTCCTGCTATATATTCATCTGCCTCTCTCCAAATAACATGTTTTGGCAACATTTTATGAACCTGTAGATGTTACCGTTCAGAACCCGTATCGAATATCATATTTTTGAATCCCTATCTTCCCCAGCCATGAGCCTCGTTGTAATACCACCCAGACTACCCATTACCCAGTGCAAGTTGAGTCTGCTTCAAATAGAATCTTCCCCATATCCACAAATCCGCCCTGGCATTGGATTTATCCAGAGCTCCCCCTGTGCTATATCTAGTACTAGGATCACTCGCTATGAACGCTGCCACAAGGAAGTAAACGTATTTTCTTGTGAAGGGCGTGGTCGCGGGGGCAGTGGCCAGCCGCCTTCATGGAAAGATCCCACTACACCGTTTCCACACTTTTATAGTACAGTAGCACATCGTTCATACGGCCATGGTCATGACCACGAAAGGCACTGTAGCGTATGCTTGTCAAGTTTGATCATCTATAAGAGTTTTGTATTGAGAGTTTGAAACCAGCTCTTCCTCAACCTTCAATATACCCGACCTTTATTGGTGGACCTTTGTCAGGAGATATTTAAGCTAAAACCACACATGTTTATCCCGGCGAACCGTTCTATCTCTATTTTTATATTGACAGCATGTTTGCAACACATACACAAGATCACTGGCCACAGCAGTGCATCGACCTAGTTGCATTGCACTGTGAGTGATGAAGGAACATATATATATATATGATGGATGCATGCCATTACCCTGTCACCTTATCTGAAGGAACTCTTTGATTACTTTTCAATATTGAATCTATTGTGTATAGAACACGCTGATATTCGATATTTAAGGGTTATGAACGCTTATATATCTGAATTATGGCAGTCAACAGGTAAGCCGATTTGGTTGGTAGTGTTTGTTTAAAAGGTTGGAGCCGTAGATAACCTTGAATCCTGAACATTAATTGGCTAATATTTTGAATTCCACAAATGATAGCACCCAACACTTGTTGTACATTATAATTGATGGTGAATTGAGTATTCTTTACCATGTTAAGTGAATGACCAAAATGCCAGGGTTCAGATAGAGATCCGTGTAGAGAGTTTAGACTGTATGCAGCGTGTGCTGGCAGTCCATCTCAGCGAAGTCACTGTAGATCCCACCTAACCCACACACCGAGCCCACATGTGTGCCGCCTACCGTCCAGAAAGTGATCAATCCACATTTTCCCGCCGACAACCAGGATATCCCCGTGTCAGCCAATCAGTGAGTTGCGTCTCAGTCACGTGACCACAAGCCATAACGGGTGGGCGGCGAGGAAGCTTGGGCCACAAGCCTGAGGTTTGGTTAAAGAGGAGCGAATCAGAAATTATTCATAGTATATTCGGTGTCCTTGGGATATCTGTTTTGGAGATTGCTAGCCAGAAGATAGATCGGAAGGTGTTGGGACGGAGCAATTGTGCCCTACTCTATAGAAATATAGTTGATATGACGTCACTGAGCATTGACCTATAGATATGATTATGAGACACAGATGGAATATACTCTAGCTTGGCTTCTGTCTGTAACCCTTTCAGTGCACCTTGCAATCTCAAGGTAGCTCTGATGATATGATGTTACGTAAAAGTTGGACAAGGTCTAAGGCGAATTCAAGTCTTCTATCTAGTTTGATAAAATGCCAACAGTAAACATGGTATTACATAGAACTTGGACAAGGACGGGGCGTATATATAAGCCTTCCATTTACTTTGATAAAATGCCAAAAGTAACCCTGGTAATACATGCCATTAAACCCTGGAGTCTGTTCGAGGGACCTGAGCTAAAAGTAGTGTTATTTCAGGCATTGGCTGTGGTTGGCTACTGTACCAAGGTCTAGCGTGCTGCAATACAAAAATATTGACATCATGAAGATATGCTACATTATAAAAATACGTACTCGCCGTTTAGGTACTGTGATGTGGATGTACAAATAAAAGATGCATTCTGCTCAAAATAATTGTCCATTTATCCTATTTTTGTATTACCAACCGAGCTATTCAGATGACTCTATTCAGGAGCAGGTTCCCTGGAATTTGAAAGGGTCGGTAGAGAACTATTTTGGCCAGTGTTCGATAGTTCTCAATGATTATACGCCATCATCAGGAATTAGTTCTGTATATCAGCATTTAGAGCAGAATGTGAATACCTGTGGAATAGAAATGGCATGTGACTCACTTACGAAACTTTAGAACGTACAATACTCAGGGCTGCTCAGCTTTTCACGGGTATCCATTGATGATTATGCCTTACACTGCTTACATAACCTGGTGTCTCTATTTATTCAATATGGCGCAGCGTTGTTGAGGCACGTCGATGCTAGATATATACGCAATGGAACTCCTACGAAACACATGTGAGTGTTATAACAAGAGAAGTGAGTGTGGAGCTTGTGCTAATTAATTCTCGGTGAGGCAGTTTAGAGTGCGTGCCGGGGAAGGCGAGGAGCAATATAGAGTCGCTCCGTGAGCAGTTACCAGCTTCTCCCTGCCTATACATCTCATGTCATGTCCCATTAGTACTCCTTCGGCTCATTTTATGGTCCCCATAAATTATTGTATCAACATTGTTTTCATAGGATCTTCATAAGGTATATATATCAAGGCATAAAGATGGGGATATCTTCTGTCAGTTAGATGCAATTCCCCATAATGATATAAATTCCTGTACATCCATAGATATATAGATATTGTAATTTGATTCAGTGGTCTAAAGGGTGGTTGAGATGAGGACGATTTGCGCCTAAATATTGGACTAAATGACCTAGATCTGCCCCAATGTTCACATCTTATAACATATTCATCTCTTCAGTCACATGCATACTTAGTTATTTCTGTAGCTGACAGATGAAGGCCAGCACAATGGGTTAACACAATATCCAATGACTATAAGGCTGGGGGAACGACTGGTTTAGTGTGGATACGAAATGGGAAAGGCACTACACACTGCATCCACGATGAGGTAATCTGTTCTCCAATGTAAAGCCATTTAATTACCGCCAATTGGATCGTGTGTGAGGGACCAACACGAGGCCCAAGTGGCAATTCTAATTAGATACAAGTAAAATCAACTTCGGGATGTTGTTTCAATTCCCCTGAAGGCATCTGAAGCGATTGTTTAAGCTTGTCGCTAATGACCTCCATCTACTTGAGGGCAATACATCTGTAATCCCGATTAATATCAACACAAACCTCACTGTTGCTCTTTGCGTGAAGAAAACTTAAGAATTTGGTAGCCTTTGGATAAGAGGAATACTTTTCGGAGGTTCATATGTATCGCCTATAATATTTGACCCCTTTCTTACCACGATGGTGTCAATTTAGAATTAAACAGCAATTTAAAAGCAATTTGCTGGAAAGTAAATTCACTTATTAAACTGGTAAACTGGTATTCTGATTTTTTTTCTTATTTTTCTGTATTCTATATTATAATATACCAAAGTGGCACAAAACAATTTGAGCATGTCCCTGACAAAACGTTTAACAGCAGCAGTAGTTGGTACAGCAATACGCGTATATTATACCTCAGAATATATACCTAAGAAGGTGTAATTATACAGTTGTCATTATATCCGTGATCAGCCCTCAACACATAGAGGCGGCAATCATCCACTAACATAAAGTGCATCA
The DNA here is from genome assembly GCA_950022655.1 of Alentia gelatinosa. NCBI lineage: Eukaryota > Metazoa > Annelida > Polychaeta > Phyllodocida > Polynoidae > Alentia > Alentia gelatinosa. The sequence goes on along the minus strand of OX465579.1, from coordinate 79,628,032 downwards.
GACAGGCCCAGGAACTGCGGAACGAAAAGTCGACTAAATAGAAGGCACACTTCATAGGTGGCTGACTAATGTCAATTAATCTGTGTCTTTCCGTCTCAGGAAAAATGCATAGGAGTGGTACTAATGGTGCGGGCGGGAGGCGGTTGAATGTTTTGAATGATAGGTTGCAGGGGAAAGATTGCATTTCCAAACGGGTATTTCCCCCTTGTCCGCCAACTCCTTACTGAGTTTATATTGACTTCGAAATCAGTAACCTAAGGTGATATTTTAGTAAGACCTTAGCGGATCAGAAGCTCCGTATCCCAGACATGTTAAGACGGTTGCCACCCAACATATATTGACAATTATACGTATGGCACAATATGCTGCAACCCAATCCTTGTTAGTTGTGAACGATCAAAAATTTCAACTAGAAATGTAATTTAGAACAGTAAGAGGGCTTCACCGGATCACATAGACCTGCTTAAGTCTTTTGTTTTGAACATTAATTGAATTATCAAAATAAATCAATATGGGATCCATTACAACACGTATGCTTCCTATGGCTGGCCCAGGAATTATGACAGCTATGAGGTGTAGCATAGGGTGGGTGGTTGGTTGGGGGTTGGGTGGGGGTGGGGGAAGGGAGGCGGTGGCGGCAGACAAGGAGGCAGGGGCGGAAAGGTAGGGCTCAAGGCCTGAGGCCAGTCTACAGGTTTACATAGCAAGGGGCCAGCCGTAGGGTCTTACGCAACCAGCAATGGGTGGTGGGGTTAGACCAAATGCACACAAGCAATCACCAATGGTTTTGTATTTGATGTGGACTGCTGGGTGTGTAGGTTGGTGTATATATGTCATATGCTATCTGTATGGCAGATATCAAGCAGAGACTCAATTCAATGTCAACAGTTTCTAAACGTGTTGGAGGAAGACCACTGTAGTTACGATGAATGGAAATTATATATTCTGATAGCATTCATCGCCTATAATTAATCTGGAACAGAATTCCAATCAGCAGTCCCTTGACGCCAAAGAGATGCAAATAACCATACCAAAAATAAGGTGCCATAGGCCTCAGACACAAGGTAATGTCAAATAAAACTGAATGTCTACAAGTCCGAGTGTTCTGACGGAACACCAACAATCTGCAAGCTCGGTGTATACTACCGGGGTCCCACGTGCGGCGAAAACACAATTAGAAGTAAATCATATTGTGACAATGCAGTGTGTGGTTTTTACTTTAGTTGGTTATATTCTAAGAGGGATAAGGCACTTTATCACGTATTGCTCGGTTACTGATAAGAGCGTGGACTCTGACGTAAATCAGGCCTGACAAGTAATTCATGAGAGCCATGGTAATAAGTATGACCTCCAGTGGGCACACGGTCCAAATGGACTCCATTGAATCAGGCTTTTTGTTTGTCTCTGGATAGATATGTATAGCTCGCTGTTTCATTAGGTCCATTTTTATCGAAATCGAACGCATCGATTTCCTTGATAAAACACACAATCTTGACAATACGATTTGACTTTATGTGCCAAAAACGTGAAGTAGCAACTGGGTGAAACAAATTTGATGTTCCAGACTGACCAATGGTAGTAGGAGATGGATGAATGAACACAGTTTAGGTGTTAGGTGGGTGGGTAAGTCCACGTGAGCAGCAGGGGGCAGGCAGCAGAAGACGAGTTGTGGGCAGTGTGAGGCCAGAGGTTGGACAGTGACAGACTGTTCAATAAGATGAACTACAGATTATGAATCCTAGCTTTAAGGTAGGTGCTGGTGGATGGATGTCCGTAGACTGAGTATTATTGATAGAGGGTAGCTCATGTTGATGTATACCAGTTAAGGAGAGCGGGTGGCGGGTAGATGATAAATACCCAGATGTCGCGGAAGCATGATGGTTTAACCTAAGATGGACGAGGTAGACGATATGGCGGGGTCGGTGAGCTGTGAAGGGGTGGCGGACTGAATCCCGAGAGGACGAATATGACGTGAAAAGAGTGAACCTGCCTGCGTTAGAGCGATATGCAGTACGTTTACCTCTTTTGAATTTATTGAGAAGCAGACAATAAGAATATTCCATTGTCTTCCATGTCTGTTGTGGCTAACCTAGGCGACGTTAACACGTTTATGTGGGCACTGTGAAATCAGTCGTCGGGTGGTGGCACTTGAGGTTTATGTGGCGTTTCCACCTACAAATTATGACCACCAATTATGGCATTTCGCGCCGCCGACCGAACTGGTGGAAACAGAAGTGGTCAACAATTTTGTGTTCCGCCTTATGCGATATGGTATCACCGGCCGACTTCTGTATCCACCAACAAAATCTAAGTGGATTGAATTAATCGGTGGTGGTCTGCATTTTACTACCAAAGGTCGGTCAGGATCCATGGCTTTTATGCATTGCAGGTCACGTTGCAGGTCACCGCTATATAATCGCTAGAAGTCGAACCACTGACCAACTTCTGTACAGCAGGGAACTTATCGGTTGGATTCTATAGTTGGCAGGTAGAAATGCCACATAAGCGTTGATGCATAATCGTCAACCTTATAATAAACACACTGTTTCCATAGCCACATAAAGCGATTCACTTCTGGTCACCAAATATATGTACCCAGTTACAAGTGATTGGTAAGGCACATAGTCGTCAGGTGGTGCTAAATTCCGTAGCGTCAGGGTAAATAGTCGTCAGCCTATCAGTCTTGTAGCAAACCACTGGTTGCTGAGAGTGTGTGACCACTCTCCATGAAGTGGCAGTCAACCAGTGGCTGAGACAATAGTCTCTACCCCGTGCTAACACCTCAGCACGGGTGGGTTCGATTGAATCCGGGAAAGGTAGGGAGACGCGTGATCTACAACCTAACTTAACTACGGACACAAGACCAGACTCCGGATTACTTATATATAAACCTTTATTTATATCTCGGATGTTACAGTTCGTTGGTACTGCGGGGCACCAACTAGCGCAGGAAAAGATTCGGGTCTCTTCACCGTTGAAAGGTTCCAAAGAAACCTTACCAACTTATGAGGCTCCAGGCGTTCACTTGACTGAGAGGTACTGCGAGAAGACCTGTCTACCTGATGTGGACTCAGTCCTTATATACTGACTGAGTTACGTAATGCGGGCGACCCCATAGTATTTGCATACACGGGTCAGCCGGCCTTACCGCACAGCAGGGATTGGCACTTGCGCCATCTAGCGTAAAGTGAAAACAATGCTGCTCGACTAACCTGACCCCTACAGTCTTATCCCCGTTTCCACCTGACGATTATATGCACACAGAGTGGCCAGAATCGTCAAGCTAAAGGCTAGAATTGGCAGAATCGTCATGACAGGCTCTTTACATAAGTCAATAATTATTGCTTCAAGCTCAAGGCACTACCCTGACTTTCCCACAAGTATTTTCAAAGTGTCGAGGATATAGAAGGGGGTCATCTGAGATATAACAAGATTTTTACTGTAATCCTATGCTGAGGAATTTATATATTCGCTAGCCAATGAAATACGTCACCCAGGCCGCTCCCAGTTATGAAAGGACCACATGCGGCGCTTCCATCTGACGACTAAATGTCAACCGATTATGTGATCAGGGTGCGAAAAGTCACGGTGTGGTGGCAATTGTGATTTTATCTTTACATATAATCGTCGGCCTCCAAAGCAAGCAAACCATTCCCACCTGACGACATGAAATGGCGCACCGATAACTATTGGTAGGAAACAGAACCTCCAACCTCGACTGGGCCCCGTTGCTCCACGTTTACGTTTGATGATTAACCTTTCCCTATTTTACTGCCGAGTATATATTTCGAATACACACACTGGCGACGTTTCTACATGTGCAAGGAGCGTTAATATATAAATTGTCCCCACACATAAATGAAAGGACAGAACATACACAGTGGTGAAAACGTAGTTTACTCAGTATAGGAGGCCAACAATGTAGAGTGGATGATGGAGTTGGAGGGCGGCGGGTTGGTCGGCAAGTCGTGCAGATCGCTGATTTGACAAATAGCAGAAACATTCCGGCGAGGACAGGTGCGGGCTCGATGATACTATCACAACACTTCGTTTTACATGTATACCCCCGTACATACACGGCGATCAGAGATTATCTCACTTTATTCTAAAAGTACCAGGCTGAATTCCAATACCTTCAAGAAGGTCATGCAAATTGTTTGTACCATGTCTCAAAGAGAGGATATATATGCAGAAGGAACTGTGCGGTGAAATTGATAAGAGGCTATTATAATCTATATTTTATGATTTAGAATGAAGTGTCGGTGCCCTCATAATGTGCATGTGTATCATATATATGTTACACAAAGACATCATTTATGTAAGCACCGAGACCGCCATCTATGTGACCTGTGATTATACAAAAATATTACAAACGTGCATCAGGCTGAATGGATCAATTATGACTTTGTTGATGCAATTGATCGCAGCGCGATCAGATGCATTGTCCACTTGTATAGGCACAGTGTGGTCACATGGTATGATACCCTGACATGTCTAATTGGCATCCGCTCCCATGATTTTGCCAATATTCTCCAAGGTCTGGAACAGGATTCACTGGGCATTTGAAATCGCAAATGCTCAACCAGTTTTTCATACTATCGCACTAGGTTATTGTGAATGTGTAATAAATAAAATGCTAGACCTAGATTTACTGTTTGGGTGCAAGATTGGGTGGAAGCATGAGTCGTTATTGTACCCAGTATCCTATATATTACATTGCATGCTCCCAAACCACGAACCAACCATAATTATGTTAGCGAACTTTATTAGGTATGAATGTTGAGGACAACAAAGCACAACACTTCACCGACTTTTAACATCAATTTTGACCAATATGACCTTTGAGATCTTTATAGATCAAACTTCAACTGTAAATATGTTATGTTTATGTTTATACAAGTTGCACGCCTATTATTGGTGTAAGAAGAGAAATGTAATAATATAAAGATATCAGCTCGGCACACATTGAAAACAGTCCTAGGACTGAGTGTTACCGAGTATAAATTTTTAAAAAAAATGTTTCAAAGGATGGAGTGAGGCTTCGGTCTATGTGAGTTAAGGCTCATGATTTAGCATTAGGCAGCGTGTGCTGCAGCAGTAGAGAGTTGGCTGTATGCCGTTATTACATCATATTTATGTCTGTAGAGCAACATTGCATACTTATATGGTATTTCCACCTACCGATTATAACTTTGTTAAATTTGATATAACATGCATATTCTTTGTGAGTTTCATATGCATGCAGGTTTGAGATTATATGTGTCCTTCTCCAATCTTTTAGATCCATATTTTTGATACACTTAACAACTGTCATCGTAGCTTCGATACTGAGTTATTCAGAGACGATAGTAGTAAACTACACTTCAATAGGAGTAAACGAGACCAAAAATAAAATGCTCAAACCCCCATAGCCTTAGCACTGAGCCTCGTTCTTACTGGCCTTCGGAAATGGTGTTTTAAGCAAGGGTATCTGCCGTTTTAGCGGGTTCACTTTGGCTCTCTTTTAGACAAGAAAGAACTTAACTTAACTACGACCTCTTCCGGCAAACCACCGCATAGCCTGCTCTCGTACCTGACTGGCTCGAACACTCACATAAACCTTTACATGCTTTTACACTTACCCAAGTTAAACTCACCACAAATACGTGTAAAGCTACGTAAACAGACGTAGAACCCGAGAAAAGTAAGGAGCCAGATGCTTAGGACCCTGGTGCATCAGGCGTCGAGAGACGAATAGATACTCAGAGATTCGTGGATTTCCAAAAGGCCATTGCAGTTATTCCCTAACCGGTGGGTTGGGGTTTAATGCGCGGCGGACCCGGGTCCCGGTCTTTAGGGACGCCTACAGGCCTCCCCCTCCACATACCCCCCACCCCTCGGGCGAATCACGTGACCAGCTGCCCCCTCCACCTCGGCCGCCGCCGCGGTAGCTCGGCCTCACTCGCCTCCTGCTCATCGAACGGTAAAGAACCTCCTGCCCACCATACAAACAATAACTTTCTTCTCCTCACCACCCCTCCTCGGCGAGTAGGGCTTTAATTCTTATCTCCACCAATTGCCCCGGCAATTGCCTAAGGATTTTCTAGACAGGATATTCTCAATAAATCTCAAATATTCGGGTCCGCGTTAGTCATTATAGCAGCCTGCGGTGATTCCTCAAAGTAAAGAAGTCGCGGATCAGCATCCAAGATCTGCAGAGAAGGTCCTTGCAGAAGGGATATAGGGATATTGGGAAGCAAAACTGACACCTATAAGGAGATGGCAGGGCCAAGTTCAGCATCGGCACCGTTTTCAGCATCGAACTCCCCGCCGACATTGATGGGCCACAATTGTGTCTTTGCACCCGTCGCTGAGGCTATCTAAACGTCTTCCGATCAAACGCGGCGAGCACAGTTGGCCGACCCTGCTTCCGGCATGGCAGCAGTGATCCAGGCACTCCGAAGCAGTGGCCCAGGGGCCGTGCTACCGACAAAAGCCTGGACGGCTCCCTCAGACGAGGAGATTGAGCATACGGTTCATCAGATACTCAAATGAACAACGGCTCGCGTAGCTGACACAGGTACGAGGACGTTCTTAGTCCATAAGTATATTTATAGGGGCCCAGAACGCACAAAAACCAATCTTAACAAATTAAACCTTTCTGGATATTCATGGGGGATATCAAGTATGATCGAGGACCTAACATTTCCCCCAGCATTTGTCCAGCCTTTATACAAACGCTTGAATGAAATAATTGAAGATGCTCATGATTCTTGTCCAGGTCCGGAGACGGTCGAGCAAGTGTTTACCACCATCGCGGAGTGCTGCCTCCGGGCAGGCTGGCTACGGCCACTATAAGAGGGGAAATGAGAAAAAGAATAAGGAGCAATAGGCAGGTAGGCTGAGATCAACCTACGGGCCACATGGACGCCAGTATTTTCGCAAATAGACCAGCCTGCGGCCTTTCTCCAATCTTGAGCACTCTCCCCCATATGTTTGAAGTTGGAGATCACAAGCGAGTCGGCATTTATACACTATGCCCAACAGCTGAGTAAGGCCGTATTTCCCAGGTTAGCGTTGTTGAGGGCTCCAAAAGTGACCCTGTTGTTCAGATTACTTATGATTATGTGTTAAATGACTGTATAAGTGATCCTCTCTCCACTGGTGATGTCTCCAGCGATGCACAAGTTTTCCGAGATGATACGCAAGGTTGCTCCAACAGGGTGGGGGGTCCCCATATTTTCAGATAAGAATCAGATATCATCGTCACCACGTCTGCGATGTTAATCACCATCCGGTCCACTAAGACCAATCACCTCCCTGGACCTCCTCTCCAACCTTAGGCCCGGCGTCCACCTACTACGATAGAATCGTAGACCTCCCGATATGGCACCGATACAAAATGTCAAAATCAGTGTCTAATCGCAGAAACGTGGTCACCTGCCCCGATATTAGGTAACTTTCCGACGCGATTTTGATTTTTTATCGGGAGGTGCGTCGTAGACCATATCGGAGCCATATCGTAGTAGGTGGACGCCGGACCTTATGTTCTGTGCTTAACAGAGGTCTGGCAGGATGCGGTGCAGGATGCACTAGCAATGGGGATCCCTGTGAGGGAGGGCCACCAGTGACATGGGTCATGGTGCACCTTTCAGACATACCATGTATAGTCCCGTACTTTCCCCACCAAGAGGGATATCGTCCCGCTCTCGGCAAGCCACGTACTGGCATTTGATCTATCATGCCTCATACGGCATAGTATTCTACATGAGGATTTTTAAAAAACATTCCAGTTCACTTCGAAGTTATACGAATTCGGAACTTGCTTAGGCCAGAGAGAACTGAACTACTATGCCAGGCAAACCATCACATCACATACCCAACTGGTGGCATGTAGCAGAACTGAGGGCTCACAGAAAGTTTTAAACCCACCTACCCACACCGTTCTATAAGAACATTCTAAGGGCTTTAATCTATCATGGGTTGCCCATGGCCTATGGTCAGGGGTGGTCATTGCCCCCCCTGGTGAAACCACTCTGTACTCGCGCACCCCTGCGCCACCTCTCCACTCTCGGCCGCACTAAACATCAAAGTGCGCGAGGCCGACACTGTACTCTGTCTCATTCGCTCCACAGGTCTCCTACGCTTAACACCTATTTTTTCTATCGCTCCTTGGCTTATCGCCCTTCGTACCTTCGGTCTCCATATTCCCCTGAATATCGGCAGACGAGGACAGGGATACCAAGCGATTCAGTGTTTTAAGGAATTATAGTCTAGTTATGTTGACCAGAAGCGCTGTGGCGGCATCCGCACCCGCGGAGGCCGAGACGGACTCGGAGATAACCATACGGCAGCCTGCGGCCGAGAGCGACCACGTGGACTCAGTCTCTCAACAGGGCACGAGCGCGAGCGCACGGACTCGGACTTCGCGCATCACAGCCCTGGAGGCCAACCTCGGAGGGGTCAGGACGGATGTGAACGAGGTAAAGACGGATGTCGGGGAAGTAAGGACGGACGTGACGAAGATATCGCGCCAAATGGACAGCATGATGGACGCGATCATGCAAATCTCCCGGCCGGCATCGCGGAGGGCCGGCTCACGGGTTTCTTCAGCGGCCGAACGGACAAGGGACTGGGCCCAGGACCAAACCGAGCGCCTACTACCCCCACCCAGGGCACTCCGAGAGACCTATACGAGCGAGGAACACCTTCAGCGGGAATTCGGCCGTGAGGCCATGCGGCACGACCGCACAACGGGTAAGAGCCTACTTTCTGATATTAATGCCCGGAGGCCGACGGCGAAGCCGTACATGTTAATGGACAGAGATGGGGTGTACACGCTGCACCAGAAACTGGACCTACGGTCGAGCCTCGGGCCTCTGGAGTATATTTCATGTTTTGTGGCCTTATTGAATGACGAACGCGCCTTGCACCCCGAGGACAAAGAGCACATGTTCAAACACTTGTACCAGGTGACGGTGGATGCGCAGGCACGGCCGTGGGCCGGCGTCAGACGCTGGTCAAACTACGTTTTCGACCAGGTCGAGTCCGGCAGGATGCGGTGGTCAGATCACGGCCGGATACAGGAAGAACGTGTCCGGCTCGCGATGACCGCCGCCCACACATCTAACGGCAGTCAAAACACGGAGACCGGACGTGCCCGGGGGAGCGAGGCCCCGTGCCGGGACTTCAATGGAGAGAGGGGGTGCCGCCACCGCAGCGACCACACCGAAGGGGGCATCCGGTGGTTGCACGTGTGCACCTTTTGCGACTCAGTGGTCACTCGGTGCACGCCTGCAACCGAAAGCTCACTTACGGCCACGGGTACGACAACACGGCGGCTCCCCCTGTACCCACACCACGGCGGGTACCACAGGCGGGCTACCAACTTCAGTCCACTACACGGCCGGCGGCAGCGCAGAGTGTGGTACACCAACCCCAGCCGAGTTAAAAAAACGGGCAGGCCGCGCCCCGCCAGTAGACGAGGCGCGAAGGACAGATGAAAGGGGGGCCGGCGGCACGGAGTGTTACGTAACAAAGCCGGCTCCTACGTGACGTCACCGCACACATGACCCCCTCGGCACGTGGCCGAGGGGTAGTGATAAACAACAACAAAGAGCGGGCGAATACACTCCCGGAGGAGATACGCCCCTTCCTCCCAGCGCCGGTCGTCCCCGGGCCTGTGGAGGACGATAGCCCCAGTCGGTTGCCGGGTGTTAGTGTTAGTGCGCCGGGCAGTGATCAGGGATCTAACACTCCCGACTTTAAAGCACTTAAGGACGTCTGTGAGACCGGAAAGCACCGGGAGGGAGTGAGGACAGACCCGTTAGCCTTTAAGGAACATCGCCGGGAGACATGGCCGGACTTCACGGCCGTGGGGCCTGCCAGGCACGGGGAGATATACCGGGCCATGCGTGACACGGGGATCCCCAACGCACTCGGCGCTAGGGTCGAGGTGCCTTCCGACCTTAACCTACCGGCGTGGGAGCATTACCTAGGGGACGTGGAGGAGGCGCAGGAGCTCCTGGGCTTCCTGCGGTACGGTTTCCCCCTAGGATACCTCGGACCGGAGAGTGATACCAGGGGGGTGCCCAACCACCCCAGCGCGACTTCTCACCCTGTGCAGGTGGAGAAGTTTCTGAGGAAGGAGGCAACCTTTACCAATATGATGGGCCCGTTCGCCGAACCGCCTTTTAGCCCGTGGTGTCACGTGTCGCCACTCATGACACGGGAAAAGCGTGGGACGGACGAGCGGCGCATCATTACCGATATGACTTTCCCGCGGGAGTGCAGTGTGAACTCGTTCGTCATTAAGAACTCTGTCTACGGACTGGAGCGAGAGCACGGCCTCCCAACGGTGGACGAGTTTGTGGCCAAACTCGTCAAGGCAGGCACGTCGGCCTACATGTCGTCCATCGACGTGTCGCGTGCCTACAAGAACTTTAGGTGCGATCCCCTCGATTGGCCTCTGTTATGTTTCACGTGGGAGGGCGGGCACTACTGCGATACGGCCATGCCGTTCGGCGCCCGTGCCTCCTCCTACCACATGCAGTGTGTGGCGGAGGCCATCGTGGGGATACTGTCATCGAAGGGAGTCACGGCCGCGATGTACCTCGACGACCTCATCATCCTCTCCGAGGACCGAGGTAAGGCGGCCGTGGACTTCAGCATCGCGCGAGAGCTTTTCTCGGAATTGGGCCTCCCCGAGGCACGTGATAAAGCGCAGGAGCTCAGCCAGACCGTCACGTGGTTGGGGATAGAGATCGACGCCCGTGCCATGACTCTATCGATTCCCACGGCCAAGCTGGAGGACATCCGTGGTCACGTGTCGGCCGTAGCCAAGCGCCGGACGTTGACAAAAAGGCAGCTCCAGTCGGTGCTCGGCCGGATATTACACGTGGCGAGGTGTATACGTCCGGCGCGGGCATTCGTCTCGAAGTTACTCGAGGCCCTCAGGGGGATGAGAGGTTTCTACATGAACATCAATTCTGAGATGCGGCAGGACCTGGATTGGTTCGTTAAGTTTGCCCAGGGCTGGAACGGCCGCGCTCTCATCCCTCGAGGTCCCCCGACGCGGAGGATCACAGTAGATGCGTGCCTGTCGGGCGTCGGAGGGACTGACGGCCGATTCTCATACTCCGGTCAGGTGTGCCCCGTCATCGATCCCGTGGAGTGCATCTCAGAGCTCGAGGCACTGAACACCATCTACGCACTCCACACATTCATCACAGACAGGGATTGGGGATCACGGATTGAGGTGTTCTGTGATAACCTCGGCACAGTGCAGACCCTCAATAGTGGGCGTGCCCGTAACCCAGTCCTGGCGGAGTGTGCCCGCCAGGCATGGATGGTGCAGGCACGTCTGCAGGTGGAACTCTTCTTCAGCCACATCCCCGGGGTGCAAAACATGATCGCAGATGCCTTGAGCAGAGCCCATCTGTCGAGGACGGAATACGATAGGGCCACTTCCCTCATTCACCTTCATGAGCTGTACCCTATCGTACCTTGTACCCATGCCTCATTTGTACCCGTACTCCGTCTCTTCTGCAGATCGGACGCTTCTCTTACTCCAGGCGAAGGCATCTGCGAGGCAGTCAGAGGCGCGTGCCCCCGGTACGCTCGCCAACCAGCGGTCCGCAGTCACCACCTACCTGGCGTTCTGCAACCGGATGAGAGTGGACCCCCAGGCACCGACCGTGAGCCTGATCACGTCTTACCTGGAATACGTGGCCGACCACGCCCCCTCGCCGGCTACGGTCGCCAACCAGCTATCACACGTCCGTGCGCATCTCCGACTGACGGGGGGGGACGTGCGACCAACAGAGGATCACAGGGTGAAGCGTGCCCTCGAGGGCATGAGGAGAAACAAGCTGTACGTCCCAAATGTGAAGGCCCCTATACCAATGGACGTGTTCAGGGCGGTGCTCGGTGCTCACCCCTCCATACGGCGATGAGAGCGGGCCTGCTACTCATATTCTACGCGGCCCTACGGCAGGGGGAGGTGGCGCCGCAGTCGGCTCGGGCATTCGATCCGGCTCGGAACCTCACTCGGGGGGACGTGGTCCTCGGCCGCCGGCACGTGACAATCACCATCAAGGCAGCCAAAAATCTACAATACGTGGGGCAACAGAAAGTAATGCGCCTCGAGGCCGCGGACGATATCCAGGTGTGCCTGGTATACGCGGTTCGAGGCCTACTACGGGCGGCCCCTACGGCTTCACTGCGGGACCCTTTCTTGACACTGCCCGATGGAACGACCATCACATCACGGGTCATGACCAACGAATGGGACCGCCTCCTACAGGCCACAGGCCAAACTGTGAAGACATACACCCTCCACAGCCTCAGGAAGGCCGCTGCCACTCAGGCCTTTGAGGCCGGCATACCTGAACTTAACATCCAAAGGTATGGAGGGTGGAGGTCCCAGGCTCACAGGGACTACATCAGAGTAACGGACCAAGAGACTGTCAACAAGTCTCTCATTGAGTCTCTCTCCTTCAAAAAGTGACTATAACAAACTTTCCCACCCTCCTCTTCCCCTAACTATTGGCTTCTTGGCTATTTCTATTATTTTATTATTACATGTTATGTTTAACTATGTAATATTACATAATCTTCATTTATCTTATATCAAATATTATCATAATTGACAAACACATATCTATGTCAATTTCAATATTTGTCATATTGTCACAAATCTTATCACAATTGACAAACACATATCTATGTCAATGTGTATATTTGTCTTATTATTGATACTCATGTATTTCTCTTATTCATATCAATAAGACTCATAAAATTAAATAAAATTTTATAAGCCCACTACGGCCTCCACTCTGTTTCATTGGGGATCTGGGGTAATGGGTTGCCCATGGCCTATGGTCAGGGGTGGTCATTGCCCCCCCTGGTAAAACCACTCTGTGCTCGCGCACCCCTGCGCCACCTCTCCACTCTCGGCCACACTAAACATCAAAGTGCGCGAAGCCGACACTGTACTCTGTCTCATTCGCTCCACAGGTCTCCTACGCTCAACACCTATTTTTTCTACCCACCAACCCACTCCTTTTTCTCTCCTACTCCTTACACTCGTAGGGCTATTTCTATTATTTTATTATTACATGTTATGTTTAACTATGTAATATTACATAATCTTCATTTATCTTATATCAAATATTATCATAATTGACAAACACATATCTATGTCAATTTCAATATTTGTCATATTGTCACAAATCTTATCACAATTGACAAACACATATCTATGTCAATGTGTATATTTGTCTTATTATTGATACTCATGTATTTCTCTTATTCATATCAATAAGACTCATAAAATTAAATAAAATTTTATAAGCCCACTACGGCCTACACTCTGTTTCATTGGGGATCTGGGGTAATGCCTCATACGGCATACTATTCCCCATGAGGAATTTTCAAAAAACATGTTACAATAAATATTTTAATTCCAGTTCGCTTCGTAGTTATAATCATATATATATATATATATATATATATATATATATATATATATATATATATGATTATGACTACGAAGCGAACTGGAATTAAAACATTTATTGTAACATGTTTTAGCACCACCAACCGAATTTTGAGGCCACCAATATAATCAAACCAGCTTGAATTAATCAGCAGCAGAAATAAGAAATCTGTGGGTGACCACCTCCATTTTCATAGAAAAACTATCGTGGGGAACTCGGGTGTCGAGTGGTGGCTTGTTTCTTCTTTGCCAGTGCCTGCTGTGTAGTAATAGAGCCGAACATGTGCACAGAGGTGTCATGCCATGGGATAGCCTTTTGTTACATAACCAGCTTAATATATAAGACAAGGTCGCAGCAGGTCGATAGGTGTCTTTTCAGCATCTTTCGCTGAAGGAGAAACTGCTTGGGATGTCAGCAGATTGACAACTTCCTTACTCTTTGGTAGCTGAATCTGGACTACTCATCTTTGGTTGTTTGTGCTTCTTTTCCCCTGACATTATCTAGCTTCTGCTGGGAATACATGAGATCCGGGATTGAGCCTCGGCTCTCCTGTTGGAACATTGTAACTACTCTTAGGGAGTGAAAAACCTATTGTTTATTTCATCCTTTGCGTTTGTTACTAATTGTGAGAAGGAATATTGGATCACCCTGCTCTTCTAAACTCGAACCGACCTGCAGATCTAACAATTCCACAGCTCGGTAGCTCTTATAGTGTCGGACATTAATTATCTCACGATCGTATCACCTAAGAAGAGATTAAGCCGGCAACCGCTACACTATGTTTTTTTTTTCTACGTTAACCCTAGATGCACATGATTTTCAGGCTTGTTAGGCCCTATACATATTGAGTAATCGGTGCACAAGGAACATATAATCGGTAGCCGGTGGAAAAAGAGTTTAGATCAACAATTATTAGAACATATGAATTATCAAGGAAGACCACCGTCCGATTTTATGTACAGGGTGCACACGATCGGTGGGGGTAACACCCCATATATGCATCTTATCGCATTATTATGTTGTACACGCATGACTATTCATAGCAATCTGTGTGAGATTATCATTATTTGATTGACTAAGTTGTCTACACTGTAAAGTGAGTGAGAATATCAGAATTCCGCTGACGACAGTAAAGCGAAACCTCTGTTGTTGGTACTATGTAACTTAAAGTTCTTCGCGTAACATAAGAAATGTTAGAAAGAACATAAATCCTGAGTTATCAAACGCCGCAGGCTATACACAATCAAATAGACAGAGTCGCCTCACACTTCCCATACAAGCGGAACTAATAACAGAATGATTAAAATCCGACGCACTGATAGCAATGTCAATCTAATGTTATTTACGCTGATTTACGACCGCTAATATAAGAGCACTGAATTGTACCTGGTAAGAAAAACCTACCAAATGCAATGTGAGTCTGTATAAAAACCATACTCCAGCTATGGAGACTCCAGTAACAACGCCTCGGAATAGTACAAATATAGCCCAGAGATTTCATGCAGTGAGTCGGTCCAAAGGGCGTCCCTTTTTTCAGCAGCTGAGGTATTAGATTCAGCGACAAACAATTGACTTGAAACGAGGCGTAAAGTTCATCCACATCCCCTGGAGTGTGGCTATGTGGAGATGAATGGGCGATTGAGACGAGGATTGAGATGGTCGGTGAGAGAATTCGTAGAGGAATGTTTACCCTATTGAATAGGAATCTCTTCATATATATAAGAATATGTGTAACCACTTAGCTACTAAGGAGTTTAGATACGTCTTTTGTGTCAGATCCAGTCCTTATATCAATACATATGACATAAACATAAAAATAATCAATTCAAAGAAATATTTACGTAATCAAACAGCTAGGCTGCAATATTTTGTTAATAATATATAGATTTCCTCAAGAATAACATATATGAAGTGATGATTTTAGCTCATTATGATGTATATCACCTTTACGCATTTAAGGAAATTCATATTCAAATCTCTCTACGTTCCTATCATAATATATTATGTTCCTGGTTAAACCTGCACTCCAGAAACACAATGATATTGGGGGATAAAGGGGAAGCCTAATATGCTTTAATTAAGGTAACGCAAAACGTGTGATTTACTTCACCCTTAAGCAGAAAAAGTACAACTATCATATATCAGATGTATGAGGGCAGATGTAATTTTAGTACGACCTATATAACAAGGATCAGGAATGCTCATGATAAGTGGAAACTCAAGAGATTTGCATATGAGCGATCGAGCGAGCATCTGGAGTACATCATGGGCCAAGCCTAAAGATTAAAGAACCAGACAGCAGGCCGACCATTCTTCTACGAGGAACACCTTGAATGAAAACGGATCAGACAGACTGGGGCAAGAGCCATTACTCTCCATCTAAGACTGAAGTGTAAACACCTTCATTGAATAAGCTCCCACAAAAGCTGCATGATGGGATCCAAATGGGGGAAAGCGCAGACGTGTGTGCCTGCACGTAGCCTCGTACCAGGTCACAAAGGTGTCGAGGCTATACGCTCATGGTCATATGTTTAAAGTAGCACTCCTGTGATATTATCATATACCTAATGCCATAAGTGACGTGATTACTACACGCTGCTGGCTAACATGGTGTCAACAAATGTCATTTTTCAAAATGACGGACGTAACATGTCGCTTCAATTTCGCTAAAGGCAACGTTATACACTCTCCTAGCAGAGATCCTGCACTCCTTTCTGCACTCCATCCTGTGGCCGCCTGTATCTCTGCACCAACCTGCCTGTTTACGAAAAAATCTGTCCCATTTGCCAGTTTTACAAATATCCTAAATTCCTAGCGCTTTGAAAACTATTTTGTGTTCTAAGTGTGAATAGAGCTGTAAATATTCATACGGCAAATAATATGCACTCATTTCTGTTACATGATCAATAATACATGTTATGTCAAACCAGACACAGTATTTGGGATTACAGTAGAACCCCACTTAAGCAGACACACTTTGTCTGGGCGAAAATGTCCGCTAATGTAGGGTTGAAATGAACATCTAATAGAGGGATTCGTTTTGAGCAAAGGTGTCTGTTAACGTGGGGTGTCTGCTTATGCAGGGTGTCCATTACGCAGTGTCCTACTGTATTTTCTTCAGTGGAAAGCACCTCATGTGTTATTGGGTTTGGTTTTATCAACATGGCACATGTGTTCATTTGAAGGAGCAGTCTGCTCAACTGTGGATTCACATTATCAAGTGGTTTAAAGCTGAAAAAGAAACAGTTGGATTGTGCGTCTGGGGTTGTTTGAGAGGCTCTGACTGTCTAGCGGTGCGGACAGTCAGAGAGCAGCCCCATAGAGCCCTAGGCTAACAAATCGGACAAATTAGTACAGCTCAGCTCAACAGATGCTTTCCTTATGAACATAGGTTGAATTTTTCTGATTTTGTGGTAGACAGTTTCCTGAGGCAAAATGCAGTAAAATGACAGTATTTACCTACCTTTGCTTTAGTTCTGAATAATAGAATTTACAAGGTGGCGGTTTCAAACGCATATCTATGATCCTACACAGGAGGATATAAGGAACCAGTTAATCAAATATGGCCGACATAGGTTAAAAGTGGTGAAATGGGGTGAAATGAGTTGTACAAAAAGGCTTCAAAAAGTGACACAAAAGGAAGTGAATTTTGTACTATGGGAATAAGCGGTTGTGCTCTCTGACTGTCTGCCAGGCAGTCAAAGTTTCTTGGACTACGACTGGGGTAGCTTGCGAGCGGTACCTCAAGACTCAGATTAAAGGTACCATGCTTGAGACTGTAAGTCCCAAATCCGGTAATCCCAGTCGCAAGGTACACACAAATATGTGTGTGAAACAGCCTCTTTGCGACCGGGACCCTTGTGCTTGGATGTCTCTCGTTATACCATGCAGTCTCTGCCCACTCGGAGATCAAACATGTTTGATATTCAAAATGCTTGCTACTGAGCGTACCTGAGGCACCTCCAGTCTGAGACTGGGCCTACGCGGTACATTCAGTCTTAGACTAGTGGGATTCTTGCTGGCCATTAGGGATAATATCTGAGGATTTAGCTATTGTAGCATTATCTTACATCATCCTTCCAGCTACACTACTTCAGGACGGTCCACTTTGTAGCGGCAAGCTAAAGCCATGTGACAAAGCAGAGGATGATAGAATTCTTAATCACAGACATGATATAAAAGAAAACCAACAATTCAAATTCACATATCAAGATAAGATAATTTAGAAATCGATTTGATTGCTGCAGCAGGCATAAGGTTTGGTTACATAGTCATGGCTCGCATGCGACACGCGAACCATTGGAAATCGCTTTGGAAAACTAGATCCACGAAGTCGACCCCTTTTATAATGGATAGAACAGTTTCATATAAAAGGAATGGTCTGGCTAGTTAACTTTTAAACTAATAAATCTTAGGTTTAGGGTTAGGATTAGGTCTAAGGTTAGGGTCACGGGTTAGAAATAGGAAGGGGTTAGGGTAAGGGGCAGGGTTTTCTGTTTGTTCTCTTTTCCCCCCAGAGGACCAAATTTGAAGCCAAGATAACATATTCCCCACTATTAGGGTAAAGTATGTATCCACAATTGTATCAATGAGATACTTGATTTTGGATAATTCAAAACGGGTCGAGTTCGTTACGGGTCAAGTTCTACTAATGGGTGGAGTTCTTCTAATGGGTCGAGTTTTTGATGGGTAGAGCCCGTTTCGGGTTGAATTCTCCAATATTCATATCATTTCCCCTACATTACTTCTAAAAATTATTGACATCAAGAAGATTCAATTACAATGAGATATCATGATAACATGTCAGCAAGATATTAAGGGAAGAACATTTAATAACAACTACTACATACCAGTTCAAACAAGAAAGAATAATACAATTATGAAATTAATCCTGCTTATTTTGTATGGACATTTAACAAAACAAAATACAATAAGAATGGGTGCTACAGAACTACTTTACTTTAGGTGTTTATAATCGGTAGTGTACATCTTCAGTGTGGTTATACAAATGTCAGAGGTATTTATCTGAAGGACGTATAATAGGGCAGACACAGGGACGGCAGACAAGACATACGGGAGACAATAGGGGAGAAGTTTGTTCTCAACCATTCAAAAACAGACATGCCCCCCACATTACTTCTAATAGTACCCAGTGAATCAAACTAGATTGAATTAGTTGTTTTTAGACATGTGGCACCTAATATACAATCTGCCAACAACAGTGAAGACTGTAAATACTGCAACTATTAGGAAACTGTATATATACTTCGTTTCGAGTACAAGCACCACTCAACTTTCTTTTTCTTTGGACTTCTAGCGATGGAATTGAATGTTCCTTTAAGAAGTAGGACGTTTTCCAGATGGAGCATAGCTATAACACGGCAACCCAATGAACTATCTGAATGCTTTGTTTAAGCATTATCACATGTTAACAAAGAAACCACTTATTTCTTTGCAAATCCCTAAGACTACTTATAGAGACATTGTGTTTGACCATGGTAGCCTGTTACCCTGTGTCTAAGCGTATATACATGCAGTCACCACTAATCCCATTCGACTTTCAATCAGCTGAACAGAAAGCAGAAAAGTGGATTTATTTACACGTGGCGCAAGTCACCCAAAACAAGAACACACCACCATAGATTTACTGCTCGGCCTAATGAGGTAGACCTGTATTATGGTGACTCAAGAGATCATTATTATTTCCAGTTCACTTCCATATAAAAGGTGAATATGTCATATTCAATATAGAGCCATGTCTTGGAACACAATTGAGCTTAAATAGTTACATTTCTTTTACGTTGAAGTTTTAATGTCTGATAACATGCGTGATTCAGTGTAGACTTATATTCTTTGCTCACTCATTTAGCCTCAACCGTTTAAAACTTTAATCTAACTGTTGGTTCTATTTCTATATCACAAGGGATACCCTTTTCATTCTTTTCTAAAACTTCGTTGGATAGAGGATCAAAGTTCAACGGCAAACAACGGCTGTCCCAATCTAGTAAGCGCTGTCCGTTGCAATTTATCCACTCTTGCTGAGCATGATGTATGTGTCCTCTAACGCAAATAATGACGCAGTAGGTTATCATTACCAATACAAGGTGATGATTGTGTAAGTATTACTGGGGATAATTGACTAACAGCCAGAAAAGTGTTTTATTTAGGGATAACACACGTCTGAGCTATGCTCACGGCAGGAGGTGTTTAGCTGCATTACGCTCCGATGGCCACAGTTGGTGACAAATCAATGCCGTTCAACCATTGTGAGGATTCATATGAATGTCGCATTGCTGTAATGTGATTTGCTGATTAATACGTATATTTATTACTCATCTATTACGATGTGTCAATTCCAAACTTATATAGCACTATAGCTATTGTTTCCCTGCTAGAAGAAACCATAAACTGCTGACGGGCTCAACCCAACGGATCACAGGCCTCAAAAGGATGAATACACTCTTTAAATATATTTTTACAATTGTACCACAGTGTCAAATTCTAAAAGGTTATACTAGCGTTGTATTGGAGCAGGTAAAGACAAAACTCAAAAGAGATGCGAGCTGATTTGTAGGCACATGCTAAACATCAGGGCCTGTCTATCTCAACAGGGAGATAGAGGGGTGCGAAGAGTTTCCACCAGCGGGCGTGTCCATAGGCTTAGGGGGGAGGGCGAACCCGACTAGAGAACAGAATATATTGCACCATTGTCTGGGTTTAATTTGATCCCTTAATTAGACTTTTAGGTAGCTAGTATTTGTTCCTCAAGAGCTGACTGTTACTATCTTGATTACATCCGAAGTTAGGGGTAGATTAACTTGCTTGGCATGGTCACAACGACTCGGTGACCTCACATCCCTGTGACCGGAGAGAATTAAGGACGAATGACGGAGTAAAGTTTATAAGCTTTAATATCCTGAGAATAATCTGTAGATAAACTTTCTAGATAGTTGCAAAACAATCTCTATCACTCGGTACATAGGTCTGGCACACTTAAACCCAGACATAAATCATTCACAGATATGTAATGTTTGGTAACATTGAATAATAGTTCAAGTGTAATCATGCAAATCTGGTTAGTTTTCAGTGTAATTTGTCCAAAACTGTCCGATCAACAATTCCTTGTATATCGTCCATTTCTCAAGATCAGTCTTTTAAGTTTTGTTGTTCACTTATAAATATTCATTAATCATTCCTTTTGTGTTCCATTCTCTTCATGTTAGTCCAGTCAGTGTTCAGTTCTTATATGTCCATATAGTATCCTCTCTGTGTACTCTCCAGTGAGAGTTAGTTCCTCACTTGTCGGTCTGTAAGCCACTTGCAGAGATGATGGCTTCACACAATGTGTGTTCATAGTAGGCGACTCCACTCCAAGCAGAGCGAAGCCTCCAGCACCTAATACCAAACCCGTCCTCCAACTTTGCTCAGTTCTCTATCAGATCTTAACCTGGTACTCAAGTGCTGCTCTCTGCAGCAGCAGCAGAGGTATACTCCCCAGCTGCTTACATCAGCAAGTCACATGATCATTCCCTCCCTTATACAGATGATCGACTCTAAACCTAACTTCCGGCTATCGCCATATTGCTTCTGTATCCACCAGTTTTCACTCCCACATATTTGACTTGTACAACGATGTCTTAGCAATAATTAACTATGTTTAAAACCGTAACATAATCTCAGACGAGCGCATAGTGCAATATACATGACATTGACTGGTTTCAGATACAAACGGTCCTGTGCTCCGGGGAGTTGACGCAAAGTAATATCCAAGCTCATGCGAGGATATAGCGCAGAGGCAACTCCGAGGAGCATACATCCACTTTTATTTGAAACCAGGCTATATTGTAATTATTATCCACCTTTTTTTATAAGTGGCGTACTATTATTAGGTCATTTAGGTACACACTATCTTTTCATTCGCACTTTTATTCCGTATGCGCCGTTTTTTTGCAACCCCGAGCATACAACATATCCATATGCTCTGGGTATGTACATACACGCTGCCCATGTGTTTTCTATGGACACTATGTATTAGGTGGATAATATATCCAGGTGACCACTAGGGGCAATGAGCACAAGACAGTCTTTGATTGTAAACAGGGACAGTTTGCCTTATCACTTCCAGGATAAATAATGTGATTTATAAAAAGGCATTCCCACCCGGGGTCGTGTTCATAATGTATCAGGCAGGTGTGGAGATTTAAATTGTCTAAATTATCAGCCTCACTTCGGCCATCTTGCGTGGCTACGATTTAATAAAAAAAAATTATAGATAATCATTGATAGACAATGGATAGTAGGCATATGTGAGAGAAATAAAATGCCTCGTAAATTCTATTGCTGTTTTCAGTCCAAACACAATAGGGAGAGCTGACACTAATGCATTACATGGCATAACAAAGTTGAAACAAAGTTCCAAGGGGTTCCCGCGGAAAAGCACTTTACATGTAACACTATATCACTCACTTGTTTAAGCCTATATGCACCAAATAACTTGGATGGAGACTCCTTATTGGACCATAGAGGTTTGCGCCGGTCTTTTTCTGAGCAGGGAATCAATGAAGTTTCAGTCCAGGATAACACCCCACGTGACCATGTGAACCAATGAAAAGAGAGCGTATTAGTTGATTTGAATATATTACCCAGCTCTGCTCAGGGTAAGAGGACTAACATCCTATCACAGTCAAATCACTCGAGCTGTCAATCAAGTCAATATCTCGATGCAGAGGAGGTGAGAAGCACAGCGCCCCCTATGCTTTTGAACGATAAAAGAGAACCAAAACAAAGCACCGCGAATGCTCCGACAGACTGCTATGTACCTCACACAAATCGGTTATAAAGACGTTTTAGAGCGTTTCTAGATGAGGATTCGCTACGAAAAGGTCCATAATACTTTGTTTTATTGCTCCAATGCTTGTTTCAGGAGTGTCATTATTTAGAAATTATGTAAATCGACTTGGACTCAAATGACAGCTGATGCAGATTCCTCTACGAAAATATTGCCAAAATGGGCTTATTAGGAACAGCTACTACATACAAATTGTTAGAGCTCTATAAAAAATCTTTTCAGATATTGATAGATTGATATCTAATCTATTCCAAACCACAATAGAGCTGAATAGAGCTCCATGTTTTATGCCTGTTTTGTGTTGTGGAATACTGCCTTATTTCTCACAAATATCGCTAGGCTAGGGCTTGCTAACCAGTAAAACCAGCCCTGCCTCAATGATGCGAGTTGTTCCACAGAGTAGAGAGATATTCTATTTTTACTCTGTGGTTGTTCTCTGAGATCCTTCCCCATCGATGTCATGATAGAAAGTGGCGCCCTGAGGCCGTCGCGATCGTATATATGAGTCGGGTCGGTATAGGGGGCGCTGCGCTTCACACCTCCTCTGATCTCGATGCGTATGGGTGTTCATCCATAGAGTCATCGATTATTGTACAGATACATGTATGTGTGTAATGTGTCCAAACAAATTCACTGCTAGAACTAATATCTTCTGCAGTATCTTTTAGAATTTCTCCAAAAACATTGTGTCTTTGGATCTTCAGTATGTATATATATAGATGACATAAAATACCATTAACATTATCCGTTGCCTTGACGTGCTAGGCCGCCGTTAATCTAAAGACCTAATGTCTAGGCATTGAGTCCTCGGGTGTAAATCGTTACGACCGGATTATTGAGTTACCGATCAGCTGGATAATTGAGTTACGCCCAAGGTAACATCCCAAGGTAATATCCTCTCGCCCACTAAGCCTTATCCTCGTCATTCACAGACTGCAATGTCTACGTGCATGTTTTTTTACTGAAGGAAACCCCCTCATTGAATTCATCTGTGAAATAAAACGCCGCTGACAAACTTCAAAACCTGATATCAAATGATAACGATTAAATAATGATATGATGGAAATAATTATAATTGTCATATCCTTGTAAAACGAGAAAAAAAGAAAAAATCATATAATGACAGGAAATCCTTTGATTATGCATAATCATTCATTTTTACACTAATATTCACATACATGTATAAACATGCTCTAACTGAGGTTCATTAGCTGTTGGCTGACTGTCATATTATGGTTAGGTAATTCCTTTATATAACCAAATAACACCAATTAAAACCGCATCTTTCGGCAATTAGCTCTATGATTTGTCAGATCTAACACACACGTCTTTAAATTAGCCGACTATATTTCTTTCCACAAAGCAAAGCTAAATAATGGCTGCTGTCATTATCAAAAGCCGCAAGCAGATCCCAGTGTGCAGACTGCAGCTAAGCATAGCGGTCTAACCCCGCGCTCTAGAGTGTCATAAAGTAGAAAAATATGGACATTAGGTAGCATGCAAGTGACGTAGTGCATTCCAAAAAGGGTAATTGTTAATTACTTCGACTAATTGCCTAATTAGGACCTTTCGGGGATAATTACGCGATCGGTGTCAAGCGTGTGTTAGGGAGGATCGCTATTAGGGCCCAGACGGTGAGGTCTTAACCATTAAGCAAAGGTCATGTTCCTTGGCTTGTAGAACAGATCCACCATAACATGCCAGAGAAATGAAAGGGAGTGGAGTTAATTATAGGGTACAAGCAGCATACACGATCTGATACGGTGGTAAGAACGAATGAAAAAGACGCCAGAGGAGACATTGATACAAAGTTTGATTTATAACACCTGGTGCAGGATGTCAGCTTGTTTCTATAAATACTCCGGCAATATTTCTTATGGATAGACCTAATTTGTCACAAGGAATGTTGATTGGTTTAAGATCTACCTCATTCGGCAAATATTTACCAGTCTATGTATGACTAACTAGGTCTATGAATTGCAAACAGTTTCTATAGTATGGTAAGCTGACGTGAAGAAGCTTGGCCCACCGATCGCCATAGGTATGGGGCCAGACATCTGAGAGAAAATTGGAACAGTAGTTTCTATAGTTTTCCAACTGGTATTCTAACGCTTGACGTGGAAAAAATCAGAAACCAATCGCGAATCCCGATTCTCTCTCTTTCTTGCAAGCCCCCTATATATGACACATGACCAAAACCTACGATAAGTGAATTTGAAAATGCCGGATAGTACCGATTCAGGCCTTACCAGGTGGTTTAAAAACTCTCTGTAGTAGAAAAGTGTATGTAACAACTAAGTATCGAGGTATATCATGTTGGACATTAATGCAAAAGAGTTAAATAATCGGCATACTCGTCGAGGTTGTCATCACTACGATTTCGGAGCCTGCAAAATGTAAACATCGATGCGGCTATAACGTCGTTGTTACGTCGTCACATAGCAACCTGCACACAAAAAAGAAAAATTACTTTATTCACACAGAGGAAATCATTATGTGATAATTATCCAACGGTATCATGTTCAACAAGCTGTGAAAGGTTGGTCCTTTGATGTCTTTGGTGATTAAAAAAAGGCTCGAGCAACATCTTATCTATATATTTGGATATTAGCTGTAGTTTTCCTTTTCGGGGGCAAGTTTATTGAGCCGTTCTTATATAACCTCAGCACAGGTTTTTTATATGGGTGCAGCAAAGAATCTGATTATTCATGTTGCAGATATAAGTTAATCATGCGCCTAGGTCATCTATTCACATAACTTCCAGTTGTCCTCATTAACAGTAACAAGGCCAATTGGAAGTATTCACTTTATCATTTTGTCAACAGAACATTGTTTGTTGGCTGACTGGTGGTATTCCGTATTCGATAGTTTCAAACGGTGTCGAGGCTACTTTTCATCTTCATCCAGTTCTAGTTTACGAATGTTCTGTTTCGGTAGATTAATTTTTGTATGGTATTTTAAAATATACATTTTATTGTATAACAGTTTATAGAAGAAGTCAATTTTGCAGGATGATATAGGACATACAGGTACCCTTTCCTGCGCCCCTGACTCTTTCTAAATATTACCATGAATCAAGTTATACTTCTGACGAGTTTGTGGAAGCAAAATTTACTAATACGTTGTCCATGATACTGGTTTATTTGTGTCCAAAGTCTATCAGCTTTATCGTGTGATTTAAGAGAAAGAGAGACCACTCCCACCTCTGATTGAGTGTACCTTGCATGATAATCCTTTATAATACGCTGGACTATCAGACATTTGTAACACACATATTTGCAGTACTTTCTTGATGCAAAATAACAACCAGGGGAAAACGTATAAAAAATCTAATAAATCTAGTTCTTATCTGCATTTCACCTGTGTTACAGTTTCCTATAGTACAAGGATCTCAACATGCGTGATTTATTACTTATCCAACAAGACATCATGAGCTTGAGAAGGCCCTTGGTACGATCTCCCATTGACGTTTAAAATAGATCTGTAAATACAGCCTATTGCTTGATGGGTAGGACTGTTGATTGGTTGGCGGTTCTATGGATTGGCAGGTTGATGGGTAGGCAAGTTGATGAGTAGGGAGATAGATGGGTATGTAGGTTGATAAGTTTGTAGGTTGATGGCTAGGCAGGTTGATGGGAAGGTAGATTGATGGGTTGGTAGGCTGATGGGTAGATAGACTGGTGGGTAGGTAAATTGATGGTTAGGTAGGTTGATGCGTGGGCAGATTGATGGATGGGTTGATGGATAGGTAGGTGTAGCTCGGGAGTTAAGTATGAGTACTCAAGTCTTCCGACCTGATCTTCAGTACTACATACGAACAATCGTGCTCCTTTGTACATAGTGATTATATTTAGAGATGTAGGGAAGTAGGGTGTGTAAGCATGCACGATATTCCTGGCCTCATCCCTCGGAATACCACTGTAAACCTTTAGGAAGGGTTGATGAGAAGGAATCAGACGTATGAACCCAGTCCCAAGCAACAGACATCACATTAAGCAAATTGGTACTCTCTGACGTGAATTGACCGAATCAACACTAAATTATGGCTGCGGGGAGAGCATCAGTGTGCAACAATGGCTCGTAGTTGGTTGAGCGGGTTTGAGACATGATTAAAGTAGGCTGATCTGGTATCGTGGGCGTCTAAATTCCCACTTCGTCAGAAACTCTAGGAGATGGCCTTACCTAAAGGGATAACTTCATAAATACACCTATTTTTTTCTACAAGCTAATAACCTGCGAGACAAAGTCACTCCCTCATCCAATATTGGACCATGATCTTCAGGGTAAACTCAAATCGCCTAGGCTGCCTCTAGAGCATGCAGGAAATGTATTTACTCTGGAACACCTGTGAACCATTTAGCTAGGAGCTAATATAATGCTGTTTACAATGGAAGAGCATGAAACTTCTAATTCATATCAACGGATAAAAGTAATAGACTATGAAAAGTATTCACTAAGTGGTAAGCAATTTGTTGTTGAAAGGTTTCAATGAAATTAGATTGTATGTTCAACATTTGTTGGCCTATGTTATCAAATGCAGAGAGATTCTATTGAGGATATCCCACGTTTAACTTAAGAGAACGCCTGCCGCCAGCTTTTGGCCTTACTGTGTCGTTAATACCAAAAAAGATATCAATGTATCCCAAGCTCAATACACCAATTTAATAAAACGTATACGTAGTCAGATAAAATAAATGTAGAGAGAATCTATTTATGATTGACTCGATGCTGATTGTTTGCATTGAAAGTTATGCATCTTAATGCATTTCAAACTTCTCTGAATCAATACTTGTAAGGGTCTGAATAATGGTCAGTGGAAAAAGCTATACAAATGTGGGTGGGAGGGGGGGCATTCAACTTGTATAGAGCGACTTGTTTGTGCTAATCCTATGCCTACTACCCAACAGCTCCTCAATGGGCCTCTTTCAGTCAAACATATGTAGCTGTTCTTCTCTGTCTTTCTGCCCAATGTCTATCACTGTGTGTCTGACTCTGTGTCTGTCTGTCAAAATATGTCTTTGTTGTATAGACGAGGCGCACAGCTTTAGGCCACAGGGGGCGTCATAGGTCCCATCCGACCACCGACCGTCCACGGCAGAAAGAATTTTACAACACAATATGTGTCTTTGTATCCTGTCTGTTTATATGACTGTCTCTCTCGGTCATCTTTGTCATATCATATATATAGCAGTTAGAATATCATATAGAAGGGTCAGGTAAAAATATTCATTAAACAAAAAGGAAAGGGATAGGAAACTTCTGCCTGGGTGTAAGTGAGATTTAGAAAAATACATTCCCTTACTGTACAACTTGCCAGATTGTACAGTACACCCCGCCCTGGACACAAGCATAATTACGTCGATAGTTTTAGATCTTTTTTCACTTACCTCGAAATGGAGAGGCAATTGATAGTGTATTCGCTCCGTACTACGATCTACAGTATTACGATGTATCTATAATGAATGACCCGATCCCGAGATATCCAGGTGATTACTGCACGGATTAGGCAGTCAATCAATGAATGTCCAAAGGCAGAACCTTGGTGTCCACTGATTGGTCGTCAAGGGGTCTAAATAGGTGGTCTTGGGAAAGCGTCCACTACACTTTACTGGGTCAAAACGAAAGCCCGGAAATTGAAGGGTAATTTTCCTACCCACCCGATTTACACGCCTCAGATAACAGACGTGCAGTTTATTCGCAAATATGAAAGCGGTTGACTTGGCTCTAGATAGGATATGATATTAAGTGTCTGATAACGTATTCTACATTGATATCTTCAATGGGGTTTACGACATAGTAAGTTACTTAATAGTAAGGCAAACAGCGGGCTGCAGACGTCCTCTAAAGTTAAGCCATACAAGCCCTCTCTTCAATAAGGATTCCTTGAGGGATGTATAATAGTAAAAGGGGGTAACAAAATTGTGCTCACTGTACGATATCTCAGCTGAAACCATGTAAATTTATACCTATATTTAATTGAAAAGGAACGGCTGATTTGATAACAACTGAACAAAACTCTCTTTTCTCTTCGTGATAGAACACTTTCACCATTGTTTTCACATCATGTACCTTATTCCTTCCTCCGTTTTGAATCATTATTATTACATATATACCTTGTGTCTGCTCACAGATAACTCCCTAAGACCCCTGTATCCATTCTTCTTCGTACATCGTTTTCTAATTATTTGCCTCAGACACGCTCGTGTGACTGCTAATTACCTTATGCACTATATATAATGCCATTTACACTTGCAATAAAATTGATATCCTGAGTAGTTTAAACTATAGTCATACTTTAACCTATGTGGGGAGGATAACTTCAGGCTACTTTGGAGATATCCATGTAAATCCAGAACCTGCCGCCCTCGCCCATGCATGTTCGTTGGGTTCACCACCTTATAATCCGCCATATTTATAGCCTGCTCAACAACAGAGACATTGATACGATTTTCTTTATTTCTATTTATACATACATACATACATGTTGTATATACATGCATCCATAGGTATAAATACGCCGGCATTCAAGTGACAATTTTGCTATCGTTATCTGTCATTAACCAAACAGGGATTAACATATTGACTGGGAATGAATGTCGTCTGCTTAATGACAAAGGCGGGAAAATCACGTCTGGCGCCAATATAGTATGGACGCCCGCAGATAGCAGAGAGTCGTACCAGTTATAGTCCCCGAGGGGCATTCCACCACTGTGCAGACCTTTTCAAGTCTTTTGTAGACGCTGCTTTGCCTGACCGCACTTTATGTATACGGAGGTTTTGATAAGGCCGAGGGAAAGTGTAGGATGGCAGGACAAACAAAGGACTTTGTGATGCTCTGATATCATTTTCTCATGCAGCTGTTTAATTCCTCTTCTTTACTTCGTTGTGCGGGAAATACCCCCCCCCCCCCCCCCCCAGATTTGTGCATTTCCGGAGTGTTGGCATTCAGGGCTTTGGTCTGGAACACAAGTAAGGTCCCTTATCTAAGACATATATACATAGCCTGCCTTCTGTCCAGTAAAGCCCCTGCTACTCTATACTAGACGTAGCTCCCTTGATGTGGCTTGGCAGAGTCACTTATCGACGTTTGTGCATATACCCCCTTCTGTTTTTCCTGGCGATGCGTCGACCGGGAGGACGGCGATGCAGTGTGTTCGGCGCCGGCCCGCGACCCCGCCTTCCCCGGGGACCGGTTACCCAGGTGCCGCATCTGATTGAATTGGGCGTTTTTCTTGTATTTCCCGGTGGCAAGCAGACGCCCTGGGTCCCGCCCGTTGGGGAAAGCGATTAACGCTTCCTAGCTGGATGAGATTTGGCAGGCTGATAAGAAGGTTTTCCGGATCGCGGATATTGCAGAACAATATGGTTGATGCATAGAAGAGGGCAAGGATACAGTCAAATTCACAGTTCGCCGCCTGACTCCCATACTCTCTTATCCTATCCTGCGTACTTCTTTACCCCTGATCTATTTGTTGGATAATTTTTTTTTTCTAGTACACACATAGAACTCAACTGAGTAGTATCTGAAGTGAAAAGCGGATATAGAGGGCTTTCTTTTGTATACAATTGTATTGTTCCTTTCATGGTGTCAGCCAAACAGTAGATGTACAAAGTAAATTACGATTTTTCAAAACTGTTTATATATGTATTCTATGGTTTATTGTTTATCTAAGATGTTACCAACTCAGGGATATTTGCGATACCAAATATATGCTGTTGAATTGTAATCTTGTTGACCCATTATAGTCAATAGTTTACTGCATAAAAGAAGGTGAAACCAAATGTAAATCCCCAATTTCGGGAGGATCGTTCATACAAGCTAACCGCTGATGAATGTCCCTATGAAATAAAGAATCAAAAAGAAAAATCAGATAACCATGGGAGACTATAATTACAAGACAATTTTCCAGAAACTATTTCGAAGTTCATCATGTGTGTGCTGCACTACATTTTACTCTGAAATAAAAAAAACCCACTGTAAAACACTCACCACATTAGATTTTAATTAGTACATTGCGATATAAATATTTTAGCCATTGTGAAACTGTGATTGCAGGAATATGTGTGCAGCAGATAAACCACTATAAAACACTCACCGCATGTCATTTGAATTTGTACATTGCAATATGAATATTTTAGCCATTGTCAAACTGAATATAGTAGATGAAAACATAGTCCTGGAGAATATTATCCATTATATCGTATATGATATATGCGCTACTAATTTTGTGTTCCCTTCTTTTCGGTGCTTATTTATCTCCTCAGCAGCCCTTGAATATTTGCTTACATCTGGGAGACCATCTGGAGCATTCCTACAATGCCAATATATAGAAGCTAACCATTACACTGAGGGGACAAAAGTGGCTGATTTGCTTTAGTAAGAGCATCATATTCACCTCAGCGAACCAGGCGTTGACATACTCTGAGTATAGCTTACATCAAATTTGGCAATCATCCAATCCAGAGAATGTAATTCAAAGCAATATGTGCGACTGCAGATTCCCTTAAAGATACTCGGCGGCCATACAAATCAGTAAGCAGATCCAAATAGAGCTTCTTGGGGTATTCAAAGACCCATATAAAGCACTTCCCACCTACATTCCTTTTATTCCCAATATCGAGCTCTACATGTCATAGTAAAAGCTAGCAGAACTGTCACGACAACCCTATGCCAGACTATGGATACATACCACACAACCTATCCAGACAGTTGGAGGGATAGATTGTGCCTTGGAGCTCCGCGCCTTGCATCCATATCTGCCGACAACAATAGCATACAGGGAGGTTGGTTATCGACTTCCTAATCAGCCTGGACTCGTGACGAGTACATACAAAGAAGAGGATAGCACAATGAGGAGCAGCTTGTATTATGAAGTAGTTCTTTCCTGCTATCCAGAATCTTCCATAAAGAAGTTGAGTAATTAGTGTAGGCAACGAAGTAGAGCTATAGTGGTGTAATGGGGGAAACCATTTCAGTGTAGATGTATACTTTTGTAGTAGGAGAGTGTCCGTGTATTTTGGAGACTTTTTAGTATCAATTTGGGTGCAGCTATCAGTCGTGGATATTAAATGTCATCCGTTGTATATTGTAGCTGTTATGTCCTATCAACTTTCATCGCATTTTGGTTCCTCTCCCATTTGATTCTAATTCTTCTCTCCCCATAATCAAGATCTTCAGCCAACCATGTAAGACTGAGGCTCTAACACTATGGTCCATACTAAGCTTTGTGTTTGGATTGCATTTTATATATCCTAAGAGCTTTGTTTTCAGGGACCTTTATAAAGGCCTATAGACACCTTTCACAATTTACTTGTGTTCAGCTACACTCATAACTGTCAGGCACTGGATAATACTGAGATATAGCAGATGAGATATTGTATTGGTGTAGTCGCGCATCCAGCACCAAACATTAGCAAATGACATGGAGGTACAGTTAGCATAAAGTAGTACAAACAATTGCGTCATATCCACCTGACGACTAAATACTACCAATTATGTGGTCAGGGTGCAAAAAGTCGTCGGGTGGTGGTACTTATGGACTCATCTTCATGCATAATAGTCGAAACCTCAAAGCAGAAGGATAATTAGCCCTCCCTATTTTACATTCAAAAATACATTTCGCATGCACACACCAGCGGAGTTTCTGTATATGCAGTGAGGGTTAGACCGGGCACCAACCAACGCCGATACACGCCGATCACACCGATACGAAATGACCAAATCATAGCCTATTGGGAGGCATATCGTAGTGTACCTGTGTGTAAACGTATTGTCCACGCAGTGATCCAGTGCTAAAGAACACGTTGCCAGGCGTTTGTTTGGCTTTATGCATGGCGTAACTAAACAGATAAGGTGCGATACCGGCCTTTGGAAAAAGGCCTATTGGCTGGTTCTTGGCAGTATATAGATTATGCTCCATACCATAACGCGTAACTCACACCAACGACGACAGTCTTGGAATGGCAATGGGCTAGCAAACGGGCAGATAAAACAGAATCAGATCCCTTTTATACACCCTCCCAGTGTTCCACTGCACAAGTTAGTCCCTCACCACCAGCCACCCAAACCATAACCCCACCCATGGTTGGATAACCATACCAACCCCCTCGCTCCCATACAAACACCAATGTATCCTTTCTATTCACCCACCGTCCCCACAGTCCTGGGCTAGACCCAGAGTGAACTTCTGGGTGCCTTCAGTACCGGGTTATAGGCCATGGCGTGGCTTGTACTACTAGCGCCATCTATGCTAATCAATATGCATATAATATATCTATATATATACATACATATATATATATATATATATATATATATATATATATATATATATATATATATATATACATATATATATACATATATATATATATATATATATACAAATACTTCTCAAGTTGAATGCCTTTTTCCTTAGTATTCATGATAACCAGGTGTATATCTTCACTCCAGGGAACATATATTGCCTGCCATTTTTCTTTCACAGAAAGGATTTCACCATGCTGGTACATGTGTATTCATATGTCATACAGCCCATACCAGTTCTATTTGATCTCATGAAATCACTTCGGTATAGAAGGTTCAACCTTGAAGTGATCTCATACAAAACAGTTCATTGATTCCAAATAGGTCGAGTAGAACAATCTACATTAGTTAGGTATTCCAAGAGCCTATTAGATGCCGCCATATTTATATGAAAATGAGTATATAGAAATGGCAGTACGATCCGTAACCTAGGAGAGGTCTATAGAGAGTCTCGTTACACCAGCCCGAAATAGGAGAGGCGACCCAGCATAAATCGCATCTTCGACGAAACGTCTTTTATTGAACCATTCATCTTCTTGTGTGGATATAGTTGGGCTTATGTCATGAATCCCCCTCCTGGCTCACTACTGGAGTCGACAAATCCACCTGAGAGAACGTGCTGAGGTCTGACTCGTGATGGATCTCCTCGCAGGAGTTCTGCCCGGGCGAATCCTCTGGGCGATTATCATGCTGAGCTTTGTGACCGATTCCGAAATAAGCTACGGTAAAAAATCAATAAACCATGCCTCTCCATCTCGTTGTGACCCTAGGCATGTTTGTGAATACATGGACTAGTGGATGCCATTGGAATATAACGGAATCTGATATATACTATATATGCCATATGTCGATACGAGTATCAATAACCACGAGCTCTTGATAATGCGCCATTTGGGGGTTTGCCTGTGTATTATTATTTGATATTATAATTAATGACTGTACCTAACTATAGATAAAACTCTCATAAAAGATACTGCTATTGTAGAGTGGACTGTTGTCGAGGGGTGGTTCTCCACTAGTCCTGTCCTTGTTGATGGGTAGTTGTGTGCATGGAAGTACATGGAAGTGCGTCTGGTTTGTCTCGGATTACGTAACCTGCCTTGTACTCTTGCTAGGGGCCTTCTGCTAAGAAGTCCTGAATGACTTGGGATCTCACGTAGTATGCTCCTCTGTACTCTATCGGTGGATTAACCTGGCCTGCTAAAATCTCAGTTACGCTGGTCAGGTTCCTCAGTGTGTGTTACCTAGCACCCAACACTAAGGAACCAATTACCGGGATTAACCCATAGAACCTTGTAGCGTGTAATAAAACTGTTTGATTGAGATCTCTTGCCTTGTGTAAATATGGCCTATCGCAAACGGACCCATGGATCTGTTTAAAACATGCGTAGGATAGCAAAAGTGGCATTTCCACTTACCGATTATGACTACCAATAATGGCATTAACACCGACAACTGATTATGTGACACCTTCGGTGCAGCAATCGCAAGGTGAAAATGAATATAGTTAACGATTTCATTCTCCAATATTTCATAATTTAGCAACACTGAAATCAAACGTGGTTGAATTCAATCGGTGGCGGTGACCAAATATCGGCCAATGGCCATCCATACGTTCACCGACCTTTTTACAGTATGCACATAATCGGAGGGTATTTGGTCGGCAACGCCATATTAGCCGCCGGCTATTATGGATACGATCATATTGGTCCAGGTACTACAGCTGGCAACCACGACACTATCATGGGAGGTAATTTTCTAGAAATGATATAAAGCTCTTAATATCTATTCCATGCATATCAAAGATAATACATTTCTATAATACTAGATAAACTGGGTGACAGAGAACTGAATATAGCTCCAATCTTAATTCTAAAATGACAGACCTGATATATTATAGACCTACTTGATCTATCTAAGTGAACATAACGATACATCTGTCATACATATTCTAACAAGCGAGAATTAAGTAGCATGTGAATGACGGTGTTGATATATTCTGTTACTAGATTTCTCCAAGTTTTCTCCTTGCGAAAATAACAACAACACAATACTAGGGGACGTCTTTGTTCTGTCGTGATGATGTATGCTATCAGAACTCAAAGCAAGACTCGAGACCATTTTAAGAAACAAAGTATCTTCATTTCCATTTAGTCTCGCTAAGAGGAGCAAGTATTGGGTGTCTGGATTCTGACATTTAACGCTTTTCATTAATTAATTTGTAACTGCAAATATCTGAAAGCTCTTGACATTATATCACCAATCCAATAGTTTACTAATATGTATTAGAACATTTTTAACACTTGGAACGATATCTTTGGGTCGTCCAGCAATACAATCATAGTAACAATGGGTTAAGTATGATTACATCGAAATGTCCATTGGAATCGACGGGTATTATTAGGCTTATTGTTTTTAGATTATCTTTTATAGATCCTGAAGTAAGGGCAGCGTGATTTTGATAATATTTGAGCGTGTATATAACATCTTACAAGAAAGTAGTTAGAAATGATTATAAATAGTACGGAAACCAAAGGTGCATTGTTTTACCGGCAGCGTCTATATAAATCACACATCAGCTGAAGAAAGGTTTACACGTCTTTCACTCCATTCTATTTTAGAATTAACACATACTATAGACCCTCTTCACACTGGCGCCATCTTGTAATGGCCGCCTATGTAGGCGAATCGAAAACGAGACGAGCCATCTCCACTCAGTCCGGAATATTGATTAAAAACTGTTTCTCTAACTTGAAAGATGGAAATCGGTCTCACGTCTTAACTAATCGGCCGATTTGTATAAACAATGCATTGTTA
Source organism: Alentia gelatinosa (assembly GCA_950022655.1). NCBI lineage: Eukaryota > Metazoa > Annelida > Polychaeta > Phyllodocida > Polynoidae > Alentia > Alentia gelatinosa. The sequence continues at coordinate 79,592,583 of OX465579.1, read as the reverse complement.
AAAATCTGAGACTTGGTCCTATCTGTTGGGATATACATGATATACCTGTGTTATGGACAAAATTTCCTGTCATAGAATGAACATTGGAATTGTTGAAATGAAAAACATTAAAACATGTTACTTTCCTGTTTTCACAGCAATTTAATGAAAAATCTATTGCGATGACATATAGAAATAACCATCCTATCTTATTAGGTATCTCATGATGATTAAAATGATACCAATATTACCAGGTTGTGATAGATATTTCCTGAGGTAATGGACTAATAATGCGTCAGTTAATTGTCAGGAAATTTAGGAATTTGTCAGCAAAAATCTAAGTTTTGAAGCTATCACGGGAAATCTTAGCCAAGGCATAGGTATGTGATATCTATACCAACAAATAGACCAGAGTCTTAGCTTTCTAACAATGTTTTATTTATAAAGATCGGCCTGTTATACACAAAGCCAGATCAATTCACATTTATTGAAGTTAAAAAAAGGTTTTTGTTCCAAGGTACATATAGTGCCTAACACAATCTAATACTGTCAGACCCAATGCTCCATTACCTCAGGAAATATCTATCACAGCATAGCAATAAAGGTATCATATTAATCGCCCTGAAATAGCTAATTTAGCACAAGTTTTAGCTTTTTCACAATGTTTTATTTATAAAGATCGGCCTGTTATTCACGACACAACAACAAATTACATTTTTAGGTAAATCTGTGCTTATGGGTCTGAAGCCATACTGCCAATCCAGGTAAGGTATGATGCCTCGTTTTCACATGCAAGCATGTTGCTGGTTTTCGGCAAGCAGGGCTTAGTTACATGCAACCAGCGCAACCCGATCGCAGCGCCACGCTTATGTGCAAGTGGTGAATTAGCTCAATCCTAATAATACAAACGCCAGTGAGACAAGGGCGGCGTTAATGGCGGAATCACGGATCGCAACCGACCCGGCTCCGAGGAGTCCATAAATCAGAATTATGTTCTATTTTTGGAGCTTGTCTGCTGCCAACTACTACATGCCTGTCCCATTTCTCCCTTCCCACCCTCCATGTTCGCTACACAGTCAACACTTGCAATATTTCACGCATCCAGCGTCGCCCTCTGGCGAGCAAATTTCTCGTTTCCCGCCCTTTCTGATCAACTTCCGTTCCGTCTGCGTTGAATCGTCTGCTGTGCTCAGTCAACTGGATACGACTGATGAACGCGCCAAGGGCTTCCACTTTGCAGTCGATGGGTCTGGCTTCCCCGAACAGGCAAGATCTGGTTGTAACAGGTTGTAGCAGCTATAGCTATTATCACTCATTATTTGGGTCATTTCCAATATTCTGCTTGACTGACCTCACTCCTACAGCCCACCCTGTAGTCTAAAAAGAATAATCTTTAAACATTGAATTGCGACCTCCATATGCTTCTGAGGAAACACATGATAGGCCTATTATTAGACTGAAACATGGATTCTGTTTAAAAATGAGTCTTATCGTATCTTTATGATATGGCGAGGATTAAGGTCTGTTGAACGAAGGACAACTCTTTTTAGTTCATAGCTAGATTGAAGCAGGAATCGCTGTACAATATGGACAGATCGAAAAGTGGCATTCGTATAAACGCTTTATGACCTCTTCATGCCAAGCACTACGGTATGCATTGAGGCAATGTGATCATGACCTGAAGGCATCGCACGTCGTTGGCCTGTAGACAGGCATCAGACGTTAGCAACCCTCTATGATTATGACATGACTAGCCAAGGTACCTTTAGCACCATTTCAGATGCAGGATATTATCGACAGAGACCAAATTAAGACGTCAGCGACGGAAGGTACGCAGGAGGCACTGTATCAGTGACAAATGGCCGACGTACCAAGTAGTACTTAAATACATGTGAATATAATCATTCATTCTGGGTGGGAAGGATATATAATCAACAAACTTAAGTGTAAGACATAATTTTACTCAACTCTCGTAAAGTATTACTTTAGATAAGAAATTCTTTTACTCGTATCAATTAGTAATACATTTCTACATATACTAAAATAAAGTTAAGCTATGAAGTTTGGTTGTAAATTTCTAGAATGATCAGCAAAGGAAGTATAGCCAATGGTTTCATACAGCAAAGGTTTGTCCCCTGGAAATGTTTCTATATATCGAATATATATCATGGTCTTTCATTTGGAAGAATATACCTTGCAAAATTTAATGATATATAGTTCCAGAATAGTTTAATTGATTTTCAATAAAATGTGCCACTGGTATTGAATAAGCAATATATATGATCTATATGGTGAGCATGCACAGATAACCATCTGAAGCGTAAATAGGGTCATGATTGAAGAAGGAAATACATCTATCTCTGCCTATGCTTCCCAGTGGATATAAATAAGATCTATTATGCATTGCTATATTTATATCTTAAATGCATATATTTTATTAATACATGGGTATAACGGTGCGCTATGGCCAGCTTTGTCATATGATATATGGCTCCGTTAATCATCCACTGTGCATGGGCCTCAAACCGTTTCCGTTATGCTGAGAACCTTCAAGGAATTGCCAATAGAGGTTTGTGATTAGGCGACTGAGGACTGAATTGTTTATTGACAGGAAACTAACAACACAACCATGCCATCGGTTCATCCTTAACGCATCGCTATGTACTATATGTCTGTACTTTAATATGACATTAATACCAGGTACCGTTAATGTAGCAGTTCATGGAGAGGTGAAAACTAGACTAGTGTGAAAATATGGCATTGCTATATTTCAGGAATGGGTATTTCCAGCATGGTGCAAAAGGTACAGATGAGGTGGGAAGTTAGCTCAGTTGTTAGAGCACTGGACTTGTAACCCAAAGGTTCTAGCACTTTGTGGGCTCGAGTCCTACCCCAAACAGTGGTATATTTACTGTTATACCAAAGGCCAATCTTTCTCATACCATGTCTATGTGGTGGGGGAAGTAAAAGAACTCTCACCTCGGTAAATGTGTAAGGGTGAGATTTGTACCTGGATTCATCACATAGATTCGATCATCACCCTCGAGAATGTCTGCTAAGTACATCTAATGGTGGACTGAACGTTAAATCAAACCAAACAAACAAACAAACAAAAATGCAAAGTAAACATTTTGAATTTATTGAATGATGCAATTTCTTACATGCTTGTCCTGTTTATACCCTAACAATACATTTATTCGGCTTGAAACCGAAGCACAGTGATTTATATAAGGTTATAGCTCAATAAATAAAACTAAGCATAGAATGGAGCTCGGCCCATAGCTTACAATTCAGCGGAGACCAACCTGGGTTATATATACATGTGGATGATGAGAAGTAGTCCCTGTAGTCTACATGCCGTGTCTCCATATATACGACTGGCATGTTGATTATGTGACACATCTGAGAATCTATATTCCCCCGGCAGAGGTGTATCCAGATACCTAAATGCCCAACATACAGGATGGTCCTTACGTTATGAAGAGGTGTTTGTGATATGTATAGCTACAGACTTGGAAGACAAGTCCGTGGTATAGCTGAAAAAAAGACATAAGGGCTGGAACTGATACGTAATTCAGATAAATCTAATCTGAATGATATATCTTAAGTTATTAACACCTAACATGCTGGGATTTCAGTATCTACTTAGACTAATGCAATTCACGAACATTCGTAAAAGTTAAAGGAATTTTAGTGAACATCACATATCAGTATTTCATATATTTGAATAAACATTGTTGCAAATGATTTTATAAAGCCATACAAATGTTTTCCGAGATCCTATTCAGTATACATGTTAAGACAGCGCCCTTAAGAACGGGAGAAATATGGAGAAGTCCACTCTCATATCGCTTTAAAGGGGTCTTATCCGTAGAAGCACAGTCATGTAGAGCTTTGAATACACTACTCAGTAAAGAAAGTCATTATTTTTCGCAACAGTGACTTACAGGGGTATAGCAACATTGATGTAAAGACATTTACTATAAACCTACTGCCGTAACTATCGTGATTACTACACGCTTCTCCCCACAACGTTCTGCACAGCTGTGCAGTAAGTTAGGGTCAATATCACGGTCGCAACGGATTTGATTTCGAACAATGTTCCTATGCGCGTTGCTATGCGATAACGTCACTGCCGCATTCCACGGACGAAGCGAAAGCTAGGGTTCACATCGACAGTTCTGTGCCCAAATCGGACTGAAAATGGCTCTTACAACTTAAATAAGGTAGTAATATGAATGTTTTGGAGGCATATAGTAAAGATAAAACGTTGTACCTGTAAACGTACAAATTTCAATCCTCACTCTGGCCCTCAGGACGTTTACAACTCAGTGTAAACACCTCGTTGTAAACGTCCCAGGTCCCGAGTTCGGATCGAAATTTGTACGTTTACAGGAACATCGTTTTATTACTATATAGAAAAAGTGCTGCAAAAAAGAACTGATAAGGATAAATATACCACAGTAAACTAGGAACACTTGGTATGTTCATCATTGATGAATTAGCATGGGATCGTAAGAAAAACCTGAAAATCAAACGGTTTGTTGTATAACCTGTCAGTGGGTCATTTGATGTGGCACACAACCAAACCAGCCATTTCTACGCCTGCCTTCGCAGGGTTAAGAAATGTCAAACATTAGTGGGCCAATGAAGTACTTCAGTCTGTACTGATTGGTCATGGTCAGTTTGCACTTTTCTGAGACATTAAGACACTCTTCATCTGCGCCCTACCAACACAACAGTTTGTACACAAATAGTAAAGGGATCGTGTGTGCAGCAGGCTGAAAGTCCCTGTCTACCCTCCCCCAAATTATAGGCACTGTATCTGAGCGTGTCTCAAGCCCAATAAATAGATATATAAATTTGCCCATTTTTTAGATTCTCTTTAACCTTGCATATTTCCTTGGAGCATTGCAGACCAATGGTATAGTGGGTGTCGGTTACTGGCAACAGCTTTGTAAATCCTTACCAGTCAAATATGATTGAGTAATTCCAAAGGCGCGTAGCCAAACCCCTAGCCAAAGCCGTTGTTTAGGGAGTTACTTCCGGAAAATGATTGACAGGGCAGAAAGGTAAGCAGAGGGACAGTGACAGTGCCCCTCCGCCTAATGGGTGACCCATGGCCTTTGGTCAGGGGTGGTCATTGCTCCCCCTGGTGTACCCCTCTACCACTCTATTTTCTCCCACCCACCCTAAACCTCTATTCATTACTCTCTTACGTTCATAGGGCTATTTTTATTATTATCAATATAATGTATAACCATATACACTCTATTCATTGTATTTCATAACATTTCATAATTGACCAATATTCTCACTGTCAATTATTTACTGTATTATTGTACTTCATATCAATAATCGCTTATTATCTATGATCGTCCAATAAGGTCAAAATAATATTTTATTCTCATTTATAAAATTCAAATAAATTTTATTCTCCCAGCTACTGCTTCTCTCCTTTCATCCAGGGATGGGGTAATGGGGGCAAGTATTTGCTGAGTAACTGAGTTCGTATTCATTTACAAATTAAATGTCAGATCAAGTTTCCTACTTCACCTGCACTTTAAGCAAAATAGATATTCTACAGATACGTACTTTTGGGAATGAGGATGTATAGAGCCTTCCTATATGTAGAACCACATTCACATTGCTTTAGGTAATCTTGATTGGAATCTTAACGGACACAGGTATGCAGTACGCTAATACCCTTTCTACCGAAAACCTTAAAAGCTTTTAAAATCTCATGGGAAAAGGAAGAGGTCAATACAGGTGAATGGATAGCTGAGGTGGAAATAGCATGAACATGAAAAGCACCGATTGTCTGTCATCGGCAGACGTTTAAAGGCGGGCGTCCACCAACCACGACAAGGCTACGACAATGGCTTCCTGACAAGGTCCACGACAGCCCTACGACTGGAAGCTTGTGGGGAGCCTTCTGACAAAGTTATGACAAAATCGAACATGTTCGATTTTTCCTACGACTGGACCTTTGTCGTGGAGTGTCATGGCATGTCGGGAGCGTGTCACAGAAGTCTACGATAGGATATTTTGGTGGAGCGTGCACTTCCCGACACCCTCCGACAAGGCTGTCGTAATGCCCTCTTCTTACGACAAGGCCACGGCGGCGATTGGAACTTTCTTATCGCCGCTTGTCGTAGCCTTTTCGTGGTTGGTGGGCGCCACCCTTTAAGCAGTGATGATACCGGAAAGTATTGGGAATTTCAAAATATCCGGCAAATATATTGCTAAGTTGCTCCTGATTTGCGATATAACAGTAGTGTAAAAATATACTTTTTGCTTAAATGGGCTAATTCATGACTGAAACTTTAACTAAACATGTCTGCGTTCTTATTTCCTTCACAATTCGCTACTCACTCTACGTGGTATGTTTCCCTTTCCTCTTTTTTTCAAATATAGAACAGGCACTTCTGAATTCAATGCGATGACAGTACAGTCTATTGTTATTCAATGCTGGTTACATCTACATGGTCCCTTATTGAATGCGCTGAAGGTAATCAATAGCTTTGTTAACCGTTGAACTATATTCATTACTTGTACCTACATCCAACGGAAACGTCACCTACAGTATCATGTATTTCCCTGATTATTAGTAGTGCCCCGGGGTGATGGATTGCCATGCTCAGAATAAAGATCTTAGACTCGATACTTAAACGTAGGTCATCATTTCCTTTGTTGAAATTGATTTTATCCCGTAGTAAATGGGTAGGTCATATTTATCATTCTATATCTATCGAATATCTCTGATACCTACCATCTTCAAAGGCCCAATAAACTGAAAGGTGCTGGTTGAAAGTAGGAGCCTTCTCCCTATCAATTGATGCATTGCACAGTAGATTCTACTACATCTGCTGTGACGAAAAGATATTACTCATTAATATAAAAGTTGGATTATGATAGATAATGATTTCCAGAGATTGATTTCAGGAATATGGCAGGAGTCTTTGACCTCATTCCTTCCCTACGTCCTGGCCAAATATAGACCTAGCTTTGATTAATTACCACTCATATAAGTGAGAAAGAAATAAGTAAGGAAATATTGTTTTATTACATTAACCTGCTTAACCACATCAACTACTTCTGGCTTCTTTGTTATTATGTCCGCACTTTATCCTCCTTTTGTAAATCTAAAGGATGTATGACACTGTGAAATAGATCCATTTCATACATCAAATCTTTAGATATGATAACTCATTCTTAATAAGCATCTTGATAAAGCCTATTCAGCCTCTTTAACATTCTGAAATCTTATCTTGCCATGTCTTCTACGAAGCATTTCTTTGAGTCCTAATTGTGTATATTTCTCTTTTCTTATCTACTTTACCATCAAACGGGTACTTCTGTTGACAGGTAATGATGCAGAAAATGTTTGTCTTACAACGTGACTATTATTACCCCTGCAAGGTCATTACCAAAGTGGAATTTATATTCTCTACATTTACTTTTACTACTATGAATATATATGTCATAAATGAATAGCAACAAATATATTACCTTTCCATCAAGAACCAATTGCCACAAAATATGGATTATTGAAGCTACAGTTAAAACACCATTGGTAGTGGGAATAGGGTCAACGGAGATTATGAGGTGTGTTAAGGTTTGCCTACGTAAGAAAGAACCAACGATTTAAGAGGCATTTTCTCTCTTATTGGCAAAAGGACGAAAGACATTCCACACCGACATCTGCATAGCAGATCCACGGCCTGTGTGGGCCGCAATCAGCATAAAGTATTTACATCAAAGGCTAGTTCTCGTCAAATATGATGTAAGATCATAAATCAAGATAAGATAATGTTGGGTTGCAAGAGAAATCATGCTGTTGGACTATTGTCATCGATCCCGTTTTTGCCATAGGAGGAGACGAGTTAAAACAGAGACAGATGATCTCAAGGCGATGATAGTTGGGGGAATCCATTTCTTATTAACTATTTGGGGAAGACGAAAAGGCCAAGTTAGTTGGGGATCTATTTGGTAAGTACTTCATACTGTGAGAGCAATTTCCCCAGTGTAATGATCAGTGTACCTCCGCTATTCCATTTTATTTTCATGATTTTCTTCCTTTTTTTTAGATATATTCTTACCTTTTGGATTGTTATTTGTTTCTCACCACTAAAGTTATATCATCCTATACAGCCGTTTTTTTAGGCGACTTACTCGCATTTAAATCTTGCACGTATGCATATTACAAACTTACAAGGTACTAGGTTGAATTAGTGTGTCTTACCCCACTAGTAATATTTATTAAGTAAATAAGGAGTGCACAATGACATTACGAAGGAAGGGGGGATGCATTGGGGCGAATTTTTTCATCGCAGTGTGTCAATGGGGGTGGTTCTCTATATCACAATAACAAAGGTAATAGACTGGGGTACTGTTGAAACGGGAATTACGTCGTGCATGGCACATATTAGAGTACGGACGCTAGCGCGGAACCTGTAACAAATCTAACGAGAGGCATTCTCGAGACTAAAAACAGAAACATAAAAAAAGGAGGTGTTCTGTTTCCCGGTCCACACACTGATACTGTTTTGTAGAGGGTGCCTTTCGTGTTTTATATTGAGACAGCTGTTTCCTGGACACAGAGTATAAATCCTCTACTACCTGAGATGGCCTTCTGGAACGGCTCTGGTCTATTGCCTATGAATAATGCCAGCGTTTGCCTTCATCTCCTAAAACAATATCTTTAGATTGATGAAGGCGTGGCCGCATCTATTCATATAAATTGTATGTTTAAAACGCCAGTGTCAGAACGAATAGCAGCTGATGTCTGTCTCTTTAAGGGCTATTCAATGGCAGCGGTGTAACATTGGAACGATTTAGAAAGCGTCAGGGCTCGTACATGTAGTGGCAGGGATTTAAATTGTTATTTATTACCGGCCATTGAACGTGCCTCATTAATAAAACACCAACATATCATCTACTGTCAAGACTGAATCAATTATCGTCTGACGTATTACTCCATTTTTCCCATTCTGCCCATCACCCATTCATGCAAAATTCTTTAACGTGTACCAAGACAATGATAAGTAAAATAAGAGAATATTCTCGTGTAATGCTGACGCCAACACAATGGAATGGTGAGCCTGTATCGTAAAAGAACAATGTTTGCCCTTGAGTTTCGTCTTTTATCTGAGCAAACGTAGAATTTGCAAGCTATTCTGACAGAGTGTTTAATATATATTTTAAATTCAAGGTTTTATTCAATTATATTATTAATGAAACTATGAAAATCAATTTGGAAAAAAATGAAATCCTCAACGGAACTATTTGAACCTTCCATGATAGTATACCACACGACCATATTCACTGACATAGTAAGGCATTCACATTATGTTTCCACCTGGACTCTCTGTGGACAGTAAACTGCCGCCTTCCTCAGCTGGCGGATGCCCTGGTAAGGTTAACAGCATATGCCTGATCTGTATGCTGGAATGCTTCTTGTGAAAGGTGGTCAACTAATGCAGGGGCAACCAGGGGGACGGCAGTCAGTCAGGCACCCTAATGGCACATTGTGCATCACGCAGCAGCTGCCAGGGATTGACCGGCGAGGCCACTGAAATGACCGTCAAGAAGAGCAGAGAGCAACCAATGCTCTATTGCCGTAACTCGTTGTCTTTACTGTAAATCTAAGATTAGGTAGATTATAAAGAACAGGGTAAATCTTTATTAGGCAAGATATAGAGTAAACTCCAGAGATAAGTGGGTCTTTTTAAGGACAGCACTCGATCACTAACCAAAGCAGGAGACACACCAAGTGAGTGGAGGCAGCGATCTCGGGAATCGCCAACACAAAATGGCATGTATGTGAGAAATCTTTTCAAAGTAATATCTCCTACCAATAATTCAGCATCTCTGGGTTTCTCACTTGGTGTGTCCCCAGTTTAAACAACTGCACTACGTGCTTGTACGAAAATTACTAAGGATATGGATGAGTTACAACATAGAAAAGTACGAACAAAGTTGGTAGACGATGATAGGACATTGCGCTGGTAGAAATGTATAAGAACCACAGGTGTCCCTTATAAGGAGAGTGGTTGGTCACATGATGTTCTGACGCTTGAAAGGGAGTTTGCTGTTTTGAGTATACTTCAGCGCTGCCTGCGCTGAGCGGTAGTAGGAAGATAACATCTGGATGAGATATAGGTGAGCGCTGCTCACTGCTTCGCAGTGATCAGTCTGCTCAGTAGGCGCCTGAGACCTCAGTCTACCTGGGGTGAGGTCGTCTCAAGAGAAAGTGATTGCATGTTTATAGTTCTACTCCGTGAGTGCCTAGAAAAAGGACGTTCCTGAAACAAGCTCTCAGAGGTAGAGCACATGGAGTGAACATGCCAGGACTCAGAACACTGTGAACAAGGAAAGTAAGTATATCGGATTGAACAGTTGGTAAGGAGGATTCGTGAAATGAAACCCGAATGATGGACTCATGCATTGGATTAGTTAGAAAGATGGCACGATGAAACAATAGTGCAATGAAAGTGTTGTTATGATACACATAGTTATGAGATGCGATGAAATGATGGAATGATGTGATGATCTAAGATTATGACCAATTCCTACACTATCTCACCATAGCTTGCCTCGCAGATGGCTTATATGGATCCGTTGATTAGATTGTTCAGACCGCTTCAATTAAATATATAGCACAATTAATTCCCGCAAAACGTTGTGATCATTGCCGATACTACTTTGTCTATTTTTCTTATTTCACCCTACACTTTGATTTAGGAGTTTCTTAGTTATAGTAGACGTGTTGATATATCATACATCTTTTTATTTGGGGTGTTGGCTTGAAAAGCAAAAAGAGATTCTGGAGGGTCTGATCCATGGTTCTGCATTCTAAGTAGTAACTCTTTATCGTTTTTATTGTTACCATTTCTATATATGATAGTTAAGTAAATTTAATTTATACGTGAGGTAGCTTTTTCCCCAACATTTAGATCAAAGCCATCTCTGTATGATTTATCAGATCTGTCATAATGGAGAAAGGGCAAATTCAGAGTGTATTTTTCATGTTTCTTCCACAAAGTCGTTGCTGTAATTGTGATTTATGGAAAGTTTTAGTTTCGTTGAATAAACATAACACGCTTTGAATATCAAAGTGTGCTGCAATAGGAGGGGGTTAGTAGATGTGAACTTTACAACTCTCTGAGATTTAGCACGGCCAGGCAGAAGGGAGGGGCAGAGCCGAGACACGTGCACGCTGCCGCCTGCGCGTCGTAATGGAGCAAATCAAGCCGCTCTCAGGGTGTAGCAGAGCAACTCCACCTGACAAGCACACTGAGGGTGATGAGTGACGCCTGTCGTCCCCGACTAAGATCGTGAAGGGCCCACTTCTGCCGTGTTCTGATCTGCCATGCCACCGCCTGCATTCCCTACATGCCCTGACCTGTCCAGCACTGCCCTGCTATGCCCAGTCCTGCACTGTCAGACCCAACCTCGCTTTCCCCCTCCTCTGGCTTCCTTTTTTTTCTTTCTTTTTTTTTAAAGTTTTTTTTTTCTGAATTCGAATACAAGATTCGTTCTTCCAGTCAAGAAATATTATACATAAATCCAGTACAATAAACAACGTTGGTTAACACTATATAGGGTGTGAGACAGGCATAATTTCGATAACCGTCATAATTAGCTATCGACTGACTTTTCCCTCCTATTCCCTGTCCTGCCCTGCCCTGTGTCATCCCTGCCAGTCCTGCTGTAGGTCTGCCTTGATTCCTTCTGTTCTTCTAGGCCCTGCCCTCTATAGGTCCGCTGCTCTGCCCTTAACTGTCCCTCCCTGTCCACCGACCAGCCATTCACTGTTTAATTATTCTTAATTGAGACGTAACCTTACCTTTGATGCCGCCAAATTGATTAACTTCTCTAATATCTTGCCCCTTTTAGAAAATTCTGCCTTTCTTTACGAACGTTTCAGGAATGCGATTTAAATTTACTGAAGAAGTTGGATAATAGGTCAATGCGGCTTGTCCTTATGCTACCCTAAAGGCGTAACTCGATAAGTAGCCCCTACGGAAAAGAAACAGGACTCGAACCGCTATGCAAAGGGGAACACAAGCAATTAGCGATCATAATGTTCAAATACAATAAGTAAAGTCGATTGGATCAAATTGAAACCACGAGATACTAGGTTAACTTCAAGACATATTTAACTAAAAGTAATCTAATTTACAATGGCCCATCTCGCGAAGAGTAAAACTTGTCTGATGTAGAGACTTTCAAGAAAACCCTTTGAATTTGTTTGTGTTATGTGTGATTGTAAAGAATGTCATACAAACAGTATACCTCCGTTGAGCAATGCTACCAGTACACGGTAGCCAAGCTAGCGGGAAACGATCAAGTAGCCGAGGAAATTAGTCGAACAGATGACGCGCGGATGAATCTCATACAAGGTAAAAGTCTCAACCCACCGCAAGATTGGAAAGAAAACAAGTACCCCGCTATGAAGAAGATCTTACTTGCTAAATTCAGCCAAAACGACCAACTGAAGACAGAACTGCTCGACACGAAAGACCTAAACTTGTATGAAGCTACAACAGACCAATCATGGAGATGTGGTTACCATCTGGGACAGCTCGATATGATCAACCGTGAGAATGTAGTCCACAACAAGTTGGGTGACCTACTTACGGAGGTCAGAACGGAACTGGCAAATCACCGAAATGAGCACATGCAGGAACACGCAATTCCCGACCAAGTTAGATGTAAATCTACTGAGACTCGAGAGGCTGTTGTCACGTACGTGGGTACCCAGGGCGAAAAACGTAGTCATCGGAGACTCGCGCACAAAAAGACTATACGAAGCCATAGCTGCTATAAACCACACTGCACAGCCTTTTAATGTGTTTACGTTTCCCGGAGCGAAGCTCGAAGAGCTTATAGTACTTGCACATCGCCATATGTTATTCAGTCCTAACTCAGTTGTGTACATTATGGGCGGGGCCTGCAACATCACGACGAAGGAACGTATAGACAAGGCAAACAACAGAACAGAAGTCAAATTCCTATGGAAATCGATGACCGAACTGACACTACACCTAAACACATATGCAGAAGTAGGCCTAAACTGGATTAAAGAACTCCACCCGGAAGGTAGAATAATAATCTGCCCGACTACAGCGCCTCACCTACAGAAATGTGTAAAAGAATCAACGGAAACACAGCAAAAAATAGCTACGGATGCAGTGATCGCCTTCAACAAATTCATCATAGAGCTCAACTCCGAAACCTCCCTCAGCATACCCTGGATGGCCAATCACGTACATAGATGGAGACGCAACAAGTTTAAACACTACTACAACCTCCAGCCTGATGGCATCCATCCGTCCCAAGAACTTACCAACAAATGGGCGACAGATCTCCTAAGAGTGTTCTCGAGAAACATACCCGACTACCAGTTAACATGGTAGTTACAATGAAGAACCTCAACTGACACTGTGAGACACCGGGGCATTAAACCCCCCCCCCCCTTATAATTTTCTTCTCTACTTTGTTTTCATTGTTGTGCATTCACTCTTATTAACCCATTCCCCGCAGCAGGGTGTTACCCGGTTGGCCACTCGATCGCAGCGCCACCTATCGTTATACTGTGTACTACCGCAGCAGGCTTTTACCAGATTCACCGCTGTACCGCAGGCATGTTTTGCCGCTAGGGGTCTGAGGAAGGTGGTAGTGGTAGAATTTCTCCATTTTCTCCGTAAATTGATGATTTATGAATAAAAGATGACCATTACTATAACGGCAAGACCTGTATCTTGGTGTGTATATATATTTTGTGAATAAAATTAACGGTTGAATATATGTAATCTCGAACTGAAGTTGGCCTAAAATACGCGCCTATGTAAAAAATAACCGTCCATGGCGTCCGCCTATCTTAGGCCTTACACACTACTGTAGCAGATTTCTTCGCATCAATATATATAGTCGTTAAAGTCGATGAAACCCCCATTGATATTCAAATATGAACCCTACCTACACGATTCTAAAGTATTATGAAATAAAACGACTCCTAAGGTGATCTAAGCAATATTGAAAGTTTGAACTCGCGGACATAGCAAAACCGTTGGTGGGGGCGGGAGTGTCAGTGTAAACATGGATGGCTAAGCAGATTCCTCTACGCAATGGACGCTGTGTAAAATCATTTCCCCTCGTCAAATAGCGGATTAACAACAGAAATGAAACCCAGCAACTTCATTATAAGGCTTGTGCCTACAAAAGGATATAAATATTATGGCGGAAAAACCATCGAAAGTGTGGTTAATACTGTCATAACTTCGGATCTGAGGCTGGGAGTATAGGTGTCAAGTCCAGTGACAGCGACATGTCTGCTAAGCTGTCTGCTACAAGTCGATGCGACAACCCACAGAATTGCCATTTATATCTTCCTATGGCGTCAACAGTGTAAACTGAGACCAGCATTATGTTCATCTGATCATCAGCTATACGAGGGTGTCAGACTTGGCACGGTGGAATTAACATAACGCTTTGTAACTAATATCGGCAAAGCCTCTATAGAGTGCTGTGTAGATTATAAGGTTGAGTCTATGGGAAACCATGTCACTGCTCGAAACGTAGGGTGGTCGAGCTGTCATTAGAAATCAGCTCGCACCGGGTTTAAACTTTAGATAAATGATTAATGATACGTATATTCTTATTCTACATACTGTAAGGTTTGTTTCTATCTAAATAATGTCCAGCTTTGACGTCTTTAGATTTAATAATTCAAATTTAACATTGGGTATTACGCACTCGGCTTGCTGGTTCAGTCGAATCTTAGACGAGGTTAACAAAATCAGCTCAGATAGGGTTTAAACTTTAGAATTAACCACAGGGAAGTGTATTTTCACATTCTATAGACTCTAAGGTTTGTTCCAGTATGTATTTTAGCAAATTCAGACGAGTAGAGACCAAGATATTGAAATATTACGATGCGAGTTACGCACGTTGAATTCTGGCCTAGCTTGATACGCCATCGCTTATACTGTGTAGTTAAGGTGGTCGAGCTGTCATAAGAAATCAGCTCGCACCGGGTTTAAACTTTAGATTCATGATTAATGATACATATATTCTTATTCTACACACTCTAAGCTACCGTTCTATGTAAATAATGTCCAGGTTTGACGAGTTCAGATTTAATATTTCAAATTTAGCCTTGGGCATTACGCAGTCGGCTTGCTGGTTCAGTCGAATTTCATACGATGATCACAAAATCAGCTCAGATAGGGTTTAAACATTAGAATTAACCACAGGGAAGTGTATTTTCACATTCTATAGACTCCAAGGTTTGTTTCAGTACATATTTTATCAGATTTAGACGAGAAGAGACCAAGATATTAGAATATTAAGATGCGCATTACGCACGTTGAATTCTGGCCTAGCTCGATCCGCCAATGCTTATACTGTGTAGCTAGGGTGGTCGAGCTGTCATTAGAAATCAGCTCGCACCAGGTTTAAACTTTAGATTCATGATTAATCATATATATATTGATATTCTACACACTCTAAGCTACCTTTCTATGTAAATATTGTCCAGGTTTGACCAGTTCAGATTTAATATTTCAAATTTAACCTTGGGTATTACGCAGTCGGCTTGCTGGTTCAGTCGAATTTCATACGATGATCACAAAATCAGCTCAGATAGGGTTTAAACAATATAATTAACCACAGGGAAGTATATTTTCACATTCTATAGACTCCAAGGTTTGTTTCAGTACATATTTTATCAGATTTAGACGAGAAGAGACCAAGATATTAGAATATTAAGATGCGCATTACGCACGTTGAATTCTGGCCTAGCTCGATCCGCCAATGCTTATACTGTGTAGCTAGGGTGGTCGAGCTGTCATTAGAAATCAGCTCGCACCGGGTTTAAACTTTAGATTCATGATTAATCATATATATATTGATATTCTACACACTCTAAGCTACCTTTCTATGTAAATATTGTCCAGGTTTGACCAGTTCAGATTTAATATTTCAAATTTAACCTTGGGTATTACGCAGTCGGCTTGCTGGTTCAGTCGAATTTCATACGATGATCACAAAATCAGCTCAGATAGGGTTTAAACAATATAATTAACCACAGGGAAGTATATTTTCACATTCTATGGACTCTAAGGTTTGTTCCAGTATGTATTTTATCATATTTAGACGAGAAGAGACCAAGATATTAGAATATTACGATGCGAGTTACGCACGTTGAATTCTGGCCTAGCTTGATACGCCATCGCTTATACTGTGTAGTTAAGGTGGTCGAGCTGTCATAAGAAATCAGCTCGCACCGGGTTTAAACTTTAGATTCATGATTAATGATACATATATTCTTATTCTACACACTCTAAGCTACCGTTCTATGTAAATAATGTCCAGGTTTGACGAGTTCAGATTTAATATTTCAAATTTAGCCTTGGGCATTACGCAGTCGGCTTGCTGGTTCAGTCGAATTTCATACGATGATCACAAAATCAGCTCAGATAGGGTTTAAACATTAGAATTAACCACAGGGAAGTGTATTTTCACATTCTATAGACTCCAAGGTTTGTTTCAGTACATATTTTATCAGATTTAGACGAGAAGAGACCAAGATATTAGAATATTAAGATGCGCATTACGCACGTTGAATTCTGGCCTAGCTCGATCCGCCAATGCTTATACTGTGTAGCTAGGGTGGTCGAGCTGTCATTAGAAATCAGCTCGCACCGGGTTTAAACTTTAGATTCATGATTAATCATATATATATTGATATTCTACACACTCTAAGCTACCTTTCTATGTAAATATTGTCCAGGTTTGACCAGTTCAGATTTAATATTTCAAATTTAACCTTGGGTATTACGCAGTCGGCTTGCTGGTTCAGTCGAATTTCATACGATGATCACAAAATCAGCTCAGATAGGGTTTAAACAATATAATTAACCACAGGGAAGTATATTTTCACATTCTATAGACTCCAAGGTTTGTTTCAGTACATATTTTATCAGATTTAGACGAGAAGAGACCAAGATATTAGAATATTAAGATGCGCATTACGCACGTTGAATTCTGGCCTAGCTCGATCCGCCAATGCTTATACTGTGTAGCTAGGGTGGTCGAGCTGTCATTAGAAATCAGCTCGCACCGGGTTTAAACTTTAGATTCATGATTAATCATATATATATTGATATTCTACACACTCTAAGCTACCTTTCTATGTAAATATTGTCCAGGTTTGACCAGTTCAGATTTAATATTTCAAATTTAACCTTGGGTATTACGCAGTCGGCTTGCTGGTTCAGTCGAATTTCATACGATGATCACAAAATCAGCTCAGATAGGGTTTAAACAATATAATTAACCACAGGGAAGTATATTTTCACATTCTATGGACTCTAAGGTTTGTTCCAGTATGTATTTTATCATATTTAGACGAGAAGAGACCAAGATATTAGAATATTACGATGCGAGTTACGCACGTTGAATTCTGGCCTAGCTTGATACGCCATCGCTTATACTGTGTAGTTAAGGTGGTCGAGCTGTCATAAGAAATCAGCTCGCACCGGGTTTAAACTTTAGATTCATGATTAATCATATATATATTGTTATTCTACACACTCTAAGCTACCTTTCTATGTAAATATTGTACAGGTTAGATCAGGTTAGAATTAATAATCGAAAAAAGAAAGTCAGCATTACGCAGTTTTGTGGTTTGGCTAACTAAATCATATATTTCGGGGTTTAAATCTTAGATAAATGGATTTTCCTATATTCTAACGTGAACTACACACTCTCAGCTTCATGATGATATAATATTGTCCATTTTGGTCGATTCGAGACCAAGTAATCGAAATATTAAGATGCGCCATACGCACTCTCTATACTTTACTATAGGTTCAGTATGGGAGTGTGGATCTGGGCCAGACACGATTCAGAAATTCATTTATTATAAGAATTTAACTTGAATTCTATTACTGGAGACATTAATATTCGTAAACTACAGATTCTCAGCTTTCTCCTGATATATACTTCGTGTATTTCAGACAATGTGGGATTTAGTTATCGAATTTAGAAGATTAAAAGTACTCTGTCAATAAATTGGCTTATTTCGCCATAGCTGGGTTCTAAGACATCTCTTTCAAAATGATTTCTTTGAGGCTTTTAACCTTGAATCTATGAACGGGGACTTATATCAGGGTAAACTACACTGTCTGAGGTTTGTTTATATGAAATATGAATCATTTTGAACCCGCGGATGATTTAGAATTGAATTAAAAGTAATGGTCATCTAAGCTGAGCCTTTACTATGGGTGCGGTAGGGGAGTTAGGCGCTGGGCAAGACATGATTTAGAAAATCATTTATTTTCATGATTTAACTTGAAATATATGATTGGAGACATCAATATTCATAAATTAGATACTCTCAGCTTTCATTTGATATATATCTCGACCATTTCGGAGAAGTTGGGACTTAGATATTGATTTTTGAAAATTAGATTCGAGCAGTGACTATATTGGCTTATTTCGCCATTGATTATACTATGGACTCGCCTAAGGATTCTAATGGAGTTTGATCATTACAAGGCTATATGTGGTTATCTCCCACACTCTAAGGATCATCTACATATATATTTAATGTCCAGGCTGATATATTGAATTCGGAAAATTCGACTTGTGCCTATTCAGCATTGACATCTCCAGGAGGAGTTAACTTTTAAATCGATTGCTGGACAATGATTGACTATATCTACAGACGAATACTTCTGAAAAGCAGAAAAGAAGACAAGGTAGGTGAAGTAAGATTTAAAATATATTTTAATAATGTGTTGTATTTTCTTTCAGATCAATTATTCATCAATATTGTTAAATATATATATATATACACAGGTTGACAAGGCTTGATACATTTCCAGGTGCAGCAGTCGTCATCGTATTCACAATATGTACATAGATTAGTGTTGGCTATACACAGATAGGCATGTTTTATTTCAGATTCAACAAGATATAAATATATTCAGTGTCTGTCTGGCACTCAACGTGGTCAGACCTACAGGCTTTTTCTCCGATATAATAATCAATTTAACCACTTCTGGTCGATATATTTTCACAAAATGTACATGTGGAGAACCTTGAAGGTCTATAGATCGTCCAGGATTACTTTGTTTTAGGTTGATACAGTAGATTAGATACAAAACCAAGATATCGTTTGTGTCCATAGACTTCACAGTTGAATCATAGAATAGCATTACGTGCTAGATCACATAGGAATGGTTCAGGTTGATATACATAGATTAGTGTTGGCTATACACAGATAGGCATGTTTTATTTCAGATTCAACAAGGTATATGATCAATTTCTACAGTTCTGAGGTTGATCTGAGACTGAATCAACGCTATATATATATATATTACACAGGCAGGAATGATTTTTGTTTCAGATTGAAATAGTCGACAAGATATAAATATATTCAGTGTCTGTCTGGCACTCGACGTGGTCGGACCTGGGGGCTTTGTCTCCGATATAATAATCAATTTAACCACTTCTGGTCAATATATTTTCACAAAATGTACATGTAGAGAACCATGATGGTTCATAGATCACCCAGGATTACTTTGTTTCAGGTTGATACAGTAGATTAGATACAAAACCAAGATATCGTTTGTGTCCATAGACTTCACAGTTGAATCATAGAATAGCATTACGTGCTAGATCACATAGGCAGGAAGGTTTCAAGGTGATATAAATTTATCGGTGTCTAGCTGGCACTTGACATGGTCTGAGGTGGGGGCTTTATCGCCGATATAATAATCAATTTGACCACTTCTGGTCAATATATTTTCACAAAATGTACATGTGGAGAACCTTGATGATACATAGATCATCCAGGATTACTTTGTTTCAGGCTGATATCGTAGATTAGATACAAAACCATATCGTTTGTGTCCATAGACTTCACAGTTGAATCATAGAATAGCATTACGTGCTAGATCACATAGGAATGGTTCAGGGTGATATAAATTTATCAGTGTCTGTCTGGCACTCGACGTGGTCGGACTTACAGGCTTTTTCTCCGATATAATAATCAATTTAACCACTTCTGGTCGATATTAGATACAAAAATAAACCAATAAAAAAAGATTTACTGGTGTATAGGTTATCAACAAGACATCCGATCGAAAAGTTACATGGGGTATACATATAATTTAGAATTTCAGGTTCGAAAATTGAGTTGACAAGGGTTTTTTTGCGATAGAAAATTATAAGTAGCAAACGCCACAGGCATTTTAATATTTAACAAGGTATAATTCACCGATAATATGAGAAATTTGGATATCGTGGGAAGTGTGCTATTGACATTTTTACTTTAATTTGGAGCCTAAAAGGGTGTGGGGGGGGGGTGAGATGGCTGATCATTTTAACTTCCTATTCTTCTATGGCACTGTCAGAAATTTCGAAATTTGATTTTGTGTGATAAATCCGAAAACAATGTGGAAGACAGAGGTGAGTACCACAGGTTTTACAACCGTAGCGAGTTTGCTTCCTAGGTCCAAATCCGTTCTTGTTACGATAATAGCAAACCCGGCAAAAACTTTTACGCTCTAAATCGTCAGGAAAACATCTACTCGTTAATCGATTTGCAGAATCCGAAAGGGGTCTAGCGACTTCCTCGTTAGTTGCAGTCATAATCTGCTGGACCAGACAGAGAGAGAAGTCGACTAAACTGATTTTCTTGTCCGAAAGTGAGTTGTACATTATCTGGGAGTTCAATTTCATGATCTCCATCACGAAAAAGAAGAATTTCTTGGTCCATTTCCTACTTTTCCTCCCGAAAGAATAATACGAAGCCATTTGATCAGCTAAGTCTACCCCGCCCATGTACTGACTATACGATTTTATAGTGTCTGGACAAGGGATTTCTTTCTTAGCGAATTTGCCGTCAGTACCCCGTAGTGTTCGAATACATGTGGACATAGTGGAGCCGTGAATGGTGGAGAGAATACGAATTATTTTACGATCTAGCCAGCAAGTCAATAACAAGCACCCAGCCTTAGCGAAAATCGAGTCGCCCCGCTGTGTCAACTCGGGATGTTTCCTCGCCATGTAGGACTTAGGCACCTCCGTGCGATTCATTCGGAGAGTACCACAAGCGTAGGTTTGAAGTGAGTGGAGCCGTTCGAGAACCTGTACACCAGTGTAGAAATTATCGAAGAAAACATGGTAGCCTTTGTTTAATAGTTTAGCACCCCGTAACAGCCTCATAATTATATTTTCTGTCGAGTTACTTCCCTTACGGTCGTCACGGCCAAAGAAAGGAATCACCTGAAGCACAAAGCCCGTAGCCGACTCCGCCAGCACCCAGCACTTGAGACCCCATTTGCACGGTTTGTTAGGCATGTACTGGCGATGACGGGTACGGCCTTTGTGCTTCACGATTGTTTCGTCAATCGCAACCTCACGACGGGGGACATAAACGGAATTACAAACAGAATTGAAATGCTGAAATAAAAAGTCAGTCATCATGTGTGGAGATCTGGGGCGGGACGTCGATGGACCGGATGTTGTCGCGGGACCGGATGCGGCGCTCTGAGGACCAGCGTCTGCTCCAGTCGTAACGTCAGGGTTTGAGAAATGCAGGAATCTTTAAAATACAAGGGGAAGAATGGTCTAAGACTCTAGGAATACATAATACATGTATATTCTGAACTAATGTGAGGAAGACAGGGCTATATTTGCGATATAAATATATGAAAATCGATTCGCCGCTACAGTATCTGGAAATCGTTTCACTGCGCTTGCGCAGCTCTGAGTCTGGGCTGAAATATAAACAATGATACTGTCAACATTAGCGAATTAAACTTACCGTAGAATAGAGAGAAAGCGAGTTCTGGACATCAGTGACTTCAAGCCAGGGGTGGCGTATTCGACTATCGTTGTCCAATAGTGCTCCACATCTGGTTTCTTCAGTATTCCCATCAAATATGTGAGGCCGATAAACCGCAACATCTCGTTGATTCCCACAGGAGTCCAGGCCGTCATTTTCTTCGGCAAGCCACGCCCACCCTTGTTCGCCTCTGCGTATCTGTTGGTCCTGTCCACCAAACTCGTTATAAAACTTAGCGAAAGGAAAACTCGCAGAAAGTCTAACGATGTCTTCGTTTCTGCCGTGTCGACGGCTGCTGTTACTCCAGGTGTGCTTTCAGTGGGTTTCAGCGTTTCCCACCGTCCGATGTTTTCGGGGTAAATTACCCATCGTCGCCCTCCTGGAGTAGTCGCTATCGTGGCAGTCGATTCGTCCTGGAGCGAGTTTTCTTGTTCCTCGTCCGCACTCTCGTAATCCTCCTCCGAAGAGGAATCCAAAAGTAGCTCCCATTCGTCATCGTAGACGTCTTCAAAAGGATCATTGCAGGCCATGTTAGCGAATTTCGTTGTGTTTCGCTAAGCAGGTGGTGTAGAGGCTCACTCTGTGAAAGTGCGACGCGCTCTACGCATCATCGAAAGTTTTTGCGACTTTTATAGTCGCATATCAACGTCGCCATGGCAATATATGAACCCCAAAAACACATATTTATCGAAATTATAATGTTTTATTTACGTATTGGAGGTATCCTAACACTTTCCGAGTTAAATCGCGTAAGATATGACAGTGTGCGGATTGTCGGGGGGAAAAAAGAAAAAAAAAAAAATGTCCATACACTTCTGCTGTAAGTGCGGTGACTGATACAACAAGATACACTTATGTTTTATTTTGTTTTTCTGATGACCAGATTCACAATATATTGTGATATTTTTAATAATATACAGGTTTCAATGATTTATTGGTCTCGATTTATAATAATATACGAGCTTTGGTGCTTTCCTTGGTCTCAGCTTTGTTGTGGTTGGGGCGGGAACGTAAAACTAGGGCGACCGGAAGTATAACTCTCCACTGCTGCGTTTGCTCTTGGTGTCGAATAAAATGTAAACATCGGCGGAGAATTCGCAAAATAGTAAAAACGAAAGGGTAAGACTGCCTAAAAACTCGCAAATTAGATAGTATATGTATATTCTGTACTAGTGTGAGCAAGACAACCAAATCGTACGCTTTTTAATATATATAAACTCGTTCGTCGTTTCATCTATTGGGAAATGCTCTGACAGGCGCTACACTCGTCCATATGCGCGACTCGATCAGTGCATTGCTTTATTTTTCTCCGTGTTCTACTCGCAAATAACCATCTCCATGTCCCGAAATAGACTCGAAACACACAAATACATTGATTTTAAACTGTTTTATTTATATATGGAGCTTTTCTTAACCCTTCTGTGCTTAAATCTACTGAAAAAATGACTTTATAAAAATAACAACTCTATGATGCCTCAAGGCATCATGCTGCGGTTCGCACGGGAATGCCTGGAGGCATCATGCTGCGGTTCGCACGGGAATGCCTGGAGGCATCATGCTGCGGTTCGCACGGGAATGCCTCCAGGCATCATGCTGCGCCTAAAGGGTTAAGTATACACCTCTACAAATCTAACCGGTGCCTTTTCGGTGAACCGTAGAGGGCTGGCCAAGACCAGTGTTGCGGATTGTTACTTATAATCATGCAACCATGGTTCCCACCAGCCTTTTCTCAAACTTAGTTTTCTGAAACCAAGGAAGCAACCTTGCAGAAGCCGGGAGGTGAGTACACATTGACGATTGTTATCAATAATCTGACAACAAGTTATTCCCCCCACCTGGCTTAATTCTCATCTCTCAAAAGTGATCTCTCGAACATATCCCCATGTGCCAGACATCGACTGTACCCTGAACGTAAACAACAACCCATTTCAAGGCTTTAGACTCAATTCTCTACGTCTTATCTAAATAACTTTAAATTAACTGTTACCAGACTAATGTTGAAACTGTGTACATATAGGGAAATGTCGAGTTTATTTCTATGTGCAGGCCTAGTTCAAAGGTCGAAATACAGAGGTTGACTTACAAACAGTTGACCTACTGTGCCTTTTTTCATAACACGCCAACGGTGAGAGCTACCGAGGTTGGCGTTGTTAATTTTGTTATTTGAGTTAACATGTTGTTACTAGTCATAAGTGTTATATCAGAATGTATTGCCATGACAAATATGAATCTTCACCTACCACAAGTGTCTTATCCAATAAAATCTATGTGGAACAAATCAACAATGGGTAGAATACCTAGAATTGCAAAATGCATGATCCCATAAAACTTCAGGACATGGCAGATGTAAGAGAAGCTAAAGGCTTTAAGATATCACATTGCAATGTGAGGAGTCTGAAGTCAAACTTCGACATGTTCACACTGGAACAGAGCACCAAAACATGGGATATCTTAACCATCTCTGAAACCTGGCTCACGTCTCTCGATAACCTAAATCACTATCAACTTGATGGGTACAGCATAGTTAGGCTAGACAGAATGTGGAAAAGACACGAAGCAGATCCCAGACCCAAGGTGGGTGGGGGACTATGTACCTACATTAGAGATGGCATATCATCTGACCCAAGTTACTACCAACATCTTAATATGAGCACTAAAGACCTCGAATGTCAAATCATTAAGATTAAAAGACAAAACACTAAAAACATAATATTGCTCAACATTTATCGACCTACTGGAGGAAACGTACTTATAGCTATACAGGAGATATACAGAATAACACAGGAACTGGCGGAAAACCAGGACCACGAGATAATTGCCCTAGGAGATTTCAACATAAATATGTTAAGCAATGATAATAACTCCACTGAGCTAGTAAATGAGTTAAAACAACTGGGGCTAATACAACTTATTAAACACATCACACGCTTCTCGGATAACAACTCAATAATAGACTTAATCTTTACCAGTAGTATAAACACAGTACTGTCTGGGGTGTTATCACAAAGCTTCAGTGACCATCAAACAATCTATCTGATTCTGAAACACCAACATTACATAACAAATAGGAAAAAGATAAGGGGTAGATCATATACTAAGTACAATGAGGCCAAATTTACTGAGACCCTCAAAACAGTAAACTGGGTAGACTACTTTAGACTAAATGACCTAGATCAGAAATGGAACTTTATCAAAACTGAAATCGAGAAATACCTAGACAAGTCATGTAAGGTACGAGAGTTTAGCATTAAACTCTGTCAGCAGCCATGGATAACGGATGAAATATTAGAAATAATACGAGATAAGAATAAAATAATGAGAACCGCTAAGATAACAAACACTAATGAAAACAAACGAAAAGCCCGTGAAGCGAGAAACCTATCAAATCGACTTGTAAAAACAGCCAGGCAAAATTACATACTGAACAACATCCATGCATACGAAGCCGACCATAAAAAATTCTGGCGAACCGTCGGAAACATCCTTCCCTCATCTACACAAACGAATGAAAAAATCATTGAACTACGGGAAGACGATAAAACACAAATACCCGCAGACCGAGTACCAAACTATATCAACAATTTCTTCAGCAACATTGGCCCAAAGTTAGCAAACAACATGCATACCCCATGGAGATCTTATGATCTCAAAAACCAACATAGCAGTACAAATTTTAGTACCACATCGGAAGAGGTCACAACACTTGCCAAAGAATTAAAACTAAATAAACAGTCGTTACTAGACGGAATCAATACGTGTGTATTTAAAGATGCTCTACTAGCAATTCCAGATATATTTGCCGACCTTTTTAATACATCATTTGCCCTATCATATATCCCAAACACATGGAAATACTCCGTAGTAGTGCCTATTCCAAAAGGCGGGGACCCATACTCTGTCTCAAACCTTAGACCCATCTCACTCCTACCGATTGTGGGGAAAATACTAGAGAAAATTGTACATCGCAGAACAACATCCTTTCTTGATACCCATAACATCATAACTGATAGTCAATCTGGTTTCCGCAAGGGAAAATCAACGATCCAGGCAATAGCTGGCCTTACGGACCATATCTTAACACAAAGAAACATAGGTATTGACACTATAGCCATTTATATAGACCTGCGCAAGGCCTTTGACACCGTCCACCATAGCATACTCTTAGATAAATTGGAAAGATATGGTATTAGAAATAGAAATTTGGAATGGTTTGAAAACTACCTGTCAGACAGAACTCAAGCAGTGCGTGTAAACGATCATTTATCAGATTTAAACTATGTGAAATGTGGTGTTCCCCAGGGCTCCATTCTTGGACCCCTGTTGTTTTTGCTTTATATTAACGACCTATCAAATGTCCTCAAGAACTCAAAAGTAAGTTTATATGCCGATGACACGGTGCTGTACTGTAGTGACATCAATCATGAGACCATGTATAAGAACTTACAGTCAGACCTAGATATGTTGACTCTATGGTGCGAGATGAACAGGCTCACTGTAAATGCGTCTAAAACGAATTGTATGGTATTCACATCTAAACCAAAAAATAGAGCTATCCTTGACACTGTGTTCTACATCGGAGGAAATAAATTACAAAACGTTATAAGCTATAATTATCTTGGTATACAACTAAACCAGAACCTTGACTACAAACCACACTTTAACAGAATGTTCAAGACCATATCTCATAGACTCTACCAACTGACCAAGATGAGGCCATATCTTACAAAAACTGCGGCTTTAAGGATCTTCAAAACATGTATAATGCCGTACATGGACTACGGAGATGTGCTGTTCATGAACTCACCCAATAAATACCTGGACAAACTGCAACTACTACAGAACCGTGGTCTTAAGATCTGTTTACAACTACCTAAACGTACAGCCACAAATAAGCTACATATGTTAGCAGCTATGCCAATGTTATGTTATAGGAGAAACCATCACCTACGTATATTTATGTTCAAGAGAGTTTCTAACCCCCAATACCTGGACAATCGAAATGCCATGACCAGACTACATGATGCCCCGCTACTTTATGTCCATAAGCCAAACTGTACAGCGTTTATGAAATCAATATTATACACAGGTGCCACAGCTTGGAATAATCTTTCCCCGGCAACACGAAACATACCTACCTATCTAGAATTCAAAAAAATATCTAAAAGCTACATGCAAACTAAAGTGCCGCTATTTTGAGGTTTGGGGGGGTTCTTGTGTCTTCCTGTTCTGAATATCCACTTTAATGCTCTTGTGTGAACCTATTGGAAACGGAAGCCGAGGAGCTTCATGTCTGCTGCAATGTATTGATGTACTAGGTAATCAACAATGTTATGGTAAGCACTAATGTTATTAATTTTGACCTTACCCTCGGTTAAATGGTGTTTGATACACATGACATGGTAATTTATAATGAAGGGATGGCCCACGCGATGAAAATCAGCCTTATGTAAGACTGACGCGTTCTGGCCCCTTTATTTCGATGCATCAAATGTACCGGCTTTTTTTCAATGTAAGGAACAACCTGTACCAAAGCATCAATAAAGAAATTCTTTAAAAAAAAAAAAAAACCCATTCATCCCATCTCTTGCGCACCTGGTAATGTTTTCACTGCTCTCCTGTAACAATGATTTGGGTGTATTCTCTTAAATGCATCCTGTATATTTTGGTGTATTCTGTATTGATACTACGTTATCAGAAAACCTTGTATCAGAATAACTCGTTTGACGCAAGAGATACAATAAAAACATATATAAAAAACAAAACATTCCTCTAACAAATCAGAACCTGCCCGGCCCCTGTTTGACCCTTTCTTACCTGTTTCTCGCCTGGATCTGTTTGCTCAGACATAACTTGCCTATCCATTTAACTGAGTGACCCCAACGGGCTTAATTGAGTGAGAGTCATAGGTGGCTAATGAGACATGATTTTACTAAGGCTGAGGCTAAGTGCAGCTTAGGTAATACTCCTTTCCACCGTTGAACTTAATGACTTCCATTTTGCTGGGACAGCTGTGATATATTAAGCATACCAGTATAAACAAAAGTATTTGCATTTAACTGGTATAGTCCCGTAAAGAGTGTCAATTTGCATTTCATGAAAAACGACGGGAAATACATAGCGAACAGAATGTTGGACTTCGAAAATGTAAATTGTTCTCTGTAATTCTTTCGGGTACTTAACACGTTTGAATGATCAAGAGAAATCATATGGCGTATGTTTTTTTATCAGTATGGGTCGTGTGGATTTCAATTCTTGCTATATGCTGATTCCCGGTAGTATTTGTAATCCCCCCGATGAAGTCACTGATTCAGTAGGACCACGTCATAAGTCATAAGTCCACGGGTGTATTATTCGTTAATTTGCCAATTATCGCAACATTATCAACAAAAGCAGTTTTTTATGGTAAACTGTAAAATAGATGCATTGGGGATCTATATTTCTGACACACTGCGACACACTCCGACATGGCTGCGACACAGCGCACATGTCGTAGCTGTGTCGTAGCCCTTCCGACAAATTCAAACATGTTTGAAAAATTGTAGAGGTCGGCTTGTGTCATAGTGTGTCGGAAGGATTCTGTACTATTTAAAAGCTATGAACCCCCCCCCCCCACACACACACACACACACACGCACACATTATGATGAACACAGTATCTAGCTACCTGAGTGAGATATTGTGACAAGTGTATAGTACATATACAAACTTTTATTTTAAATACACACACATTATTTATTAAGTTGATAAAATACACCAGTTCAACAAATCTTTTTTGAGAAAATTTAAGAAAATCATATTTTTCAATATATTTCCTACATGAATGAAGTCCTCCAAGTGAGCCATTTGTATCGGAATGTGTCGGTACCGTGACAACCTTTCTTTTCCCACCAAACCGTTACAACACACTCCAACAAGGCGTTACGCCACACTCCGACAGACCCCTTCCAACAGGGATTTTCTTTGTCGTAGTGTGTCATGAGCCTTGTCAGAGTGTGTCAGAAGAAGTGGGCACCCCCTTTAAGGGGGGGCGTCCACCAACCACGACAAGGCTATGACAAGCGCCGACATGAAAGTTCCAATCGGCGCTTGTCGCAGCCTTGTCGTAAGAAAGGGGGCTTTACGACAGCATTGTCAGGGTGTGTCGGGAAGTGCACGCTCCACCAAAATGTCCTATTGTAGACCTCTGTGACACGCTTCCGACATGCCATGACATTCCACGACAAGGGTCCAGTTGTGGGAAAAATCGAACAAGCTCGATATTGTCGTAGCTTTGTCAGAAGGCTCCCGATGAGCTTCCAATTGTTGCCTTGTCGTGGCCTTGTCATAGACTCTCGTTGGGAACTGGGGTCAACCACGACAAGGCCACCAGTTGTAGGCCAGTCGTGGACCTTGTTGGGAAGTCATTGTCGTAGCGTTGTTGTGGTTGGTGGAGGCCCCCTTTTAAGGTCGCAATCTTTATTAAATCTACGAATTTGAACAAGACCAAGAAGACATCTATGGGCTCGGCTTCAGCCCTCTACATCGTATTAAGTTTGGTATACATGCGCTGCAGCTGAACAGGAGACAATCACAAATATTTCGCGGGAGATCATAAAAACTAGCTACCATAACAGTGAAGGAGGGAATTAATCAGCGTTTAGTTCGCGGAAGAACAACGTTAACATGTTGTTCACGAGATGGCAGCAGGAGTGTATCGCAGTGTATTGTGGGAGTGTTGCAGCATAACGCAGTACTAGTCTCGTTAACTGCCCAATGGAGACCGCTCTGTGGTTACCACAACACAAAACAATAATGCAGGAGATACCATTTGCCGTCTCAATCGCTATCCAAACAGATCGTTTTTCAACGCCCAATGCCACATACATGTACTATGTTACACCGAGTTTCGGCCAGGTGTTATATAGTTTTCTTTCATCTTTCACCATACGTGACACCAGTTACCAGGACCCACATAAAACATGTATGCATTGATCTTTACTATAAAACTGTATAATATACACGGGGTAGAGTATCATTGATACGGAAAATCTTGTTATTCACAGGTGTATTGGATATGGTTCATGTGGTTCGACCTTAGCTGAAATCCTAGGCATACAAATGCTTAGGTGATAATACACGAGAGCTTTAAAGAGAACGGGAAACATTTAGTGAGTGTTACTATTTACATCAACACGACCAGAAACAAATGCCAGACTCAAATCAAACTATTTCATATCGGGAGTTTCAGTTGGAGGCTATTACCATCTGAGTAAAACGTGTCTACAAATGGCCTTGGAGATACTGTCACATATTAAACTAAAGGTTATCGTCTACGAAAGACAAATTTCGAACGCCTGTCCAGTTGAATGGTGCCAAAGGTTGATTCTAGTTGATATTTTTCACAGCAGTCGAAAACTTTACCCGACTACATTTGTCTAGTGCCAAGTATCATCAAAACCATACGTATTTAGTTGAAAAATTAATTTACCTCTGAATCAAGAAAACAATTAATTTACCAACAACAACACGTTTCCGAACAAAGCTAGCCATTAGACTGACAGTGGGCATACTGTGTGCTATGCCTAAATGGAGCGTGGGAACAGTTCTCCCCTCAGAAGGAGGTTGGATATCATATATATTATGAGGGTACATCCTTGATTTGAAACCATTCAAAGAGACTGCTATATAATGCGACCGCAGATTGGTTTTTATTTTGAGAAATGGAATAGAACAGAGACTGCTGTTTAACTAAAGAGTTCCGTGAGTCTGATATAAGGCTCCGGCTCCAAGCAGGGGTCGGTGTTAACCATGCATAATAGATAGGTGACTGTGGCAGTAGGTTGAAGGTGGCCGGTCCTTCGCGTTAGTCTTAGTACCACATGGCGGGCTCCAATATTACCAAACTATGACAAGCTGAGCGTGCACACACTGGCAAACGACTATTCTAGGACAATAAGGACCTTTTCCTTTCCCATAGTAAACAGTATTCTGCGTTGTTCAATAACAAAAATAAATGCTGTTATATTGCAGGGTGTGCCAGGTAAGTACTGACCTGCACGGGAGGAAAACGATCAATTTAGGACAAAGGTCTGTTAGTATGGGCTAATAACCCAAATTTCTGTTTATTCCCAACCTGAGCTCATGTATTTTAAGGTGACCATCCATCAATCAATTACGTCAATGGTGGCTTTGTTTCGGCTTCTTGCAATAAATAGCTCACATCCAAATAGAGCACGACGTTTATACACAGTTTGGGTTCGTTATTTCCTTATTCAACTGCAAATACTTCCATTGTTTGACGGTTATATATTTGTATATTTTAAGTTTAACCGTAGCTCCATTATGACTACCGTAGTTCATATGGAGTGAAGTATAATATTTATCATATTACAATTATGTCTTATATTGTGAAACATAAAGGAACAATCTATGAGAGGAGGATGCTTTCCAACTTGTGCCTGAAAACGATGGTATATGGCATCTCACCACTTGACAGGCGGTTGTATTTATTAACCTTGAAGTGTACCTATTGATATTTCATCGATCATGGACCTTACATGATAACACATTTACATTTGTGTGACAACGGTGGACGGAACTTGGTTTTGTTGAATAGAAAAAAAGATTTATGTGTGAGCAATGTAAGGAACTCAAATCGCTATCGCTCGGTGGGGGATTTATTTACATTATTCACACTCGTAGTTCAGTCGTGATATAATACTGGGGGCCGTAAACTACGCGGACTAATGGGAGTATATGGCTGTAGAAGAGGTTGTCCGAGGCCTAATGTTTAAAAGTAATGACAATCGTCACGGGGAACTGTCCCTGTGGAAGCGGCACCACAAATAGTTTAAGAACAGTGACCCATATCTTCCATACTCTTGTCCACTTTTACCCTAGCGGAGGATACCATTTGGGATCTCGTATAGGTAAATAAAATTAGCAAGAGAAGCCTTAGTTATTGATCAAACCAGTAAAATAAAACGGCAGCATCAGAGGAAGAATGTCTGAAATATTTAGTTAGCTTCCTTTATAATCATAAATGATGAAATTAGTTACCAATATGTGGCACTACATGAAGTTATTTGGAATCCTCCTCCCCAAGGAGACCCAAACTTGTCTGACAGCCTATTTGTACTAGCCCAGGATAAGATTCACGTATAGTAGACTAATCATACAAGAGTTTACTCCCTAAGGACAATAGGTGAAAAGATATTGATATCAATATGTATTACCCTCAACAAAACTTATATTTCATATATAGGTACTTTCCTATACGAGGCAAAGAAATTTGTTCAATCTCTTTGATTTCTAGCCGAGAAAATGGAGAATGTATCCATGGTCTAAGTAGCTAATAAAGCATATTTATCATAAGGGTTTCTGTCGACTATTATCATGTTAAGGAAAATACAAAGATCTCATAAAAAAGACTGCTACATGGCCTAGTCGGATATCATCCCATTCTATATCATATCTTTCGATGATATCAATTGGAAATGATATTTCTTGAATTTCCATTACAAAATGGGCGACGTAAAGATGCACTAGTAATCTTTAAGTCGCCTATTTGTATATGTCTCTAGCAACAAAGATTTAAATCTAAATTTGAATGTCTCAGCTTTAAACTCACCCTCAACTTGTGTCTCACACTCACTGATAGTCCCACCCTGGTCACATGATCTGAATATGGGATATTAGGCTTTCAAATGGTGACGTACAGGTGAGTACTCATCTTTACATCGCCCTATTCATCTTTACATCGCCCACCTATAAAGACAAATTACTCATCTTTACGTCACCGTTTTGAAAGCTAATATCTTATATTTACATCATGAGACCAGGGTTGGACTCTCATTGAGATTGAGACATAGGTTGATGGTGGGTTTGAGGCTGAAACAATAAAATTTAAATTTAAATCTTAGTTTCCAGAGACATATATAAATGAGCGACTTTATGTCACGGTTTATATTTAAATAATGAGACCAGTGGAAGAACTTTCCTCGGAAAGAACCGTTTGACGAAAAAAAAAGAAAAAAAAGTGTGTGACTATCAGTGAGGGTGAGACATAGGTTGATATTGGGTCTGAATTTTTTTTAATTTTAAATCTTTGTTCCCAGAAACATATATAAATGGATGGCGTAAAGATGTGTACTCATCTCTACATCGCCCCTTTAAAGGCCAATAATTCATTTCCAATTCATGTGAAGAGGATGGGACTATCGGTGAGGGTGAGACATAGGTTGAGGCTGAGTTTGAGGCTGAAACAATCAAGTTTACATTTGAACCTTTGTTTTGCACAGGAAGAAAATTGACATTGAAGGTGAAAATATTTTCTAATTTGTTAAAGGTATTTATTTAATATCTATCTTTTTTTTTCTTTGCTTCCGACACTGCTAAAGGCGGTGACATAAAGATGAGCACGTTTTAGCAATAAGGACTTTCCATGATATTAGCATTTATGGAGTCCATAGTTCTTTTCTTATAAATTCTTTTTCTGATATCATACAGCATAAGTGTTACAATACATACTAAAAACAGAGTGGTTAATCATTTTTTTCCTTATTCAATGGGATAGAGAAAATGGCGACGTAAAGAGAAGCCTGATTTTAGCCAAGATAAAAGTGCATATACAAATTATTTAAAGGCAATTTTTTTTTCAAATTTGTTACTTGGAACATATTGTTTGCAATGAGGCAGGTTTGTTAAGATCAATTTTGGAGGGACGAATGTGGTTTATATTTATTTCTTTTTGTGTGTACATGTTTATGACAAAATGGGAGGTTTTTCATTTTTATCGTCTTTTCTAATACATATACCCGGGTAAAACTATATATGGCGTTGTAGCTCCCAGTGCGATCTATTAGATGAAAAAAGAAATGGGAGACTAACTCCAAAATTGAAAGAGTTATAGCATGGTGAATCTGAAAATTTCGTGAGAACGGGTCATATATTATATATATATATATATATATATATATATATATATATATATATATATATATATATATATATATATATATGTATTCTGTGAACGAGGTCTTACATCTTTTACTGTTCAACATTGTTTGTAATAGCATTTCTAACAAAGTCAAAGCCATTTCGATAGGTAAGGACAGGAAATAGTCTACAGAGCTGACAATAGGAAATGTTCGACATATTGCAGGCGTTTGATACTTTATGGCCCATTCTAGAACCTCAGTAGTGCTGTAACAGTGTACATAAAGAACGGTCACTATAGATTTAGCAATCAAAGGTGCCCTTAACACTTAATACTTTGAAAATCCTGACAAGAAAACAGCATCAAAAAGGTGTGAACGGTGACAGTCACGGTGCCTGATAACATCAGAAAGGGTGCTTTGAATTGCGATGTTTTCGTGAGAGAACTTTATAAATTGATAGCTGTAGTTCTGTTTATCCTTTGTTGATGTGCAGCATATTTATCTTCTGTTCTCGTAGTGGTACACGCGTTTCAAAGGGTTTCACATAAGTTTGTGTGATCTTTGCGCACGAGTAAAAGACGTTCCCTATCCTGTTCAACATAGGCGTTCAAATATCCTGTGCCACCAGTCAGCTGTAGAGTATTCACTATACAATTTGGTTCTAGCATGGCAGGTCCTGTTTTATACCGGTGAGCAAATATCTATAACATACTACTCTGCAGGCTCGTATTTAAATAAAACACGGTTCGATAAAAAGATACGACCCGCTTTGACAAAAAGAACGGGACCCTATAAAAATAAACGGCCTGCTATTCGAAACGACAATTCCGTAATTAAACAAAATGGCTTTTTCTCTAAGTTTTTGGGCAAATGATAAAAAAAAGGAACGTAATGATTGTGGCTGATTTTATTTTGTTGTCGGTCTTTTCGGTCGTTCTATTTTTTACCCTCCGCCTGCATCGGTGAGCTAAACAAAACGAATGCAAGACCTTGTACAAAATAAATTCACCCACAATAACTAGGTTTCCTTCTAAAATATTCTTCGTTATTTTCACTTCCTGATGTAAACCAGGTTAATCAATTTCCAGTTTAAAGAAGACGGGCGAGGCCATTCTTTGAACTCATTGTTGTTTTCAGTCTGCATAGCAAAGATGGTGTGATTAACCTGCTGCTGTGTTAGGGAGAATGATCATAAGGCTGATTGGTGTTAGAGTACTATAGTAACCGGTAACCTCTCTTACTCTGCGCTTACCCCCTTACCTAATACACCATCAGTCGGTGCATTTACTTTCATCTCCAACACGAGCCAGTCAGGCGTTTACGATAGCTGACAAACAGATTCACATGAGAGATTGTATCAGTTATCTATTTAACCATTTCTGGTCTTGTTCTTTTCCTTATCGACTATTTATAACATCGGAATTATTACTATGCATCGTCATGTTTATCAATATGATTTGAATTGCCATAGAGGCTCCTATTATGATAAAATCATCCTTAAAGTTGATTAAATTTGATCTACTCTTGCAGGCCTATATAAGTTGGCTTCTCCCAGACCGGGTAATAACGTTCCATATGTAGCTGCAGTTGCATTCCGCCTCAATTAGCCGCATTATGGCGGCGCCAGGCTACATCAAAGAATACTGGAGATGGACTCCCATGCAGCTACAGTGATCCACATTATGCTCCCCACAATCCGTGGGATAGCAAGGATTATCCGTTATACATATGTAAAAAGTGTCACAAGGCTATACCATTGAGCATACCGGGGACACCATTCGGCTTTCAAGTCAGAATACCTAGTTAGCGGAGTTTGGCACTGGGCCCTGGAATGCATTGATGTATTTTTCTACTTATGTGAGATACCGATGTTGTTACATATGAAGCTTAACCTGGTTTCCATGAAAAATGAAAATAGTGTCAGCTACAAAAAGACGACAACACCTAAGCTTTGAATTATCGTTTACACCTATCCCATTGGAGTTATATTAGATTGACAATCCTTGAAAAGGTCATACATTTATTGTTGGGTTAAGATTGTTGGAAGGCATCAGTACCAGCAATCTTTAGCTCAAGCTCGTAAACCTTTAGTAGTAAGAACTTCATATTGTAAGTATTTCCCCCAAAACTGGCCTACCATGCGTGATCGATTCAGTAGGGAGCTATTAAACAAGTTTCGTTTAGTGCTGTGAGATTGTGATAAAGTTAACTCATCATCATAAGAAGATATAATCATATGATCTACATGCTGTTTTTTACATGCTCCTTCTTCTTGACAAGTCATTATTATTAACAAAGGTTGCCAGTGTACCTTTCGGTTGCTCCTTGGTACTTGATAGTTTGAAGACTCTACATAGAATATATATTTCAGAGTTTAATCAACTCCAGAAATCAATATAGGGTATAAGGGAACAGATACTCCGGCAAGCAAGTTCTGAAGGGGTGGATCCAGATTTTAAGAAAAATAAATTACGACCCTATATATCATTTGAACCTTTTTTCACTCCGACCCTAGTAACATCATCAACATCTACTCTGGGCGACCGTAGTTGTATCTCATCAATACGGCATATTTGGGTGGTAAAAACCTCTTCTCCATCTAAGCCTTAGTGATGAGCTTACGCACAGCGACTACATATAGGATCAGTGGGCCTCGAGCTGTGGCCATATGTAGAGGCATGCAGTGATACATCTCCATAGACGAGTATCTGGACTAATGCGCATCTCATGCCAAAATGGTTTTAGCCCACACTACCCGAGATTATATAAAGCTAGGCCAGCCCTTTATCACTCATATTGGCTTCATCCTTGACAATCTATTACCGCTCATCGAGGTAGAATCCAGGATACCCGTTTCATCTGGGTATAGAATGTCGTATGTACCCTTGTACGTTAGCTTCCTGCCTTGGCGTCCCTTTGGTTGCGGTGCTTCTGTGAGGAGGAACC
This sequence comes from Alentia gelatinosa, assembly GCA_950022655.1. Taxonomy (NCBI): domain Eukaryota; kingdom Metazoa; phylum Annelida; class Polychaeta; order Phyllodocida; family Polynoidae; genus Alentia; species Alentia gelatinosa. Next base: position 79,555,872 of record OX465579.1, on the reverse strand, counting down.
GCAAGTGGCTGGGACTTCCGGGTAGTGCTTCCGGTCGATGTGGGCATATATGGGCGTTGAGAGCGTTTTATGATTAGGTTAGGTACTTAGCCTGTCTCTTGCCTCTGATCCAGCTTATAGGGGATCCAAAGTGAATAAAGTGAAGTGGCAGATAGATGTTTTCAAAACTGTTCTGCCGGATAGATATACATCCGCCGGGGAATATGCAAAGTTTAAGACTTGAAGCCTTACATTGGGTTCACAACTAGACGATTATAGGCGGCGATTTTCGAATGTTTTGAATATTTTCAGCCGTAAAATGTAACTCATCGTCCAGTATAAACGCCAAGTACGTGGCAGCTAGAGATCGGCTAGTTATGTCAGATTATGCAATTTGGCACTACCTCACGATTATATAGAAAACTTGACGGCCGACGACTATTTCAAACCGGCTTGCATTAGTTCCGACGATTCTGTAAAAAACTCGAGGAAAACTCGCAGAAATTCTTGGGTCGACCACTAATATGGTCGAGATTGCATAATCGAGCACCCCCTGACAACTATTGCATGGCTAGACAATCTACAGTCCAACGTTTTAATTGTCTAGTGTAAACGCTGGGTCAGTCTTTATATTTGAAAAATCATGATTTTGGTAAAAGACATGACTTTGAATTCACGGGTTGGTTGGTCTAATAGAACTGTTATCAAGCAAGGAGTAAGCAGACTATGATGTCCTAGTGATTATGACGATCAGGGATGTCAAAGTGCTGGACATACCATGTGACCAAGCCAGGAGGCAAGGTTTGGCAAAGTTAGGTAACCCAAACTTCACAGAGACGGCTGAACGACGGAGAAGTGAGTCAGAAGACAGTTATAAGAGCACAGAAACACCACCAGTCATTGAGAAGGCTGACAGCAACACAGCCTTACTCAATGTAGCCTCAGGCTGGGAGAAGGTAATATAGGTGCTAAAGATAAATGAAGAGTATGGAGACAGGAGGCAGAGCAGCCAAGAAGAGGGCTACACAGGGGTCATGGCCAGCAACACTGAGGAACTACAATACCATAGTCCTCCTAACGATTAAAGGAAACAGTAAGAAGGCCCTGAAGGTGTCAGACTACGTACTGGAGCATGTCAACCTCTGTATAGCAAGGAAGAAGAAGAAGCTGAGAGACAGTTGGTGGAGAGGTGGAGGACAGAATGATGGTGCTGAGCCCGGACAAGACAGTACCCATCTATATCATACAAGCAGAGTGCGGAGCAGCAAACTTCCAAGTGATGTATCAACTGCTAAGGAATGGTAATCTGGAAAGAGGCCATGTTGAGGAATAAACAGTATACACAGTACATACATCTTTGAATTGTCATGCAAATGTGAGTGGCAGTTGGTACTGGGTATGACTACATGCTACAGGGAGTTCCAGGCCCAGAATGGTTGCAGGTGGGGGGCGGGGCAAAGTGTCCTTCATTGAGGCTCTGGCTCTAGTCCCCTTTAAGCAGACAACACTGAAGGCCAGGGCTGTGATGAACAGAAAAAAACACCAGCAGACCACACCTAAAGGGAGGACAACATGGATCAAACAACTAGGAGAGGACACATCACCTGAAGAATATATGTGCTGACTGTTTGCAAACAATAGTAAATGGCCAATTGGAGACAGAGGCAAGTTCCAGCAGAAACCAACCTAGGAAAATGTCACCAATAAAGGATGGAGCACTGATACCAAAGGCCTGGAAGGAACTAGTATTAGGAGGCAATAACGCCTGAGACTTCACCATAAAGGACATCAGGGAAGCATGCAGAATATCCAACTTATGCACTGAAGGAGCATGTGTGGCACAACCCAACCACAGGTCTGCAATCCACCCAGGAACTAAGGGGTTAGTGCAAAAGCAAATCAAGATTGAGATTGATAATGGAAGGTATGCTGTCTGTAATATTAAACCTGTTATTCATTGTGTCATCCCTTGCAGCGCTCCGGGCATATCAGACTCATTCATGATGGCAGTAGGCCAAAGGTATATCTGCTCTCAATTCCTATGCAAATTATGAAGACCTCAGATATCAATCGCTGGAGAAAGCAGCTGATTTTATATCTCAAGAGGATTTCTTAACAAAAATAGACTTATCAGATGCATACTGCAGTGTAGAAATACACCCAGATGACTTCCCCTTAGTAGGGAATTCAAGGAGGGTATATCTCTCTTATACCCGCCTCATGTTTGGCACATTCCTATTCAACCAATTGACTCAATGTGTGCATCGCATAATGTGACTACTTGGTTACCTGGATATGTGCACATAACTGGATGATTTTCTAATATGTGGTAAAAAAAAGCTGAGTGTTTGAAAGCACCCAATATGCTCCATGGACTACTGAGAAAATTGGGCTTTGCAGTGAACTACAACAAGGTAATGATACCGACCACATGCCTCACTTTTCTTGGGGTGGAAATAGACATTGTAAGGCATCTGTGCAGGCTGCCAAAAGAGAAGATGGAGGCTCTGCAGATAAGTGTGAATGACTGTCCCATGTGTATCCCCCAAGTATCTGGAGTTGCTTGTAGGGATTGCACTGCCTCAGCGGGGCAGGAGGGATTTATGGCAAGCAGTGGTTCAATATAAAGTGTAACGACTAGCCAGATGTATACAATCTGCCAATATACTACTTGGAAACATTGGCTTTGGAACCACCTGACAGACTATTCTTCCCACAATGGAAAAATAGGCTCATGCATTTATACTCTGATAACTGAGCAGGACTGTCAATCATCAATGCGGGCAAAAACAAAGACCAATATGTGATGGAAAGCTTGATACAAGACTGAATGCCAGCTACTACCCGGGACACTACAACATATTAGACAACAAAGAGGGGTAAGAGGAACGATGGGAGATAGTATGTGCTGCAAAAGAGCCTGTGACACCGGACTTGCTATCAGCCTTGTTAAATGGCCTGGAGATTACATCTCTGAGGCTGAAGGCCATATGGTTAGGGGCTCTAATTATGTTTTATGGCCTGCTAAGATGGTCAAATATGCTACCAACCCCAGGAAAGTAGTTTGACCCATCTCTCCACCTGTGCCAACGAGACATAGAGGTAACACCAGAAGGACTGTCAATAACAATCAGGCGGTCTTAGATGGACCAGTTCCGGTTGAGGTCACATGTTCTGCCCATCCAGGTTATCGAAGACCACTGCCTGTGTCAGATTAAGGATTATCTGAACTCCCTACTCCTCCCACCAGACACCGCCGCCTTTACGATTACTATCTTCATGGCACTTTGAGAAAGTGGGGTCGACACTTCATCCTTTGGCTCCCACAGCTTCAGGAGAGGGGGGGGGGGCTAGCTTCCTGTTGGGGGGCAGTAGTTCCAGAAGCTTACATCAGGGATCTGGGTGATTGGGTCTCCAACACCTCCACACTCTCCACCATCAACCCCTGCTAGCACTGGCCTAATTAACCACAAGAATGGCGGGAGCCATGCCCACCTCATAGCAGTTTATGCTATGACTCTACACTCCAACTACTTACTTGGGACTATGGGAGAGACTGTGACATAGTATAACAGCAATATAGCTTTATGCTTCATATGGACTGCATCAACATATTTGTGTTAGTTACATATATCCAGGTACTCTAATCACCTTCATTATATTTATCTACTTTACATATCTGGTTTCAATTAACTTCATTTATAACAAAGTTGTTTCTTATAATGTAACAACATGCACATATCTAGTCAATTTAACCTCATTTTACATTCAAATGTACAACAAAGTTGTTTCTGATAACGTAACAACATGACCACCGCGCCTTGATAGTGTTATACATTTATTTTCAATATGACGTTTCATCATTTTAAGAGGTATATATTGTATTAAGGTTTAAATTGGGAATGGGGGATGGCGCAGTGGTCGGCCTCAACCTAGTCAAGGCCTGCCCCCTGCCCAGGTGCTCACCAACCACACAGACTGGCCAGCAAGGGCCCGGGCGCACCATATGCTTCAATTCTCTCTCCCCACCACCAAATGGACTTTTACCTGCTAGGAGAGACTGTAACAACATGCGCAGCGTGCCTTAATAGTGTAATAAACCTTTATCCTCTATATGCGGTAATCAGTGTTTCCCTGGTTACGGACACCTGTATAACAATCATTCTGCATCTCACACATATTTTAATCATTATGTTTATTTATATGATATATTTGATATGTATGATATATATATAGCTATTGCATCGACAAAGGCCTGCCCAGGCACTTACTGAACCAGAGACAGTAGATATGATAGGTTACTGTTCCAATGCTTTAAATTTACAAGTATTGAATCACGGCTATCGCGGTGATAGGTTCCTCTCATAGGTAGGAAAACGGATTCTAAATGGTCTGAATGTTTAACCTATTGTGCATTCCTGCATATGGACGGTTACAATTCTGTGTCACCGTGAGAGGTTCCGAGAATCAATAGAGGCAAGAAATATCATGATTGGAACAGAAAAAGCAAGGTAAATATCAACCCGATAGAATTTGTGTAGCTGTTTCCAATGATTTCGTTCATATCTTTTGTAATTTTACTGGATTAATGCATGTTTCTTTCACCGGCGTCCGCTTGTCGCTACATGAAAGCCAGGCTACCATTACCCCTATCCCTGAACACAAAAGTAAGATTCAGACACTGTCTCTGCACGGTCAGATACTCGGGGAGTATCGAAGACGGCGTGGAGAGTAGGCCAAAAAATGGGAGAAAGAAAAGTACGTGTGTACGTAGTGAAGTACAGGAGCAGAATGAGGAGGAGGTCAGAGCGGCGGTGGGCCACGTGACCGCGGGGTTCACGTGACCGACACCAGGGGGGAGTGCGCAGGGTGCGCGGGGGGAGTGTCAGGGGGAGCAATGACCACCCCTGACCAACGGCCATGGGTCACCAATTTCCTATCACTCCACTGAAGTTAGATCAACGCATATGTTCGCGTTAAATGATATCTTTCAGTATGGTTAGCTGCCATTTACATGTGAAACATTCTGTTATTCATAATGGGAATACTCGGACAATGAGATCCACAGTGGACGGTGGATGTATAAACATTATAAACTTGACAGGTGATCCCAAAGAGTAGACCTGTGTTCTCTGAAGTGGGATTCACACGATGGGGTTCATAAACCTTACAGGGTGTTTGTGTGGGACAAACCTTGCTGAGATTCTGTCCTCGAACGCAATTCCTGAATTGTAGGGTTCCATGTTCCTGAGACATCTTATACCCCTGCAATTGTTTCAGGAACAGAATTTCATGAGATTTTGAACCCTGTGAGGTAAATGAATCCCACCATGTGAATTCCACTCAAGGATGATACATGAATAGAGTCAAACAATTTGCTTTCGAAACTTGAAATAGAAAGCAAAACTGAAATAACCATAACCGATTTTACAGGTAAACAATGGCACAGTTAGTTGCATATTCATTAAGAGATGGAGCGTCCATCTTATTTATATTGCATACCATCCATATGATCGTTTGCACTGCCACGCATATGATTACCATATCTCCCAACGGTTGAATGGTGATATGGCACGCATCGGGGTGGCGATATAACTGGCTCTCCTCTGAGACCGACCCAAACATAGACATCCCAACGCCGGTTTACCGTTCTGTGTAAAGTGTCCCCTCACCGCCATGTTGCATGATCAGCTTTGAGTGGGGTCTCAATAGTGCCCGGGCCGGCGGCTTCTGTGGGCATACAAGCCGATGGGAAACCAGTGTTATTCTCACAGACTGCGATGCTGAACACACAAAAGACACAGCCGGCCACTTCATCCCGCGCCCAAACCTACACACTCACACCTACCTCACACCCACCTGACACTTACACTCGCACTCACACAGGACAGAACACCCCATAGCCGGGTTCTATTGCCATTGGGCGATAATGTAAGGTCTGCCTATCGGTAGCTAGCACTACGAGACGATGCTTATCTCTCTCAGATTGGCTCAACAATGGAACTGTAATGAATTTATTTCGCGAGTTAGTGAGGCAATTGTGACATCACTCTCTTAGCATTGTAACATTACTCTCTTGGCATGACTCAAATACTATAAAGGATGGCTGGAGAATTCAGGCTAGATCGACTGAATGTTATACTTCTACGGAAAATACCTGTACTTAATTCTGCATCAATAAAGAAATTTATGAGAAAAAAAAAACCCCCAAAAAACCCAGTATAAGTAATCTTTTAGGAGGCGTATCGAGAGAGGACCTGCTCCTACCGCGTAGATCGACAGTATGAATTTTGATACAGAGACAATATAGAAGGTGACGTGGATCTACGAAGGTTTGAAAATTATACCTAATTACAGTAGTGAGACATATTCATGCACATGGGTAACATTTTTATTTGCTGTCACTGTATATATGATTAACCTTTTGTTTGATGGAACTATACATATATGATAATGAATATCTGTACGTTTCTGACAGTTACAAACTCCATTGCAAAAGTTGGGTCTTTGATCAATTGTCCAGTCCCCTTAATTGAATGTAGTGGTTTTGGGTTCACATAATTTCTTTGACCCATTGGCCTAGAGATTTGCTGAAAATTCACGTTGCCACACATACCATGTTGTACAACGAGCATTATTTGGTTTGGATTATTGTCAGGCTTTACTAAGCTCTGACGCATGCTATTAGCTGCTGTCAACACACATTAGAACATGATCCATTACGCGACCTATATGTCAACATATTTATGCAGACAAGCAGATTAGCATTTGTAATAATTGGTATAATTGATGTTTGATGTTTCCATGTATTACATTAAGGTAAATTAACGGCATGAAATCCTTGTCAATCATCACATCCCTTGTCATCGATGGCACAGATATCTAATCAATTCAAGCGCGAGATATAACATGATTTTTTCCCATTTGGTGCTACTTAGGCCCTGTCCACTGAGATAAAACACGTCTACGGATAGGCCTTACTATACAACTCCCGATAAAAAATCTTAATCGTTTGGGAAGGTCAGCTATAATCTGGATAGTTGACCCTACACCCGTGGAAAAATAATGTTCGTTAAAACAAATTACCGTAGAAGTGTCTGTGGAGCCTAAGTGTCGTAGTTTCACTGCAAAAAGAGTTTTCAGTATCCATATAAATATATATATATATATATATATATATATATATATATATATATATATATGTATGTATGTATGTATGTATGTATGTATGTATGTATGTATGTATGTATGTATATATTTATATATATATATATATATATATATATATATATATATATATATATATATAAAATGTTGTTCTGTGTATAGTGGAAACAATATTATAGTATATTTTATAATTTAAAAAAAAAGCTATTTCAACATATATGCATTGAAGCACTGTTTGCATCGTAAGGTGCATCGTGACAGTGATCACCATTTTGTGCCCAAAAATCACTACCATGGTCTCCGATGTGCCTAGTCGAGACGTTTATCTATGATATGGAGGTTGCCGATCGTCTACGATTTTTGTTTTTTGGATGACATCCTCAAGAAAATTAAAAGCAGCTATCAATGGGCGGGAACTACGGTTGATTTTAACCCAAGACTTTTTTATCATTAAAGAAATAGTGTAAGCTGGAAGTGAACCATTTTTAATCATTTGCTTTTCTACCTTACCATTTACAGAAACATCGGACAAACTCACCGAAAACAGAATGCCCTAGAAAACCTTGGATATATGACATCAAAGTATGGTAACTTCTACATCCTAAACTAAAGTGCCGGCAGAAGTATTTTAGTTATGATCCCAACCACAACACATTGTGTGTTCCCTTATACGAGCCGGGTACTAAAAATTGTTAGTCAAATAAAATCAACTGCACTTTTAGGACAGCTCGCAAACCGGCGAGCAGACGACAATTAGCGGCGGATTCGGTTGAGCTTGTTCATGGAATCCCAGCACTGGGTGCGGCAACCGAGCAGCAAGTGACCAGCAGAGAGCGTATACAAATCTCATTGCGATATTTTACTGTAAGTCACGTGACGTTGGAACTGATCCGTGTGGCCCATCCCTGGTGTGCGACGACGGAACTAGGAGCCGTGTGAGTGGCGGGCGGCGCGGGCGGAGGCAGCCCGGGCGGCGGGCGCCAGTCGGCATGCGTTCTGCCCTCCAACAAGGACACGCGCCGGCGCCGGCGGGGTAACGACGCCTCCCGAGAGGGACGCTAAAGAGCGCTGGTACTATGCCACCACGGCACACGGCGGTGTACACTGCAGACGCCGATGACTCGAGCCCTGACCATGCGATGCCACTGGAACTGTACTAAGTGTGAGGCAGCAATGGCGGGCCTTAAAACTGCCCTACGTTGGGGGCAGGACAGGCAGTGTTCTGGAAGGGATACTTTCCTCCTTGTCCCGTTGTTTCTCTTTTTCCTTCTAATGTGTATCATACAACCAACCACAGTCTCAGCCCAACGGATTCCTGGACAGCGGCTAGTCTACGAACCGTATCCGCCAGGAAGTAAGGCGAACTCCGACAACAATATAATAAAAGTCGGGTATCTCACGGCGGCCAAGACAAATATGCGCCGTTTGGGCAAAAACATTCAAGGCCGCATTATCTCTGGTGCTATGAGTTTCGCGGTCTCTCAAATAAACAAGTCACCGGGACTGCTACCCAATCACACCCTGGAGTTTACCTGGGCGGACACCAACGCGGATACGCTGAACGGGACCCGGGCGCTGACCCAACTGTGGCGCCAGGGCGCCGTGGCGTTCTTCGGCCCGGAGGACAGCTGTGACGTAGAGGCCAAGGTGGCGTCGGCATGGAATCTACCTATGATCTCCTACGTAAGTTATGATTGTTCTATATGGTCATATTACCTTAATACCTGTTAACACTGTTCATGTTATATTACTTGCGTGTTGATGCTGGCAACTCCTTTAAGAGTTTATCAACTGTTGTCTGATCAGTACAAGATGTTCATTTCCTGATCTCCTAACGCCCCGTGATAACTTTTTGTATTCTTCCACATTATTATGTTTAGGTTTTGCTAAGTCGCGTACAAAAAAGCCTCACAATAGCTGTTGTGTTATATAGTAACCTTTATCATAGCGACAAGGATCAATTCCCTTTTACATACTAATAATTAACCACTAATTAGTTAAAAGATGTAATGGCTAGTTCATATACACCCTTTAATAGGTATACCATATATTTTTTAAGAAGGCAGTTGGCGATGTTGCCGGGTTATTTGGCACAGGCTATACTGCTGTAGATCGGTATTTACAGGCCAATATTGTGATGGTTTTATTGGTTCATCACGTGATGATTATTGAGACCCAATTCTAATTCGCCTGAAAAACAAACTTTGTAAACCACAGGAAATGATAACTCAAAACAGCACCAGACCATCCCTGTTTGGTGCCCGATAGCATCGACCGGCATCACATTTTCTTTTATTCAAAAGAATATACAATCACATTCAAATGTGTTCTTCCTTGTACATATCCAAAGGACCTTGCGAAAAGAAAACATTTACAAAGCATGACAGTGTATATGTATGGCTACCCCTCCACCTACCTCACCCCTCCTCGCTGGGATTCCTGGCCCTGTCAGGCGTTAGGAGAATTCTGCATGTCACAAAGTAGTTTTAGTTCTTAATATTGTTCATAATGAAAGACTTGAGCAAGTCTAGTCATCTGAATCTTATTTTTATGCTGGCGTCCGCAAAGAAAGAATGCCACATGAATACGATGCCAACTTGTGTAGGTCTTCAATTATGGGAAATGTAAACCTGGTAGGTAAATGGTGGATCTGTATTGTTCTTACCCAATACATTGTCTATCCAGCAGGAGATGTGGGCCTGGGAGAGGCCTAGACAGTTTCACAGCTTTATGAGCCAGTTTGACAGCATAGTACTATTTCATATCAGAGACTTGGAAAACATCCAACCAATTGTTGAATTCTTAGATAGTATATGACAGGGTGATTGGATGATATCGTCGTGTGTATTTGAGGCAGTGATGTTGGTTGATCGGCGGCGGGGGGGGGGGGTAGTATAATCGGATAGAAGGATAGCACAAGAGGTGGGATGGAGGTTTTTATAGGAGGGAGTAGGAGTAGGTTGATTAAATGTGGAGAAGGGGGAAGCTGGATGGTTTGTAGAGGCGATGTGGGAGTCAAGGCAGTCATGAGGAGTGGGATGGGGTGTATCGGAGTCAGGGTGGATAATGAAGCTTTAACCTTCGAGTAAAATATAGCAATCACTAGGACAAAGTCAATAGGAAGATGGTATGTTGTCAGGATCATGTAAATTGTTTATGTTATTGGTTATAAGACTCTGTTCAAGTAGAAGTAGATAATAATAAAACGTGGAGATGCTAGATCGTGAGAATCAGTCCAAGCGACTGAGACCCTTTGTTTATGGTATGGTATTAATTGCATTGTCACCATCTTGACTTGAATGTACTCAAGGACTACCATATCTGGTAAAGAAAAATGATGTTCTATCCAGAGACGTCACGAGTTTGAGTATGGGTCTATTTATGTCAGGCATTGTGTTGGCTCCGTAATCTCACGAGTCGAAGATCCCTCCTTCAGCGTTAACCTTCAAGAAAATTTAGGGGAGTGTGTGTGTTTCCTTCTTTCTTTTACTTTCAGTATATGTATATGTTTAAGTAACTATCTCATATGTATATTTCCTTTCTACTAGTAATATTCCCAACAGACGGAGTAGATATATGAGAACCTATCTTGGTAGCCAAAGCCATGATACAAATATGATAGAAATTGTTTATTTGCTCAATGGAATGATGGTAGACCGCAAATCATTTCCAATAAATATCCAAGTGAGAGGTTTTAGGCAAGGCAGTCAAAATGAGAGAAGTGGGAGGCAGAGTGGGAGTTACATTTGGTGGTCAGTAGAGGGGATGCAGGGCGGCTAAGGGAGAGGCAGGAGGAAGACTGTGGAGAGGAGGAAGAATGCTGAGAGAAGCAGGAGGCAAGGAATTAAGAGGACACAAGGTGGTTAGTAAGGAAGAGGCTGTAGACAAGGCAGTCGGGACAAGAGAGGTAGAAGGAAGGGGAGTGAGAGAAAGCAGTATTGTTAGTAGTGGTCAGATGGGAGGCAGGGCAGATAGTAAGGAAGAGAACGGAGACGGTGGTGAGAGGAAGAAGAAGAGGGGAAGGAAGAGGAGAGGCGAGACTTCCGGTGGAGCTATGGCGGCTCAAGTAGGGTTCTGATCGGCTTTTTTTAATCCCCTCCAGCTCCTGCTTGTTTATGGCCATCGGCAGATGATTTTCAGCAGAGGGCTTTGTGAACGGTTGGAGCTTCTAAGAGTGCCGTTTCGGGGGACTTGAATAAAGCTGGAAGAGGAGATTTTAGGATGGAAGGTCGGCAACTAAGGAACACCACTTCGAAAGGAGGGACCTCGCCGAGTGCATTGGACGGCGAGGACTTTCCCGTTTTACCAAATAGATCAGGACAAAACAAAACAGTGAGTATGGAGTCAAATCAGGGTAAGAAGAAAGGTAACAAGGGAGGAAAGACCAGTCAGAATGAAACGAATTCCCCTCAGGCTGAATGCTTAGGCTTTCAGGCTGAGTTGGCTAGGCTCGCCTCGAGGATAGAGCGGGTGGAATCAGAGAATGTACATTTTAGGGAGCAAGTCACGTCACTCGAGACGAGATGCGGTCATTTGGAAGGGCTTCTCGAGGTGGCGGTCAACGATGTAGAAATGCTCAAAGAATATACAGGTAGAATGGACATTGATGGAGATGATCTCCGCATATCGGTCGAGAAACATAGGGATTTCCACAACAAATATGTTAAAGATTTAGAGGCACGAGTCAAGGCCCTGGAAAGAGCAAAGTCTTTCCCTTTAGGCAACAATTCATTGGACGCCCTGACTTTAAAAAAATTAAATGCTAAGACCTTGATCATCTCGGGGGTCCAGGAGGCAAGATACGAGAAAATACGCGAAATAGTGACAGATATTATCGATGCCACGGGAGTGAGGCTACACCCTACGGAAATTGATACAGTTCAGAGAGTAGGGAGGTTTGCGAGCGGAAGGAGGCCTAGGCCTATAAAGGTGACTCTGTTACATGAGGCCGCCAAAATCGAGGTCCTAAGGAACAAGAGCAGGCTCCTCAGTCAGAATAGAACAAAGCTCATCTGGATCACGGAAGATATTCCGGAGGAATTATTGCAACAGAGAGCCACCCTACGGGCGATAGCGGAGAATGCACACAGCGTAGGCCTGGAGGCCCGCCTAGTACAAGGCGGAGATAAGATTGTCATCGGCGGTCTTACCTACGGAGCCAGGGACCTTGATGGGCTCCCGGAAAAAGTCTCTCTTGGCAACACTTTCACGATTACGAAGAACAACACAGTGTTCTTTCAGGGGCCGCACGCCCAACTGTCCAATTTTTACAAGTGCGAGATTCACAGAGAGGGACAGTCGTTCACGTCGGCGGAACAGGCCTACGCAGCTTCTAAAGCTGGGGTGTGTGGGGATGGGGCTAGGGCCCGACAGATCCTGTCACAACACAATCCTTACGAAATAAAGAAAATTTCAAGTGAGATCAAGACTACGCAGGCTTGGAACCAACAGGAGTCAAGGGTCTTAGGCGAGATTCTACATGCCAAGTTTCGCCAGAATGAGGACCTGGCCAGGACGCTCTTGCGCACGGGTACTATGAAATTAGTAGAAGCAACCAGGGACAGAAAGTGGGGGGGCGGCCTGAGCCTCCGTGACGTGCGCATGGGAATCAAAGGTTCCGGCCGTAACCTGTTGGGCTCCCTTCTCATGGACCTTAGGCGTGACTTGGACAGAGTTGCCCCTGGCCCCAGTACAGGACATGCAGGTGGCGAGGTGTCGGAGCAGAGTTCGGATGGTGGGGCCCTGAGCAAGGGTGACACTATGGCCCCAACCAACGGATCGACAAGCCGGGAGTCCCCCAATCCTTCCTCGGAAGGTAGCGGGGGGATCCTCACGGGTTCTGATGATGTTCCGGGGATTTCCCCACCTTCCAATGACGTCAGCACAACTCCAGCGGTAAATGTTGCTTCGGGCTAAGTCGGACAGAGCGGAGAGGGAGTGAGCAAGGAATGAGGTTTATTCCGAGCTACAGACACTCCTGACTCAACATTCCTGTAACAATATTACAATTAATAGTGGTCACAGATTCTAGGGGACGATTTCTACGTCAATTTGTCCAGGATGAACGAGTATTGATACGCTTTTTTGGTGGTGCCACCCTTCAGCGCGCTGCAAATGAGGCCATGAAGTGTGCTAGGGACTTCCCCACATCCACGTTCCTGGTTATCGCAGGTGTCAACAACTTGACAGTGAAGGGAAGGGTGAGGAGGAAGCTGTCACTTTACAGGCAATCGGCAGAGGAATTGATTGGAGCGGTTATGAGGCAGGCACAGGAAGCTAGTTCTGAGTGGGTCATCCGCTTCCCCGACGCACGACTCATCTGGGCTCCTATAGTGGGCCTCAACTTCGCGGCCTGCTCTGGCCTAACGGGTAAGGACGAGGAAGTCGGACGTAAGCAACTCATCATAGAGGAGGCAGTATACGGCATAAACAAGGGTCTCGTCTCGTTAAACAAGGCCAACTCAGCCCCGACACCGTGGCTACAGCGCTTGGTCCATAGACGCAGGGATGGCAGGGTCAAATCATACTACGATCTACTCCAACCAGACGGCATACATCTAGGTCAAGAGCTTCTCCAAGATTGGGGAAAAAAGATAGAACACCTGGTCGACAGACTGTGAGTTTATATAAGGACATAATGTGTTATGGTATAGAGACGGCTGTGGTTACATCCAGACAGAGTTTAAAAGTATAACAGTCCGTACCTGCTTATCTTGTGACCGGTCGATTGATAGGTCACTACATCGGCAGTGTTTACTCTTGAAGGAGTAGTGTCAAACGGTACGTTTTGTATGCATCTATGAGATTCGTAGTTTGGTAGATCAGTACTACAGGTACAACATGGGGCCTAATATACCATTCAATGAACCTGGAGGTATGATATGGTATACATATTTCTTTTGGTGCCCTGTCGGATGATGGGTCAGTGGTGTCAGTGGTGTAGATCTGCTGGAGGGTGGCTAATGTTGGATAGACCTTGAATTGAAGGGTTGGTTTCGGTGGGAGGTTGTCAGAGTACAGGTTTAGGTGGTCCTCTAAATGAGGGGGGGAGGGAGAAAAAAAAAAAAAAAGAAGGAGGGGGGGAAAAGGGGGGAAACAAAAAACAACAAAAAAAAAAAAAAAAAAAAAAAGGGAGGGAAAAGGAGGAAAAAAATAGGAGGGGACAAAGGAAAGGAAGGGAAAAAGGGGGGGGGGAAAGGGGGTGGGGAAGCTCAGAGAGGCACTGTGCCTTGCTAGGTTTATGTGCTGCTTGTGGTGGTCTAAGGAATCTTTCTATACTTCTTTGTTTTTGGAGTTTGAGATATATGGTAACGTTGGAACTGTTATCAGCATAGAAAAGACACTAGTCATTGGAATACTGTATTAGGACAAGAACGTCGCCACATAGCAACACAAGGATAGATCTAAGAGTTAGCATTTATAAGATATAGGTAGGGCTGGTTGCCCACATAAATTGGTACTTGTCTGTATTCACGAATTATGTTAATTTGTTGGTTACATGAAAACGTGTTGGTTACATGAATATTACTTCCCCACCTATGACATTATTACATGACAGAGACACAGCATAATGTACACTTACGGGTACTGGCAAAATATGCAAACTTGTGGGTTACGTTGAAACTACTTATCGCCTGTTACATGTAATACATGGTTGTGAAAAATCATAGAGTACACACAAGACTCAATGCCAGTGTGTCAATCGGTGTCAATCGGTGGATCATAGCCATACAAAAATAGTTCTAAGAGTTAGTAGTGATAAGGTCTGAATAGGGCAGGTTGCCCACTTAAACGGGTACTTTTGGAATCACGGATTATGTTAATTTGCTGGTTACATGAAAAATTGTGATTGCATGAATATTACTCATTTTAATGTACACATAAGGGTACTAGCACAATAGGCTATCGTGTAGGTCACATTGAAACTACTTATCGCCTGTAATGTGTGATGCATGGAAATGAGAACCCATAGAGTATAGATAAGGGCTGATGCCAGTGTGTCAATCGGAGGAATGGTATGGTATATATAAAAATATATGGGACCTGAGATTGAGTTTAAAAAGGAGCTCAGACTTTTGGTTTTACACACAATTGTGAAGGTTTATGTGGAAGGGTTAGGGCCACTGCATGCAGTAAGGGATAATAATCACAAAGGGCAAAATCTTGATACAATTGATGATTTTCTTGAATTTCAATACTACCTATTGGTACAGAGATAAAATTGTCAAATGCCTGGGGGATGGGGAGTGGGGGTCGGAGTGGACCTGGGGCTCTCCTTGCCGGGGACTGCTGCGACGCCCTGATTCGCTCGCATGCGGGGGGGGGGGGGGGGGGACTCGACAGCACACGGTCGTTTGATAGTGTGTTTCCTGGCCCTCCCCCTACCCCCAAAGCCCCGGGGGAGAGATTGGGGTCCGCATATCAATTTTTCTGGTCCTCTCCGAGGCATGGGGGGGGGGGCATGGAGTTGGAGAATGGAACCTTCTGGGTTGTTTGCTGCTGGGAGTTGGGGGGGGATTCCTAGCCCCAGTACACAACTTACGAAGTTGAGTGTTGCTGTATCGACCCTTACGAACAAGGGAAACCTAAATGTTCAATGTTTTCTGTCTGTGGTGTTTATGACATTGTTAGTTTTTCATGTGGTAATTATGACAATATAATTTTTTCCTTTTTTTCAAGATGGAGTGTGCATATTGAGGTATGGGGCTACGGGACAGGAGGGGGGGTGAATAATGATAGTGAAAGGGAAGGGCTTGGCCTGCCCAACGTGGTGAGGGATGAGTGTAGGGTGAGGGGAGGAGTGAACAGAGGCTACGGGTATCTCAACGAACTTAAGGAATACCCCCCACCCCAACAGGGGGGGGGCCTATGGGGGATTTGCTTTTGACCAAGCATGATCAGGAATGACAGCGGGGGGAACAAGAGGCGCAGAGACCTGAGGATAGGGTGTCTCAATGTTAACAGGCTTGGAGATAAGGTAAAAAGGAAAGCCGTCTTCACACAGCTGAGGGCAGCAACAGACATTTGTATAATACAAGAAACCCATGGTGAGGAAGGGACTAACAAACTATGGGAGTTGGAATGGGGGGGTAGGATGATTTTCTCGAACGGTACTTCCCAGTCGGCGGGGGTGGCCATTGCTCTCCCCTCGGATCAGGACGTGATCCTTCAGGAGCGGGTGTCTGATCGGGGGGGAAGGGTGTTGGTTGCTCATTTGCGGGTAGATGGAGAGGATATGGTGATCGCAAATGTATATGCCGCTACCCAGGATAAACCTCAGCAACAAATAGAATTGCTATCTTCCCTGAGGGAAATGTTGGCCAAGTTCGGTGATCTCCCTGTTCTGCTGGGAGGCGATTTTAATGTGGCATTGCTGCCCGAATTAGACCTTGGTAGTCACACCAGGGTGAAATCGAGTAGGTACAGACGTGAACTTATGAGTTTTCTGGAAGCTTTTGAACTGACAGATGTATGGAGAGAATCCCACCCAAACCAAAGACGTTTTACATTTCGAAGAGCACAGCAAAGCTCTAGAATCGATTATTGGTTCGTATCAGATGATTATAAGAACAAAGTCAAGCTTCCAGAGATTATTTCAGCGCTTCACACAGATCATTCTTTACTTATGCTATGTTTGGAAAGACCTTCTCAACACAGAGGGCCAGGTTACTGGAAATTCAACAACCTCATGCTGGGGGACAGGGAGTACACCTCTCTACTTTCCAGCCGTATCCAGCAATGGCACCCCCTCCATGAAGATCTTAGTCCAGAGGTTAAGTGGGATTTTATCAAATATAGAATTAGGGATTTCACAATTGAGTATGCTAGGGATAAAAGGAAAAGGGAAACTAGGGAGAAAGAAATCAACCTCAGGAGGATATCAGAACTGGAGGGGAAAGACACACCTATGGACGACAATGAAAGGGAGGAGTATAACAGTACCAAAAATGATCTTGAACAGATGGAGAGGAGGAGGGCCCTCTTTCTCATGTTTAGATCCAAGGCTAATTGGGCACTACATGGGGAGAAGTCCTCCAAATATTTCCTGAATATAATGAAACAAAAATACA
This sequence comes from Alentia gelatinosa, assembly GCA_950022655.1. NCBI lineage: Eukaryota > Metazoa > Annelida > Polychaeta > Phyllodocida > Polynoidae > Alentia > Alentia gelatinosa. Next base: position 79,538,656 of record OX465579.1, on the reverse strand, counting down.
ATAGTAAACTGATATCTCAGATCAGAACAGAAGAGGGAAACATCACCGACAACCCAGTCCTCATTAACAATAGAATTTACTCTTTTTATAAGAAGCTTTACACAGTGGGTGGAGGAGAGGAAAATCTGTTTGATCACCTGGACAATCTAGTGGATAGGGAAGCCATCCCCATGATCTCTCAATCAGATCGGGATGGGCTGGAGGAACCCCTTGGGAGGGAGGAATTGCACAGGACTCTGAAGAACCTAAACAATAATAAATGCCCGGGTACGGATGGACTCACAGCAGAATTCTATAGATTCTTTTGGGAGGATATTGGGGAATTAGTCTTTCAGTCTATCAATTTCGCAAAGGAGCAAAAATGCCTTAGTACAGAGCAAAAAAGAGGGGTGATTACTCTCATACCCAAAAAAAAAGTAAGGAGAGAAGACATAAAGAATTGGAGACCGATAACCATGCTCAACACTGATTATAAAATATTAACTAAACTACTTGCGACAAGGGTTCAGAGATGCCTGAACTCGGTTATCTACCAGGATCAGACAGGGTTTATGAAGGGCAGATATATTGGCACAAACATAAGATTACTACGGGACAGTATTTCATACTTAAACAACAACAAGCTGGCAGGTTTTTTACTAAGCATAGATTTTGAGAAAGCCTTTGATTCTGTCCGTTGGGACGCTATAGATAACGCTTTGAGACTTTTCGGGTTCGGTCCTGAATTCTGTGAATGGGTGAAGATCTTATATACTGACCCAGAAGTTTGTGTGTCTAACAATGGGTTTCATACTTACTGGTTCAAGCCCGAGAGGGGTACCCGACAGGGCTGCTGCCTTTCTCCGTATCTGTTCATCCTCACTCTGGAAATTTTAGCAATAGCGCTTAGAGAAAATCCGGGTATCAAGGGGTTACATTTCTCTGGGAAAAATATCAAACTGTCACTGTTTGCTGACGATATGTGTTGTGTGGTAAGGGATATAAAGTCCGTACAGCGGGGACTGGACATCATCAGGATTTTTGGAAACCTGGCGGGATTAAAAATTAATGAGGAAAAATCTAAGATCCTACCGGTAGGTGCACAGGCGGGTGAGGGATTTGTTACTCCCCCACTCCAAACGGTCTCCCACATTGAGATTCTGGGAGTGATTTTCTGGAACGGGATGTCTCCTAAGGAAGAATATGCTTTTAACTTTAGCGGTAGATTGGATAAATGCCAGCTTATTGCCAAACAATGGTCTCTCAGGAACCTCTCACTCAAAGGTAGAGTTACTGTTGTTAACAGCCTCTTAATTCCACAGCTCTTGTACTGTTCCTCTGTATTGGTGGTCCCAGAAAGGGTCTTTACGGAGTTTCGCAAGATAGTCGCTACCTTCGTCTGGAACAGCGGGTCGAGCAAGGTCTCTTATAATACACTAAGACAACCTACAGAATTGGGAGGATTGAAGTTGTTGGACTTGAAACTGATGTATGGGGTTTCCAGGCTGAAATGGGTCGCTCGACTATGTAACGAGGACCACTTGCCGTGGACCCTCTTCTTCAGAGAATTTTTGGACATCAAAACCTCCATTTGGGAATTTTTCCTGGAGAAAGTTAACTTTAGACTCCATCAAATCCCTGTCTTCTATAAACAAATCATTGAACAATGGAGGGTTTTATACAATACACCACCAGGTAGCGAGAGAGAGAGACAAAATGACCCACTCCTGAACAACATGTTTATCCAATGGGATTGGGAAGTGGAGATAGTATTGATCCGCCAGTGGAAACAGGCAGGAATTACTCAGGTCCGGGATTTAATGAAAGGGAGAAGAATAATGACTAGGGTTGAATTTGAAGAGACATATGATGTTAGATGTACTGAAAATGTTTGGACAAAAGTTCAGAGCACTATACCATGGTTGAGCGGAATGACTTTTGAGGATTTCAGAGGGGACTCTATGTGTCTTATGATTCATGACCATGATGGCGGCTCCTTCAATGCACTTTCTTGTAACAATAAAAAAATGTATAACTTCTTGGTAGCAAGAGACGAAACGGTTTCTCCGGGGCTAACCTTCTGGAAGAAAAGGCTGCAAATAAAAAATTTCTAGATAAGAATTGGACAGACATTTATAGAAGCGCCTTCAGGGCCACGAGAGAGACAAAATTACAATCCTTCTTTTTTAAAATAATCCATAACATTGTTCCCACAAACCTCTTCTTGTGCAGAATTAGAGTTCTGTCCTCTCCTAAATGTACTTACTGTGAAGAGGACGACTCAATGTTTCACTTCTTTGCTGAGTGCCCTAAAGTGGCGATTTTTTGGAGGCAACTGAGCAAATGGTTGAGGATTTGTGTTGACATTGACTTGAGCCTGGATCCGATTGATCTAATTTTAGGAACTAAGAACAGGGGCAACAAGGCAGACATTGTACATTTTATATGTTTACATGCAAAGTTTTATATTTTTCGCCAAAAGCTTTTCCATGACAACGAACTCTTTGTGCACTCCTGGAGTAGGGAATTTCGCAACAGCTTATATGTAGAAAAATATATATGCGAGATGCTAGGCAAGAAAGACCGCTTTTCAAAATGGAATAGAATGTTGGAGGCCATGATGTAACTCACGATTGTTCTTGGTAGGATTCCCTGTGAAGCCTAGATGTATGAAGAGTCCTGTGCGGCGCAACACACGTTATATGAGATTTTGACAGTAAGATAGTGGGGGGGGGGGGGGGGCATATGGGGGTTTCCGTTCCCCCATTCGCACATATCTCCGAACTTGTAATTGTTCTGTTTTATGTATATTACCATGTATTGCATGTGTAGGTTCTGCAACTGTGCTGTAAGACTTTTATTGGTATAATTGTGATAATTGTTAGTCTGTGTTCCACAATCATGTGTTTTCCCCTTATTGTGTCTGTCCACTTTACCGTCTGTTTACTGTACCGTACAGTGCATGGGGACCTCGTCCAATAACATGTAGCGGAATTTACCCTACGAACTTGAACACTCAGAACTACGATTATTCTCTCTATGGACTGGCAGAAGGAGGAGGGGTCTCCCACTGTCCCTTATTTTACCTATACCAGAAGGAAATTTCATTTCCCCAAAAATAGAAGCAGGCCTTTTTAATGTGAATAAGAGTATTTGAAACTTAAGACTCTTCATGGTCTATGTACTTATAAGAAACCAATTTCTGAATTGTTCCTAATTTTGATGAGGATTTCTAAATGTGTGCCTCAGATTATGTACTGATGAATGTTTCTGAAATAAAACCTGCTTTATAAAAAAAAAGAAAAAAAAAAAGAGGAGAGGCGACTGGAAGAGAGCAGTGAGAGGAGGAGTAACAGAGGGTAGGGTGTTAGGAGAAGGTGAGGCATAAGGCAAGGTGGTGAGCAGAGTAGGGGCAGGAGGCAGGGAGGTGAGCAGAGTAGAAACAGGAGGCAGAGGGGTGAGCAGAGTAGAAGTAGGAGGCAGGGGGCGAGAGCAGGAGGGACAGAAGGCAGGGAGATGAGAGTAGGAGGGACAGGGGGAACGGAGTTGAGAGGAATAGGGGCAGGAGGCAGGGAGGTGAGAGTGAGAATTTCTCTATTAAAGCAGTTTTTAGTGACAAGGTATCTTTTGATCTTTTTACCTTGAAAATAGTACAAGAAGAAGAGCTTCCGATAACAGGTTCTACCTTTAGCCGGAAAGGTCTAGTTCGGCCTCTCATCTCTAACCAATCCTTTTTACCAATTGCAATGTGGAAGTTATGACCATAGCTTCTAGGTCGAGCAATCACAAACCACCATGCCTGATATCCAGTATAAGAATGTCATTTGCCACTTTTGGCATACTACCATACGACAAAGATTTCTGACACTATCCTCAAAATCCTCAATACTTCTTTCGCAACAAATATGATCGAATAGGGGTACAGCACAGTGGAGTTTTTTCTTTTCTACATAGTGATATGGGATAGGTGGGATGAATTAGCCTAATCTGGTCAGCAGGAGATTACCCGGACGTCCACGTAGTATATGTGTAATTCAGTAGATGGCGTCGCTGTAGTCTAGTCCTGAAGTCCTGCTGAATTATTAGTAATTTTTAATTACTCACCAATAAAAGACCCTTTGTAAAGGGACAAGCGAACACAAATAGACTACTCACTTCGGTCATCTACGTATGTTCGAGATGCTATAGACTTACTATCGTAAAACTGGATGAGTTTTAATCTTGGCCACCGTATGCCACAACTGGAGTTTGGCATAGTGACTTCATGAGGCGAAGCAGAGCCAAAACTCCAGGAGTGGCATGCAGTGGCCAAGATTAAAACAAATCAGGTTTTGATCTTATCCTCGATTTTGGAATATTACGTGATAACAATTCTGTATGCCACTAGTGGCATACAAAACTCCGTATGTCAGTCAGCGTGGCATACGGAAACTCAATGTTAAGCTTATGGGATTTTATATTAGGGGTAGGATAATTAGTAGAAACCAAACGAGAGTTAGCCTTGTCAATGTTTATGCCCCGATGGGCAGGTTGTGTATTACTACACGAGGCGTTAGCCGAGTTTAGTGAGTAGCAGACCTGACCAGAGTGGTATAAACATTGAGAAGGCTAACTCGAGTTCAGTTTCGTATTTATCCTACCCCATCTCACCGATATACAGAGAATATTTGTAATTATCCATGTTAGTAGTTATCAATGCTGCCGGATCTACTTTCGTTATCTCTTCCCTGATTGGTCCGTTTTTTTATTCACCTCGGTGCATAAATAACACTTCATTCAACGCTCCGTCAAATACATTGAGTCAATGTTAAACCTATGGCGTTTTTTATTAGGGGTAGGATAAAGTATGGTCTTTGCCTCAAGGCCAGTTTGGTAGAACGGTAGAAACTGCTAAGATCGCACTCTTCCTGTCTGGTCTGGTCTGGTCCCAGGCTGAACCTCCTACACAATAAAGGGTCTATTGTGTTGATGATCAATACCAAATACCAATATCTATGAAAATTTAATCCGTGTCCACAAGTCCGTGATGTATGATGTATGATCAATGATATCAATATATTGCATCATCAACAACCAGTTACACTTCTTGCAATAGCAGTTGCCCACCAATGTTTATGAGGTATGATACAATCCAGGGTGTTCAGGGGAATCGCAAAGATCGCAGCACGGTCATTCAACATATATGCGCTCTAGCTCTTTATAAACGCAGTGCCCTCTACAATACTTGTATGGATTATATTTTTTTGAATTAGTCACTTCATTTAATTTTGCCCTACGTATAAGGGACATAATGCTGAAAGTGAATGATGAACTTCAAACATGTGTGCAGTTGTTTATAGCCACTAAGCGGCATATTGGAATTAGGGTAGATTTTGTTTCGTGAGGACAAACGCACCGATCATGAGACTTGATCCTCTCCTCTGATTGGTATTTATGTTGCAGCAGGCGCTATTCATGTCGAGGTATTCGAAGGTGACTGCTTTTGCTGACGATTGGAAATTCATGTTTGCTAGGAATACGTTACCGAATATGAGTAGATATTATAGAGGAAACCCATGAAAGTTTAGGGTCTGAGCTCGTATCCCATCGAGTTTGAATCACGTAGTAATTCACAAGGCGAAGCCGCGTGAATTGCTATGTGATTCAAATGAGATGGGATTGAGCTCTGACCCTAAACTTGAATGTGTTTCTGAATTTATCTCACCCTTAATATTGACTAATGGGCTAACATTTGTGACATTATCCCCCATTGGATATTTTTCCTAAATATCTAATGGGTGTTAGATACGAGTTTCCAATGTTAAGTCTATGGAGAAATAATATCTGGGGTGAGATAACGAGTAAGATGCATCTCTGATTATCACTCGATAGATCATTCAGAAGGCCACCAAGTGGCAGAAAATGTTCGAGGAAAACGGTAAATACCTCGCATGCCTAGCATTAGGCAAATAGTATTCGGTATTTTTCCTTTGAAAGTGGGGATGAGGGACGTGACCCATTGACGGAGAAGATGTACCACTCCTGAAATCCATTAAATGTTCAACTTGTCTAAAAAAATGTATCTGGTCTATTGCGCGTCCGTCCCAACTCTACAAGTCTCGTCAGTTTAGAACGTTTAGATATTCAACATTATAAGGACGGATGATGCCTCAAAGCATATTCCGGTCCAGTGCGGTTGATGCCTTGAGACATCATTTGCTGAATATTTATTTTGATTGTTGAATAATTGTTTTTAACAAGTAGATAATTTATCACTAAACTTGGAATTTACACAGAATGTAGATCTAACAACATATATTAGGTTCCTACCGTCGAAATGAAAACAACGCGATATATATCACGTTATGTACTTTCGATTTCTGAGCTCAGATAACAATTCCTCCGTCCCCTAGAAGTACACTGCCGCTGCTACCTGTCCCTAAGTGCCCAGCTCTAGATACCGTAGGCAGCCGTCTTAAAGGGTTAAATGAAAATACCCTTCAATTGTTCTCATTCCACTCCTGGAATTTTTCCCCATGGAACAATGAATCGAATTTTGCGTTCGATAAGTATACGTACTACTTCCAAATGTTGTGACTCGTGCCCTTTTACGCAGTCTAAAGAAGGTTGCTGCAATTATTGACTGGATGTATCATGAATTGTTCGCTGGATTTCTGTTTCTACTCCAAGGGCAACTCGTGTTGATAATCCTGCTACATTACACTACAGGTTTATCACATGACTAACCCTTCGAGGACTGGCTCAAAGAACTAAGAAGGTCAGTAAGTGTATTCTCTATTCTCATTGTGAGCTGATTAAACCAACAAGCAGATTTGTCCAAGAATGATAATAGACTGTAGTATGTGCCGTTGTCGCCAGGGCCAGGGCGCTCAGGCTCTCAAACTGGCAAAGCAGGGTTCGGTTCTAGACGGACTAGAATGATAAACGTATTATACGGAAACTGGCTTACTATCTTCGTACGTCAAAAATACGCGGTGAAATTATTGATCACATACATCCCGATGCCGCAGGCAGAGGGATGTATGTGATCAATAATTTTACCAAGTATTTTGACGTACGAAGATAGTCAGCCCGTTTTCGTATTATTATATACCTAAAAATGGCGATATTTTATCTAGTCACGTGATCACATACCCCGTACGGCACAGTGTGCCGTACGGGGTATGTGATCACGTGACTAGATATAAATACGACATGGGTAGGAGAGGGCAGTTTGTGTAGATTGTTTTTGCACAGGTATATAATAATATTGCAAGAACACTGGAAGCATATGAATATACCGCGAAACGGAAAAGGATTACTGCAGTAGCTCACAAAGGATTATAATCCGCCTCAATCTGTAGGACTTAAATCCTTTTGTTCTATCAAAAATAGATACAGGAACATCAGAAATTCGGTTAATATCTTGTGGAGATATGTCTTGGATGGAGGGAGGGTATCTAGTCTGATAACGTTAATAAATGTAATTTGAAACGTACGAAAGATGTAGTGACAACGTTGCATAGACTCTGTACGTGGACCTGTCTATATGCATCGCTCTTATTCGTTTACTCTGTTTGATATCATCTGTCCTTTCTCAGGGATTGTGTTGAACATACTTAGGTGATATTCAAGTAATAGAACTGCCTTGGATATAGTCACTGGCTCAAACAGATTGACATTGCCCTTTGGTCATTACTGTTGGCTCTTTTATGGGTTGGTGACGGCTACGTTTTCCCTTAGCGGCTATGCTGTGTATGTACTATTAGCGGACCTTTGCCATCAAGTGGCCAATGATCAACTTAGTTTCTGAGCGATTCCAGTTTTGCCTGCCTCATCCCGAGCATCTAAAATATGATACGCCTTCTTTTGAAAGGAAGGTTGTGCCTACATGATGGTCAGTATTACCCAGTTATTGCGACTTCTGCATTGTATATTCCTAAGCACAGGGTAAAGAATATATAAGAACATGGTTATGATGCCAAAACGATGATACTTATTCTCAGTGAAGGCAAGAAATCCTTGCTGGCCTTCACTGAGAATAAGTATCATCGTATTGGCATCATCACTATGTTTTTTTTATTACTATATATCTTAGATTCGCTATAGTTCACCAAAACTCACCAAAACTTGACTCTGTTGACACTCTCACTCCCAACTGGCGCGGGAAGTACTATGTGAAACCATAGTTATGGTGACAATACGGGGTAGATTTATGAGTTGTTTCGGAGAAATTCGTTCTGAACGAGTTCAGAACGAATTTCTCCGAAACAACGAGCAAATCTACCCCGTATTGTCACCATCACTATGGTTTCATATTATTATATACCTTAATTCGGTCTTAATTCGCTAAAACTGACCGTAATTTGACGTCAAAGTGACTTGGCACAACTCTCAAACACGATGTGAATGCTAGCAGGCTTGCCGGATGTTGATAACCGGAAGCGATCACCGCGCAGGCGCGAATACATTATACCGCCGCATAAATTAACGCCCGGTCACCCTGCTACGCTCGATCGTCCCGTCGGACAGCTACACTCAAGCGGTGCACTGTCTCCGCTATTTGTTGACATCTACCAGTCACCCGCTCGGTTCGTGAACGTATCGAAATCGATTGATCTCGCATATCTAAGCTATATAACGTGTTTCACGTGATTCGTACTCGTATTCCACCCCAATGTTTGATAAATATACACACTAACTCGTTCCTAGGTTTCTGTACGACGCCACAGAAGTCGCGAAGTGAAGAGATCTGCCACTTTTGAATCTTGCACCTAGAATTCTGTTGTCGGCCTCTCGACCAATCAGATTGCATTATTTCTTCAAAGCGTGCATTCTGTCACCCAAAGCGTGCAGGTAAGGCTCAAAGGATGGAGTCTGTCACCCAAAGCGTGCAGTCTGTCACCATCCAAGGGAACCAGTACAACGTTTCACAGCGTAGAGTGCAATCTGTGTATAGTTACTATACCCATAGGAGCAGTATGTATTTACTCTGACTTTGTGCATAGGTATATAATAAATTACAAGACTAATCGGAAGTCACATACCCTCTCTGGGCAGAGGTTTGGTTTGCTCAAGCTTGCTGATGGCCACAGAGACTACAATATGAAGAGTGACGCTGATTTGCATATTTCGCGCATGCGCAACGGTCACATCCGGCCCTGCTTGTTACCATGGCGCCATGGTTCGTAGTGAGTTGCCCGCTTGGCGAGGGTCCGCGTTCATATCGTTCGATCTCGCATATTTCAGCTATTTAAACTGTTTCAGGTTAAAGCTACACGTTAGATGCTTCGATATTTGGTCTATACGCACAATAACTCGTTCCGATGCTTTAGTCAGACACATGGTAACACGCAAAGTGAAGGGATCCGCCATTTTTAAATCTTCCCCTGAGAACCTTGCTTCCGGTCTCTCGGCCAATCAGAATGCATTATTTGTTCAAAGCATGCCGTAGTATGTTCAAAGCATTCCGTGGCATGTGTCAAAGCACGCAATCTGTATGTAGGTACGATGCTACCTGGCGTATCGCGCAATACGTGCGATACTAATGAACCCCCAAGCACCAGTCAGTATGGTGGGTGACTTCGTGCATAGGTATATAATAATATCCTCAATTGTTTAATATAGCTAGTATTCGGGATATACAATGTGTATAATTATATATATTGATGGTGAAATCAGATTAAGGTACAAAAGAGGTAAAATTTCCATTTAAGAAAGATGGCCATAAACAGACTTCCAAGTGATGGCAAAGTGAAATGTCCAGCATAAAAATGAAAGTGTTCTATCATCTTGTATATATAAAGATGTCTATAGATTCTCCAGGATATGCAACCAGTCGGCCCGGTCAACAGATCTAGAAAGACTGTCTTAGTCTTAAACCCCATTATAGAGAGCTAGGATTTGAATTAAACATCAGATATACACTCCTAGCACACGGACAGGCATGGTATCATAATTTAAATCACATTACAATCCCTTACCGTGTTTTCAAATTTTCATCGTAGTAGTGTAATTTATTCGCATGACTCTTCTGACCAGTGATCTCTTCATACTTCTTTATATTCTTTCCGTTCTTCCCGAATATAAAATCTCAATCTGGATTGTCGCCCCCGCACGCACCTGTATGCGTCATCCTTTATCTTTCTTATTTCCGCTTCCTCATTCATTCCCTGCGTATCTCCAAGTCCTGCTTATCACTCAGTGCTCTAGACACGCCACCTTCCCTAATTTACGGCGAATTCATGTACTGCGAGCAGCTCATAGTGATTCTCGAGAATTGCTCATGGGACTGCCGCCAGCCGCCAGCATGTCATCTTCCCGGACACACCTAAATCGCTCTCACTCCGGATCCACAGTGGTTAAGCCAATAAAGTCATGGCAATAGGCCGTATCATGCAATGGAACATCATATGGTGCCCATGCATATTCCCATTTTTATGGTTTGATATTGGTCGCTCTAGTATAAATATTCTATACGACATTCGTCGCCTTAGAGAACCCACAAACATTGCTGAAAGGATGTTGAACGGTAACCAGCTGTAGTCCTCTATTTCGGGCCTTTATTCAGATTAAAGAATCTTCATTTTATGCAAGCCTGGACATTAATCTTTGATGTCACCGCGAATGAAATCAGATTTATTAGAATCCCTGTGGTATTTTTGTGAGATAGATGGTAGTGTTTGAAGGTTATTTCGCAATGAGATTCTTCTTTTCGATAATACATTGACTCGCCACTAATTGCTGGCAAAATAAGGCCACGTAATAAGGAGTCAACATTCTCCCAGGCAAAGTGATCTATTGAGTCAATTCATTAGCATAATGACGCGATCGATTGTGGATGATTATTCCTGGAGCTCTTTGTTTATTTAGTTGGCCCATACCGTTTCTTGACATAAGTGTTGTTTGACTCAGGACTGAGACCAAAAATAAAGAGGATCCACCCCAGACATGCTCGGTCTTGAACCTTGTATGCCTTACCTTACCAGTTCATTATTAATGATCAGTTCCCCGGGAACATGCCGACTTGGCAAAATCCACACCATCATACATCTGCATGTCCGACTATCGCACGTACTCCAGTGAATTATTTCCTTTATGACAAAGGAGAGGACTATGATATATGACTACTACTCGGTCTGTACGTGACTCTGGAAAAACAGTTTTATTTACATGACAATGTATGATATATAACGAGTATTATTTACATGACAATGTGTGATGTATAACACATTATCATATTTAGAAAAGGTGTGTCTATGAGAGGTAGATATGAATAGTTTGTCAGGTCTTTGATACTCATTGTTCCGCGCGGTTCGTATGATATTTCCTTCTGGGATATTGATCGATATCAGAACAATATATGTTAAGTTTGTTTGACGGACGAGGAGTATCTATCTATCTGAGTTTCTGATCAGCAACCATCATCAATCCATTATGCTTTGATATTTCGATGTATTTAAGAATAGATTATTAATTACTGGTTTGGTAAGAAGCTCTCAATGGTGTTAAACTGTGCATCTTCGTCCAGTTAAGTATTATGTTGTGATACAGATCACTTGTTGAGAAATACCGAATCTTGTTCCACATTGGATATGAAACCAACTGAAATGAGTAGTACTATATACCTACTGCCGTAACTAATGTCTTTACTACACGTTGCAATATATATACATCAAACTGAATTTTTGCACACCCATGTAGTAACGCATGTTATGCTGACAGTGTTAATGAACGGGTAATGGAGGACAGACAGAACAGTCCCGTTAAAATACATCGAGATATCGCAGAGAAAGCATAGATTTGATCAATTATCAATCTCTGTACTCCCAGACATCCAGTGACGATCATGATTTTCGCCTTGTTGACATCGCTTTGTCAAACTTGAAGTCAGAGCCTTTCCCCAACTTATAATGAGTTGTTTTTACCTTTATAACTTTTACAGTTACACTTCTCTGAATCCCAAATGTAGTCATTGGGTTGGAGCAGAGATTTTTAAGCGCAAGTGCTATCTAAGATCTGCTGGGAGAGTGCTTTGAAGCATGGAAACGCCATCGGGTGAGGGCTAACAGTAGATCTTAAATTAAGTAAATATCTTCAAGTTTTGAGGTATTTAGTAATATGGAAACAGTATACCTGTGGATGTAATCTTCCGCTGCCTTACCCGTTTCTTAAACCTCCAGCGAAACGAGTTCGAAAACCGGAAGATTAATTCAAAGGAATATAATTTCTGTATGTTACCTTTCCACGAGAAAAGCTTTTCATGCAGTCAAAATAAGATAATCTCTGGATAATAAAGTAAAATGAAGGGTTTAGAAAATAAAGCTATACTAAATTGAGCCTGCATTTTGGAAATACCTGCAGCGGTTGGGAATACCTTAGATAAGATAGATTAATGTAATGAGGGGTGAGAAGAGGGCTTGACGGTTTTAGGAGGCCAACAGACAAGAGGAGTCATACCCATAATTTCTTCGGTTAAAGAGTGTATGGAAGGTGATCTCGTTCACCTGTGGCGGACATTCGCCCCTCCGCCTACGGTGTTTTTTGGGTTTTTTTTAGTTGTTCTTTATTCTGGAGACTCTACTATAGGTAATGATACCCTATTTTCAGTAGGCTCCAGGGCCATATTTGATCATGTTAGACTATTCCAGTGTCGGGGCGAATGTCCGGTCACAGGTGACCTCGAACTAAGACATAGTTCGGCCACAGTAAGGACGTGTTCTCCAAGAACTAAAATTGTACTAAAGTGCGTAAATTACCCCGCAATTATCTCGCGACCATCTTATCACCTCTTACATATCCACCGCCTCACATCTCTTTTCCCCTTTAAATTTTACTCCTTACATCTCTTCTTTCTCAAGCTAACCTAGAGAGAGGAAAGCACCCTGATTTGGTCAGTATCAATACAGGTTGAAAAGCGATATTCAAAATGATATATGCTTATGTATACACTACTCCCTTCCCATTCATACTAGGTCGATAGCGATGGCAACATAATGACATGGCATCGCAATGTAACACTAACATCTGGATGAAAACATTTAAGTTGCCTCATTACACCCTACTACAAATGTTAGAATGCAGCAAATTAGTCAGACCCCGACCTATTCATGGTAGGTCATGTGATCGTTACGAACTCGGCATTTCCATATGCTGTAATTATCTATAGATGGAAGTTGTAAGACATCCGGTTCAGTTATAGTATGTACTGATTGACCTGCAGATTTGTAGCTCGTATTGCTGTTTCTCTTTAGTTTTAACATTTATCTCACACTTGGTATTTTTTCTACATAGACTTAACGTTGTGAACTCGTATCAAAGGCCCATGAGATATTTAGGAAAAACATCCAAGGGGGATTATGTCACAAACGTTAGACCATTAGTCAATGTGAAGTTAACCCATTCAGGGTTAGAGTCAGAGCTCGATCACATCTCATTTGAATCGCGACGTAATTCATGCGGCTTCGCCTTTTAAATTACTATGCGATTCAAACTCGATAGGATACGAGCTCTAACCCTAAACTTTCATTGGTTTCCTCTATATTATTACCCCTATTGTAATTTGAGGAATATCAAATAGAAGAATCAAACATACAAAATGAAACTGAAGAGACAAATTGCGTTGATCTCTAGTAAGGAACGACCGTTAATTGCGAGGGCTCAGTCTATCGAACCACTTCTGCTCTGATAAAGGCATATAATTGCTTTGTCTCTGTGAATGGAGATACCAATATATATGCCTGCTTTGTAGCTCTTCTTGGTCAAGGCTTATCCTAATTGCTTTGACATCCCACTAGTTATAGTTCTTTCAAAACGATTTCACTGAACAAAGCAGTGCGTTCGTCATCCGTTAGTATTTAAGGTAAGACTCTGGAAGAATATCAAACCATACTATCCAGTATTCTATTTACTGCAAGATATATAATATGTCACAATCTGCACCATATCACTAACCACTGTGCAAAAGATACGACTGTAGGGCGTTAAGTATCATATTGCCTAACAATACGTTATCCTATTGATTGATTTTTTTAAGTGAGGACTTTCATATTGTTTCATGAATGGTCAACGTGATTGTAATTAAGGGATTTGGATGGTTTGATTAATAGAGGAACTAAGAGGCATGGTGGGAGTTTGTGTTAGTCATTAGAAGTTTTCTTACTACTGTGGGGTCAATTTCAGTTATGATCCTGTGGCCTAAACAACTTATCTATTTTGTTTTCTTCTTTTTCCCCCCTTTTTCCTGATTCTTTTGTGCAGTCCTTAACATAAATTTTAAAGTAAAGGCCCGTTTCCATTGGCCGACGAAAACAGCGGAGAGTTTCTGAGTTACCCAAAAAATCTGTCGGTGGTGCCACCGACGGTGCGTCCATATAGCAAAATCGGTGTGGGTAGTAGATTTCACTCAGTGACCAAGCTTTCACTCAGAGATGGGTGGTGCCACATTGCATAATCACAGCAGAAAAAGTCTCGGATTATTTCACGAGCTGGGTCGTTTCTTTTGACCGATTTAGTGTCAGCAGTACCAAAAGTCTGTCGATGGTTCCAGACTATAAATCGGTGACGGGAAATCGGCCAATGGAATCGGGCCTTATGAGGTACTCGGTATACTAAGGCCCGGCGTCCACTTACTACGATATGGCTCCGATATGGTCTATGATGCACCTCCCGATGAAAAATCTAAATCGCGTGGGAAGGTCACCTAATATCGGGGCAATTGACCACGTTTTTGCGATTAGACACCGATAAAAAATCCATATATTGCGTGGTGGATAGACATATATCTACGATTTTGCACCTTTCCGATATATCTCCGATATTTGCTTTTTGTATCGGAGCCATATGGGTAGGTCTAAATTTCTATCGTAGTAGGTGGACGCCAGGCCTAACTGAACCTCTGCAGGTAGAGACTCCAAGTTGGTATTACTTTGATAGAGAGAATAAAACCTACAATCATTAAATTTTTCGTGAGTGGTAAATCAATAATAAGTTGGACTTTCTCTTGACGATGCTGTTGTCCCTTTCTCCTAACATTGGTCCGAAGTACACTGAGGGTTATTTAGAGTTACTTTAGCGCGGCAACGCTGGTGGCAAGACACGTGACCTATACGTCACTCCGTGCTGTCTTCAAAGGACTTAACACCCATCTGGAATTTTCTATCTACAAAAAAGGGTTCGGCAAATTCATATATTTCTATTGCAACGGTTCACAGTTTTATATAAAACCTGGGTTTACCTTCTAAATGTCACTCTTGTGGTCTGAAATATGAAAGGTATGATACATGGATCCTCGTTAATAAATTTCACTCCACTGTACTTGGCTTTGGACTTGATCGTTATTTCTTTATTAATATCTGCAATGGGTCTTGTGACCAAAATTGGCTTTGCATTAACAAATGTAATGTTTTCCTAAGAGTTAATGGCCGAATTGTACACTGTTCAAATAGATCTACTAAAGAGAGTTCTTTGTTTTGGAATTGTGGATTGAGAGATTTGTTTATGTGTACGTATATGTATATCTTCGATTTTGAAGTACTAAGGGAGACTCTAGAGAGCCAAACCAGAGGAATCACAATACAAATGTGGACCCAACCTCGTGGTTGTCGAATTCAGATAATATCAGAGTCAAATATTAGCCCAAGCCTCAAGGGAAATGAGAGAAAAGCACGGCTTTACTGTTTGTCCCCTGCGCAGAAAGAAGATATAAAATTGAGCCAAAGCTGCGTTGGCGAAACTGTGATGGCGTGTTTTCTCAACCTCTAGCAAGCTCTAATTAAATCAAATATGATATTTCTAGTTAAAAAAGGGAATATTCCAAACTGGTCAATACAATCACATTCAGCATTTTGCTGGTCAAACCACTAAGTTATCCCCAAATGGAGATCTTAAAGGCGGGAAACCTGTTATGGCAGTAGAACACGATTATCAGTTATCTCAGGGTCAGCGTGGAATCTGGGAAACGGCGTTGGTGATAATACCACTTGTCAGTAGCATGCATCCCTAGTAAATCTCACGGGGGAAACCCGTGATAAGAAGACAAACTTATAAGATTATTCAATTTCTACGTCCAAACAAACCGCACACAGATCCACTGTTTACGAGCCTCCATACCCAGATCATAGTAGAACTGAACAACTTCCATCCCAAGTTGGAAACTTCCCAAAACCATGTTCCACAAATATTTAATCTACCGATGGTCACTGACAGAAGTACATCGGGCATGGCAGAGGAGCGCGTGCAGAACGCGTGTTAAAAAGGTTTTCCCTCCAATTCTGGTCCCAGTCCCCGCGAGCGACACGCAGCATCACGTCTTTCTTCTGCTGCGTCGTCTTAACCTGTCTTAGAGCTCTTCGTGCCCGGAGGTAGTTTTCCCGCTTCCGCCAGCAGCTTTGACCACCGCTGGTGCCGGCAGGTGGTGTATGGAAAACAGCCGCCCAGGGCGGAACACCAGCAGTCGACATGCGCACTACTCACGGAATCACTACGAAACCTTCTCCGGTGCACCGCGCCATGGCGTTTTCCCCACCTCTTGTATAACTATATGTGCATTTCGTTCAGACATCTGGGTTTTGAGTTATGATACAACTCCTCTGAAAAATATGTTTGTAGAAATTCTTGCAAAGTATATCGGTGTTTCCTATCTTATACACAAAGCGCGAGAAAGTGGGTCGACCAGTCAACTCCATGAAGCTACCTTTAATATTTTGTTTGCTCTGACAGGTGTTATATATATATATATTAAATCTGATCATTGTACAGACAAGTAGTGCGGTATCGAAAAGTAGAACTTCTTTCATTGAGATATCATGGGCAAGTCTAAAGTAGATGTTTATATATCTTACCCTCTATACGCTAAGTATCATAAACTACCGTGATATTGGTAGTAACGTTCACAAGAGCATACAGGAGTGTAACTGAAAAGTTAGCGTTATAGACAGGTGCGTCATACGCATTGCTTTTTACCATAGACCATGGCTGTACACTCATTTAAAACACATGTGTCCATTACTCAGCTATTCAATGCCTATAAATATGCTGGAAGGTTCTATGTATAGACTTCTCCCCACGAATAACATTACCTCGTGTTTCGAATAACTCAGCTATTCATATATTGATTATCGTCCACATACATACGACTTGGATGATAAAGAAAATACAGGAACACGTGCCCTAAATACAGTAGAACCCCGCTTAAGGGACACCACCATATAAGGGGCCATCCCGTGCTAGGGACCATCGTTCCTCGGATGTGTGCTTTCACCCTAGATAAGGGGACACTTTGACTCGGAAGGGAGAGTGACACCATACGCGAGGTTATACGTAACCTCTTCTATGGGAAATATTTAACATTTCCCGGACACCTAAAAGCTTACGGAGTAAGGATTCTCGTGGGTGTTTTAAGAGTTGTTTGGATAGCGATCGTTCTAACCCAGTCATACCATTCCAACAATCCACTTGTCACTGCTTCATAGCCTCACGCAGTAAACTGGCGGATGTAGGTCAGCAACAGTTCCCTAGTGCATAACCTCGGAACTACACGCTGCACCTTGTGATGTGCATCCTCCTACACAAATATCAATCACGCTCAGTCGGTATAGTACTTACTGTCCAATGACATGATCAAATCAGTTATATTTAAAATTGTCGACCACAGCCACATCAGGGAGCTGTTTCAAAAGTCGGGAGAGTGCTAAACGAGAGTACTCATTGCCAATGCGATAGGCCAACAATAGAACTTGAGGCGTCGCTGTCGAGGTGAATGTGCCGCTCTCTATTGAATATTGGTACAGTAAAACCCCGCGTAAGCGGACACCCTCCGTTCCGGGCCAAAGTGTCCGCTTACGCGGGGTGTCCGCTTACGCGGGGTTTTCAAGTTTCCTCCAGTCCAATATATATGTGTTATATACCGATAAGTAGGGCAGACAGAGGAGATAATAGATATGAAATCCATTTTCTGATATCTTAATTGGGTCCGAAGCTATTAAACCTTGAATTACAAAATCTTTTTTCTATGAATATACTAATAAACACTGAAAAAAAGACAGATTAATCCATTTTGGGTAGGGTATCCGTTGGAGGTGTCCGCTTACACGGGGTTTTAGGCCTTTTCGTACCGAAATAACTGTCCGCTTACGCGGGGTGTCCGCTTACACGGGGTGTCCGCTTACACGGGGTTAAAATAAACATCTAATAGAGGGAAAAATTTCCGTTCCGAGCAAAAGTGTCCGCTAACGCGGGGTGTCCGCTTACGCGGGGTGTCCGTTAGGCGGGGTTCTACTGTAGTAGTTTTGCTGCCACTTTGATTTGAGGTGCCGCTCGCTGTTGCCGGCCTCTCGCTTACAAAATGTGACGTGCCGCTGGCGAGACCTCACTCGACTTTTGAAACAGCTCCCTGGTCTTATCCACTGACCAGAATGTAGCAGGTTCAATGGAATGGGCAGTCACCGTCAGACCTGTGTAAAAAGCCTATGGATAATATACAAAACTGGGTTCGCACCCGTTCATCAATTCTTTAGTATGGATTATGTATATGAGCCAGGGGATGCTTTACTCTTTGAGTTATAGAAACACCCGACCACGCGGCATATCCAAAAATAAATATAGTTGATAAATAAGTACATTCCATATCCAATATTTGTGTGTTAGGCATTACTGCTGAGATGTGTCCTGCATGCACCCAGTAACCTATTGGTTCTTGGACAGCTTCTCCTCTGGTACGTCAAATTACCATTCCATTCCTCGTCCCCATTATTGCTTAATGAGCGTATAGTTGGCGCTATTAAACCCTATTAAATCAGAGTGCCTAGGGGCAGTTCATGGGTTTCTCCCACGTAATTTGATTAATGAAAGCTTATTTTGAAATTACATTCGTTATCATTTCTCGATATGAATTAGGTTAATTACGTTAAAATTTCGCGATCGGTGTTTTTTTCAAAGGCGGGTCTAAGTAGCTGGAAGGGACGATAGTTAATGACCGAGGGATGTTGGTAATGTAAATGATGCCACAGCTTTAAGAACAAGGGTTAGAAAGAAACTCGTGAGATGAAAATAACTTGGTCCGTACTCCACCGAGTTTGACCGCTACGTAATTCACAACATGAAAACAAAAGACCCAAATATATTAAAGAAGATTGTTAATTAATAGATCATCAGATATTTCATAATATAATAACAGAATTGTTTCTACTCTAGTGTCAGCCCCCTCATCATAGATTCTAAAGGAAGCCCCATGGAGTTGGCTATCCCTCCAGCGAGGATTTAATCCTTTAGGGGCAGGTCCCTCCTCGACAAGTGGTTTCCTTTACTTTCATACCCTTAGGGAGCGTGTGTATATTATTCGTCATCAAAGAGTTAAAAATCGATTTCCGTGTTGCGTTTTTCGAGTAGGCCTAACTCATCTGTGTTAATAGCCAGCTGGTCAACAGGCAAAGAGGTGAAAGACGGAAAACAGCAAATCATTGCCTGCAAGGTCACGCGGTCCAGTCACGTGACTGAATCACGTGTCCCCATGTGGACTGAGGATCAGGACGAATCCAAGGGCTTCCAGTTTAATCAGCGGCAATCACATCTATACGGACAACTGGTGCTGGTATCAGTAAGCCTACCTTGTCGCCATCTGAATCTCATTATGGGTGTGGCCAAATGTTCTTACACTTCACATACTGGCAAATCCCTTGTCAACTGTGAAAGGCAATCGCCGAATGTTACTGATCGTATCATTACGTATACAAGCTTTGTTCATGCTTAAGTATGTGTAAGTAAACAAAGGGACTTTATGATTGAATTACAGACCATAATCTTGATCCTTTAGGAAGAACATTCATGAACGAAGGTTTACGAATGACTTCTGCACCACAGCTTTGTGACTTCCAATAGAATAAAGGAAACCTGTTGTAATCAATTCATTAGCACCCGCTGTAGAAGGATTGCTACTATTGTTCATTTCTAGAATGCTAGATACATGTTTTGGCACATTTAAGTTTTCTTTTGATACTCTGTTTTCTCATCATAGTTGTCCCCAAATGTCCTTATGCTCCCTACCCATTTGGCAAGTTACAGGGGAAGTGCAGGTCAGTACCTAGTTCTACTGATCGCATAATTACATAGTATTCAAGTCATTTCCATGTCCATGTATGAAACTTCAGATTTAAGCTACTTCAATTTTGAGTAAAGTTAATTAATATACTCTAAGCAACTTTAGGCACCTTAACGCAAAATTAAAGGTGATTAGATCTGAAGCTTCATTCAGTGTTAAAAGTATGTACTATCTTGAGACGAGGCGTGTCTAAATCTGGATGAATCCGTTGCTAGTTCAGTATCTGATAATTCTCAAATATTAAAAGTAGGTATCAATCAAACAAAGGAACTTTGATAACCGAACTTTATTTCAGATTCGTGATCTCATCATTGCCTTGGGACAAAAGCAATAGGGTTTAGCGTTGCACCTCAGCCTTATCCAAGGTGAAAAAGAATGTAATCGATTAATAAGCTCCTGGTATACATGCATTGCCAATATTGTGTTTTTGCTGGCGTATTCGTGCTCTATTTGTTTAGCCTTTAGCTGAGTATTTTACACAAGACGGAGAAAAATTAATTGAGAAGTGCTGACCCTTCACTGACTTTTCAATTATTCTGAGTGGATTACTGTCTTTATATGTTTGGCAACATAACTGACTAGTCTGATCATCTGAAACGTATTCCCCTGAATAAAGACTACGTTCAGATTGTATAGATACCTGCAATAATCTGAGAGTTATTGACAGATTTTCACTATTTCCTTTAGCAATGAATACTTTTAGAAGGTAATGCTGTAAAAATTGACTGGCACTATGCCTGGGACTAGCCTAGAGAACCAGTGGGAAACTAATGGGGGGATCCAAGTAGCCACCACCAGCCAACATTCTATCAGCCGAGATTTTCACATCATATCTTTGCAAGATGAATAAATGGAATTATTTTCAGTGTGTTTT
Source organism: Alentia gelatinosa (assembly GCA_950022655.1). Classification (NCBI taxonomy): domain Eukaryota; kingdom Metazoa; phylum Annelida; class Polychaeta; order Phyllodocida; family Polynoidae; genus Alentia; species Alentia gelatinosa. Next base: position 79,517,729 of record OX465579.1, on the reverse strand, counting down.
CTTAAACTTAAAGGTACCCAATCTGTAGCCCAGTAGTATGGTTTAGTATATATCATCAGCCGAGTGGGCAAGATAGTGTCAACATACCATCACTAAACCCCAACATAACTGAATTGTAATTCTAGTCTATATTCATGTTTTCATGCTGAAATTCCCATATTGAGAATTATAATTTGACTCGTATACCAGAGAAATATCCTTCTTACGCATGCTTCAGTACCGGGACGTTGTACTTCACAACCTGGACAAAAGCACATCAACTAATGGCCCTGTGAGCAGCTCTTTGTCAGCCCAAAAACAACGAGAACAGTTCATCAGGCAGATTAGAGTAATAAAAAAAAGAAAAGTAAATCTCGAGCTTGAAGGAGAGGGATGGTGGTGGGTGACGGGGCCTGACCTAGACGAGGATGTGTGACATTGAGCTATTGTTGAGCTGAGAGCACCTCATACACCATCCACTCATCCGCTGTTAGCGAGCAGCTCACTGACTGCCCAGAGAGGGTCGCTGATTTGAATTATCCTCGCCAGTATTCGCTATTCAGTCAATCCGAAGATCAAAGGGGAACGGGGAGAGGGCGGGTTGAGAGCGGGGCTCCATCACCGCCAACTTTACCACCAACCTCGTCGGTCGTCCGGCCACGACCGCCCGGTCCCCACACGGGAAGACGAGGTCAACGCAATTCTACCACTGACCATCATTTCCAGTTGGTTGTTTTTAGTTTGTAAGCCACATCTCATAATGGGATATGGTGCTGATGGGAGTAATAGATTCAAATAATCATGTAAGGATGGAAATGAAGCCTCTTGTTTGAGATGAAGGTGTTGTATTTAAGTTGGTTATTTTCGTTAAATTTTCTTTGTGTCTGTTCTGTGGTGATTGGTTACAGAAACACTGGTAGTGTTTTAAGTCCCAGTAATAACGGCCTTGTTTTCATCGGTTTGGGTAATTTCTCACGAAATATAAGACTTTTTGGTACCTCTAATAAAAGTTGTTCGTTATTGAACTATTACGACTGATTTTGCATCGTGTTCACATTAGTATTCATGGATTGATACAAACAACAAGCGCGCTCCTTTTCATTGAATGGAGGTGTTCATTGTTACATGAACACATAAACAGCTTAAGACATTGAGACTGGTAGCGGATTTTTGTCCTTCAGCACTAGTTCTCTCATTCATTATTTGTCATTTGGTTGGACATCTTTTATTCTTTTGCAAAATATGAATGTATTTTTGAGAAATTGACAAATGATCAGGAGTTGACCTTGCCGTGATATGCTGAACATAGTTTTCCTGTTAGATTCTTCTCCAGGTCTGTTCGGGTTGAATAGAACCGAGAACTTGAAAAAAATCACTGAAAGAAAAAAGTTACCGTTGTGCATCTAAAAATAAGCTCACAAAAAATGGTAGTTGATTTGCAATAGTAAACCTGTATATATATATATATATATATATATATATATATATATATATATATATATATATATATATACATGCTCCCCACATTATAACCAAATAATTAAGGATTGACATTATTCCGTTATTGTATGTGCAGCAATGTTCTGGAATATGCCGGTCTAACCTTCGAGTACTTGAGCAGTATTCAGTATCACATTTAACTCATGTGTCTTCAGTATCTAGCGGAACCGCAGGCCACGAAGTAGATTGGTTTATTACTGTACAATATCGTGTATTCTAATTTCAGTTGGTGAGTTGTTTCTGAGCTGCTCTGAGCGGATCATTAGGCCATTTGAGCTGCTCAAAGAGACGGCGGTTCACGTTCCGTCCGTATCGGGGTACAACTGATTCCAACCTGAGCAGATTTCCCATGAGAGCATGGGTATCTTTTTTTTTGTTCAACTCGACTGGGCATCAGGGATAATGAGAGTGGACTGGTGATTGTCCCGACCGCTCTTACACCATATCATGGGCTCCGAAATGTTTTGTGTAGTGTTCCTAGTACCAGCACACCACAAGATTTCTCTCTTTTGTTTTAGGGTTTGATTCAATCTGATTTAATTTGCACATCTTAAAAATATAGGACACGGGATGCTGGCACCAAAATGACAATTTAGAATTGCTTTCCCTGACAGGGCTTCTTTCAATTTGTAGTTTGAAAGTTGATAATCCCCTAGGCAGACACCATATCCATGCCTCACGGTCCCATAAGAAGCTATTAACTGATTAACAATGGGGTAGTGGATTTCGGAATCCTCAGAGGGAAATGTGTCAGGATGTAATTGAATTTGTGTCTCCGAGGTTATCAAATCAAATTATCTGGAAAAGAAAATGTAATGATGGGCGAACTGACTCGTGTCAACTATCCCGGTAGGCGTTTCTGCCAGATAAATCGTCTGAAGGTGGGAAGTGACCAGGGATCTACCTGAAATACAAATAAGTCGTGTTCGCTTAGACCAAGTGATTATTGAAACTTTCTACAGACAAGTTGCACTTGGATATGCAATTGTGAAATATGTTTGCTCAAACCATACCCAGAGGTTTTAGAATTCCATACGGAAATATTAGAGTATGGAGCTCTCACTACATGAACATGTGTAAGGTAAGAAACTAAATAAAACTTTTTTTTATTTTCACTAAATGATATTCTACCTCCCAATAGCCATCTTTTGTCAACCCTGCAGTCGTCCACCCCAAATCACCTGTCTTTTCCTAACTGGAGAACATCTGATATCATGTTGTCCTTTTTTGCTTAATTTCTAACATGTGTCCTGGCTTGCTGTTTAGTTTACTGAGGATCTCCCCCGATACCTGTTGATGAGGTTATGAAGATCCGCCAATGGATGGCGTTACAATTGTGGAAAAATATATGTATATCATCTATACATCACCGCATAAACACATTTATACAGTGTATATTGATATGTTTATGAAAGTGTACGCGTATATTGTGCACCAGTGTTTAGGGAATACTAGGATTGTGTGCCAAGATGAAGGAGCCGAACAAATAGGGAATATAGAACTGGGTTCTTACGTCATGGCTGTATTTACTGCCCAGCGTATATCAATAGTAATATCCCTTGTGCGACATGTATAGGCTGTTTGCATACATGTCACGCTCTCTTTTCTGACGTTTGGCGTACATGTGTTAAATATAAATATGAATATTACATATATATAAACACACCCAAAAGAAATACAGTAGAACCCCGCCTAACGGACACCCCGCTACTACTATACTCCCCTAACAACCATCTGCCCACCCTTGCGCCGCCCGGCCGTCCGACCGCCCGGCCGCCCAGCCCCCACCTCCCTGTCTCCCAAGCCGCCACGGACGCTACCGCCGCCACCGCCGACACTGCTGCAACCACCGCCACTGCCGCCGCCACCTTTCCGCCTAATTGGCTGGTGCCCGCCTGTGTACTTCGTTGTACCAACGAGTATACTCGTTGTACTAACAATTTCGCTGAGCACCCTAGCAGTTGACCGGGAAACCAGCGTATCAGTGTCTCCCTACACTCCCTGTGTGCCTGCACCAACACTGAAGCCCTGATTCTGATTCCGAGCCCGACCACGACTCCCGATCTATAACCACATTCACGCGAAACATTATGCCTTATAAATAGAACCATACGGAGCCATACAGAACAATGGTGCTTTGAGAGTAAAATCAATTAAAAACGGTCTAAAAAGTCTGCCATTGAGGCATTAAGTCCGGGGAGAGTCACAACTACAGCAACCCTACCCTGGAGAACTTAACCAAACTCTTCTACCTCAACTCCACACACCATCAAACAAGCAACAACTCGGCAGGTACAACTTGGTTCCATTTATATGGCCCTGCACCACCAGCCACCTTGCCCTTTTTCCATGCCCTCCCTAACAGTCGCCACCTCCACCTCACGTAAGACACAAACCCTGCCTCGGGTGTCCCAACAACCCCCAGTTCCTCCGTGTAAGTATGAGTTCAGGCTATACTTATCAACCATCCCCTTCAACGGAAACTCAAGTTACTCGCAAGTTTTTCATTATGAATTTGTGACGCAGGGCCCTAAGCAGGATAAAACCTCCCTCGGCTGCCTCACCATTACTGAATATCTATACAGTCCATTTACGCTGACCTATGACTCTGCTACCCCTCCCTTGTATAAACCTTACATCCGTACACACTTTTGAGATGCCGTCAAGGTCACGAAGGACTTCGTGTAGGCAGGGGTCTGACCTATGTCAGATAAAACCCACATCCAAGTCCTCCGCACTGGGGATGGCCTGGGCCGTTACAGCCCGGCTGGACTCGAGCTATGACCGCTGAGGCCAGAGACCCAATGACAGAAGGCTCATGAGGTCCCTCCCTGGGGTCGCTCATGACACTCCCTGCCCCTCATACAACTCCAAGGCAGACTGCTGAAAGCTCGAAGGACACATCCTCCTTGTAGGTCACTACTGTTTCCATTGCAAGTACGACCTTCGTCTAGTGCAACGCCATTCCGAGGCTGCCTTCAGCCTCAAAGCCAAGGCCGCCGTGGAATCCACACCCCCATTTCAGCAGTAGGCCAGGACCTACTGGCCTACATGCACCCCATGAGGGTCCCAAAGCCCTACCTCGGAAGTCCCTGGTCATGCCCGGGTTAACCAGGCCATTACCTCAACATCCCCCCCCCCCCCCGAGTCCATCAGGGCACTCAACACCTCATGCCATCCCACGGCCAGCCTTGGCGAAAACCAACATGGGCGTTGGCATAAAAGCAGCCAGGCCAGTCCTCTCCATGTCACACTTGGAGGCCACACCTCTTCTCACCAGACAACAAGCTCCCCTCCCAGGGCGCCACACCACTCACCCTTCAGCGTGCCTACCACTGCGACCCCCACCCGGAGAAATCCTCTATGACTGTCACAGAGGATGGAACACTCTTCACATCTCTATCGGCCACAGGACTTCCGCATTACCTTCCAGACCTTCTGACCTCATACTACACCAGGCCAGTGGGAAAACCAACAACCTTACCCCAAGGCCTGAGGTACCTACCTCCCAAATCGCCAAGGCGCAATATGTCTTAATCCCTCTTGTTTGAACATACCTCGCTGTGGGGAATGCCTAAGCAAATACCATGATGGTCACCTTCTCGACTATCTAGAGTATTGGTGGCCCCTCAGATTGAACCTGAACATAGCGGCCTCTTCAGCTTGTTTAAGAGGGTGGTTGTGGCCCATTAGATTGTAGGTCAACTCGCGACTTAAGAAGCGTCCCAAGGCGCTAGAAAATATCATGTAAGGAGGTCAGGGTGATGGTCGGGGTTTGCTGCGAATGCAGTCATTGGCTACTGGGTCTACTCTATTCCTTATATGGGCAACATGGTGTTAAAGAGCTTCCATTTACCCCTTGGATATATACTTCTCCCCTCTTCACCAGGAAGAAGAGGGTTTCAAGCAAAAGGAGAGTCATCGTCGACCTATACTTTCCCAAAGGAGAACGCCTGCACGCTCTCCAGCATGGATGAGGGAGTGCACGCACTCTCTCATCGAACCAGGACCTGCTCACAAGACTTCGCATCTTAGGTAGGGGTGCCTACGTCTGGAAGGCCGACATCTCCCGGGCCTACCACGTGCAGACTCTGTCACTTTCACTCGGACTAGCAGCAAGGAAAGATTACCACCCACCCTGCTTAAAAAACTGTTCATTAACTACTATGATATTTAGATGATGCGTGTGTACTCCCACCGCTTGCACGATCACTCAAGGAAGAAGGTTGTGTGGGTTCGCTCAAATATGGCGCTAACCCGTTTGCGTTGTCTTTACTTCATTGGCTAGGCTGTCTTGTTGGATAGTAAGGCAGCCTCTGATAGGTCCGTTTGTTCCCGCCAGTCTATCTGATAATGTTCAAATTTTCAGCGAAAACTAAGCAAATGTGATCGAATTTTCCCGACTATATATGTTGTCTTAGTTCTTTAGCCAGAGTGGTGTCTATCGTTTCCTGAAAGCTCATGAACTATATGAATATGACCTTATTATTTACCATGCGAATTCACGCCAAAATCGGGGGGGGGAGTCCAACTCCCCGTATTTCAACAATTTATTAACCAATGTAAATGATTGTCTTACTGCATAATAATGAATAATATAGGGTATTTCAATGCGATAGTGTCATCTATGTGAAACATGCTGAGTTCGAAGCCAATGAATCTCCCTATACGATATTGCTCAAAATTTTGCTAGGCGGTAAATTGACTTTCCGATGGCTGACTGTAGCCTGCCTTAAAGGCCGCAGGAAGAGCTACAACGACATACGTTCCGCCTCCACATATTACCACCATTTCCAAAATAGCAATTCCAAATTATCCTTAATGTAAATGCATCTTGAGGGTGAGAGGGCTTACAACAAAACGCAAGTTATCATTTCCACGGGCAGGAAAGAAACGGATTATCTAGCTCCGCTATTCTTCCTTCCCCACCCCCTGGATATTCGGTCACGACTGAGACGAACGGTTTCAGAAAATCACTCATAGTCATAGTTTTGCTTTTGTTTTATTTCTGTCTCATTCCGGTTTAAGTAGAAATCGTTGAGGTATAGAGGGTAGGAGGGGCCTCCGTAAGAAAGCGGATTATGGCAGTGGATGTTAGATTCTATCGACATGAATTGCCATCCATATTGATGAAACGGCTTTCCATAGAGAATAAGAGCAGCATGGGAAGTTTCCAGTTCTTTGGCCGCAGTAGATCGGAGGTGCTCAGTAAAGGCTAAGCGAGCAACTCACGCGATGAGGTTATAGACCTACGGCGGACTGTAGAGATACGGCGGTTCTCGTCATTGATTTCACTGAGAATTCAATTGTAGGAGTGCTTTGTGAAGAGCTGACTACTGTCCATTATAGTAGGAGCTTGTTGTAAGGACCTCCAGTGCTTAGTCGTCATGTCTGTTGCTTGAAATTTATATAGTATATTTGAAATTTATTGAAAATATGTTGTTACGACAGTCCTTAGGCAATTGCCAGGGCAATTGGTGGAGAAAAAGAATTAAACCCCTACTCGCCAAGGAGGAGGCGAGGAGGAGAAATTTATTGTTTGCAGGATGGGCAGGAGGTTCTTGAGTGTTCGATGAGCAGGAGGCGGCGACCGAGGTGGAGGGTGAAGCTGGTCCCGTGATTCACCGGGGAGGGGGTAGAGAGGGGAGGTGTCCCTAACGACCGGGACCCGGGTCCGCAGCACATTAAACCCCAACCCGCTGGTTAGGAAATAATGACTGACGTGGACCCGTGGTATGGATATTTGAAATTTATTGAAATTGGGGCAATTGGTGGGGAAAAATGACCAGGCAGGGAGAGGTGGGTAGCTCGTAGAGTCAGCGAGCACCTGTGAGCAGTTGTGAGCAGCTGTGAGCAGGTGTGGGCAGTTCGTAGAGTGACGTGTGGAGACACGTAGGATGAGCCTCCCTGACCCGGCATCAAGGAGACAGCGACCAGAGTGGTGGTGACTTGCCGAGACATGTAGGATGAGCTTGGGGACATGTAGACTGGGCCTGGGAGAAATACCTCATTAAACCACTGGTGCTTGATATGTTTGGACCCTAGAATGGCAGTTGTAGAAATGGCAAGTTCACTGGGTGCAAGTGGGTTACAGAAAATAATTCATAGACTTGATATATCCCCAACCTTTTAATTGTTAGTTATTAATAGTCATAGTTATAGCACGCTCATTCATCAATGGTGAACGTACCATTTGCTCCTACTTCTTTGGGATGTGAGAAAATCAGCCGAAGGTCCTTATGGCAAAATCTCGCCAAGATAACCAGTAACCATTTCCCATTCTCTCTCGTTTCTATTTACTGACCTTTCCTTGGAAGTCCGAAATAACCTGGCAGTGGTGTCAGACTGCAGATCAGTGCCATATAATTGGTGAATAGAAATGGGTCTTAGTCTTGACTTTGGTACTGAAACTGTAAAACGTAATAGAATGGTAGATGAGAACACAAAGTAAAACAATCTGCACTAGTTGGATTGTGTTTAATAGAGATAATAATGCTCCGCGAAATGGTATATATAGGCAGAGATTCTTTTAGTTGTCCTGAAAGTCTGTCGGTGGTTGCACTGACTCTATGTTGGTATCAAATTATCGGTGAGGGAGATTTCCATGCACTGTTTCTACTGTATTTTCCAGGTACACACGGGTTGTCTGAGATAAAATCTGTCGCTGATAGCCTTGTTACATACTTGATACCAAATTAATATGTTGGCATTCTCTGCAGGTCTTGTTTCCATTCACCTGTCGATGATGTCACCGACTGCATGTCGATATAATTTTGTCGGATAAACCTCGTTTTCATTAGCCGAATATTTATCATCGATCTAGTTTGAAACCGCATATAGATTTATCATGGGCCATTCATAAGGTATGTAGGTTACCAAGGGGGGCGGGGGTCAAATTTCGGAACTTTTGCGTATGCTCCTTCTTTGTTCTATTGCGCGCAAGTTTGAGAGTGAGAGTGGGGATCAAAATCTTCGGAATTTTTGCGTACACACTTTATGGATAGCCCCTTAGCTATTGCGATGTGAGATCGGTAAATTGGAACAGGACCTGCAGAGAATACTTACAGATTAATTTGTAACAAGGCCACCAATGACGGATATTATCTAACAAGATGATGGCGTTCTTACGTAATCTATAACAAATTGATCGGTTAGCATTCTCTGAAGGTCTCGTTTCCACTTGCCTATCTGGTGTCGGAAATGGAAACGATAAGGCACGTTTTCATTGGCCAACGAAAACGGTATAGATTTTCTAAGTTCTCCTAATAGCCTTTTTCCATTCGCCATCGCCGACATTCAGTTAGGAACCACCAACGGACCTTTAGGGGGACGTCCACCAACCACGACAAGGCTACGACAAGCGGCGACAAGAAAGTTCCAATCGCCGCTTGTCACGGCCTTGTCGTAAGAAGGGGGCTTATACGACAGCGTTGTCGGAGGGTGTCGGGAAGTGGCCTTGTCAGAAGGCTCCCGACAAGCTTACAGTCACTGTCGTGGACCTTGTCGGAAAGCCATTGTCGTAGCCTTGTCGTGGTTGGTGGACGCCCGCCTTTAGCACTGCTGATGCAAAATGTAAATAGGCTATTAGGAGAACACAGAAATTCTACACCGTTTTTGTCGGCCAATGGAAAAGGGCCTATACATGTAGAGAAATGCTTACACATTATTTGATAAGGCCACACACGACTGATTTTCTCATAGACAGACAGAATTAAAAGGCTTTCATTTGTCAACGATCTTGAATGTTTCAATGAGAAAAAATAAATCGGTAAGGACCCAAGAAATACAGTAGAAACAATGCATATACTGTGCCTTCATCGAATCTTTGATACCGACGTACAGTCTGTGGCACCACCGACAGACTTCTAAGGTAACTCAAAAAGTCAGTGCAATTTTTGGCCAATGGAAACGAGGTTTTAAACATTGCACCCTCACCGACTATTCAATAACGATGTGCGGTTGTCTGCACCACTGACATATTTTTGGGGATCTCAAATACTCGGTGCCGTTTTCGTCGGTCATTTGAGAATGGGCGAAAGTGGAACATGATGACATCGTTATCTAGAAAAATGCAATTGTGCTTTGGGGATATTATTGTTCTCTACATATTGATGTTAAATACGTTAAACTGAGAGCAAGTGAAGAAACTTCTCAGGACTTGTTTTAGGAACCACTCGTTCCTCAGATGATTGATTCCCATTTATCCCTGCTAAGTAGATCACAGTGCTTGACACATGAATAGTAAGTCCACTGCCCCGCTCAATGCACCCGCAAATAGGCTTATGTAGGATTTCCAACGGACGACTGAATGCCCACAGATTATGCAGTCACTGAAAAATCAGTCGTCAAGTGGAGGCACTTAGTGGCACCTGGATTTAAACCTGATGCAAATGGTCAACCTGAGAAGAACGTTACCATCTGACGACTCATTTTCCTACCTTTACATTGAAAGCTATAATGCTGCTCGAACACGGGTACTAGCCTAAAAGGTAACCCTCCCTACACTGTAGCCGGGCGTATACTTCCAATATATACAGTGGCAGGGTTTCTATATATGCAGAGGTTTGGGTTAGTGTAAGAATCATCGTTGGTGAGAAAGACAAGGATTAATAGTTGATATGGCATTGCCATACTTTCGGTTCGAACAAAAATAACACACCCCCATGGCGCCACCCGCTAGTAGGTATTCATTGAACCATAACGGGTGCCTGCGTAATACATAAATATACAATACTGTCGCCGGGTGCGGACCACATCTGACCAGTTCACCACAGGGTATCGAGGGTATCGAGGGTATAATTATTCAGGATTCCTGAATATATTACTGTAATGTATTATAATATAAGCCGCAAAAACCGTTCCCTGTCTCCCCTAATATATTTCGGTCTTGACCTACAGGTCAAACCGAAATAATAACCAGTTTTGTCGTAAAAAAGAGGAGATCAACGACTAAGCGGAGTCGTGATCGTCAAACCGCCACTGATCTCATTTGTACCCGTTTTGAATTTATCGGCGAGGCTAAGGGTCTGTCCGTTTTTGTCTATTTGTTCGTTAAAACTGAAAGGCATCAGCGTACGCCGGGAAGAGCACCCTAACCCTGCGTTTGCATTAGAAAATCCTCGACAACAAGAGAAATAACACATGGCGTGCCTCAAGGATCCACTTTAGGACCCCTACTTTTCCTCATTTACATAAATGATATTACTGCGAAAATAGAAAACTGTAAAATAAAATTGTACGCTGACGCCGCCGTATTGTACACTTCTCATACAGACCCAAATGTAGCCTATCTAACTCTACAAAATGACCTAACAAGACTCGCTAAATGGTGTACCAACAACAAATTGACCATCAACATTGATAAAACTAAACTAATGCGCTTCGGCACTTACCAGAAGCTAAACGGGGTGGAAATACCTAAAGTTATGCTTAACACACAAGAGTCGGAAATGGTAAAAACCTTCAATTACCTAGGAGTTAAATTAGACGAAAACCTCAACTTCAATGCCCACATCCATGACCAAATACAAAAAGCTGGTTACAAACTGCACCTATTAACACTAATTAGAAAATTCCTGACAGTACCTCAGGCAATTAAAATCTATAAGGCGAAAGTACTCCCGTTTTTTGAATATGGAGATGTCCTTATACACAACTGGAAAAACTACAAAAATGCAAAACAAAGCGTTAAAAATTTGCCTGAAGGTCCCACAAAGAACTAGTACTAGCATAATACACCAAAACTGTAACATAAACCTACTAAGTGAACGACGGGAAGCACACATCATAAACATAGCTTACAAAAGAAGCCAAAAAGAGGAATACCTAAATGCAAGGGATAATGCTAATGCAACTACTAGAGCTAAAAGTGCACCAACGCTAACACAAAAGGCATTCAAAACAGAATCATATAGGCGAATGGAATACTCTCCCCTCTAATTCAAGACTAATTGATAACTATAAAGCCTTCAAAGAGGAGAACAAAGCAAATCTCATTGCCAGACAACTTGATTATCAAGCGTAAGAATGATAACTCATCTGTCCATAGTTTGGAAGCATGAATGATACTCCGACCCAGACCCTACCTACATTGAGACAACTGAATATATTATTATAATATCATTGTACATACCATTCTTTTACTTTAATATGCCTAGTCGTAACAAATGTATGAATTATATAAATTATCTGTACTAGTAATCATCTAGATGTATATATATATATATATTTACAAAAATATACTTTCTACCCTGGTAAACATAATTGGCCCTGGAGCCTACCGAAAATAGGACAAGTATGTCCTAGTAGTATCACTCCAGAATAAAATTATCCAAAAAAAAAAAAATCCCGACTCCATCACCCCAACCCCAACCCTTAATGTGATACAGAAAAATTCACATGTTGTAGTCTGGGACATGGTGAGCCAAAAGGTTTGTGGTAAATTCTTGTAAATACCTTGGAATATGGCTATTGAACATGACTTGTTGAACATATCGTGATATCACATATATATCACATGAAGTATATAAGTCCTTCTACGAAAATCATAGTTGACCAATTCCTTCACTCAATGTATTTCCATTCCATAATTTCCTCATGGATTTTTCGGAAAACGCTATGTAAAACTCGTTGTGAAAAACAGTATTTCATGCTTCCGAGAGTATCCTTGAATTGCAAAGAGTAGTAAAAGATATATATATACCAGTTGGCCCGGCGTCCACTGAGCTCTCGATACACTCGTAGCCGAGTACACTCGGTATCTTTAACCCGTAGCCGATACTCCAACGGATGCTCCCCGATTCATGCATCGTAAGGTCAATCGGAGGGTATCGGGAGCTCAGTGGACGCCGGGCCTTACTTAGATTATATCCTGTAATCATATGGCGTATTTTTTCGTTCATGTGGAGGTCTGTAGGTCTGGCGGCGCTCCGAGGTTGAAAAAATCGCGGTGGGTGTTCACAAGGTCTATCACAGCTAAGCCACGTCTACCAAAATAATACATCCTGTAATCATTTTTGTACTATACGAAAAGCCTCAACATAAGCATATAGATTAAACAGAACCCTCAAATACACTACTGCCTATCTGACTGTACTGGATTTGCAACGGAGTGCTGAAAACAGATGGAGAGCAAGTAAAAGGCGACCAAAACAATATTTGTCTTTCTCATGCGTGATTGTGTGCAGCATGTGCTGGTGGGCAGATTGATGAGAGGTGTCGCGGTTCAGATTTACCGGCGTGTCATGAATCTCATGGACAGTTCTCGCGCGATTGCAGCGGCCGGTGCAATGCACTTAGAGGAAAGATTTTCTGGAAATGGCGACCACAGAAATTGCCCGATGTACAGGACATGTCGGTGTTGGGCAGGGAAGGGGCCGCGCAGGGCAGCTGAAAGGCATCCCCCAGCCGAGAAAAGTGTTCGCCAATTTGGGAAGTGACGGGAAGCGGCCGGAACCGGAACTGCATTTGACCTTCTATTAGCAGACGACTTTCGGTTGCGCGGTTAGTCGCCATTGGCAGCGGCAGTTCGCGTGTCGTCATAGCAACGGGACATGCGGAATGTATTGACATCAGTGGCAGGGCACTTAGGTGTGTTGGCAAACGCACACGAGCGCACGAACCGGCCGCAGCAGACATACAAGTCCACCTATCTCTCATTCAGCATGCCCCTCCTCTCTCCGTACCGCTTTGCCAGTTGTTATCATTAACTGGATGTGCAGCTGGTCGGGGATGTGATCTTTGACAGGTATTTTCTTTATGGCATGGCAGCGCACAGGGGAGAGGCGCTGACGCTCACTCTGCAGTGTATGCAGTGGCAGTATCTGCTGTTTGTCAGTGTCCACTTGGGGCCCAGTGCCTGCAAATACCTGGCAGACGAGGGGAATGACCCTTTCCGCGCTGATATGGTCCTTTTACCAGTGTCTGTCTACGCCCATCCACATTGTGCATGGTGACCAGCTTTGGGAGTTGTCTCCCGTGGGAAATGCTCGGCCGAAGCTTATACTGCATACTTTCCAATATATTCAATCCCGGGGCTGTTGCGCATGCGCGATGTAACTAGAAACAAAATTATATATCTCACTTCTCGGAATATATATTTTTTTCCGTGCGTATACACGTATGGTCCCGTAGGAAATTTTTAAGGGTGTCTTTTCCCCCTTAGAAAAAAGGAAATTTATGTTTTAAAATTGTGTCTTAAGGATCATCATTTATATGATAATAACGGAACAGGGTGAGGGTGACTGCATAGAATCTGTTCCTCGGTTTTGGAATATCTAAACATACCCCATTTTTCGGACTCGATAGGCCCTACACATTATAAACACTTCAAAACAACGGTCCCCTTGTACTTGACAAATGGTACGACATTTTGTGCAATGGTTCAGGCCTCTGTTTCCTCGTCACTATCAACATACTGAAGGAATATGAAAATAAACCGTTAACTATAATCATCGAAGCTATAGATACTAAAGTGGGAGTAAAAAAGAAAGCGTTGGTGCGAGGAAAATTGGAATGTATTGTTGTTCAGAGATGTTGCATGTGTTACCAGCCCAACTGATATCCTATAATATATTTCACGTAGAAGATGTCAGTGGTTGTGACCAACCGCTGAGGAAATGGGTCCTCTCCAGGGGCCAACGATGACCAATAGGGCCTATTCTAACCGTAAGCCGCCATCTCCCTTCATCTATTTCCGTTTTAACATCTCTACCCAGACTCATAAACCCACAGTTCAGCAGCCTCGTTAAATCTCTGCCACGCCTACCCGCACCCATTTACCCCTCTCGGGCATCTTTATTTACCCCGCCATACCCTCCGGCCATCCCAGCCTTGACCCAAACTCCTGGCGTGACCCATTATCCCCTTAAAAACCCCTCCGTCCAATCTCCCTCCATTCCTTACACTGGTCATTATTTTGGGCTCGTGCTCCGTCTAAAGCTTTAGCCCTTTCACGGGACCATCAGCCCTCACAGCACTATACATTATCCCAGTTACTGTCCAGCAGGCTTGAGTCGCGATCTTTTAATGTGGTGTCCCTCCTAAAAGAATGTTCATGACACATTGCCAGGGGACTGAGTTGGAATTCCTAAACACCATGTTGTCCCGTCAGGATTAGTCCCCACACATGACCGCTCTCGTGTTTTGATCTTTCTCATGCCCGCCAAAAGTTGACATTTCAAGAAACGGTGTATTATCTCTGTAACCGGTGTTTGTATTACCATAATTAGGATCTTCAGATCCGTGAAAGCTCACCTTAGACTTCTAATGGACACTGCTAATGGATATACAATCAGACAACGGAGCATTAAGAAGATCGATGCTGGCTGGTTTTCCTTTTTAAAGAAATAGATATGAAGAGCTTCAATTTGGGGGCCCACCCACGTTCACCTTAAACCCATTATCTTGCATCTAGCCCTGTATACATATCTAAATAAGTCTTTTATCCTTGACTAGAGCACACCCCGTCCTCAATCTGAAGTCAGGGATTACCGGGTCAAGGCTAAGTGCCACCAGTCCATCTCATTTCATCTCCTATCTAAGATCCAAGGCTCATCCTTAATCCCGCCTCTCTAACCGACCCCCCATCCCCAACTCGTCTGACATACCTCTGGTGGTACACCATTCACCCATATCCAACACTTTCGAGTAAATGTTTTATTGACTTAATAGGCACATGAGGTTTACGAGTATCTATTTACTGGACCAGATCTTCTATGTTATATTTAACCAAACATCACATTTTATATTTCATTGTGTTCTTTGTTTTACCTTTTTTGGGTATGTTATATGTAATATGACAATACAGCTTTCCTTTTTAATTCCTAAGGCCCGGCGTCAACCTACTACAATAGACATGTGGACCTCCCGATATGGCACCGATACAAAAAGTCAATATCGGAGACATATCGGGAAGGTGAAATATCGTAGACAAATGTCTAGACAACCCACTTCGACACGCATCTTAAGGGATTGACTGGTAAAAAGAGGTGACCCCGGTCCCGATATACCCGACGATAAAACCAGGGCAAAAGTGCATAATATTGAGGTGTTATTTTCATTTTTAGATGTACAATACACTATAGAAAATATGGAGACATATATCTATAATATACAGATCATAACTAAGAAAAGACAATTATATCTATTTCATGGCTAAATCCCCGAAAAAAAAGTTAAAGAGCTGGGAGGGGCTGGGAGATGGACTGGCAGCCCTTCCAGCGGCTCTCCCAGTGGGAGGTTGCATCCAAAAGGTATATTGCAAGGGACAAAATGAAACAGGCTTCATTTGAAAATATCAAGGAAAAGACTACTATAAGCCCCCTCTCAGCGGAGGTGAAAAGGGGTGGTACAATATCTCAAGGAAAACCATGCACACCTTGAGATATTGTACCGCAAGGGGAGTTTTGTACCAACTTCTCCCCTAGAATCGAAAAAAGTCGCAAAGTGTGCGATTTTTCAGGCACTAAAAGCTCTATTCCAAGTCAAAAAAAGAAAGTATTGATTTGAGATACTTAAACCTTATTCGAAAATTACCAAATATGCAGGGCATACGGGCATATGTATCTTCTATGTTATTACAAAATTCCATAATAATACTCTGCGATGCTCCCTATTGGGCACCGCCATTTAAACATGTTTAAATGTCGTAGAGACCCTACGATACAGGTTTTGCATCGGAACGAAATCGTAGACCCCCATTTTGTATCGGTGCCTCATCATAGAAATGTGGTCAACAGCCCCAATATTAGCTGTCCTTCCGACGCGATTTTGATTTTGTATCGGGAGGTCCATCGTAGACCATATCGGAGCTATATCGTAGTAGGTGGACGCGGGGGCTTAACTGTATGTTCTGTTCCAACGATTAGAAATTGTTATCGTTTTCCCTTAATTAATTATTTTTCTTTTACAATTTGACAATGTTGTTCTCTTTATATGTATTGATATATGTTGTGTATAGCAGTCCTTATTTATATCGTCGACCCTTTATTAGTTCAAGATTTGAGACATTCCTGTGAGTGCTGGGCGAAGACATATTACAATAGAGCCCGATTCAATGCTTAGCCCTGATGAGTATTTCATTAGAAATATAGACGGGCCTGTGTGTAATTATATAGAACGTCCTGACCATGCTGTACAATTCACAGAACGAGATGGTAATTTACGGTTTTTACTATATACCCATGCCGTATTTACTGTAAATACGTACCGTTTTGACATGTAACGTAAAAATACTGTACGGACCACTGGTCCGTACACTAAAATACGGACCACCTTGCCAAACACGTTTATTAACATATCGGTTGTTAAAAATTAGATTAATGACCTTTTTTTATATTTTGGGTATATAGTAAATATATAACGTCCAACTATGCTTGTACAAGTCACAGAACTCGATGATAATTTACGGTTTGTACGGAACTCGGCATAAATGCCTCGTTCCGTACAAACTGTAAATTACCATCTCGTTCTGTGACTTGTACAGCATGGTCAGGACGTTCTATATAAGTACGGACCGAGGCATTTATGCCGAGCTCCGTACAAACCGTAAATTATCATCGAGTTCTGTGACTTGTACAAGCATGGTTGGACGTTATATATTTACTATATACATGTACCCAACATTTAAAAAAAAAATCATTAATTTGATTTTTAACAACCGATATGTTAATAAACGTGTATGGCAAGGTGGTTCGTATTTTAGTGTACGGACCAGCGGTCCGTACAGGTTTTTTTACGTCATATGCCAAAACGGTGCATATTTTCAGTATATACGGCATGGGTATATAGTAAAGCAGTGGTTGCACCAGTCAAGTCGACAGGGCCAGTCAGGGGGGTATAAGCTAGGTGGGAGGGTGGACTACTGGCCATTTATATATAGGGATCGCAACAAGTCAGAGATGGGTCATTGATAGGTAGCCATGAGAGAACATGGATTCCCTGTGAGTGCAACCATTTCATCTAGTGTAAGGAGCTTGTGGTGGGACATAACTTGAGTGATATACAGACTGACACAGATACAAAGACACAAATAGGAAGATACACAGGCAAACAGATAAAATATACACCCATAAAATCTCACGGGTTGACATTATGTGTGGCAGACACACATGTGCTCACAGAGTTATAACTGCAACCACACACACAGTACAGGTATAAACACATATAGTTATAAAGACAGTAAAATGGTCTTACATCCAAATCTATAACTACAAGGTATTACTTATTACTCACTCTAACAATATCCCATGTTGTGTAGATGTGTATATATCAGCCTCACCCTATCATAGTCGTGTATGTGTTTACACTGAGACTCAGAGAGCCCGTGAACCATACATATTGCTCAGAATGGTTACATATGTGGTGTATGACCGACAGCGCCAGTCACCAAGTCGTGACACTGACCCTATTCCTTAGCATAGGAGAGCAGTGATAGTCTCCCTACCTCAAAGTGTACCTGTGTTGGTTTACACTGCTGTCAGTGGATGTCTGCAGTGCCACACACTGCTCCCAGCTGCGAAGTGTACCTATAAGCGCTGTCTTGGGGCTTACTCTTTAGATTTTTTTTGGTGGAGCCTCGAGTTTCCTTTAAGAGCCAGTGGTTTCTCAATTGTTCATTGACCTCTAGTTTCTGTTTCTTCAAGTTACTAAGATTTCAAATCTTTATTGTATTGGAGTGCAAACAAGCTGGTTAAATCTTTCTGGATATCTTGAAGTTCCTATGATAGTTCATAAGAAATATAAATTTTGATGTTTTTCGTCTCCAGGCTGACATGTGGAACGTTGGTACATTTCCTTTATATCTTCATATCTTTCAACTGAATCATAGCTCCCTTTTTCTTTTTATTAGGTCGCAATAGATCTGGATACAGCTACGTACATGTCCTTGTATATGTACAAGCTTTTATAACTTTTTATATCAATTCGTTGTTCCCCGGCTTTATAAACACATCTAGTCATGACCCCTAGTCTTGTGAAGAACCCTCGGGTTCGTCTTACCACAGCCTTAACCTGCGCAATGCGAGGAATTGGGACGGTATCGATGAATCCCTCGGTGAATATTGAGTGAGGCCCACTGGTCATTGGAACAACCTCCATGACTGCGGTGTGTCGGGTCAAGTCAACGATCACGCCGGTCACTGGAACGCTCGCGAGACGCCACCTAGACGCCCCTGAGCCGCCCACGAGTCGGCTGCAAGCCGCCCGACGCCATTGTGAACCTCGTTATGGCCAGCCCCACTATCGATCTCGCATTAAGTTTCCCGGAAGCCACTTTGAGCTGGCGCACTCGTAGATGCATCTAAGTTAACTCTGAGGCAGATCACATAAACTCTTTTAGCACAGATACCACCTCAGGGCATTCCAAGGCGATCATCGAAATATACCTGGAAGAACTTAAAAGAGCCGTAAAAATAATGGTCCACCTGTTATAACGAGAAACGAAGAAAATACACAATTTATCAATTAATACGCTAGATGTTGGAAAAGGGAGATAGGGGCCAACCATGTGTATGGGTTGTCCTAAAGGTTCTGAGAGTATATCATAAAGAACGACAGGTCCTACTGTCATATATTTACTATTTCTGGTGTGCTAAGAGGATCAAACTAGATATCCAACTTTGATAGCATGTAAGCTTAGATTTTATTTCTGGCCCTAAAGCGGTCAATAAGCAAATAAGCGAACAGGAAATAAAAAAGTGAGAGAGGAAGGAATGATATCGATCGTGGGCGCTGACTGAGTTAAAAGCGGCTGAGTTGCTCTCAATGTGTCAACATTCGCCTCTCATCTGTCGTCTAAAGAAGAGGCCAATGACACAGATTTACGGCGAAAGCAACCGGATTCCTCTGAGATAACAGGCCCGTGAAAGTGAGAGAGAACACAGGGAATCCTGACAGATCTATATCTGCATCTGTATCATGCGTCTTCTGTGGGTTACATGGATAGCTGACGGAAAGTATATCAGAAATATATCAAAATTACTCCTCTGTGCAGCTATATCCAGACTGTCAAAAATAAACTCTCTGACCATAGGATTATAGCCAGGAAACACAGATAATGTACTTTTACAATGTGTTAAATATGATCTCACTCATGAATGCATATTCATTTAGATTCTGACATAAAATGTTAATTAAATCCTATTCCTTCATACTATGTACGTTTGTAAGGGGAGAAAAAACATTTTTGAGGAAATCAATATTATTTGATCATTTATCGTTTTCCCTTATCATTGTTTTTACACGAAACCTATTGTTATTCAATTAATGAAATAAATCATTGTTTAAATAATGTGAGATTAAAATATATGTCACATAATTCTCTCCACTTCTTAATCATACCCTACAAATAAAATGTTTCCATTTTCAATTTGTTCGGGAGGAATGGTTGGGCAAACTGCTCCTTCTTCTATTCAGTGGGTGGCTAGACAGCTTAGCGATTCTCCGGGCGATTCTTACCCTAACGACATAATAGCATCTCCATCCGACTGACCGAACTCGTACCGGAGCGGCTTCAGATCTCTCCCAGAAGATAGGATAATCACCTTTAGCACTGCAACGTTACACCACTGGCCTAGTCAGGTCTCGATTGAGGTTCGGACACATTCATCGATGGGCGTGCGGAGTCGGTCTTATTTTCGTTGGTGAATCCTATTTACAAAGTCAATACACATTTGAGCAGTGCAGAGGCAACCGCAAGGCCGATACCCTGCCTTATATCTTCTCCCGATTTACAAAAAAAAACGATTCTCTGACAAATATAGAAAAATACACGCCTACTCCAGCACAACTCATTTGTTCCATTTCTTGGAGAAGCCAATTATTATTGTTCACACAAAAATACAAGGACACAAACTATCGTTCCAAGACGTTCTTCCTCGAGTAGCCAATGAGCATAGCGATCTACAATCTTGCACTGTAGCAGAAAGATCCACTGAACACACATACTTCGACCTCTAATCCATTTCAAGGATTCTTTTCGGAGCTACAAATCTTCTGCTGTGGTCGTCGCGAGCGAAGCTATAGGGCTGGGAATCTGTACGCTGGCTGTGAGGCAGTGGTGGGAACGGTAATGGTCAGCGGTGGAGCCGGTTAAGGCCGGAGCTATTCCCGGCACCTATTGCAGGCAATCATTCATTGCTGTGCAGTGCTATTTGAACCTCTGGCACGCGGGTCTTTGGTCACGCCGCCGCGTCATCCCTAACGGAAGGTCGTGAGAAGCATATGAAAAAGCCACCCTGTATCAGGCAGATGTTATATTTGGTCAACTCTATTGTGCAGTTGACCTTGCGGACATGAACGATTCCGAGTGTTAAGGATATCCCTGATACAAGCCTCTACGCATCTCCTACTGATCCCATCATACCATATCTCTGTTTAAAGTTACTTCAAATGTTTAGATATATCATATCCAAGTATGTATGTTTATTAGTGATCTTCCTATATCATTTGGATAATTCTGCGACAAACATGTATTCATGTGTCCGACTTAAACGGTTGTTGTTTCAACCCTTCCCCTGCCTCACCCAGCTCCCCTGCTCAGCATTACACGGCAGGCACTGCCTGCATGAATGTTTCTGCTACGGCAGGCACATTTTTTTTTGGATATAGCAATGTCACATGATGTGTCATGTGATTTGAGTAATTTACCTTGGTAACTGATGATATTCTGTTATACCAAAGCAAAGGTCAATATATCTCTTATATTTAGTCAGAATTTCTTTTAATTCAAATGATTATCACATGTTGTACATGGGAATGCCTGGAGGCGTCATACTGCCATAGCCAGGGGACTGTCTGAAGGTATCATGCTGCAGTTAAAGAGTTAAATATTATATTATATTTTCTATCGAAATATCCTTACATCTATGATCTCATCATGTATGATTACACAATATCAACACTAACCTCCGTAGTTCAGTAGGGTGCGATTTGTACACCTTTAAACTGACACCTACGGCTTTCACTACCCTTCAATGACAGGTGACCGCTGATTTTCGTTATGAGTAGTTCTAGCAGGTTTGCCGAGATGAATACGATAGAATATCTTTAAGCAAATATATGATGCTGTTAGAAACGTCACGATTTATGCTAAAGCTTGCGTAGGTTTCAAATAGACCTGGCCTGGCAGAAAGAGTAGTAACTGGGGCTTAGCCTCGTGTTCTCAATCGATCTTTACAGTACCGCCGTCTTCCGCTTGCTGGCGACACCAGTGACCATAATGACCCTGATCCTTATGGGACTGGTGAGGGGCGGTCAGCAGGTGGCCCGAGTTTAGACAGCAAGCGAGAGAGACTTGTTGGTAGCCGGGTAAGGTCAGGATAGTATGCACAGACATGATTTAGCATCACACGGTTTATCCTACCCCTAATATAAAATCCCATAGGTTTAACATTGGGTTTCCGTATTCCACGCTGACTGGCATACGGAGTTTTATATGCCACTAGTGGCATACAACATTGTTATCACGTAATATTCCAAAATCGAGGAGATAGGGTGGGATAAAATCAAAACCTGATTCGTTTTAATCTTGGCCACCGCATTCCACTCCTTAAGTTTTGGCTCCGGACTTCACTCGGCTTCGCCTCATGAAGTCACTTTGCCAAACTCCAGTCATGGAATACGGTGGCCAAGATTAAACCTCATCCAGTTTTACGATAATATGCACAGACATGATTTAGCATCACACGGTGTATTCATCTTAAGGCCATGTCATATTGCCAAGTACGCACCTGACGAGACCCCACCGGATTTGACCAGATCCGTCCGCTTGCTGTTGTTTATTCTTGTTTGACTGTCTTTTCTGGCCTCGCCTCTAAGGGAGAGGACGGGCCATCTGAAGGGAATCTGATGTTTGAGACTCTTATTAGTTAATACAGAACATTCCCAATTCTCATATCTCTTGAACCTACACCAGATCACAACAGACAACACAAACTATTGCCGACTAGTCTTTTAGGATTGTAACACACTTTCAAAACATAAGTGTATGATGTAACTGAGCATTGTGATTATAGCATATGATGCAACCAGACTTCCGCCTGACGATTCTGCCACCGGGTGTCGCTTTGGGCACCATCCGCCGACTATTTGCATATGATGGGTAACGAGTCTGTTACAAAATGTATTGCGTGCTATGGAAACACACACGAAATCACCACTACAGGCATTGATTGTTCTATTCCAGTCGTAAGGTGGAAACGCTCTGGTTATTCTGATTATCTCAAGTACGACCACCCGACGACTGATTTTGCAGTGACCACATTTATAATCGGTTGACATTTAATCGTCAGATAAAAGTGCCACATTTCATTTAGTTGGAAGGATTTAAGTGGGATATAGTTGATCCAATGGCCATATCGCCGCTTTGCACTCTGACATCGTATCCCCTCCCTGCCGACCTCCCATGATATGTATTTTCTGTTACACTTTGTTCTTTGGAGTTTTGTTGTTAAAAGATTCATTCTTTTACCCTTTTCGTTCCAATGAAGTTGGTGAGGACTTCGTGGTTGGATTTATTTTGCCATTCGTTGTCGCATAGCGGTAGGAGGAAGACATACTACAAGCTACGCCTCGTCTACCAACAAAAGATTCATTTTTGTTCATGCAAATATATGTAGATGTTTTCTTTTAAAAACATTATTTGCTTATTACTCCATGTGTACATTCAGCAATGGAAAAATCGTCCATGCAAACAACACCTTATTAGTGTCTATATATGTTGTCAACACGGAATCATTGGATTCCATTAACTGGAAATCACGTAATCCGAAATGCGGTTCATACGCCGGTAGATAGCATTAAACTTAATCTTATTAAGTGCTGTAGAAGCATATCGAGTTGTCTTGGTTAATGTCACTGCTCTTCCCTAATAGGAGAACTATTTCCAAAGTCAAATATATTTCACTCAAAAATTATTTGTTAATGTCATACCGAAGTAGGTTACCTGTTGATATGTAATGGTATCACCGAAAACGTTTTCTCGTTATCTCTAATATATATAATATTAGGTCATTCATTCTTCATATAAAACGTTCAAATACTTACTAGATGAAAAAAGTGCCGATAATGTTGGCGGATTCCGATGGATGATTATTATTGTCATAGGCTAGATCTTTATGTCCCTCAATAGAAATGTCATGTCTTTTTCTTCCTAGGTAGGTTCGATAAGCTGTCTTCATACTGACACAGATAGCTCTGCGGAACGGTGTTTTTGCTATAGAGCTGTAATCTAGCTAATAGCCATTTCACCACCTAGATTCATGTGTCCCGAAAATTGTCCGTCAGTTTTTAGAAACCAGAGAAATCTTAAATTTATTTTAGAATCGGTTGATACATATATTAAGAAGTCGCTTATCCCATTCATTTTCATATACTTTATCGTTGATCTTGTCAACAATATTATATGGTCATGAAAAGATGTCAGATAGATAGATATCACTCTTTATTTCTTGATTTCCCTTTTTCATACATATTCAATCATTATAAAATAAACAAATTCGTTCGGGGAAATCACACGCTGCCGACCAATAACGTCAACGGGGGGTGGCTTTTTCTGCAGTAGTCTTTTTTACCGTAAATCTTTGTTACTTTTTGTTATTGTTTTATCAACTCAACATTCATCCCTTACAAACGGATTGTCAGGGGTCACCTCAAGACGAGGGAGGACATTTCTGATAAGACACTTCTAAATGAGAGATACCAGACTAAAGGACGGCATTCACATGACAAACATAACACTTGAGATCATAAGGATTTACTTTCGGAGACAAGGTTGTCAGGTATTTTCATATATTCCGAGCCCGAATTGTCTTTCAAGGGGTCACGTTTTAACAATTGGTTGATAATTAGCTGGAGTAGTGCCCCGAAACAGGTTTGAGCACAACCCTAGTCACATCATTTCGGCTGCAAAGTAACGCGGCATGACTCCATGTTTCACGACTTCTTATCGTCCGCACTAAGGCTTAATCTTAGAGACTACCTATCGGAGTGACAAGGAAAGAGAATTTGGAATACCTTCTATTTTTAATGAAAAAGACAATCAACCAGACAGAGATATGTATTTCCAACATATATCATATGAAAGTATACAGTTACATAACAATTCTCAACAACATACAATCATATTCACCTCTTTTGAGTTCATATAAGTCCTCTCAGTTACATCTGTGCTCACATTCCTCCTGATATTCCTTTCAGTAATTGTCCAATGCCTCCTTCACTTGTAGATAAAGATAATTCATAAGTGGTAGAACATGGGTAATAGGTGGTAGCAGTTATCAATCCTTATTCTCTGTTTCCTCCACTGCAGGGATGGTAGGAGCTTATACAAATTCCCATCCCTAGGATAGGCCTCTGTTCTTGTATAGCCTAGAGTCATCAGGTGTTCCAGCCTACTCAAATAGTGATGGTAGTGCAGAGTACCTGCTGTGTGGACATCTTCCTGCTTATATATACTTTCCAGGGGGTTAGTCCAAATGAAGACCGGGGACGGTTCAAATGTAGGGGGTGGCTGTCCAAACAATTGGGCCTTAAGCACTATCTGGATCACGGACCTATTAGGAGCACTCCGTGTCAATCTCAATACTATGTAACAGCATTCCTTTGGACATTGTATATCGACTGAAACACATCTTTCTGGTGTATGTCCCATACGTCTGAGCTCTAACACGGCTTGTAAGAGACAACGTAAGGAAGGTAGTTCCCACACCCTATTGTAAGAAGAGGCCGTCCCTTTCCTGTATTAAGATGTAGTCATATCTCAGATCATCTTGGCATATCAAATGTTGAAGCCGGTCGAGTCTAGTCGCACGTGATGTGCACAGGTATTTGCTATATGAAACTGAGAGACATTTATAGTTCAGTTATCAATTGGTCGGTCGTGTACTCTGTCCTCTTTTAAAGCCATTTTCCACTGGCCGAATATAGGGAACCACCAATGCCATATTTGTGAATGGAAACAGACATGCAGAGATGTGTTCCTCGATTAATTGTGCATAGATTATGTAATCAGGCCAGCACCGACTGAATTGGTCAATGGGGTTTGAAATTGTCGATGATAGTCATTATGTTTGGAAGACAGTTTTATCGGTATGGACCTGTCAAATGCGGCAGAAACTAGGCATACGCAGAAAACTTATCGAATTTTAGATATACAGTCATTGGCCACCAACAACCGACTTTTAGGAGAGCTCAATTAATCAGTGCCGTTTTTCATGTCCCACTTATGGTGCTATAATCGTCAAGTGGAAACAAAACGAGTCAATGATGCACCATCGACTGATTTGTGTACCACCGACCAAATGTCTCTCCATTGAATTCATCGGTGGCAGACTGAACTTGAGTGTCTAAAGTCAGTTGGTGACTACCTCAGTTTCCATCGGAAATAGCACTTTTTGCTGACCACCACCAATTATAAATGTACACCAATAATTTCTCAAATCGAACCACGGACCGACATTTGTACAAGTTGCATATAATCGGTCCTGTTTATGTCACCACATGATTTAAGCACAGCTTTTTATATTAGGTAATGATCTGCTGTAACAACTAAACTTTGTGAAAGCACCATTCTCGTGAACCACCATGTGCTGACCCTCTCCCCCTAGTGTTTAATCGATATTTATTGCTTGTGATTTCTCCGGTAATTTTTCTTTTTCAGCGACGAAGAAAAAAGAATCTTGTGGCTAACACGATTTGTTGCATCATTGAAATCTTCCTTAAAGGCCACCTCGAATCCGGCTATTTTCTTGTAACTTATTGCTTCTGATGAATCACATCAAGAGTGCACGACACCTTAAATCTTTACTGTAACCCTAGTTATGATCCTGTTGAATTCATTGTATTTTCAGGAATTAATTCACTATGATCTATTTTTATAGAAATGCAGCGACCACAGCGGTCAGGATCAGAATCATGTCGAATCAAATATAAACCTTTTTATTTACAGAAATGCGCCGATCACAAAGTGTCGGACAAGGCCCTGTATCCGACGTTCGCCCGGACGTCGCCCACTGCGACGCAAGTGTCTTACTCCATCATGGCGCTGTTGTCTCACTATAACTGGGACAAGTTCTCGCTCGTGGTGGGCTCGCTAAGACACTGGAACTCCACCGCCGAACAGCTTGTTACTTTAGCCAACACATTCAACTACTCCATCAATGGTATCTTCGAGTTTCAACAGCCATACTATGGGAGAGAAAACGATACCACATTCCCAAATATCGTCGAGCGCTCCTACATAGATACCAGAGGTACGTCATTTAGTAACTTACACCAGAGTGTACTGAGTTTGTCAGAGCTATCACAAGCACTGATGAATTTACAAATTACTCCAGAAGCAAGACATAAGTATAGAAACAACGATGGCATTGTAGAATATGTTGTAGGGAAATCCCATCTTGAACGAGAGAGTTTGCACCAAACATGTTCTACGGAAGGATTATTGGTACATCTTTCCTAAGATCAAGGAAACTCTAAGGTAATCTAGATACACTTTCAGCTGTTATTATGCATGGATTGCTATATTTGACGCATCATAGCAAGAGCCATCTTTCCATTTGTCTACATTACTGCCTTGCAGAGCATATACGGTGACGTTTTCCATGTTAGTTTTGAGGTGTTTTACGCCGTTTTACCAACCAGATTCATATTTCGTAGAAAGAAAGCAGGGGTAATCTGAAAAATAGTTTTATATGACTTTTGACTTATGGCTGTGTTTGATTGTAGATAGATAGTTGCCGCTATTTCAATGTAAACGAAACCAAGGACATCGCACACACTGAATAATGAACCCCACATTTTTTAAAACTGAATTACAGATATTTACTAATGTGCTCGCTTCATGTCACATGAACATGACATTAAAGCTTATATAAAGCAATTAAGCTCTGTTAATTAATTCTAAAAATTAGGCCCCGCCCACAAGCACGTGTGGATCGGGGCATACAGGTGCATACATCGGGTGAGGTGTAGGGTACGGTCGCGACCAGCTGACCAGGCCTGGACCACCTATATAACCATTCTGAGCACTGTGTACGCTTCACTGACTGTCAACATTGGCCTTGTGAGTCTCAGTGAGAGCACATGTAACCAGCTGTATTTAGTAGGGTGAGACTGGAATACACAACTACACAACATGACACATTGTTAGAGTGAGTATGGTGAGTAATACCTTATAAGTTATACGTTAGAGTTATAGATTTGGTGGGCAATTATACTGTATAAATCTGTATGTAGAGCAATGCCTGCCTGTCACTGTGTGTGTGACTGCACTGTGGGAGCACATGTATGTGTGTCTGTCACACACAATGTCGACCTGTGTGATTCTCTGTGTGCATACTGTATCTGTATGTATCTATATTTTCCTATCTGTGTCTGTGTATCTGTGTCTGTCTGGTTATCATTCTGAATAAGTTCCAAAATTCCTCATATTGAAGGAAATAGTTACTCTGACAGGTATCCCACCATGGCCGACCTCTTACCTGTAGTGACTCATGCATATGAATGAGCTCTGGACCCCCTCCCACTTGCCTTATATGCCCCCTGACTGGCCCTGCTGCCGACCTGACTGGTAGCGACAAACAGGCCCATACTCTCACTGTGTGAGGGGTGGGTCTTTATTTTTAATGAATTTCTCATCAAGACTCATTTCTGTACTTCATCTTTAAGACCCACAACCTTCACTGCAAGCAACTCCTTACGCCTTACGCATGTAGCCCTGTCATTCAGAAACCAATTTCAACAAGATTCCCTCGAAATTCCAATACCGTATCTCAACTGCTCAGTTCAGGTTTCCCTTTTTGTCCTTATTATCAGTGATTGTTATAATTTACGCCAAATCATTCTTACAATACCATGCGCATGATGACATTAATCAGTGCAAGAGGGACACTTTCTCAGCTGTCACTCCCAACCGTGAGCCCTGTGGGTAAACCTTCCATTATCGCTCACTCATATTCTAATACCGTGTTAGGAACACCCATCATTTGTAATCCCAAGGGGAATGGTTTTTCCTTTTAGAATTAAAACCTGGTCGCCTGATTCGCCTGATGTATAGATAGTGGTCCAATCCTGATCTGCACCAATGATATTGTAAGCCCACTCATTATTGCTGGGCATGTTGTCTCTGATAACGGTCTAAGTGGATAATGCTAATCAACCATCGATGTACCTAGCGTAGCGGGAACAAGACCCTGGAGGGTAGTAACTACTCTTAGTGCCAGAACAAACACGGCATTCATTTGTCTTAAAGTAGATGCACGGCATTGCTGCTCAGCCTCCTCATGAAAGAGCTGAACGAGTGCTGGCATCCAATGCTATGAATTAAAATTACTCTGATGCATTTTGAAATGCCCACTGTTGCTTTGGTAAAGATTATTTGATTGGGTGACTTTCGTTTTATTTGGCCTTTTTGCATTATCAACAGGGTTATTTCAGGGAAATATCGTAAATAGAACGAGAAGACAATGCGTCATACGGCATGAATGCCTTACAATACGAGCTCATCAGAGTCCCGCTGGAGCGTTGATCAAAACGGTCAGGAGACTAGGAATTTGGAACGTATAATTCACTCGGTCTTTTTCTTGAAATTCTTCAAAGTGCTGAATCCGGCTTTGACTCTCCTCGGCATAGCTGATTTCGACTGTGAGCCACAATGGCAGTCACATGTAATGACAGATCTTCCAGGCCTTGGCAATGTCCCCATTACAATACTGGGAATTTTTAATTGGAGAATTTCATTTCAGTATTAGCTACCTCCTGTGTTAATTAGCTTGTATCATATCGTCACTGATATGAACCATTTCTTATCTTTTCAGTGTACGTATTTTTGGGAGATCACCGTGGCATGATTGACTTTATGATGGAGATGGAGCGTCGAGGTCTCCTAGCGACTGGAGAATACATAGTCATATATATTGATCTCTCCTACAAATCACAAGCTGATCCTACAATGTATTTCAGACGTAAGTAAGCCTTACTCATTTGACATTTCTCTCTTACAAAGAAAAGTGTGAGTTTTGAAATGCAGACTATAGTAAACAATTATACGCGGGACTGGAGGAAAAATAGCCAGGTCTATTTTTACTGGATATGTGCAAGATATTGTTAGCAAATATAAACGTTGGTGAACGGAAAATACAGAAGCAGGAGCCAAACTTGAAAGTTATGTCATGTCCGTTTGGAGGGTAGTAGAGGCATGAAGCATGGCTGTCTTGTGGAGGGGGAACGAGGGATCATCAACCCAAGGTAGGAAGATGGTTTGGCCCCAATGAAGCATGTTATAGGTTGAGATACAGAGTGAGGGGTCCGGCGACCGCCTGGGGGTGGTGCCTTATAATTTAAGATACCCACGCTCTGGTAAACGTTGAAACCGGCGAGGGGGCGCGGCCCTCAACGAAGCCATGTCGCAGCGCAGAAAGGTTCGGGGGGAGTGAAACTAGCCGTGGAGCGAGTTGTGAAGAGTGGTGAAGGCATTACCGACATCGGAAGAGAAAAAAGGGGTCTGGCGACTGTCGTGGGGACGGTGCCCTACAAGATCCCCTCGTACTGAGTTTTGGGAAATGCCGCGGGCAGATGTCAAAACTGATGAATGTAAATCGTCTGAACTTGAATGGTTGTTAAACGGGAAGATGGAAGAGCGAGGTATTGTAACCAATAATCTTGACCCAATATAAAATTTTTTTTTTTTTTAAAAGTGGAGTGACGTAGGCCATGGAGCGAGGTGCGGGACTATACATGTATGTGAGAAGCGCCGCTGAGTGGGCGTGTTGTGATGTCAACGCTGGGGAGGGGAGGTGAAGTCGTTGTGGTGTGACGTGGTGGCATCTAGGCGCAGGTTAGAGACGTCAAGGTGCAGGTGAGATGCGCTGATGTGGCAAATTCAGACGAAGTCTGGAAAGAGACACAGACCACAAGTGCGAGGGGCGGGGCTGGAGTAAAACGCCAAATCCACTAAGGCGAATTTAGCCGAGAGTTAGCACAGTTGCATGAAAACTTCGCTTCAGTGGATCAGCCTGGGACCTGTTTCACTAGTTTCGTGACAATTCTGTGACCGGACACGCCATCTAGACGCCATCTAGACATGTCACGAAACTAGTGAAACAGGTCCCTGGTGTTCGCATGGTGGTTTCTTGGGAGTCGCCTCTCATCCTCATGCGAATTCGTACGCACGTGTGACAATATTAAACCATATAATATTTTCGAATGTGTTCGCATGGTCACATGTATTCGCACGGTCGCATTGTCTCACGATAATTCTACGCAAATTCAGTCGCCTAAGTGGATTGGTGACTCATGGCCTTTGGTCAGGAGTGGTCATTGCCCCCCCTGGTGACACACTCCACCACCAGCGCACTCCTCGTGCCCCCTGTCGCTATCACCACGCACCGCGAACCGACCTGCGTGAGCGGTGCACTCACCTCAGCCTCACAATTCGCTCAGCTGCCCTACCGTACTGATGTACATTTTTCTACTCTCCAGTCTCTTGGCTTTTCCCTCTACGTACCTCCGGTCTCCGTATTCCCCGAATACCACTGACCGTGTACTCGGGAATTCCATAATTCTGGTTTCTGTAGGCTTGTATTCTACAAGTATGAGTGGGCCTATTACGCGAAGTGCAGCCGCCTCGCGCCCGGAGGAAGCGTCTTCACGGGCCGAGGACTCTACGGATTCAGAGGTTACCGTGCGCAGCAGGAGCAGCCCGATGACCACGTGGATTCCGTATCCCAGCAAGCAACCAGCGTGCGGTCATCAAGGATTACGGCTCTCGAATCCAATTACACCAAGATGTCGGAGAAGATGGACAGGATGATGGATGCAATCATGCAGATGTCCCGCCCTGGATCGAAGGCCACCGGCTCACGGTCGTCAGTAGCGTCTCGCACGAGGGATTGGGCCCGAGACCAGGCCAAACGGGCGCTACCCTCCCCGCGTCAACTACGGGACAGCTAAGCCCCCGAGGACTATCTTCAACGGGAATTTGAAAAGGAGACCATGAGGCACGACCGTACCGCCGGTAAGCAGTCATTCATCGCTGACTTCAGCACCCGTAGATTAACTGCTAAACCGTATATGTACATTGAACGTGACGGGGTTTATACACTCCACCAGAAGCTCGAGCTACGGTCATCCCTCGAGCCGCTGGAATATATTAGTTGTTTTCTGTCACTGCTGGGAGACGAACGGGCCTTCCGGCCCGAGGACCGCGAGCACATGTTTCGCCACTTACAGCAGGTCTCCGTTGATGCCCAGGCACGGCCGTGGGCCGCAGTCCGACGGTGGTCAAATTTCGTGTTTTACCATATTGAGTTTGGCCGTCTTTACTGGGCGGACTACGGGCATATCCAGGAGGAACGGGTACAGCTCGCCATGACGGCAGCAGCCCCCTCACATCAAAGGAACGAGACCGGACGCACCAAGGGGCAGGAGGTCCCCTGCAGAGACTACAACACCGAGAGGGGGTGCCGCCACCGTAACGGCCACGAGGAGGGGGGCATCCGGTGGCTGCACGTGTGCAGCTTCTGCGATTCAGTCGGCAGGCAGTGTGGTCACTCCGTACATGCCTGTAACAGGAAACTCACAAATGACCACACAGCGCTGGCTCCTGTACCAACACCACGCCGGATGCCCCAGGCCGGATATCCTCTTCAAAGCGGTGCTCGGCCGACACCGCACCAAGGCGGATACCCTCAGACAACACAGAGTTAAAAAAACGGGCAGGACGCGCCCCGCGACTAAGCGAGGCGCGAAACACCAACCCCCCGGCTCCCGGCGGCTCGGGCTTTGATGTGCCCGAGCCGGCCGCGGCACGCGACGTCATCGATCACGTGGTCCCCCCAACACGTGGACGGGGGGACGTAAACATCAACAAAGATGCCACGCCCCCAGGGATACGGACCGCTCCCATGGTCGGCAGCGTGGACACTACTAGAATGGAGATACCCGGCGTGGAGAGTGTTAGTGTTACCGCGCCAGCGGAGGCACAGGTCCACGCCGGATTAAACACTCCGGATTTCGACGCGATCAGACGCATGTGCGAAACCGGAAAAGTACACCCCGGGCTCCGGACCGACCCGGCGGCCTTCCCCGACCACCGGAGGAGGGAGTGGCCGGACTTCACAGCCGTGGGGCCCGACAAGCATCGAGAGATATACCGGGCCGTGAGGGACACGGGCCTGCCCAACGCCCTAGGCGCCCGGATAGTGCTCCCGTCGGATCTGCGACTCGACGCATGGGAACGATATCTCTCGAGGATGGATGGGAAGGACGAACTGTTGGGGTTTATTCGCTACGGGTTTCCCCTCGGCTACCTCTGGCCGGCCAGTGTACCAGAGGCATCCCGAATCACCCCAGCGCCGACACCTACCCCGAGCAGGTGCAACAATTTATTGATAAGGAAAGGGCGTTCTCCAACATGCTGGTACCTTTTGAGGACCCTCCCTTCACGCCGTGGTCCCACGTGTCCCCGCTCATGACACGGGAGAAGCGAGGCACCGATGCCCGCCGGGTGATCACGGACATGACATTCCCGAGGGAGCGGAGTGTTAACTCGTACGTGATCAAAAACTCGGTCTACGGGCTCGAGCGCGAACACGGGCTCCCTACGGTCGACGGGTTCTTCCGAAAGCTCGTGGCCGCGGGCACTACATCCTTTATGTCCTCGATCGACGTGTCACGCGCCTACAAGAACTTTCGCTGTGATCCGCTGGATTGGCCTCTGTTATGCTTCATGTGGGGGGCGGGCACTACTGTGATACGGCCATGCCGTTTGGTGCCCGCGCCTCCTCATACCATATGCAGTGCGTGGCGGACATGATCGTGAACATCCTCGAGGACAAAGGCATTACCGCCGAGATGTACCTGGACGACCTCGTCATACTCTCGGCCGACGCGGCCATGGCCGAACGTGACTTCTCAACGGCCCGCGCCCTCTTCGCGGAACTAGGCCTCCCCGAGGCCCGGGATAAGGCGCAGGCACCCAGTCAGACGGTCACGTGGCTGGGCATTGGGCACACGTGGCGGCCGTAGCAACAAAGAGGTCCCTCACCAAGAGACAGCTGCAGTCGGTCCTCGGGAAGGTACTGCACGTGGCAAAGTGTATTCGCCCGGCCCGGGCATTTGTGAGCAAGCTTCTCGAGGCGCTGCGAGGCATGCGTGGGTATTATCTTAATATCAACGCCGACATACGACAGGATCTGGATTGGTTCCTCCGCTTCGCTGAGGGCTGGAACGGCCACTCCCTCATACCTCGAGGTCCCCCTACGAGATGCGTCACCGTTGACGCGTGCCTGTAGGGAGTGGGCGGGACCGACGGCCAATACTACTACTCCGGTCAGGTGTGCCCTGTTACTGACCCCATGGAGTGTATCTCCGAACTCGAGGCCGTAAATACGATCTACGCCCTCAACACCTTCCTGACGGAGCGAGACAGGGGCACGAGGGTCGAGGTCTACTGCGATAACCTGGGAACAGTACAGGCCTTGACCTCGGGACGTGCCCGGAACCGGGTACTCGCGGACTGTGCGCGGCAGGCCTGGATGATACAGGCACGGATGGAGGTGGACCTCGTATACACTCACGTGCCTGGGGTGCAGAATACGGTCGCCGACGCTCTCAGCAGGGCACACCTCACTTATAATGACTATCATAAAGCTGCCTCGTTTGTGTCTATGCATCGCTTGTATCCCGTGATACCATGTTCGCATGCATCTTATGTCCCCATCCTCCGCTTATTCTGCAGATCTGGCGCTGCTCTCACTCCAAGCGAGGGCATCTGTCCGCCAATCCGAGGCTCGTGCCCCCGGCACGGTCGCCAACCAGTGGTCAGCCGTCGGCACCTACATCGCCTTCTGCAGGAGGATGGGGGCGGACCCCCAGGCACCGACCGTGTCTTTCGTGACGGCCTACCTCGAGTACGTCGCGGAGCACGCACCCTCGCCGGCGACCGTGGCCAACCACCTGTCACATATACGGTCACATCTACGGCTGACAGGTGGGGACGTCGCCCCGACAGAGCATCACAGAGTGAAACGGGCCCTCGAGGCCATGAGGAGGAACAAGCAGTACGTTCCCAACGTAAAGCCCCCCGTGTCCTGTCGGGCCTCGGGGACACGCCTCTCCACATCACCATACGAGCCGCACTGCTGATCCTGTACTGCGCGGCGCTCAGACAGAGCGAGGTCGCCCCCCCCCTCGTCACGTTCCTACAACCCGGACCGGCACCTCTCACGTGGAGACGTGACCGTGTCTGCCAACCACGTGACAGTCGTCATAAAAGCGGGCAAGAACCTTCAGAGGATTGGGGAACAGAAAGTGATGCGCCTCCAGCTGGCAGCAGACTCGAGGTACTGCCCTGTTCACGCCGTGCGCCAGATGTTACGGGCGATCCCTACGGGCACACTGCGAGATCCCTTCCTAATGTTACCGGACAGATCCACACTGACCTCACCGGCCCTCGCAAAGGAATGGGACACGTTGCTCGCGGCAGCGGGCCAGCCCCCGAGGTCATTCACCCTTCACAGCCTCCGTAAGGCTGCCGCCACACAGGCATACCAAGCGGGTATGCCAGAACTGGACATTCAGTGTTATGGCGGGTGGAGATCAGACTCCCACCGACTGTATATTAAGGACTCAACATCTGTGAATGTCAACCAGTCTTTTATTCAGTCTCTATCTAAGAACTAGTCTCTTTTTCCTTCTTCCCTCCCACCTCTCCCCTTTTCTAATGGCTCCTTGGCTATATATTTTTATTATTATCTTATTACTCTTATGTAATAATACATAATAACTATACTTCATATGTTATTATCATTATAATTGACATACAACGTATTCTTGTCAATTATCAAACTTCAATATTATTATTAATATTCATACGTACATTGTAGTACGCTTATTCATATTAATAAGTCTTCATAAAATTAATAAAATTTTATTTAGCCCACTCCGGCTTTCATCTTTGTTCATCAGGGATAGGGGTAATGGGTGACTCATGGCCTTTGGTCAGGAGTGGTCATTGCCCCCCCTGGTGACACACTCCACCACCAGCGCACTCCTCGCGCCCCCTGTCGCTATCACCACGCACCGCGAACCAACCTGCGTGAGCGGTGCACTCACCTCAGCCTCACAATTCGCTCAGCTGCCCTACCGTACTGACGTACATTTTTCTACCCACCCACCCTCACCTCTTCTCTCCTACTCACTTCACTCGTAGGGCTATATATTTTTATTATCATCTTATTACTCTTATGTAATAGTACATAATAACTATACTTCATATGTTATTATCATTATAATTGACATACAACGTATTCTTGTCAATTATCAAACTTCAATATTATTATTAATATTCATACGTACATTGTAGTACGCTTATTCATATTAATAAGTCTTCATAAAATTAATAAAATTTTATTTAGCCCACTCCGGCTTTCATCTTTGTTCATCAGGGATAGGGGTAATGAGGCACGCCTCGTGCCGTGGTGCAGCAGCAGGTGTTGTGAAAACCCTGTTCTGATATCCGGCAAGCGCGGTATCAGTATTGGGGATGAATCGGTGAGGCAACTGACCAGGGACCTGTTTCACTAGTTTTGTGACATGTCTAGATGGCGTCTGTGACACCATACAGACATATATGGGGGTTGACTAGTTTCGTGACAACACAAGTAGCACTGGCACAAGAGGTGCTGTAGTGTCACTGTTCGCAACACCGACATTGTGACACAACATGCGACAATAGATGTGACATGCGTTATGGAACGTGACTTTGTTTTGTCTGTTCTTGCTTGCACTGTTGGTGCCGCTTGTCATGTCTGTCTAACTCTTTTGTCATGAAACTAGTGAAACAGGTCCCATGGGTTGCAGGCATGCCGAGTTGATCTCGATGGCATGAACTCTAGATGTGAATCAAACTGCCTGCCTGCTGCCTGTTGCCTGGCGGTTGCATCTTGTAGGGAGGGTGAGAGAGGGTGTAAAACAAGCGAAAGCGAGAGCCTAGACCGTTAATAACACCGCTCCCATCTTCCACATAATAACAGATAAAACATGACAAATATGCAGTAAACACAGTCTTAACCTGTAAACCCAGTCCTCTAATGATCCGTCGAAGGCTGTCACATCCCTGGATAGCCAGGCACCATTGAGATGTGTATTGACCATTAATGAGGTCGAGTTGTGCGGCCTTTATGATCTGTTGTGATACTAGTAGTGAAGTCATCACGACTGCTCTGTCGTTCCGGAACAAAAGCTGCTGCCCGGCGAATGGTGTTAGGAAATTGAGGTGACTATGCCTAACTTGGCTGCCCCGCGCCCAGCGGCGGCCACATCAGGGAAACCAAAATGGTAACTTCTGTTTTAGTAGACATCTGCGACAGTCATCTAGGCAAAGTCCTGTACTCGACGTATTATCTGTAGAAACATTAGTTGAAACATCGATGTTGATGACATGCTGTAAACTGTATACCCTGAAACTGTCATGAAGTCGAAACATTGGGGAGACCATAAGAAACGATATTGGGGATACCATGAGAAACGATGTTTGATGTCATTTTGACGAAAGGCGCAGAAGGCCGTGACCTAAGATACCAATATCAAGAAACCGCGAGGGGCACTGACGTGGTTCCGTGGTTCCGGCGCCACCCTGGTTGTGCCGTTTCTCATCTTGGTTATTACTGTTAACATGTTTGCCACAATGGCAAAAGGCGATGCTATAGCTTTGAAATTCTTACCAACAGGTAGATCAAGGACTGTATATTTGTTCAATAGTTGTTCACTGCAACATAAAGTCATCCTGGAAGGTATAGACCTTTTGTTTAGGGTGACTGGGTGACGAGAATATTTCCATTTTAGCTAGCAAAGAGGCTTGAGGAGGTATCGGAGGTGTAACCATCGGAACCTATTTTAATAGGCTCTGTAGTTCATCGCCGGTTCATTAGTGGACACTGGAAGAGGTCAGAGAGGTCTAGGTCGACAGATTTAAATTGAAATTTGATGGTTTCACCTCAACCTCAACCTCAACCTATTATGTATTGTTTCCCACATGTTCTGCAAATTTTTCTAATAAAAATGGTGTTAAACCTATGGCAACGTAAAGATGAGATTTAGCGTCTCTTTATGTCGACGGTTGTCGACAAAGATTCAAATTGAAATTTAATGGTTTCACCTCAAACTCAACCTCAGCCTATGTCTCGCCCTCACTGATAGTTACACCCTCATAACATGAATATGAAATAATACCCTTTAAAGTGGAGTACCCATCTTTACGTTGCCATTTTATATATTTCCATGAGAACAAAGGTTAAAATGTAAATTTAAATGTCTCAACTTCAAACTCACCCTCAACCTATGTCTCACCCTCACTGATAGTCCCACCCTCTTCGAATGCATTGGAAATAGGATATTAGCCTTAGAATCGATACTCAGATAGTACTCATCTTTACGTCACCCATTTACATATGTCCCTGGGAACAATGATTTATATAAGTTTTTGACAGCAAAGAAATAAGTTAAAATTCATAGTTTCAGACCCAAACTCACCCTCAGCCTGTGTCTCACCTTCACTGATAGTTACACCCTCATTATATGAATCAGATATGAGTCGGCGACGTAAAGATGAGTAAGTTGTATTTACGTGGCCCATTTATTTTTCTCGTCTATTTTCAAATCATGCGATCAGTGATGATGAAATTTAAGAAATATTATAACCAATTGATATAATTGAAAGATACCTAGAGAGAGAGAGAGAGAGAGAGAGAGAGAGAGAGAGAGAGAGAGAGAGAGAGAGAGAGGCATACCGTGTCTATCATAACAGGAAATCCCAATATATTTCCATAAAAAAATTTGTTACAATATACATAATATTCATTACATCGTAGGAAAACAGTAGATAGCATTATGGAAATAAACGAACGGGACTAATATGACAATACATTAGTTGTACACATAAAGTACGTGGGTTTGTAATGTCAATCTCTGCTCAACTCCTGCTGAGGAATTCTGACAACATGAATTCATATTTACAAAGGCATCCAGGTTTTGTTCTTAAAGGTGCCCCCATTCCAGCTTTACATAGACAGCTGAGACTGCTATATGTCAGCACTTAAGGCTCTGTGTATGCAGTATATTGACCGAATCCAACTGCATGCCCAGTCCTTACTTGGTGGAGCCATAGTCAGTCCCCCATACCACCGTGAGACCAAGGCCGGTTGTCAGCCTGAGGTGTACGGAGACACCACCCCATCTTCAGAGCAGATGCCGGTTTCCTTACGAATCTAATTATCCACTCATTTGTGTGCGCCCAGCAGGGAGAGGAGTGGTTTCACGATCGCCTATCATTCACCATCTACCATGGCGCCAACCTTGACGCAGGCAAACCCACCACCACAAGATGAGGTTCTCATAGGGGTGGGGGTTAGTGACAAGAGGCTAGAGGGGGCGCCAAACAGAGCGGCGCCCGTCAGGGAGACAATGTTTACAGATTGTGATGGTGGTATGAATGAGAGAGAGCCAGGGGGCTGTCGTGCTCATAGGAACTCGTTGGAGTTCATAGACAGATTCAACGGCTTGGTAGATTAGTGTTTTTATTTCTGGTAGCGGCCCTGAGATGGGCATTTATTAATTCGGTCTTCTGAATACGCCATTACTGAATTTTGCCTAAATAAGAATTGTGTTAAAACTCGACGAAAGAACATGTAAGAAAATCAAAGGCATTTTATCAGAATTTGGATAATGGCCTTAATCCGTTAAAAAAAATGAACACACACTTAAATTTAAATCAACAGCCGATTATTCTAAATACTTGTCCGGTTGATCTTGATTACTAAAGTCACTTTTATCACAGATGATAACAGCTTGAGAACAAAAACAAAATTAATCTTGACCAGTGATGAACCTATTTTACTTTCCTTATGCCCGACACCTACAGGTTTGACAAGCACATGAAGATAATCTAAAGAAAAAACATTTAAAGGGCCCGTATATATTTGCAGACTTTTGCCCAAATCTGTGAGAAAGAACTAATGATTTAGCAATTAAAAATATCACAATCCAAATGGATGTGAATTTGGCATTGGTCAGCTCAAAGTATTCCTACATGAAGTAATATACGCATTTACTAAACCATCTGTAAACTAAGCAATGTTCATCAGCCTCTGGACTCCCCTCCCGACAATCATTGCCGCGTGTGAGCTAATGCGCATGTGCCTTGACCAGGTCATCGCCCTCTGCCGGAGCCAACTTTTCATTATTAATGAACTCATTACCCTAAAAGCTATGCGCAAGCAGCAACAATCTGAGCCACATGTTGGCAGATCACACCAGATAGTCTTCCCTATTAGACATGCTCTGTAAACCTTTCCCCGTGCACATTCCTTCTGCGGAATCCGCTGCTTCCTTCATTTTCCTAGACGGTCTTATTTCCCTACATTGATATAAGCAGCACGATCTTTCACCAAAAGGAGCAACATTTAATAACAAACATCTACTATCTATAAAGGATTTCTATCATGGCTGTCCATTATTTCTCATCATCTCTTTAAGGTAGATATAGATACTTTCCAGGTAACATCAGAACAGGGTAGAGTTACCAGTAAGCCTATAGGAACAGGTGTTTTAGGCCCGTCAGAGCACATTCGGCGGAGGATGTTCGCTGGTGATTACGTTCCCCATTAGGATGGGCCGCATTGACGTAGGTCGCGTTCGGTGTTAGTGGATTTGGGATGAGAATGAGGAGGGCCGATCAGTCTTCATCTTATACAAACCTCATCTGTATACGGTCTGCATCGTTGTCGAGTTTA
Organism: Alentia gelatinosa; assembly: GCA_950022655.1. NCBI lineage: Eukaryota > Metazoa > Annelida > Polychaeta > Phyllodocida > Polynoidae > Alentia > Alentia gelatinosa. Next base: position 79,477,461 of record OX465579.1, on the reverse strand, counting down.
GAGATGCCCTTTAGAGAAAATAAGATGACGCCAAGGAATATGACCTAATACGGCCTGAAACGGACATAGTTGGTCTTTTATCTGTCTTTTCTCCGGAAATATGCCCTTCAGACATATATGCTACACTCCCAGCACGTCCTTTACCTACATACTATTTCATTCCTTTGTCTTTAACCCACCTTTGCCATATGCCGTGCCCTCCCCCTCCTTCCAACTCCCCCATAGTCTTCTGCCAGACCCTCATCCTTCACACTTTCTGTTCTGATTCCCAGGCATTTACATCAGTGATCAACACCGATCGAATTGTGCCCAACCATTTCTTCGGATCTACTTCATTGTGGCCACTGTATATGATTTACATACCCGATTTAGTTTATCAGTCGTTTATTCATGTCAAATGGAAATCATTCGATTCTGTCATTGGACAAGTTATCCTTTGGGGAAAGTGTGAGGGTGTAGTACCAGAGTTGTGCCATTAGTAGCGCTGTCGCCGACCCAATCCAGTTGGTCAGCAAGGCTAGGGTATTGAACAGTGATGTTTTTACTTATATATGGAAAGCTCGTGAGCAAATTCCAATGGGCAATATGGGCTTACTAGGCGAGCTAAAGTACGTACAGTCAGCCTGTTTCCACTTGTCGGCTTTCGCCCTCCGATAGATTTGGTGGCCACCACCGACAGATATCTTATACTTTTAGGCCTACTACGATAGAAATTTAGAACTTCGATATGGCTCCGATACAAAAAGTCAATATCGGAGACATATCGGGAAGGTGCAAAATCTTAGACATATGTCTAGACATACCAATCCACCGTTTTGATCTATATTTCGATATTTTTGCGTTTTCTTGGCACCGCTCCCCGACGAAATTGTCGCCGACCGATTTTTTTTGTTTGATTTTGTCGGGAATTGAGAATCAAGCAAGAGGGATCAAAAGCCAATCAGCGGGTTGAAAGACCGTCGATAAACAAAATCACGGATCTTTGGTACTGATTTTTAGCGCTTGCACCACCGTCCCCATATTTTCATATTAGAACGGGTGGTTCCTGATAATCATTTTGTCGACAAGTGGAAATAGGCCTATTTAGTAAGAGTCCAGCTAGATGGAGTAGTAAAAGAACACTTGAAGGTATAAAACCAGTTGGACGAACAAGAAATATTATCGTAAAGTTAGTTTAAGATATGTGGTTATAAGGAGCTATATAAAGCTAATGGCTACAGGTAGAAGACTGGCAGGTAGATGACTGGTGGGTGGGGATAAGTCTGTCGGGTAATTGGTGAAACGGTGAAGGTAGGAGTCAATTTGGATTTATGTAACAAGGCTCATACGCATATTTGGTGATATTTGCAAGGTGGTAGCTGCGCGAAGACAGTAGCAGTATCGGCCAAGTTTCTTAAAACCAATTTATCTCGCTGTGGGCTGTTTAGTGTTTAACCTTCCCCACGATTTTTAGATCAAATGAATAGTTACATTTAAAAAATTGCATGCTACTGCCCATCGAATTCCGCAACTTAATGTTAAACCTTTCAAATCTCTTATTTTGAAACCATGTTTTGGTGTCTTAGTGCGTCGCAGTGTGTCAGGAACTGCATCGGAAAGCAGGGTCTGCTGCCGCGAGAAACCGATTAATTCCGACAGAATACAAAGACAAAAGACAGGAGTCAGCCATTAGCTGGTATGAATGCAGAATACAGTTCTTCTTTTGTACAAGTTTTACTTTATCATATACAAATAACATATGTCGTGGCGTGTGTTGGTACCCTGGTCACCTTTTTATTTCCGCGAAACCCGTTCCGACACATTGCGACAGAGCCCTTGCTACATGACTACGATTGGAAAATGCAGATCGTAGCCTTATTGTAGCCATGTCGGAGTGTGTTGGAAGCGGTGGGAGCCCGGCTTGATCCAGCCTCAGTATTTCGAATCGCAGGCTTTGCCTGACAAGGTTAACTGGTGTTAACGAGTGAGTTATTGGTTTTTTTCCTTAGTCAGGTGAAAAAGGATGTGTTGGCTTATTTCCGCGCCTCGCGGGTAAGCCGTGATCAATCCTATTAATAAATACGTTTTAGGGAATTTCCTGAGGCGACGTGTGACGTCATGGTGACACTGGTCTCCTCCCTGATACCGCATGCTGTTCATTACAAGCCGGACATGGCTCCTATCCAATCAGAGGCCAACGCTTAGGGTCGATCGATATAAAATACGTTTAACCCTACAGCTGCAATACTGGATGTGGCAATAATTCATCTTGTAAACAAGACTCGAAGGAAAGACGCTCTTATGTTAAAACCAGCCAAGGAACAATATGTGTATTCTACTAGGCTATTAAAGAGAGCTTAGCTCATTTACAAAAGAAAAGTATGTTTAAATGATTGTTTTACGACGCATGTCTTAAGTCGATAAATACTAAATGGAGGATGACTAATTCACGACTTGTTAAATTCACTTGTATACATGAACGGACAACATGAAACTATGTTCGGTCTTTAGAAATTCAAGCATACCAGTTTACGCCCAGACCACATGTATACCTTTCTGTAGGCAGTGCAAGCCTCATTTAGAAAAAGTAATTCGCTTCCTATTATGGCATTCATTACGGATGCCAGTCATTGATTCATATAGATTCTCTCTAATACAGTTGATATGAATATCCGTGAGGGTTAGAGTGGCACAGATTGCTCTTATTTTATCAATTGAGGTGCGGTATCAATACTGTTATTAATACGTGTTCTGATAATTCAATAAACGATTTATTAGAGAGAAAATAATTTTAAACGGAGGTACGCTATACGACGCTCGAAATATATGGAGCTATTATCTCGACTCTTTGGGAAAGGCTTTTTTGAGGAACCAGACGGACATAGTCAAATCATCGATTTTGTACGATGTAATAGAATCTTCAATCGTGAATCGAGGGTGCAACTGAGTCATAATACATTCTGATGCAAAGATGCAGTGATTACTCAGGCAAGAGTTGATCTAAGAAGCCAAGTATTAGGAGGACGGTAACCCATTTCTACTAACGGTTGAACCATGAAAGGAATCCTAATATGTACCATACTCTAGAATGGTTTTCCACAATCAAAAAGGTAAAATTCAAAATATATTTACCGTATTGAGTCTATTCCTTGGATAGAAAAGAACCACATATGAGTTTATTTTCTATTTATTGCGAATATGTCAATATTTCTGCTGTATTTCAGAAATCAGATGACCTTTAACTGAGTTCAAGATCTTCATTTAAACCCCATGATAAATTAGTCTTTACTTTCTATCAAGTCTCAATAATTCCGAAATAGATATATACTGCAGCATATAAATAATATGATATCACCTCAAAATTGGCATTTCTAATGTAATTAGTACACGAGAACTATTCAATGTCAGGATATTTATATAAATACCCGATCCCTAAGAGAGCTTGTCTGGTGCATGCATTGGTGCTTTAATCCTTGGAATTCCACGAAGCCCGAGGTGGAAGGTCAGATAAGATGTCGTCATTTCTATGCATAACCCTCCCACAACTCAGGCAAGAGTCGGAAGTACCAGCTGGTTGTTAGACTTCATTAAGAGGTGGGATTATCTAGAGAAACTGGATCTCAGACATTCCGTGCACTCCTGACGGATAACTCGGTGACCTGAGAATTCACCAGGTAGACGTACGGTAGGAATAGGACAGAATCGAAGTGGTGAAAGCGGTATACAAAAAGGGCTGCAAAAACTACCTTCCTGCTTCTTGCACTGACCTGCTCAGAGATGCCTCGTGTTTCATCTTCCAAATACCTGCATATGTATCTCCTTCTGAGCTTCTGTATTTTGAACTGATCTGTGACCTTTTATTGCGGTATTACTATACTCTATCATTTTAACATCTAGATAGTGTATTCACAATATAACTTGTTTCTGATGCTAGTGGCCGTATCCTCCGAGTATTTGAAGCGTAGTAGTACCCCAGCGTGAGAGAGGATATTCCTTATTGTCAACTACATAGTGTGGCCTGTATCTACCTCTGATAGCGATGACGCGAGCCCATGTATTTTCTATGGACAGTTTGCCTAAGGTGGATGATAAAATCTATGGTATATTATACTTCAATGTATTATGCTACTTTCGCATGCTTCATTATTCCTTCCCCTGTCACAATAAAATGTATCTGGCACTTCAATTAATATATTACTTGTTATGTATCATATTCAGTGTACCACACGAGAAATACTAGATAATGCGATAGGAATGCTGAGGGTGATGAGGAATGATACGTCAATTATTGATTTTGGTATGTCTTAAAAATATTGATGTAATCCCATCGATAATTTTTGAAATGGCTCATAGATTTCAATAGATAATATATTTATTTGAATAAGCACCATCAATTGAAACTACGCTATACTTAAAAGATGTTACTCTAGAAACTCAGCTTTGAACTTTTCAAATGTCCCTATATATCAAAAAACTATAAGAGCCATAATGCATAATAAGTATCTTGTCCCTGAATTCAGAATAGAACACAGGTAGTAACATAGCTATTGCCTAAAAGGGGTGATGGTTTGAACACATAATTCCTTTCCCAGAAAGTGTACGAAGTCTGTAGCTTTTCATGGTGGTACGAATTGGAATGGCTTGGCTCCAATAATTAGGAACACTGAAACTCATGCGATGTTTAAAGCCCTGACTAGAACTAATTTAAGGGCCAAGAGTTGGTTAACCTAGACTGGCCAGGTTGCCTTCTCACTCTATTGAACTACCTCACACCTGACCTGTTTGTTGAGCATGTTATTTACACTTTATATGTCCTGTAATACTTGTCTCCTGACTCCTGATTGATTGTTTCTTTATTTATCCTTTTCTGCATAACACATTGTAAAATCTGTGACATTGGAAATATTTTGGCTTGGCCATTAAAACCAGCCTGATGATAAAGCTGAGGCCTTCTGCCTCTTTATTGAGTTGCAAGTTCAAAAGGAAATGACTTTGTACAATACGTGTATGAGACTAATAGACCCAATAAAGGAATTATTCAACAACAACAACAAAAAGTGAGCCCAAAATATGAAAGCCACCATGTTCTATTCATTAAATGGTAAATAGGACGTTTGACTAACAGTTCCAGTTGGTCAATGTGTTCGTGGAGGTAGAGAATGGAAGGGAAAATACCCTTCGTTTGCTTATTTGCATAGGAACCCTGCAGTGACCGAAGTGTCAGTGTATAAAATCAGGTCTAGGGTATTGGTTCTTTATTCTGCTCGTCATATATGGAATTAGCCTCGTTTACTTAAGGAAACGGTGTAGGCCTACATTGCGTCTGGATATTTCCCTCTATGATTCCAGAAGTATCTTTCTCATCCTGTACTAGACTGTAGGGCGTTCAGAGCTAAATGCAAATCAAATGATGACGACTAAAAGTCCTAGTTACAGTTAGTTATAAATCGTGCAAGAGACTGGATAAAACCAGATAACTCAGATATGCCAGAACTTTTATCAAAAATGCTTGAATTTATTGATCTATGATTTATTTCATTGGTCTGATATGTCGTTGGAAATCACCAGAACCTTCCAATGGCATAACCAGAAATATACTGTCTCAGTATCGTTAAACAGTATCGTTAAACAAGTTCATATCTACCATTGAGTGGATTAACGATGTTTGTATACTTGGCAAGGTACATCTATAATGTATGGCGAAGTGCCGTAAAATTGCTGTGAATCATAAAATGTCTGCAGCCATTATCAGAGAATGCCCCTCTTACAGGAGTTCCCTTTTGATGTACACGAACTTTCATGTCGGTTCGAATTCACAGAATGACAGCATTCTTTGTTCAGAAGGAGCTAAGGGTGTTTTAGTTAGAGGAGTTGCAGAGCGATCGATCTCTCCAAGCCTGGAGCTGTCTGTGACTGATGTCAGGTATCAGTCACCTTCTACCAGTCATTTACCCACCCACCCACACCTTTCCAGGAAGCGAGAACGCTGTAGATAACTCACAGATGAAGGGTAAATGACATGTGTAGGCGTCACCCATAGGTCTTTATTTCTCCAGCCGCTCTTCTCAGTATATCAGAATTATACCCTCATCACTGGGAAGTTCACAGGCTCCCGCAGTGGCATAAACCTGAGCTGCTCACCTTATGTATGCCGCAGTTTCTCATTGAAGTAACCTTACCCGAGCCACTAGAGGGCGGGCATTTGAGTGATCTACTCAGGCCGCCTAGCTTTGGTACAAGATATAGTCTTTAGGACATTATTCTTTTAATTTCGAGTCCCCGAATCAGCAAGTTCCAGTCCCTGGTTATTTATACTTCTTCACTTATTTGTAGTGGAATAGGCAAGTGTTTTGTATACATTTTGTGAGCTTAATAAGGCACATGTTTATGTCTAGTTTACCTCTAAATCTGATTAATGCCTGCGACATGTGTTATGTTTATGGTGTGTTTTGATAGCTTTCACATCCGAAAGAATGAGATATGGTAGTCTTGTTTATTTACAATAATGACGAATCTTTTGTTTACAAGTAGCTGTAATCTCAATGTAGTCGACGCATAGTAATATCGCATTAACATTACATCGTCAACTATCAAAATTCAAATTAATCATTCATTATCATAAATAATGAATATCAAAATAACTTCAGATGGACAATGACATGGTCTCCAATTTCCAAACTGAGAGTGACATAGAGACCTTTTAAAAACTTTAAGATCATCATTCAGTAGAGCAATACTGTTACAAAAGCTGACATATCTCCAACATCACAACCACTCTCTCATTTTCTTTCTGGAAACTAGTCAACAATGCAACTGCATTATATATCTTACCATCCGCGGAAAATCGTGCCAGCATATATGTTGATATTTATGATGACAACTAACATACCTCTATGGATTCATTTGGCTAGTAAGCTAGAACAGAAAGCCTAATGTCGCTTTCACCTGACATGCCCATATCGTCAATCACATCAGCGACTGTGGCATCTACGGCCATTTAGACTATCAGAACGGTTCAGAATGGGTTCACAGGGCAGCACTATGGAAGACATCAATCGGCTGTCACTGCCTAGCTTTGATAAAAAGACTCACCTAAGACTGAATGCAGCCTGAAAGGTAAGGACCATCAGATGGAGGCAAGTCGATGCGCGCGCGTGTTTTGAATGCGGTATATGTGACAGGCACCAAATGGAACACATTATGGCTTCCCCTTTACCACTCTCCGAACTCTCTGTTTTTGTTAGAGAAAGCTTTCAGTGTCTTCCCGCCTTTCCATTCCCTGATGCTGGTTCGCCATCTCTTTAAAGAATCTGCCTAACCTTTAGTCTCCTATCTGGTAAGCTATATCTCGTTCAAGCCAGATAGATATAAGGGGTTGGGAAGTGCATGGTATGATTAGATTACGATATCAGTCCGTGGGAAAAAGTGAAGATTTGACACAAAACAAGGACCCACAACTAGGAAACTATGAATGCATATTGAGCATATGAACTCAATGCAATGTTCATCGAACAGCGAAGCGTAAAGCGCGCCGGGTAAGCAGCGAACCCACTGGGTTTCCGATGCACACCGACGCGGCTCACGACGCGCCTTGCAGCGCACTTGTAATCGAATTCGTGTCAGGAAGGAAATGGTGTCTTGGGGCGGTGGGTCAGGATTTAAGATGAGCTCGAAGCCCAGGAACCCACTGAGCTCCCGACACACTACAACAAACGTTCCTATGATGCCGTACTTTTGATTCATAGCCATATCGTAGCCATGTCGGAGCTATATCGCAAGCAAAAGTGCCTAGCTTAAGATGCACACCGATGTTCTCTACGATGCACACAGATGCAAACGCCACATCGGTAGGTATCATAGACCTTCCCGAAGCAACCAAACATGTTCGAATTTTGCTATGACGCAAAGTGCGTCGGTGTGCATCGGGAGCATTTTAGGCTATATCAAAGCTTTATACCCCCACGCCCGCCAACCCTCAGAAGTAGATACGAAATGCATATAAAGTGATAATAATGATCTGACAAATATGATTTCCTTAATATCATTGAAAGAACAAAGACTCTAACCTATCACTGTCAGTTCCTGTGCGGTAATGGAAGCTTACAGGACTTTGAAAAAGTAGGAGAATGTTAAAAGCATATTCTCTTAAATAGAGAGGTTTTTAGGGTATATCTCTCCCTGAAATTCAAGTCGGCTCCTTGGGTGCATCGTAACCTGTGGCCGGACCATGTATGCCTTTTTAGCCCAAAAACCGTTCCGACTCAGTGAAATGCACAGCGACACAGAAATTGCTTTCCTTCCCACTGGGTCTACTATGCAGAAAATTGGCATCGTATAACACGTCGGTATGTATCGAGAAGTGTGAATTCTGCAACGGCTTTGGTTCGTGCCCGAATTATAATGAATCCAATGATATGGTGCCATGGTACTTTCACCTGGGAAATTTCCCCCATGGGTTATTTCTTCCATGAGCCCAAATACACGACGCTGCTAAGCACTTTGGTTTTTATACTATTCTCCCTAAAAGTACAATCCCTTCCTAGAAGTGTAAGCCCTTGAAGTATAAGCCGTAAAGTGTGTTCATGCTATCTAACGCAATATGCTAGCAGTCAGTGGAACGAAGGTAACAGCAAGGAAGGTGCAAATCAGCGATAGGCATTTTTGATGAAATTTCATGAAGCGGTGAATCCCGCTAACAACAAGGCTGACTTGATTAGTGCTGAGATGGCAAACACTTCACATTAATCATAAAGATGTGAAGTAAATTGATTTTTGTGTCAATCTTGTAGCATTTCAAAAAGAATTATATGGCTTCCAACATGGATCAAAGACGTTAGGGATCCAAAGATCACAAGATTAGAAATCTTCGTCTTTAGAATTCCGAATATCCATACAAGATAATGTAGATTTATACATATATATAGATAGCCTTTATTTCATGCAGACTGATGGTAAAGAAGAGATCCTAAACAAGGTCCCTCTGTTTTCACTTTGTATTCAATGATGCAATACTTCAGAAACAGTGATCGTATGTTAATCCTATTTGAAGTAAGTTTTGTTTTTACTCTCTCTTTTCCAGAAACATTCGCACCACCGATTTATAACACCACCTTTAATGCATGTCAGTCCCTGCTGATTATCGTCCATAAGTATGCCAACAGCTCCAGATACGACCGTTTCAAGAGGCTTGTCAACCGATACAACGAGCTGCCACCCTTCTCTTTCCCCAATCCATTCGGAATATCAAAACGTGTAGGTTCTATTCCATGTTATAATCCCTTCTGTCATCTCATCCGTGCATACCGTTCTATCTGAAGCACACCATTGTTGCTTAAAGTTCCCATCAAGAATGCTCCCTCCAAGCTGGAGTGTCTCTTGTTTAATGGTATAAATGGTTTCCGTTGACCTTCTTATATAGATAGAGAATGTATGCAGTTATGCTTTTTATGGTTTATTGTATTCTAGCATAAGATTATATCACTTGTAATGACATATCGAGTATACCAAAATCCTCATAGAATAAGCTTTATACAATTGTGTATTAAAGGTGATGCGTAAGGCATGTTGAATATACTATAATCCTCATAGAATACGTCGTATACAACATTGTATTGTAGGTGATGTGTTCTTATATCATCGGATTTGCCTTTTCACTAGTTTTAAGAATTGTTATTGTTTCCTCCTTAGATCTCTGTGTATGCTGCCTACTTGTACGATGCCGTTGTGTTGTATGCCAAGGCGGTGGATGAAGTGATCAGAGGTGGCGGCTCCATCACCGATGGAAGGTTGATCATAAGCAAACTCCAGGGAAAATCATATAGAAGTATGAAACATTGCATTGTACTTAAAAGAACGTCGAACTCATTTACGACATGCTGTAAATATCTAAAAATAAAGTGTTAAACTATAATAGTTCCCAATTAATTTTCTTTGAGAAAATCATAATGGGAAAGGTATAACATATTTGGATTCTATGAGAAAGAGAGTCTATGCTGAAGCTTATAAATTTGCTTAATTTCTTATGATAAGAGCTATGAAAGGGATGATACTGAATTAGATAAAAAAAAAATGACCATGAGGAGACTTCAAATAGCCATAGAGTGTCAAAAATACTGCTATTTCACTCTTGTTGCTGGTTGAAATGTCGATTTGTAATATCTAATTCATTCATTTAGACCGTTCCAGAACCTTACTCAACAGTGTATAACAATTATTGTTAACCTATGATGTTTTATATATTCACTACCATCATATACAGTAATTATCTTCTAAGGTATCCAGGGCTTCGTGAATAGTTTTGCCGATAACGCAGACGTCCTCGGGAACTATACAGTTCTGGCGCGGTCCGGCTATGCGATGAAACCAGTGGCACATTTCGAAATGGTAGAAAATGAGACACTCCCAGTAAGTCGTTCTCTATGTTTCTCAAGTACTATTACCTTCCAAAATAAATTAGAAAGTGAATTCACATCAAAACCCATGTGATTCAGCTTCTCGACACATATTATATAATTCATCTAAAATATTCTACAGATTACTATTAAGTACTTCTCATCTCGCAAAGCCATCATGGTCAATGGCTATGATAGTTAAGTTTAAATGGTTATATGATAACTTGTAAATACATCGGTTGTGGTATATTGGCAGTTTAATGCAGCACTTATAAGGCTAAACAAAGGGAAAGAAAAAATAAAACCACAAGTAAAAAAGGACGTTAGATAGTCCGCTCCCTGAATATGTAGACCTATAGATGTCGACCCCCACAGATACACCAATTTTCAAGGATGTGAATTGGTTTCGTTTTCTTTTTGCTATGAATGCTTTGCCCTTATTGACATTGTCATACTTATTACCCAAGCAATAATCTTGAATATAGTTAACACATATATATTTTCGCAGCTGTTTCAGATGATAAAAGGCAGGAATATACCCTGGGTGGGCGGTACGGTTCCCGTTGCAGAGCCACCCTGTGGGTACCGGGGCCAATACTGCATACCAGAACCGAGTGAGTAACCACAGAATATTTACCTATACTGCAATTTATCTCACCCCTGGTATTTTTGTCCCATAGGCTCAACATTGGGAACTCGTTCACCATGCCCCTACGAGTATTGCAGTCCGTTCTCCATAGTATATACAACATCCATTCCTTTAGCCTGTACTGGGGGTGAAAGCAACTCGTTTTGGTCAAAGTTGTTGTTCACCAACTTGTTAAAATGCTACGTGATATTCACTCAGCTGTCGCCTCGTTCATATCACTCCACATCAAACTTATGGAGAACGATGACTTTGACCAGAACGAGTTGGTTTCTTCTTTAGTGTCACATTTGTCATTCTCTACATTATAACAGGTATGACATATCGTGTAGACCGGACCCAACACAGCGAGATATCACAATGAGTTTGTGAAGTCAATGGCTGTGCTTCCGTGTCATAAATACATATTGGTGTATGATAGACAGGGCCAATAAGCTGACGACTGAGGAGTAAAACTTATTACTTCTCCTATCTATGCAAACTGCATTCATGTCCTTCTCATGTGCCAGCTTTTACCGTACGCGTCGGCTAACCCTAGGACCGGCGTCCACTGAGCTCCAATTGTATCTAAAAACCGATTACAATGCACACCGATGTTTCTAGTTTAGACGTTTGTCTACGATACATAGATTTCAGATTATATCTACAATTCTTTTTTTAATTCTGCATTGTACATAGTACATCAGGAGGTCCTAGATTAATCGTAGTAAATACATATACACGATATATATATATATATATATATATATATATATATATATATATATATATATATATATATATATATATCATAACGTATATACCGTCCCTTCTTTAATGACCTGATAATAACATAAGAATACGTCTTTTTAGTGAAATAGAAATAGTAAGAAGTCAGCATAATTTCAGGACAAACCCCTGAGAGAATAGGCAGGTAATAACTGAGGGATATCAGTACGGATATATATATGTCCCTTTAATAAAAATCTTATCCAGACAGAGGATTTCTAAACAGCCTCCGAGGCGGTTTTCTACCTTAATTACAATTTTTCTGTAGTTAAAACAACAACTGGTATATCAATTATCTGAAGAATTAGCTATTTATGAACTGACCATAAGAGTACCTTTAACGAAGCTACTGTTTTCTTTTGAAGGTGCCTTGTCTAGTGGGTTTTGTGTTTCTGGTGCTATATTGGTCCTGACCACCCGCTGTCTTCCTTGTCCAATACATCATTGGTGGCCTTGTGTAGTGAGCCAATAAGGGGCGTTTGGAAACTTGGTGTCGAAAGGGCCTGCCAGAAGCTTATCAGATCAAATGATTGATCTATTGAGAAGATTGTTACCCCGTCTCATGAGATGGATGACTTCGACAGGAAAATACCATCAGTTTTCACTATATATGCTACAGAGACTAGTACTTTGGCATCAGATATAGATACCATTATCATTGGATACAAGAAATGCTACTTTTGTTTGCGTGTGTCCGATTCAGCTTGATTCTACCGAATTGGTATTGTCATTACTGATAATTTGATGAATGTATACGGTCATACATCTCCGAAAAGAATGGGGCAAAGGTGAGAAGCTTACTCAATGTTAAGTGGGAAATTGCACATTCTCCATTCAGAGTTCACACATTCTCCGTAACAGATATGACACATTTTTCATATAAAGATCATACAATCACGGTATGGAGATCATACAGACTTCAGATATTACCCATACAGAGATCACACATTTCCATTAAGGTGATCACACATTCTCCCTTTAGAGTTTTCCATACAACAGAGATTGCACACTTTCCATACGGGAGACAAGAGATTTCAAATACAGATCGCGCATCTACATTACAGTGATCACACATTCTCCCTTTAGAGTTCACACATTTTCCATAGAACAGACATCACACACTCTCCATAGGACAGATAAGAGATTTCAAAGACAGAGGTCGTGTATTCGAATTCTCCATAAAGTGATTACATATTCCCCAGATATAGAGGTTACACCTTCCCCATGCAGAGATTACATACGGAGAACATACATTCTCCGTAAAGAGACCAGAGATTTCCCACACATATCAAACACATTCTGCATACCCAGATGATAAACTCTCCATAAAGAGTTCATATCTAGCTGACAGGTTCTCTGACCGTAAATCACCACATGGACAGACCTCAAAGCAGAACAAGCTGACTCCCTGATTCCCCCTGGCACTGGCGTCGTTACCCACCGCATACCTCGCCAGCCAACCACGTCCCTGGTATTGTGATAAACCTGTCAGCGCACTGCACTCCAGCCCGTCCATAGATAAACCCGGCAATGGGCACCTGAACACCCCTTTCACAGAACCAGTGCCATGGTACCAGTCCATTCAGGGCCCGTTCCCACGGGTTATTAGCATGGGGCATGGTGTGGAGACCGCCCGACCCCACGCCCGCCCCTTGCTGATGAACGCAAAGCCTGGCCGGCTGTTACTATTGCTGACGGGGTCGGGTGTCTATTCTAATTAGTTTCTTATAAGTTGGTGCCTTTATTGGCGGGCTGGGGACAGCGCCGTGTTCCCGGGGCTGTGGCCGGGCTCGGGGCGCCGGACGACCGGCCCATCAGGGGGAGGAAATAAGCGCCGACCACGGGGGAGTATGGGACAAGTCTAATAATGACCTACCCAGCTACACCAATGTAGTGTTATGGAGACTGATAACAGGGCACCTGTTCTGTCTATCTCAATCAGTTTGTTTACTTATCAGGACAAGAACTAGGCTTCTACCTGAATCTAACCAGTATTAAATCCACAACGACTGTGTAGAAAGCCCAAAGCCTCGTCTTAGAGGGCATCATCCACAGATCCTTTCTAGTGATAAACGCAATGATTCCGCTATCGCTTGCTATCTATGGATCCATTCTGAGGGAAATAAAATCCATTATTTAGTGGGGTTACAGAGTTGTGTGGCACACAATAGTTCGTCGGCTCTCGTCGTCATTGTTTCAGGGCATTTGCTGATACGTTCCCACTGGGATATTCTTCCTCTGAATGCCATACTAGAATATGCCCCTAAAGGCTGATTCCCCGAACCGAAATCTCGTTCATTAGAGCCTCACTGCAATTGCTTCGTTTACTCGCCGCAGGTCACTAGAGAACATTGCCTCTGGTGAATCAAACTCGCAGCAATAGATACTTGCAGTAAAAGGATCATGTGCTATAGCAGCAGGTTAAAAACGTTTTACTGTTATTGTTGAGAGTTGTAAGTATTAGCGCTAGCTTCTCTGTAGTTTCTTACTGTTATCGTAGAAAACATGTAGTAACGTCAAGTGATAAATGATCATTTTGGAAGGAATATTCTTTTCTTTTCTTTTTTACTTTTGAAGAGTTTATATCCAAAATAGTATTTACAATTCTCCTTCCGGATGGTATTCTGGTTCCTTGGGTAACTAACCTACTTACTAAAGCTTCACCAAAAATGCCATTGTCAACAATATTTCATCGAATTGCATAATGGCATCAGACCTGTTATAGTGTAGCATAATCGGGTGCCTTTATACCATTTTCGCGGTGCCATGTTCCCTGTGTATCTGTCATACATCTTATAGATTCAATCTCACAGTAGTGTTATGATACTGGCAGTAATAAAACATTATCAAGCAGCTCCCTGTCACACCACCTAGCAATTATAAACAAGAGTCTGTATTGATCTACAAGCAGCTGCAAGAGTAAATCTTCAGTGGATCCAATTAGCCCTGGTACTGTATAAGGTCACCAATGTTACTAACGGTGACTTCAATGTCTGTTGCTGAGAACAGTCATGCTGCTCAAGGCAAGTCGCATAAGAGAGTGTAGGAAGGATGTATGCCCAATTCTAATTTCACTATGGCAGGGCGTAATTAGCCATACCGGGGTTTCTGAGAGAGGAACATTGTACAGCGATATTTGCATGGTAAAACCTTTCTTTAGATTAGTTTGATTGGATTTCCATACAAGGACACCTGAAGGTATATCCGCACATTAAAAACGGTAATGCGAGACAAATTCCGCAAGATTACCTGTATGGATGTTCTAGATAGTGGCCCTTGGCAAGCATTTGAGTTCCATAGAGAGCCATAGAGCTCTTCTTTGGACTTATGGTGGTACATACGGATAATTTATAAGACAGATTAGTCTGTAAAGAGTGCCCTCTGCATATCTATGTATAACACGTTAGTTTATTACTATAGGTCCCAACATCACTACTTCCTGTCTAGATTGGTATTTCGGGGAACGTATTATTTCCTATCCTTAAAATAATATTGTGATTTTCAAGATATCCCGCATCTGTTTATGGTATAAGAGCAAGGTAAGGTAAATTATAACGCATTGTCCTCATATCGAGCACATATATGTTACATATATATCTAAAAGTCTCAAGGGAAGTGTACACCCCTTAACTCTTTAACAGCAGGAAAATGCTTCCAGGCATTCCCCTGGCTATGGCAAGGAAGATGCCTCCAGGCATTCCCCTGGCTACGACAGGAAGATGCCTCAAGGCATCTTAGAGACGTCATTGATACTTATATATAGAATTCAATAGATAAAAAGATAATTGTTTGATTTAAAAGAAATCTTGACAATGTATAAGAGCCATATTGACCTTTGTTTTGGTATAACAAAATATGATCAGTCACCAAAGTAAATTACTTAAATCACATGACACATCACATGACATTGCTATTTCCAAAAAAGAGGTGCCTGCCGTAGCAGGGTCGTTTGGGCAGGCAATGCCTGCCGTGCAATGCTGAGCAGGGGAACTGGGTGCTGCAGGGAAAGGGTTAATATACATGGGACAGGAAATGAAAAAGATCAGTCCACTCTAGAGAGTTCAATAATGGATCCCCTGGAAAGTCACATACATAATGAATTAGAATAATGTAATCATTTATCAAACATTCCTTTTTTTGACTATGTCTTTCAACAGAATAAAGCTCATTTACAAAGCTATCTTCGCACGAAAAAGTACAGAAAAAGATTAAGCACATTCGGTTTATACGATTCTTTTATATCAGTTTCACAAAATTGAGACATTAATGTAATATTCTTTTATCCTCCCTTCTCCTTAATCAATTATTTCGCGACCATCAAATTGGTGCAACTTAACGAAATGGCCGTAGATATTGTAGGTGAAGTCGTTCATCTATGACGACTGCAAGTAGAGCAGTTTTTATTTGTTTTACCAGTTCAGAACTACTCAGGAGCGGCTCGGAGCAGCTTGTGGTAGTGGGCGGAGTTTGCCGGGCGGTGGGCGGTGGGCGGTGGGCGGGTGGGTAGTTGACCGTGGAGGAAGGTGGTATGGCGGGTTTTGATTAACCCCGCCAAGCGGGGGGGGGGGGGGGCTGCCATGATTGCTGCATCCGGCCGCTGCGGGCGCTGCCCGGAACAATAAGACCTGGGCGCTGAGCTGTTCCCACCGTCACACGCAGATTGGTTTCCTTGCGGCGCCCGAAGGCTTGTGATAAACGCTGTGGTTACTGCTCCGTTGGCCCGTCCACCTGTCCTATTTAAAACACTCCCACACTTTTCCTACCCTTAAGCGCACAGCACGAAAGGCTCGTGGCAAGGACTTATTGCCTCACACTCGTTTCTCTGCGCGGCACCTGAGGTGTGGTATATTGGCCGTTTATGTAAGGGTGTGCTACATGAGGTGTTTTCTCTTTCGATGTACCATCTGGATGGTCTCTATGAATGCTGTACACAGGGGACTCAGATTAACCACAGGCTGTTAATGATTGTAGTGTATGTGCTCTACAGGTGGGAAGGTAGTGACGCCTTGTTTTTTGTACAACTGCATTGGGATTATCAAAATTCCCTTTCCTTTGAGGATCAATTTTACCTGACTTGCAGGCTAATAAGTCTCACAAGACGTCTCTGTAATGGTAAATACGTCAAATCCCTAGAGATATGGAAAACACCACACGGCTTTCGCGCTTATCTATGACAAACGGGTATAGACTTTATACTTGGTGCTATGACGCACATATGATAACATTGTTTTTCTCATGCAGTTGTTACCTGGAAATAGCTAAGGAAGCACTCTGAATAGGGCATTCGGACTGATTGAAGGTTGTACTACAAGGTACAAAGGCATACATAACATGCAATCAATGCGAAATAGAGGGATCAGGGTTTGTCTACAATCAAATCAAATAGGATCTATCAATAAAATTGCACCAGAACGGCTGTGACAATAACAGTGCACCGGAAACATGGGTCTATATCGAGCTAATAGATCCAAGCTGGGTGCAACTGGAGCAAATACGGGTATTTCATTCAAAGTAAAGATACCACTTATGGAGAGATTCTAGAAGAGTTAAATACACAGATATGTGGTTAATTGGAACGGCCTAGAATTTAGTACTGAATCTGATAACCACTTACAACAGAAGCGGAAATCTGGATGTAAGAAACAAAATGGATATCCTGAAAGTGAATATGGGATTTGATACAAATTTACTGACTGTACAACGATTTAGATTTAAATATGTTATCAATGTCGGGCTGTATCAATATTTGTGTGGAATTGAGTAATGTACATTTAAAGCTATGGGTGAACACACCGATATAGTCTTGAAAAACAGTAAATATGAGACTGAACACCAGTACATGTGTTGTTACTGTAAAATCTTTTTAATAGTATACAAGACCATATGATCGAATTTGATATACAGGCCGCCATTGTTAGAAAATCTATTCGTTCAGGATTGCGTGAGGTGACACAGACAATAAAAATGGATTGCAATGAGAAGGTAGTTCAAAAACCATAGCGGTGCTCTTTGAGTAAAAGCTATTTAAACGTAATGTTGTATGACTGACAGTGTTAATAGGAGTCGCCGCCTCGCGCCACCATTTAACACTGAATTGATGCGTCTAGAGCGAGGTTAATTAAAGGTTTTATAGCCATTAAAGAAATGAATCCATTAAACTCATGATTATATCTTATTCTTTTTATCTTCAGACTACACGCCACAGATTGTTGGTGGGGTGTTTGGAGGCCTTGTAGTTATTGGGGCGTGCATCATTCTTGCCGTGTTCAGGTAAGTGGCATTAATAACAAGCGTCAATGGTCATGGTGAGTATAATAAACAGTTACAATCAGAGGACACATTACATTTTATATAAACACCTTACTGAACACTGATGCTGTCAAGGAAACAAACCCCTTTTTTGTAGTGCACAATGTGTATTATCCACCTAATACAGAGTCCCCAGAGAAAACACATGGGGAACGTGTATCTACATACTCGGTGCATGTAGATATGTTGTATTTTTTATTTACAATAAGCATTCGTCCAACAATTTCGACGATCTTGTATGGTCCGGGTTGCAATAAACAACGCATACGAAAAAAATAGTGCCAAGTCAAAAATAGTGCATACCTATGACGAACTAATACCATATACGCCATATACTTAAAAAGAGGTGGATGGTAAATACAATATAGACTGGTTTCAGATACAAGCGATCATATGCTCCTCGGAGTTGACTTAACGCAATATCCTCGCATGCGCTCGGATATTATTACGCGTCAACACCTCGGAGCATGCGGCCGCTTGTATCTGAAACCAGTTAATATTATGCATGTATCAACCAATGTTATAAGCCAGGAGAGGCATAATCTTGTAGTGTGGTCTTAACAGGCAGGTGCGAATAAACCAGGAAATTGAAGGACTCTTATGGAAAATCAACATGGCCGATGTGCAGGGGCTGAACTCTGGACAGTCGGCAATACACGGCAGTCGGGTACGTAATCGGTAATATGTATATTATAGGCGCTAGCATTGTCAGTTATTTCAGCTCTGTCTACCTTCAGTTTTCATTTTCTTCAATTCAAATTTCTTGCATGGAATAAGATTAAAAGTTGTCTTTTTCCAATACGCGAATTACATTAGGACTTTCACTTATTCCTTACAGTTCTGGGGATTTGTCAAACATACAGGTATACGCGTGTCACAAAAAGGACATATATATATATATATATATATATATATATATATATATATATATATATATATATATACATATATATATATATAGTTATTGTATATGCTACTAGCTTTTGATGTTGTGTTCCAGATATATATTGTATATGCTACTTGCTTTTGATCTTGTGGTCCAGAGGGACCAATGAAACCACGGCATCCTAGATACACAGGCAACAACACTTATCAGTTATCATCAGTAGTTATGATCATGGGTACATCAGCACAGTAGATCAAACGCAAACCCTAACATAGTCTTGAAATCACCATGACCCTAGAGAAGGTGTGAACATTAAAGCTAAATATTGCTGTTTTGTTATATCATGTAATGACTGATTTCCCAGGTTTGCCAATATCCATGCTGTCAGAGTGGATCTCGCTGAGCATCAAAGTGTTTTACAGTGATTTGACAAAGTTCATTAACTTCAAAGGCTAATTACACACTTCATTAATAGGCTCTGAACTTTTGTCTTATTTTGTTTCATATTCAACACCATCCTACTAAGAAACGCTATTTCATATTGCCCTGCTGACATTTTGACAAAGACAAAGTCAAACACAAGGGAGGAACTGTAATGAACTGACAACGTGTAAGATATCGATAACCTCAACGTCACTACTAGGGGTAGGCATGTGACACAGGCAGAAAATGCGGACTTGTCAGAGGGGAGGAGTTTCTGGCTGTTCGTACACGGTCGTGGTCCCCCTGAAGAAATACTGAACACTGCGTACACGTAGTGCGAACATAACCCATGCGTAGTCCCCCGAGGCTACTCGTATCAGTTCCTCATCAACGCCCATCAATGCTCCTTGAACAGGCATAGGACTAATTAGTGTTGAAGATAGAAAAAAGAACGCCCGCCGAGCCGCCGCCATAGCGAATTATGAGCAGTCTGTCACCAAATGTGAACTACGTCAGCGCCATGGTGTTACAGTGTTTCCGTTCTTTTTAAACTGGGATAATTCGGTGTCGTCTGCTCTGAGCAAACTTTTCCCGCCTTTACTTGCCTTTCATCAGACCCGTATTAATTCTGCCCCCGAACTGGAGGCCGTGTGGAAACTCTGCCTCCATGTTTCTGATGTTGCTGAGAGCTGGAGAAGAATGTCCTTGCGATATCATCCAGAATTTGTACTTCTGTTTGTTCACAGGTAACGCTGACGACGCAAGGATCCTTTGACTCGCGCTGTTCTCTAGCGCAGATCTTCACTAAGACTGGCAGCTACAAAGGCATTCTGGTGGCCTTAAAGAATTATACTAAGAGTAACTTTGACCTCACGTCAAGCATGAAGAAGGAGATGAAATTCGTAAGTGTCCGCTATGTGAATCATTCCATCTGTTGCTTGCCATCAAATAAAACCAAATACAATTATAGATGCACATGAGAGCTCTCGCTAGAATATTAAATGAAAATACTTTTTATGGTCTATACGTAATTCATTATCGAATATATGCTTATACCATTGCTATGTTTTCAGAAAAATTCATCATATGAGGCCATCAGGGTTTCATTCACATGTGACTAAGAAACAAATTATGTACAATTTTGTTACCTTATATATCTACCTCTCCATTATTCGATTTTGATGTTGTTTACCTATCGAAAGGACAACCTTATATTGGTCGTTAATTAATGTGGTATTTCATTTCTCCCCCAGATGCGCGATATGCACCATGACAACGTGAATTCCTTCATCGGCGCCTGCTTAGACCCGCCGAACTTTATCCTTGTCACAGAATACTGCGCAAAAGGATCGCTTCAGGTATGTATCCTTACCACGTGTGTCAGGCTGGTGATATTCTATGAATCTTCTGATCTGCGTCTGTATAAAAATATCTGTCATTGAGGATAGAGTCTCATGTCAAGCTGGAGACACCCCAAGCGAAAAACGTGGCGATTTCCGGAATCGCAAATACAAAATAAGGTATATGTGAGCTATTATTTCATATTTCACTTGATTATTGTTTCAGAGATGCTAAATTATTGTTTCGCACATACACGCAAACCTCTGTTTCCTATTCTGGAGATCGCCGTCGTTACTCGCTTTGTGTATCCCCTTCATAATCGCCGCAAACGTGATTGTGCTATTGCCTTGATTTAATTCTTCCCTTTTTAGATTCAAATGCGATTTACTTCAAAGCATACTCATCGTAGCCAGCATGCGAACTGTCTTTCTATGAATCAACGGAACACGAATACGAATAAATTATCGATCATACTATGTGGCATATAGATACAAGAATGTGTCGCCGAGGGATGTCACAAAAACTCGTTCTACAGGGTGATTGAGTGAATTATTATGTCTCGGAATTATTTTGGTATGCTTTCTACATGCACATGTATGTTTATTGTAGAGTTCAGATGGCTCAAACCCCGCAGAAAAGATAAAAAGGGGGCTGGAAAAAATCGCAACTTAGTATGGTGTTTATGGCTCTTATGGCTTGGTGGACATATATACCATTTTCGTATACTACTTAGCTAAATTAAACCTAAGGCCCGGCGTCCACCTACTACAATAGAATCGTAGAACTCCCGATATGGCACCGATACAAAATGTCAAAATCGGTGCCATATCGGGAAGGTGCAAAATCGTAGACATATGTCTAGACATGCCAATCCATCACGCATCGTATGAGGGTTTTATCGGTGTCTAATCGCAGAAACATGGTCAACTGCCCCGATATTAGGTAACCTTCCGACGCGATTTTGATTTTTTATCGGGAGGTGCATCCTAGGGCATATCTGTGCCATATCGTAGTAGGTGGACGCCGGGCCTTACGCTCACGAGTCTTCTTGAGCGTAATGTCATATTTTACCTGTTGACATCACGTGCCTTCAGCTGGCAATCCGATACGATGCATAAGGGGGAATTTGATACGGGCTTGGACTAATAGATAGCCGGGTAAGAGGATAAAATGTTTGATTGAATGTCAACACCGCTTAGTTACCTTGGGGTGGCAGTGGACAAAGCGCTAAAGTCTGATCTCTTCTATGAAAAAACAAATAATTGAGTTATAGCTAACATTTTTAAACTACGTAAATTACGGTTCTTTGGGGATAATTCTAACTCAGTTGTAATTATCAAGACCATCATTTCAAGCAAACTAGAATACTGCAATTTTGTTAACTTGGTTTTTACAGCGCAGCAATATAATATACTCCAGGTTCTAGGAAACAATGCACTGCGAATTAGTTTCAGAGTTTAGTTGAGGGATCAAGTCATCATTGAAACCATATTAGCAAAAGCAAATCTGGAATTCCTGTTAACGAGGCTGCTCTTTCATACATTCTGGTGGGCCTCAAACCCTGATAACATTGTTTCTGGTGCAGTGGTGGAGCAAGTATAGACATAACGTGTCGGTAAGGTTAAGGTTAAATCAAAGTGACTTGGTACTGATTTGTTCAAGCTGTCCCCCCTATATTTAGGGATCCAGATATGAGATACCTTGGATACGGAGCTGCAACATATTATGAGCAGAGAGATTTAAGTCGGCCGTAAGGAAAATGAGCTTTAACTATATATGAGCCTTTGCAATGTGGTGGAGCGATGTGTTATGTTTACTTGAAGGAAATGCGACTATTCTTTATTGCAGCTGTACATGTCTTCTTTCTATTTTACCATGTAATACTCTGTATTTGTTTGTCGTCTGTCATTTGTATCCTGTACAAGGCTCGAGCGTTACTATGTTACACCGACTCGCTGTAGATACCTTGATATATAGTCCAGACGTCATACCAAGACCGTCTTTGTCTTTATCCATGTATTACGTGTGTTTATATTTTTGTGCCTTAACGTAGACGACCAAAATTGAAAATTGCCTCTACAAATGTCAATAAATACTTCTGTTTTCAAAAAAAAGGAAAAAAGGGAATTTATCCGGTTTGACTCCGTTAGAAAAATTGATTGACCTGTGAGTATAAATAAAAGAAAATGTAGTCTGTACAGTCTACCTGTTTGTGCCGATATATACAAGACGTTGAAGGGGAATAGGTAGAAGTACATTGTGGTTCCACGCTAGCGCTAGAATCTACAGGCCTTCATTAATTCAGCATCAACACTAATAGATAGCCTTAAGGAACGAATCGGCGGCTGTACAATTCAGAAGTTAAGTCATAAGCTATCACCTACATGCTGATGGTGCAGACAGAATAGCATTTGAACATCTTAGTGTCTCCTCTAACTGTGAATTATTCTTGCCATAATCCTTTATCAGACATTCCATCTTGTCTGACACGTTGGATGGGATTCAGATTCACAATGAGACAGTGGGTGTTTATGGTGATGGTGTAACGGTACATTTGGGTCAAAATAACATTAAGGTCATGTTTGACCAGCATCATGAGAGTCCGCAATCCGTAATTGCGTGATGAATCTAGAATGTTCTACGCCATAAAAACATGTGAAGAATGTATCCAGGATTACTACACACTTTAGGACTTGGAATTGCAGTCGTAATTCTATCATGGCACTGTATATATATATACATATAATCCCGTAGTTTAATCTGGAATTCAGAATGCAAACCCTGCTGAAATCTGATCATTTCTGAACCAGCTGTTAGAAGATGTTATAAATCGAGTCATCTACGGACTGATTCAATTGCGTGCTAATTGGTCTAGATTCGCCCTGGATCTGACATCCAGAATCAATTTGCGGTGCCCTTCACGATGTAAACCATCCGCCGAGATGTTGTCCGTCCGAGCGATTCCGGGGCAATTTTAGCCATACCAGAGACATAGTAAATGCTTTGGCTGAAATCCACTCTGCAATGTGCGCAGACCATCCCCTTATACGGAATGAGAATTGTACCTGTATCCTCGCCCCCAAATCGTATCAGAAAGGTCATTGGGAACAGTGACGATAGCAAATGCTGACAAGACAGATCTGGCAGACGGTACCCATAATCAGTTCAATCGCTGCCCCGACCAGCATTATGCAGATGACTGATGCAGATAAGATACTCCCCCATTGCATAGATAACACATACATGTGTGTCAATCATCAGGCACAGTATGCTTCTGAGGATGGGTCGCAGTTGATCGCTGCTTTAACGATTGGGTGGTGTCTTGATGGTGAGTCAATGTTAACTGACCTACTAGAAGCCCCTTCGTATAAATCCACAGCGGAGGCACATTCATAAGATGTCTCTAGAGAACACCACCGGTTACATTCGAGGTGAATGACGTAGACATCTGTTACTTGTAAATACCCGAAGCAAAATGGTCTGGAAGTATAGCAAGAGACTGTATTGGATGCTGTGCCACGAAGTATTGGCCTATGATTCTTTCGTTCAGACATCTACTAAATTTGAATGTTTATTTCTCATAATTTCTATTTTGTATCTGTTTTCCGATACTAAGTTTATCTGATAGGTAATATATGAATATAAAGGTTGCTTTTTTAATCAAGATAAATTGACCATGGATTGTTACTGATTTATAAGTCGTATTTCCTTTTAGTGGAGTTTATAGCTTTATATTTATGTGGGTATAAAAGAAAAATCATCAAGACCCCATAGATTCTACCTTACCCCACCATGATATTTCTCTTCCTTTTTGTTTAAAAGTTCCTTCCTGTCCCAAAGAAGTAAGATTCCTTCAGACTCTTGCTTTCTACCACCCCTTATGCTTTAAATTTGAACGTCTCCAGCAGCTACGAAGATGACGGGTTGTCAATCCTAATGATGCAGTTACCGTCACGTGACGTTTACAGCGTCTATGTTGTGCGTGTGTCGCCATCTGTCGGCCTCACACCAGCAGCACCTCCGCCCTGCCCCCATTAACCTACTTCCGGGCTTCTCTTACAGGACATACTGGAGAATGATGACCTGAAGCTGGATTCTATGTTCATCGCGTCGCTCGTCATGGACCTCATTAAGGTAGGCAGCGACCATCACGCCATCTAGCGACCCTCTATATTACCCGCCCAATGATTTTTGCTTTCTACTTTTAGAGGGTGTTTTATTCTCGTTTCTTGTGTTTTTCCTCATTCGGAATATTTTCCCCATTAGCTACAAAGGAAGGGGAAGGTAATTAGCTCATGGATTAAATGATAAACAAGGTTTAAGGGCATTTTATATTTTGCCATTCCTATCTGTTTATAGGGGTGGGGATTATAATGGTTGATAAGTGGGCCATGGACCTATTGTCATTGCAAGCATGATTTATTATGTATATTTCATTTGCAGGTATTATTATCTATAATTTCTTGTTAAAAGTACATTCTAAAAACATACAAACTACAGTAAGATTAACCTGCACATAGAAATAGAGCGTATATTGTATACCACACCATATTTTCCTGTTGTTGTAATTGTACTGCTGGTAATGCTTGACACAGATGGTAATCACGGCTTTGTCTGACTGGCCAGTGGTCATTGAGTGACTGTTTTATAACCCCGGCACGGCGCCCGTGGCCTCTCGTAATGCGCTGACACACTGACCATACGTTAGCATTGGAGCAGAGCTCACATATGTGATCAATGCCTTAAATGTCCAGTGTACATTATATAGGGCCATCAGTGGCCACCTGACAATGCCTCACGCTGCTCCCAGATTAGAATTGTACCTGACAGCCTCCCTATCCGCATGCCCTCAGGTGTCAAGGGCAGGGCTTAAACTTTTGGATTTGTTAACTGAGCTTAATTGGTGTATTTTCCCTTCAATCTGCAAGCGATTTATCTTCAGAGTAGAATTTCAGATACTCCGTTTCGTCTATGGTTTGTGTCACAACCGTGTCGATCACCTGGTTCACGTATATTCGCTTTCAACACATGCCACTTGGTTTACCCTCACCATTTGCTGTCTGTGGTTGTTGTAGGGAATGATATTTCTGCACGACAGTGAGTTGCACGCGCACGGTAGTCTCAAGTCATCAAACTGTGTCGTCAACTCCCGCTGGACGCTGCAAGTGGCCGACTACGGTCTCTATGAGCTGCGTAACAACTACAACAACTACTCAGAGGGGAATGAGCACGCCTACTTCAATAGTGAGCATATTCCGCACTGTTACTGTTCTGCACGCCTGTTTGATGTCTCTGTTTTTCGTGGTTTATGAAAGGCCGTACGTTAGGATACGGACTCGTATATATTCCCAACTGAAATGTACAGGAGTGAGATATGTATGCATATATACATATATATATATATATATATATATAATATATCATATATTATACATATTTTGTATACATATATGTATGCAATACATTATATACATACATATATCACAGACTTAGCGCCCCGCACCAGACAAGAGTGGCGCCCGTGTGTCTGTCAAGGATTCGTTCAGCAATAAATGCGCCATTTGTACATAACAAGCTGTCTGATGGGGGGATTTGGAAGCGACAGAACTCATCCATAAGAGCGTTTTCCAGGGTTGTCAACTAATCAGTATCCAGCCACTAATCTAGGGCCTAGTCGAGATCTTTGGGAAATATGTCTACTTTGTACTATGATCCTACTCCCATGATAAAAAAGAAAAACCAGCTTGTTGCTTTTTTCTTTTTTTTTATTCAGTAGAAAAGAGATACATTCGCCTGAATTGTCGCTAGATGTAGTTTAGTTTTTATAGAGGACACACTAGTGGAGGATCGATTGGGTATTACCACAGTTCTAGCGCACCCTGGGTTTACTTAGGTTTCTATATGTCCTCACGCGTATTTATACAGTCTGTGTGAGCAGCTGGTGAGCAGGACATGAGCAGCTCTGGAACCGTGTTTCATGGAATATAACAGCTGAGAGACACATAAAATACTCCAGGGTACGCTCCAAATTACGGCAGATACCATTACTGTGTATTTGTACTATATATAAAAATTATGTTGGATGTTTCGAAGAAATAGTCCCATATACCTGACATTGTTAGGGAAGAGTTTTGTTAGGGTTATATAACAATACCTTTTCCAACATAGATATAAATGACACAAACAGATCATTTTTACAGTAGAGTACCTTTACGGTTTGAAAGAGCTATCTAGATTATTTACATTAAAGTTTGAAGGAACATTTTCTAGAGACATTCTGACAACATGAGTGTTATCTAGACAGGTCACTGGCAGATTGAGAACATCAACAACATACAGTCAACATAAGTGTGTACATGCATGCACTCAAAATAGTTACTAGCTTCTACTGCATAAATGTCTATGATGTAACCAATAAAACAAAGGTCTTGCCAGTGAATCTAGGAGGCAAAGTATATGGCAGACGCACGTAAATATCTGAATAAGAAAGGCACTTCGAAACAGAAAAGAGCCTTCCACATGTTCAAGCCACCCAGTATAGTGCATCCTCTTTAACATTCATTTGTGGCAACGAAAGGAAAGGCCGACCCCTCTTTCGTCGTTGGGATTCCACTTTTATATATGTTTTATTTTGCATTTTATTCATTCGGTCATTAGGGAATTAGTGAATGAATGTAAGTGTAATAACCGACTGTTTTTCAGCTGCACCAAACAACTATACAAGTGACACATCTTGCGGTCGGTAACCCTTTGAGAATCCTTCCCATATCTTGAGATATATCCCACATATTCAAATAATTACAAGAGCATATATATGCTTAATTACTTCTATTCTCCTATAATCTTTGTCATTGTATGCTTAAACTTCTATTTCCTAATAGTGCTCCTGTTAGACATGTTCGCCTATATGAAATCTTCTGGATGGCAATGCATCTTCAGTTTACAGTTGGCGGCAATCAAAGTTACTTCCTTGGGAATCTTTCAAACGAGAAAGGATCCTTTCTTCTCAGAACTTCGAACTGGAAGTTCGGGGATCCTTCCTGCAAATAAATTCTTTGAAACAATCTTAAAAACAGTCAGGGCTTAAGGCCCAGCAAGCTGCAAGCCAATGGATCGCTTCTGTCAATACGGTGTCCGCTTACCTTGAAAGGAAAGGTAGTAGTTGGGGGTTCCCGGTCTACTTTACCTTTCTGTTAATGTAATTTTCAGGCCGTTTACACCGGGCTCTCTTTTTATTTGAACTTTATCCTTGATTTTACCGTGCGTATTCAGCGTGTTCAATCGTTGCTTTCTTCCTGGTTTGACTCGCTCGAGATTCATCCACAAAGGGCGTTTTAGTATTTGATTTGATCACTGGTACTTATGCAAATCTGATTCTATTTCTTGTGTTTTCCTATGTTATGCTTTGTGATGAATATATCAACGTAATGTGATCACAAAAAGAACCGTTATTTGAGGGAGAATGGAAGAATAGAAAGGTATCTTTTCTATTTATCCTTCGTTATTTCGTTATGTTTTGGGATACAATGGGTCTGCTCTTTATGTTTGCTCTATATATTTCAAATATGTTCTAAATAGAGATTCATGTTATGAAGGGGTTCATCGTCAACTTGTCAATTCACTGCATCTAAGTGGCACTTTCTTTTAATCAATGATACATTCATCTCCTTAGATGAAATCTAAATGTGTTTTATGAGAAATACTATGATTTAAAGGCCCAGTGGATGCCTCGGTTCTTTTTACTTAATGTCCTGTTATCCGAAGGGGTGATTTATAGCTTCTGAGAGGTTCCCGAATAAGGCGCATCATATTTTAATTCGTGGCGTCTTACTTTCAAACGCGATTCCTGAAAAATGGAGTAAAATTATTTCCTCTCTGGCGAGGAAATTGGACAGGGATTCAGTGAAATGCAATACGTAAATACTGAATAAGTGATATTATTGGTGAAGTATTTTCTTTTAGAGACGTGTAAAGCACATCTTGTATACAGATGAATAGGGGGAGGCAGTTGCTCATTTAGTGTGCGGAATTCATGATTTGAAGGGGAAAACTGATTTTACACACAGATGAAGTCAATACATGTCGCTGATGGCTTCACATTTTGTGTTACGTGTTTTTTTAATCCAATTACCTTCTTCTTCCGTTAAAAACGTCCAAAAACCCAGAATGGGTACTGTTCTTTGCGTGTTTGTGGAAAGATGCCATCCAAGTCACCACAGAACCTATCCAAAACAAGCGAAACAGTTTAAAACACTTGTTGTGGCCACTCTGACTATTTTAACAAGGTTAATGACAGGATTATACAGATCAGCTTTGGTTCTCTATCAAAGGAAAATTTATTATATTATATTTGGTTCAAATACTACAGTCGAAAATGTTTAATGATTTTAGAAAAAGACCAAAATTCGATATTACTTTAAGGTGCACGTGGTTCTGACAAGGCACCCATCACACAAGTAAAGTCGAGCTATTATTTGCTCACAGGATGAATGGCTTTCGTTAAACGTTTCGGCATTTGGTGTCTTGTGCTCATTCCCAGCTAAGTTTTACGCTGAAAATGTATTCATAGTAAATCGATGGTTTGCGTGGCAGGCATGAGATAGTTATGTCCGTGCCTCAAAGGCTCCGATAGTCTACGGACAGTCTATGTGTCCGTCCAGAGCTAGTTAAACACAAGACCGCGTAAGCTTTACAAACCAAAGTCAATATATAAACTCGAAACCAAATATCGGATATAGCCACATTTTACAGTTTCATAAGAAGACAGGAATCCACCCACAGTAAGGGTAGCTTGGCATGAAAGCCTCCTATATTCAAATCAACGAATTTATTTGTCTTGATGTATGTATACCTTGATGACCGTTGGAAGTAAGAACAGACTTTAACTGTCCATTGCGAAAATGCGCCTAAATTGCTAGGCGCTGTGAAGCACCAAGTTGTTATCATGACCAGGCCAAAAGTCAGCTGTAAGTAATTGATTGTATATCTATATTGGTTCACATAGCACTATATTGGGTATTTGGAATAGGTATTCCCCTATTATGCCAGTCTATTGAGACAATAATGATACACTTATCTGGCCGTAATGCTGCTAATCTTGGAGTAACTATCTCCTAGATTCGTGTGGACAGACAATTGCACATCTGAATGCAATCAAGAACGGTGCACTCGAGTCTTGAGAATGGAGGCTCAATACAATCTAACAATCAATGGAATGAACTCTACTTCCAGTTCATTAGTTCCTGGAAATGATTGATTATAGCCTTTAGTGACGTTGAACTTTATCCCTATCCTTTTGTTTATATCACTCAATATGATAGAGCTGGTTTAGTAATAACAGTCATCTTTACAAATGGTTGGGGAGATGCTATCAAGTAGTGTATGGAAAGTCACTGAAAGGCCCCAGTGACCAGTGATTGATATTGACAGAAGGGCGACCTCATTGGACGCCAGCCACAGCGCTCTGATGTTACTCGTCTCTGCCACTGCTTGAACCCTCTCGACCATCTTCCGTCCTCCCTCTATGGTACTCAGGTGTATACACCCAGGTCCAGACATTCATAAGCATCGTCTATAAATAGACATCAAGACTCTGTGTACTGGTGGGATGGTCAGGAGTAGGACGCACTAATGTGGGGGAGCAGACATGAGTGGGTATCAATAGTATTGCGAACTACCCTTTCGGGTAACCTACTAAACGATCTCATTAAGCAACTGTGTCTGACTGCGGCTATCGAACTGTAAGTATCATTGCTCCATTGTTAGCGTCTGTAAGTGAATTCACGATGTTACGTATTCTAAATTAGCATATTACCTTCGGCTTCGTAATGCCATAGTCTCCCCCATGTTATTCTCTGCTACTGCCTAACTTAATTCGTTAGTTATTCATATCTGTGATTATCCTGAAGTTCGCACTGTACTATCTGTCATTTTGATATACCCATCAGTTATGTAGCTTCAGCTTAGAGTAAATTGGGGTTATACATGAACAACATTGTCGTATTTTACAATGAATGGTTCGGTGCTTACAATGACAAAAGATGGTTTCCTACAATCCGTGATGAAATGGAAGAGGAATCACCATATTCATAGACAATCTGTTAAAACCTTTAAGTAACGTATACGTTAGAGATGATTAGATTAGTAATTATGTTATATTTTAGACAAATGCACCCGAGTTGGCGACGAGCGCCACTAGTGGCGTTTTCTACTACACTTTCCCCTCCTACCTCTCGCAAGCACTACGGCTTATGAGGATGAATTATTGCAGTATGGAAATTCGCCTTGAGAGCTGAATGTTGTACCTTTCAGCTTGGTGACGTGATTGAATACCACAATACCGTCACTAAATATATAAAGGCTTGCAACTTTACCGGGATGTAGTTCTCTTGCAGTTTGGGATCAGTGTTTCCCTATCTTTCGTTGTTATATAGTGTCCTAAACTCGGCCTTTAGTGCCACTATCGAAAATGATAGTTAATCCCCTCTCTCGCTATTTTTATTATCCATCGTATACAAAGCCCCCATGGAAAATGTATGGGGACTCAGTAAACCACGACCCATTATATAAAACCTGTCAGATACCATAAATGTGGTATGCGGATTCAAACCTGTGGTATACGGCCTCAAAACCATGGTATACGGGACAAATAGTCCCTTTTGCTCTAGAGCAAAGAAATAGTTCCTATTGTTATACCAATTGTTAGGACAATTACTGGGTTAAATTTATTCGAAAAGATGGATAATAAATGCAATAAACGATGATTTTGTGGACAGGCGGCTCTGTAAACCACTCGCGGTTGACCTCGTAATACACTCGCTAGCGCTCGTGTATTACTACGCATCAACCTCTCGTGGTTTGTTGTCTATATATTGAGCAATTTCAGGTTCCTCAGGCGATTAGTATTCAATGTCTTCGAGTCCTTTCACGGGTATGATTTAATAACAGTTTGATCGTTGAGGCTCTTCGCATTGACACACATTATTAACATCGAGCAGTTTCGTAGGTCATTTCAAACAACCATCATAATAAGAACCATCTTGCAAGGTTGAAACTCATACTATGAAGTCACCCTCATACATGCAATATACATACAACGTCTAGCAGCAATTTCTATGTCTATTCACTGCTGCATTATTCAGCGGAATTAGCTGGATGACCCATGATGGTAAATCTCGAAAGTAGGGTCTTTCAGATTGACTTTTACTTCCCTGTCCTGTTTCTCGTTGGCTCGCATTCCCTTGTCAACAAAGGCAGTGATACTCTGCATAGTATACGGAAACTGTGCTCCTGTCTTCGTGTATTCCATGTACGGAGACAGGTAGACTGTTTTCGTATTATTATATACATTATAATATCAAAATTATGTCTTATCTCAATACTGATTTCATACCTTGTCCAGTTGTTGACGTTGGCTATGGGGTTGGGGGGCATCATGCCTTGAGCTAATAAATAAATTATTCTGATTGGTCGAGATAGCAGCCCCGTAGATTAGAGAAAGATCAAGTTGGGGGAGGGGGCTGTAACATTGGCCCTCGCAGTGTATCAAAAATATCTAGATGTTCTTTTCACTTTTACTTTATTTTTGAAATGTTTGGGGTTTTTCGGTTCAAATGATGTCTGTAGTGTTTATTTACGGTAAATTGCGTTAGTTTGTGTTTTGTTAATTCGAAATCGGTACGCTCGTAGCTGCCGCTATTTTGGTTTCCATTATTCTGGTCACGTGATATTACACCCCGTACACCACTAAGTATGAAAACTAGGAGCGGGTAGTGTTTGTAGGTGATATAACCACAGGTATGGGGCCATCCATAAAGTGCGTACGGAGAATTTCTGAAATTTCGGAACCCCCCTCTCCAACCACCCCTACTCCCAATATTGTACGCAATAGATGAGAGAAGGAGCATACACAAGATATCCAAAATTATTGACCCCCCCCTCACCCACACCCCCTACGTACTTCATGAATGGCCCCTATACAATAATACATATCATTCACACATTCCTTCATATTCATTTCGGTGAAAATATAATTTTCCTCACCATGTATTGGGCATGGGGCTACCTGGTGGGGATTTGGGCCCTATCCGAAACTTTTAATGAGAATGTTTTTTTTTCGTTACGTTCTACCACCATATATTCCTAGAGTCATTTACACGGGTATTCAAGGAAGTGGCGGTTGTATAATAGTACATCTTTGAATTATTCTATTTGTCAGTGTCATTTACCACGGCACCAATTGAGTGAGGCACAATGGCCAACATTGTTAAAGTATCGAAAGGATGTAACCAGTTAACTGTGACCAGGGGTAAGACGGCTGACAAAGCTTCCAAAATCAATAAAGATTATGCTTCTTCTGATAGGTTTAGGCCGGTTCTCGATAAAGAAAAGACAAGCATGCCTAAAATGATTCGCTTTCAGTAAGTTATACAGTCAGGAATAAGGATCTGTTGCCCGCTCTAGTAACAAGAAGAGCAATAGGTCAATCGATCTTCCTAAATTGACAATTCACACAAACAAGGTTACAAAGTGTCATTATTAGACTGGCATTCCAGGCAAGAAAATGTAACCACGTCTTCCTTTCTTCTCCTCGCCAACGTTATGTCTATTTCGTAGATATGTTACTTAATAGAAACGGAATTAGACCCATTCGCTCCTATTTCCTTGTGGTATCATGTGTGTAAGGCATGAGTTAGTAGATGTAGTAATAAAGGGAAATGTAGGGAGCACTGGATAACGAGTCGACCCCATTTGATTTCGTCGTATTCTTTTCAACCTTTCTTAGGATGAATGTCGCTCTGTTATGAGTCTGCTTGCGTCTATAGTAGAATATAACACATCCCATCTTCTCATCTCTGTTTCTGTTAAAATACTATTAAAACCAATGAGTACTTGTAACAATGTGTTAAGTATCACGACCAAATGAGCATATCCTTCTTATTCACGAGATTTCCCAACCCATATCAAAAGGTAAATCCAATACTGATCTTCAAGATACGTCAATGTGTTTTGGTCCATTTCGCCACGTGGCTTCTTCAGCGCTTTTTATTGGTTATTGTATTACTGATGGAAAAGCATTTATACCAATGAAATTCCAAAGTTTTTCTCCAGAGAGATGGTCAATAACACTTCACCGCCTCCAGGGGCAAAAGTAGGAGAAGGTTCTGCCCTCAGATCCCTAAAACATCTCTATGAGAGGAATATCCATAAAGTAAAACATGATACCGTCTTTTATAAGTCTGTAGTCTACTGCACCAGAGTGTAATATGTACCTCGCGATTCAGACTAGTAATCAATGAGCAATATTGTGTGAATCCGGAGCGTTTTGTGGGCATTTTAAATTGAATATTCTCACAGAAGTAGAGGCTCTAAACATGTATGAAACCTGAGATCGGATGTAAATGGTTCACAAATGGCACCAAACTGAAAAATAAATAACCTAGATTACAAACTAGCGACGGTAATCACATCTCTTCAAAATGATATGCCTCGCCAAACTATCGATCAGCAATTTTATCTTTTTCCAAATGGTTTAGTGCAATACCTTTTTAAGGAAACCATGAATAAATACACTCAATCGTACATTTGAAAGCTTACAGAAATAGGTATACGTCAAGGATTCCTGCTTGTCTTCACGGTTGGGTTCGGGAGCTGACAATGAGTAATACCCTGCTCGGTAGTGTAATGAAATGCTGGTTGCTTTCAAATTGAACGCCATTGCGGCCTTAAGTTATCTACGGTTCTTCCTGTTCTGTAATATGACCATAGCAGTTGCTTCGACATGAAACACAACCCAACGACTTAAAATGGCAGAAACGAGGTATTAGAACAAAGGTAAATATAAATACCTGTCAGAGTTGGCGTGTTCTGGGGTAATATGCATAAATCCTGGGAGGCATATGCCTTGAACAATACGAGGTATTGGCGCCTCCATGATTCACCTCTGCTGCCTCAAATAAAAACAAAATCCAGTCAGAGCCCAACCATCAGTTCTCTGAAAATGTCAGTGCTTGGAGGCATCGTCGGTAGTCTTTGCGAATTGACAGAACACATCACTGCTCCTTTTTCTTTACATCCCCGAGCATATTTTAAAGGGCGAGAGGAGGACGAAGTTGAATGGTAGGTGGGAGGGGCCAGGGATCCGGAGAACGTTATTGTTTATGAACTCACAGT
Source organism: Alentia gelatinosa (assembly GCA_950022655.1). Taxonomy (NCBI): domain Eukaryota; kingdom Metazoa; phylum Annelida; class Polychaeta; order Phyllodocida; family Polynoidae; genus Alentia; species Alentia gelatinosa. The sequence continues at coordinate 79,442,546 of OX465579.1, read as the reverse complement.
ACAATGTTAAGTTTTATTTAAAGGAACCTTTCTGATTTATATTGCAGACAAATTGTGGACGGCGCCAGAAATGATGCGAGCGAAGAACCCCGTCAGGCGGGGGACGCAGAAGGCGGATGTCTACTCATTCGGCATCATCTTGTATGAGATCATGGGAAGGGCAGGACCCTACGGAAATATAACCATGTCCCCAAAGGGTAGGTATTTGTTGATGACCTCTACCATGCCATTACCTTGGTGTTTATGTGTCTCTTTTTTTCAGTAATAGTCCTTTTTCTTTGCTTCTATAGAGCTTAAGGCCCAGCGTCCACCTACTGGTTGATAGAAATGATAGAAATACCTGTGGGGTACAAAAGCTAGAAAATGGACGTAAATATATCAAGCTATTGCGGCTGAGAAAGGTAGCTGCTACTTTCAAGGCTGCTCAAGACCCGAAAACCAGAGCTCAACAGAAACGCTCTAGAGTTGAAGCGCCCAAAATAGTCCTGAATATTCTCGCATGGCAGACTCG